>CM053612.1:74042018-74057235 GCA_028646535.1 Procyon lotor
GGTAGAGGCAGGGTACGGACGCGGCAAGTCTGGCTCCGGGGTCTGGGCTGTTAACCACTGTTCCAACAACTTCTCCTCACTGAGAGTTGGGCTGTTCAGGATGCCCTGTAGGTGTAGAGAATGGGAGAGAGAACGATCTGGAACTCCTTTCCCCAGATGGCAGCCCCATTTCTCTGGGGCAAGTGGCCACAAAGCTGGGAGTGATTCTGGATTCTGGAACCATTGGAAATCTGTTTCCCCAGGGGCGGGGGGAGGGGGAGGATCTGAAGTTTCTTCTCCCCTGGGAGCTGTCCCGTGTCACTGCAGGAACCTTATACACTGCCCTCCCCAGCTCTTCCGTCCCCGTGGGGGACACTCGCCAGTCGTTAGGCTTACGGAGGACAGGACAACTGGAATGAGTCACAGAGGGCACACCATGTCACCAGGTGTCCTAAGTAGTCCTCCTATGAATGGGGCCAAGAACCAACACCTTCCAAAATCCCTTCTGATTTAGGCATCTGTGAAAGAGAGGTCATTTGTTGAGGCCTTCCTTGGTTCCAGGCTCTTTACAAATGCCACTGCACGTCTACGAACCGAGTATTGTCACCCCCACTTTAGAGAGAGGAAAACTGGGACTTGCAGAGCCTAAGTGACCTCCTGGCCTGAGGTCACCTGATCCCCACACCTGTGCTTTCCCCAAGGGCGTCTCCCTGCCGGGGTTGGAGGGGAGCTGTGAGGTCCACCGGTCAGTGCTCCCCACTGCGCTCTGCCCGTAGCCCTCCTCCCCACCCTCCCCTCCTCCTCCTGTCCCCTCTCCTCTTTTTCCCATTTCCCAGGTCCACCTACCATCCCCCCAGCTCAAGCCAAAAGGGGGAGCCGTTGTGGTGACAGAAGGAATGGCCCCTACCCTTTCCCTGCCCGCTTCCGAATCCTGACTCCTGACTCAATTACAGTTACTCCAGCGGTAAAAGAATTAAAATCTCAAGCTAGAGGGGTCACAGGGCTGAGGCCATGGCCAGACGTGTGTGCCCCTGTCTGTGCGCACACACGAGGGTGCCCATGCGAGTGCGAAGGAGGGTGTGTCTGGGTGTGGGTGGCGCCCACACTCTCAGCAGTGTCTGCAGCGGGGAGCAGGGTCACTTTTAGCAGAGCAGGAAAGTTGGCACTGGGTTCTCCAGCGGGAGCCGGGCCGCCGAGGGCTGGATGCACCCCAGCTTCACCGGGCCCACCCTGCGCCTGCCTCTCGGTGGCCTTCCTGGGGGAGGCGGGTTGTGTCTGCCTGGGAGAGTCGCAAGGGGGCCGGCCGACAAAGAAGGCTGGGGCTGGGGAGCCTCGTGGCAGTTCTGGGGAGCAGGAGGGAGAGGGCAGCCATTTTGACCACAGCACGGTGAGGAAGGGCAGGCGCCTTTGACTTGTGGGACCTCAGGAAAGGTGGGGGAGGGCCCCGGAGGGGTGCCGGGGGACCTGAAGGGACGGCCTGAGTCAGAAAGGAAGGCTCCGGTTAGGACCTTCCAGCCAGTTGCCTCAGCACGAGACTGCGGAAGGAAGGGGAGGCTGGCTGTCCTGTCCCGGGAAGACCTCGATTGCATAAGTGCTTGTTCCCGAAGGCCTGGGGAGCCCTCTCTGTGTGGTCCGGTGCCCACCCCCACCCCTGTCCCTGCCAAACAGGCTGGACCTTGCCGCCTTCCTGTCACGAGGGCTGCCACTGACCGTGAGGCCAAGGGGGAGGTGCCTGCTCTTTCTCGCTCTCTCTCTCTCACTGGAGCTGGGAAACCGTCAGCTCTTTGACAGCACGGGTCTGTGCTAAGAGCAAATGGCTTCTGATGGGATAACGGGCCAGCAAGTGGCACAGTGACTCTCGGGTGCAGTCTTGGGGACTGTGGGCACATGCTTGCCGAAGGGCGGAGACTGACCCCTCGTGCCGGCTGCTGCGCACCTCGGCGTCTTTGTCTGTGCCCCACTGAGGCACAGGCACTGCAGTTATGAGGGGAAGTATGGTAACAAGGTGACTGAGTGGCCTCCGCACGTCCTATTGCCGGGAAGACAAAAGTCCCATCTGCGTGTGAGATTTCTGATCATTCCCTGGAAATTGGAACCTCTCTGGAGCTCCTCACGTCGGGGGCCTGGCACAAGTGCTGGCCGAGCCTTTGTGCCAGGCGCTCCTGACCAGGGTAGGCTTGCTTTGCCAGAAGGAGAGCTTGTGCTGCCCTGTTCAGGGTTTTCTTTCAGGTAGAGCCCCCCTCAGTCCCCATTTACAGGAAAGATGAGGGGCAGGTCTTTAACGGAGACTGTCCCTCTGACGAGGCCCATGTCAGCCCGGCTGGGGCCCGCCTCTGGGAGGCCCCGTCGGACTCCAGCTCCTGAGCAGATTTATAATGAAATTCAAACGAGATGGAGGTTATCCAGGGTGAGGGAAGCTGCTCCCTGTCCCTCCTTTCTCTGGAGACGACTGCGGGCTGCAGATTTCAACCTGCTTCAAGAACTGTCTTTCAAAGCGGAGTCCTGTAGGACAGAGTGGAGATAGGCCAGGGTGGGCGTGGGATTCGCCCCTACTGTCCACCTAAGCCCCGGGGCTGCCATTCCTCAGCCAGAAGACAGTACAGACAAGGGGCTTCAGGACCCCAGCTGAACACCTGTGTGCCCTTTCGATCTTCAGGAGGCTTCTGGAGCGGGGTCACTGTTGCTGTGCTCAGGCGCATACCCCGGGTGTGAACCCCCAGGCCCCTTCCAGCCATCGCTTGGGGAACTGAACTCGGCACGGTTCGAGGGGGTACGCTTCACTGCCTCTTCTGGCTGGGAATCCGTGCGGGTGGGGGGGGGCCATCTACTCAGAGCTGCCCCAGCGAAGCCTCGCGCCTCCTGCCCCGGGGCTGGCCACACCTCCCGCCTCGGCAGGCAGGCCCGGCCCAGGGACCAGGCTCGGACTCGGGCTGACCCGCTAGCAGCGCTGCGGAACACTGGCCCCCGGTCTGCGGGATTACAGCAAGGTGCCATTTCCATATTCTCTGGCAATAACTAATTAGCGATTATAAAGCTCTTTGAAATATGAAGTGCTGCATGATAATATCTGTAATGAGCCTGATTTTTTCCCTCTTGTGTGCGAGGGGTGGGGGGGAGGAGAGGAGGCTTTACACCCATTAAGGGGGAGTTGGGCCACAAAGCGGCTTCCCTTCCCCAAGGGGCGTCAGAGTCCCGGGCTGATCAAGTGGTCCTGGGGAGGGGGCATCACTTTGACTCCCACCCTTCTCTACTATTCTACCCCCCCCCCGCCCCCATCGGCTGCTTACCAGCTTCTGACTTACCCTCCCCTGGGTGGGAGCAGGAGGGGGTGCTGAGGATGATGGATGGGAAGGGGAGAAGAGAGAGGTGGAGTTAGGGTGAGGAGAACGAGCGGGGCTCATGGTCTCCTTAATGTGATTTAGAATTTCATATTAATATATCACCTCAGAAAAAAATTAATGAGAAACGTGAAGAAAATAGGATAATGAATATGATAATATATGGGGAGTGCTTTGGGCTTCTTGGAACAAAGGTGCAAGGAATTATTGCTGTGATTTTCTCACGGTGCATATATATTTTTATTAAACTCTAAAAAAAATGCCAGTAGATTCACTTCTTTGCAAGGTATTAACGCCCCGCAGAGGAGTCGTTCTTCAATTAGTTTCCTGAGCCTCGGCCCACCTCTTGGCTGTTTTCTCGTCACTCTTCTGGAGACTTCCAGCTTAAGGGACGGGGGGAGCAGATGAGAACGCTCAGCGGCTTTGCCCCGAGTGTCTAGCGCACATGTGCCCGGGGAGAGGGCCTCCTGAGCAACCGGGGCTCTGAAGGGCCGGCAGGGGGTCGAACGCAGACCAGGAACAGAAGGCGGAGCCCTGGCCAGATGACCACCCGAGGTAGCCAGAGGGTGAAGACGGCGTACTTAGGGTTACTCTCCTGGCCTCTCTCCCCAGCCAAGGGTCTACTCAGGCCAGACCTCGTCTTGATGATTTAAACATAATTGAATATAAGTTCCCAGTTGGAAGGGAACTTTATGGGGCTACCTTGCCAAGGGACCGCAGAGGCCAGAATGAAGCTGAAAACCACGTCTTTCTCGATTTCTCTCTTCCCTGTACGAGTGGTTCTCAGACCGTGGTCCAGCTATACGTGAGGCTAGGAATGCCCTTCCTGCCCTCATGGCCTTGAGAGTCTAATGGGGGGGTCAGAAGTCCAATGAACACACAAATATTTAACTATGGTGTTATAAAGGAACAGAGCAGGAGGCCAAAGAAGATACAAAGGAACAAAATTTAGATGGGAGTGTCCCTTTCCAGGTGCAAACATGCAGCTGAGGAATGAAGGATGTGGGATCTTCTGGGGGGATGGGGGATGGGGAAGGCATTTTGAGTAAAAGAAACAGTAGATGCAAAAGGCCTGAGGCAGGAAAGGGCTTGGCTCCTTTAGGATCCAGGGCAAGGATGGTGGGTGCTGGGCACAGAGCCCCAAGGGCCGTGCCAAGGAGTGTGGATTTTATGCACAGTGCAGTAGGAAGCCACCAGAGAGTTTGAAGGAGGAGAGTGACAGTGATTGCTCTGGCTGCAGTGGGGAGGGCAGGTTGTTGGGGCCCAAGTGAGTAGTGTTAGGGACTATGGCTCTGTCCTGGTGAGAGATGATGGTGGCTGGGACCAACCAGGTGGTGTCATGAGGGGGCTAACTGCAGACGAGTTCCAGAGAGACTTCACAGCAGAGCTGAGAGCACTTGGTTGGTTGGAAGTGAGCAGCTTTGGTTCCTTAGTTTCTGGCTGGAACAACTCAGTAGAGGGAGGTGCGGTACTAGAGAGTGGCTGTGGGGTGCTCGAGGAGGAACAGAGGTGAGTGGTGCTCAGTAAAGCTTAATTCCCCCACCTGTTGGCTAAATGCCTGTTGCCCTGAGTGAGGGAGGTCCTGATGCATCTCAGGGGCCACTGCAAAGAATCTAGGCAGCAAAGAATTGGAATTGGAGGGACCTCACTAAGGCATAGTGAACGAGAAACAAAAGGACAAGGGGAAGGAGGAGAAGAAGAATGAAGCAAGGTAGATGGTGTAGCAAATCTACAAGAGCTGATAGCCATCGAGTCCTTGGCATGGGCATGTGCTATTCTAGGCATTTGGTATGTATTATCTTCTTTCTTTCCGACAACTATTCTATGGAGCACAGAAAATTGTTATCCTTATTTTACATACAAGCAAGAGGAGGACCAGAGAGAGGTTAGGTAACTTGAGCGGGGCCACAGGGCCGCGAAGCGGAGCAGTGCCATTCTAGAGCCTGAGCTCCCACCCGTGATGCCTCTGTGCCTATCATAATGGCAGCTGATGCTAAATACCCGGCTAGCACGAGAGCAGCTTCACACACCCCTCTTGTAAGCCTCCTTTCGCCAGTGCAGAACCTGACGGCCCAGAGGTTCAACAGCTTGCCCAAGGTCACTCAACCAGAAAATGGCCGAGCCAGGGTGCAAACACAGGTCTGACTCGCGGGGCCCTGCTGTAACCGCCGTGCTGAGTCCTTCCCCAGAGGCATTCAGACTGTCTTCAGGAGTAAGGAGATAAACTAAGTTTGCTGGATTTCCCCCCAGTGGCCAGATCTTATGCCTGTGATAGTAATGGAGACAATGCCAAATATCTCTCCCCTGCCCCCGCCACCCCCATGTTCCTCGATACGCTCTCAGATTCTCCTTGGAGTTCAAGTGTTCGTTCCTTGTCTGTCTCCCCCTTCCTCAGTGCAGCCAGCCAGCCAGCTTTTCTCAGGGCTCAGCCATGTGCACAGTTCTGCTCGAGGTTCTGGGCTTCAAAGCGAATTTAACACCGTGTCCCCAACCTTGGGAGTTTTGCAATGTAGGTGGCAAATATTAAGGACAGGTACGTAGCTCTTGCCGGTCGCCCGGACTCCTTCACATTGTGTTTTTATCGTGGACCCTTCCCAGGCTTAGCATGGGCCTTTCCACAGATGAAGACAATTCTGCTGCCAACTACCCGAGCTTGGAAGAGGATCATGAGCCCCAGAAAGAAAAAGTCTGGCTGACACCTTAATTGTAGCCTTACAGAAATTCAGCAGAGGCCCCACTGAAGCTGTGCTCAGACTCCCGCCCCACAGACCCGGTGGGGAACATACGTGGTGGGAAACCATTACGCGCCCGGTCATCTGTTCTGCAGCGTGGGAAACTCACTCTGATGGCCACGCTATATCCCAACTCCCGCCCTCCCCTACAGAAGGACCTTGACATTCCTCCCATCAAGAGATGGAGTCTAATTCTCCTGACCTTGAGTCCAGATGGGCTTGTGACTCCTTTGACCACAGAGGACAGAGGAGGTGACACAGATTGCGAAGGCTGGGTCATGAAAGGCCACGCAGCATCCGTCTTGTCCCTGGATCACTTGCACTTGGAGCCCTGAGCTGCCGTGTAGGCGGTCTGACGTCTCCAAGGCTGCCACACCAGGAGGCTGCCCACCGGCTCTCTCCCGTAGGCTGTCCAGGTCTTCAGGTTAGCCCAGCCTAGACTCTGGACATGTCCCAGAACAAACCTGCAGATGATCCCAGCCTCCAGCCACTGAGTCACTCCCAGACTTCTGATTCTTTCCAGGGAACTTTGGAGACATCACGGGCGAGAGGCGAGCCATTCCCTCTGTGCCCTAAGTTAATTCCTGGCACACAGAATCCATGAACTTAATAAAACAGTTTCTGTTTTACATTACTAAATCGGGGAGAGTTTGTTACCTAATAATAGTAATCAGAAAACATGGCCAAACTCCAGATCCGGGGGGGATGAAGTAAACTCTGCCTACTCCAGTGTGAAACCCTGCAAATTCACAAGGCAAAGGGCATGAACATCGTCATCTTAATATAGCAAGGGCCGGAAGGATTGGGAGCAGTACCACAGTCTACCATAGAGCTTTCAATCCAGTTACGTTAAGGATTCAGCTGAGGCTCAGAGAGGCCTCTTGCTTTACCCATAATCACACAGCCCCAGCGTCAAAGCTTCAGACTCAGCCCCAGCGGGCGTCTAGAATTGTTCCTCTCCCTGCATTTGCCATACCCCGAGCAGGAACTGGTTGAACAAACTTGACCCGACAATGACCGTCCCAGCAAAAGGAGGAACCCAGTGAATGCCGACCCCGAATGGTTTCCTTGGCTTTTAAAAGCCCCGGGCCGGTACCTGTTGTAAATGGCTGCCCGGTATCGAAGTTTATTGGACTTTGTATCCTATGAGTCTGTTTTGTGGCTGTACACCCATGATGGGTCCCCAATTTTTTTTAAAGATTATAAATGTAACATGCAAAAATCATATTTGTTACATTTATACATATTTATACCATGCATTTGCAGTATATAGAGGCACTCAGAGTATATATTATTTATAAGCGTTGCTGCATGGCTCAGGTTGGTTAGAAAGGCTCAGAGTGAGAGTGTGTTTGTAAAGTGCTCCAGGGTCCTCTGGGATGAGGGCAGCTATGTAAGCGCGAGTCATTATCATTAAACTAAACTGCCTTCTTCCGATTACTGACAGCAGCGAAGAGGTTCTCCCGCCTCCCCTGCCCCAGCGCGCGGCCTGGTAATGCTGGGATAATATAAAGATAATATTACCGTAATAAGTGCTTTGCAGCATTTATGCCTTTATTAGAAGCAGCCATATCGTAAGGAAGGGAGAGGCCCGCAGAAGTGCCAAGGGGATGCTGCCCAGGGTGGAACGCTCAGGGAGGCGAGTTCTAGGTCCAAGCGAAATGCGGTGGCAACTTAGCATGAGGTCAGACTCTCCCTCCTCGTCCCCTCCTGTAGTGCCTGTTTCCAATTTCAGTCGGTTTCTGAAAATTCTGTTGAGTACAGCTGGGTCTGGGGTCAGGTGGGGTATAATTGAGACATGGCGTGGGGGGAGGGTGAAGGAGCAGCTTCTGGAACCCTAGTCCCAGGGACACCCCACTGCATTTTAAGGGGCCTCCGAACCCAGGGGAGGCCCCGAATCGACGGCAGAGGCCCTCACTCTGATGGGCGTGTAACAGAGACGGCCACAAAAGCTTCCCAGGGTGGCATTAATCCCCATGGGCGAACGGCTTCATTCGCTGCCCCCATGAAAGTGTGAGAGGCCATAAAAATAAGCAGGAACTTCAAAATAGTTCTTACAGTTTACAAAAAGCCCCTTTCCCCGCAGCGTGGCCGTCTGCTGCACGGGCTTCAGGTGGCCTGTGTCCTTCTGCCGTGCGCGTGCCACGGGGAAGAAGGTGTCGTTTGCAGACGTGGCTCGCGGGGCGTTGAGGCCTCCCGCTGTTACGTCCACCATCTCACTTGACCCTTCTCTCCCAGCACTGATAGAAATGGAAACTGAGGTCCAGAAGCGTAGAGAGGGTGGGCCAAGGTGGTATGTCGGGAGGAATCAGAGCTGAAATTCAGGCCTCTTGGCCCAGGGTCAGTGACCCCATTCCCGCACGCTGTCCGTCCTGCTCTGGAAGGATTTGGACAGCGGAGAGGGCCCCGCCTTCTGGTCCTGCTTCAGGGGAGACAAAATCAGCGGGAGAAGGCCCAGTGTGCCGGGCACGTACTGCTGTGTGACAAAGCCCCCCACGCCCACCGGGGTAGCCCAGCCGCTGTCATCGTGGGCTGACGTGGCTCGGCGAGGCCGCGCTTCCTGGGACGGCCCCTGTGGCTGCGGTCAGACGGCTGGAGATGGGGACATCGCAGAGCTGCCTTGTCGCTGGTGCTCGGGCTTAGGAGACCCCAACTGCATGTGCCGGCTGGCTCCGTCATCTGGACAGCCGCCAGGGCAGCTCCAGGCCCCCCGGGGGGGGTGGCTGTCCCGCGAGCGAGAGCCAGATGAAAGGTGTATCGGCCGTTAGCGTCTTGCCTTGGAAGTCACACAGCGTCACTTTTTGTGACTCATTCGGAGCGAGTCAGGACAGCCGGCCCGTATTCAAGGGGAGAAGGACTCCCCGTCCCCCCACCATCCCCGGACTCGATGACATGTTTTGGAAGCAGCACAGTGCCGTTCAGACCGCTTCTCCCCGAGAGCCCTTTCAGGAGCCCGAGGAGGACTCAGGCTGGGGCCACCACCGCTCCAACCTTTGCTCCCACCTGGCGAGGCGCCTCGGCTCCGGCTGATGGCCCCGTGCTCCGCTGCTAAGATGCCAGAAGGCTGCAGGCAGGCCAGGCGTCCGGGGGGGATCCGTGTCTTCGTTACGGAGTCACAGCCCCAGTAACCGGGCCTCCGCGGGAGCTGCTGGCAAGGGTGGCAGAGCCCAAGTGACAGCCCCTGGGCCCGAGACCCGGAGAAGGTGTGTTTGCCTTTTGGCTGAGACGCTTTAAAACCCCAGCGGCTGGGTTTCATTTTGAACCTGACAGATAAAAGACCGACTTTGACTGAGAATATTAACTTTCTGGCTCCCGCCCAAAAAAGCTGAACAGATGAGGAAATAATATAAAATAAAAGGCGTCTGCAAACACTGATTGTCGGCTGCTTTCCATAAAATACGCCCACTGTTATGTGTAACACTCTCCGAGCCTTTCATTGCTCGGCTCCCTCCCTCCTTTCTGCTCCTGCTGCCGAAGGAACTGGCTTCTCTTATTTAGGGGGAAAAAAAAAAGACAGACTGGAAGAGAGGAAAGGGTGCGAGTGCTAGAATCCGCCCCCAGCTCCCCTCCAGGAGGGCCAGGCAGGTGCGCCCACAGTCGACAGTGCCTTCTGGCTCCTCGCCGAGCATGGTGGGGGAGGGTCCTGGGTCCCCCCACCCCAGGAGAACCTGGCTTTGGGGTCCTGGGGGGAAGGCTGGCCCTCTGGGGCAGCGCCTCCCCTGTCCACCGCTTGCAGCTGCTTTCAGATACTGGGGAAACAACTAAGTGGGGTCAGGCCTGGGGGTCCACACTTGTCATGCCTTGGCCTGCACCCTAAGAAAACAGGATGACTCGTCTGTTAGTTTGCTCTGGTGGCCCTTACGAGGGACCACGGAAGGGATGGCATAAACAATGGAAATGTACCACCTCACGGTTCTGGAGGCTGCGGGTCCGAGATCAAGATGGCCGCACGGTTGGTCCCTTCTGAGGAAGGGGGGCCCTGAGAGAAGGATCTGTTCCGGGCTTCTCCCACTTGGCTCGTAGATGGCCGTCTTTTCCGTGTGTCCTCACACGGTCTTCCCTCTGTGGATCTGCATCCGAACTCCTCTTTGAAGGACGCCAGTCATACAGGACTGGAGGCCCCCCTAACGGCCTCATTTTAACGTCATTGCCTCAGTAGAGACTCTGTCTCTAAACACAGTCACGTTCTGGGGTTCTGAGGGTTAGCGCTTCGACGTATGAATGGGGAGGGGACCCAGCTGAGCCCGGAACAACCCTTTAGCCTCAGAATTGAAATAAATACTATTAATTGATTGACTAAATTATTAATTGAAATAAAAAGTGCATCCCTGCAGCTGTGTTTCATCAGTACCCTGGGCCGCTTCTACTACGTGCCCTTCCTTCCTTGCCTGGGTCAGTGGAAGCCCTCAGCTTGTGGGCAGGCTGTCAAGGGGCTCCTTGCAAAGCAGAGTCCTTGAGGGCATCGCCTCCCTGCCCCACTGCTCTGGCCAGGGCACAGCTGGCCAGGTTTGGGAGGGAAGGCCTCTGGGCTGTCTAGGTAGGTAAGATCAGTAAGGGACGCAAGACCCGGAAGGTGGCCACCGCCCCCGAACGCCTTCCATGCCCGATCTGAGCAGGAGACAGACACGGGAACTCTGCCACCAACCTCATCTGGGATCCTGGGCACGTTGCCATAGTGCTCCATGCCCAATTCTCTTACCTAGAAAACGAAGAAAAGGAGATGTAGCCATTTGCCATTGAGTGGGTCCTGTCTACCGAAGTCTGGCCAGGCCCATGACGTCAGGCGTTCTAGAAGGCCAGTGGAGAGGGGGTGCTGCTTGCACAGCCCTCAGGGGGAAAGGTCAGAGGTTCCCATGAAGTCAAAGCTGTGGCCCTCTGCTTGCCTCACCCACTGTGGGCACATCCTCTCGATGCTTCGGTATCCAGGGGCCTGGAGTTTTTTCAAGCCCTGTGAGTTGGCCATCAAGTGACCAGAACCCAGGGGAAATAGAATTGCTCCCAGGGCAGTGTTTCTCAGACTTTTTTTTTTTTTAACTACAAAACTAAGAAATTCTTTTAACCCCTAAAAGACAGACAGACACACACACACACACACACACACACACACACACACACACACCCGTACCTTCAAATTATGTCCAGAACTGTCCCAGGAGCCTTCTAGCTGGTCTCTCTGCTTTTCCCCTTCCCCCACTGTTCAGTCATTCCTCAACAATGACTGACAGGGACGAATGACACCAATGACGTCTCAACAATGATGGCAGGGAGAATGAGCCCTGAAAAAGGCTAAGTCACACTGTGTTACTCCTTGCCCTAAACCCCTGTCATGGCAACACCTGGGAGGAAAAACCCAAGTCCTCCCATGGACCGACGTGGCCCTCTGTGTCTGGCCCCTCTGACCTCTGTCCTCACCTCCTCTTCTTCCCCTTGCTCCCTGCACGCCAGCCACACAGCTTCTGCTTCCTCAGATGGGCCAGCTCAGGGCCAGCTTCTGGAAAGCCCGGGGGTGGTGGGAAGGGCTCTAGAGCTGTCTTTTCGTGAGCCCAGGGGACAGTGAGGGTCCTTTCAGTGCAGGGCTGCCCGTGCCCACCTCAGCCACGACCACAAGCCACCAAAAGGGGCCCTTGCGCACTCCTTGCACCTGCATGGAGCATCGGTTGGCCATGCTACCCTTGGTTTATGTCCGGATGCTTTACTGTTTCACTGATCTACGTCTGTCCTTTTGCCGGCACCATAGCGTCTTGATTATTGTCACTATGGAGCAAGCCTGGGAGTTGAGTACTGTGATTTCTCTCTTCTTCACTCTTTTTCAATTTGTTTTAGCTCTTCTCGTTCCTTTGCCTTTTTATATAAATTTTAGAGCCGGCTTGTTTATATGTATAAAGAGCCTGCCGGGGTTTTGATTGGTGCTGTATTAAATCTATAAATCATTTGAGTGAGGAATTGACATATTTATTATGGGGAACTTGAACAATGCCTGACTATGGTACATCATTCCATTTCTCCAATTCTTTCAGGTCCTCTTTGATTTCCTTCATCACTGCCTTGGTATTTTTCAGCAAACGGGCCCTGGACATGTCTTGTAATATTTATGCCTAAACAGTTCATTCTTTTGGAGTGATTATAAATTGTATTCCTTTGTAAAAATTGTGGTTTACAGTGGTCCGTTGCTAGTACACAGACTTAGAGTTTCATTTCATATGTTGAACTTATATCTGCAACCTTGCTAAACTTACAGTTCCAGGAGATTTTGTCTTATTTTGTAGACTCCTTGGGATTTTCTGTGTCGACAATCACATTGCCGGCCAATAGAGAGGATTGTATTTTTTCCTTCCCAGTATATAGACCTTTATTTCTTCTCACCTTACGGCACTGTCTAACCCACTGGTGTTGGATTGGAGGGGTGATGCCGGGCATCCTGGCCTCGTTCTTAATCACAGGGAGGAAGCATTCCATTTTGCATCATTAAGTATGATATTAATTGCAGGGTTAATTTTTTTAAATATCCTTAAGTATGATATTAACTGCAGGGTTATTTTTGTAGATGCCCCTCTATCAGGTTGAGGAAGAGGCCTTCTCTTTGCAGTTTGCTGCGAGTTTTTGTTCTGAATGGATATTGAATTTTATCACGTGCTTTTTCTGCCTCAGTTGATAGGATCTTATGGGGTTTTTTTTTTCTTCTTCTTCTTCTTTAGGCGGTCAAAATTGTGAATTTATTTTACCCATGTTGGAATATCGCATCTTGGAGAAAAATCCCACTTGGTTGTGTTATGGTTCTATGTGTTGGTGGATTCAATTCGCTAATATTACATTGAGGATTTGTATGTCTGTGTTCATGAGAGATATTAGGGTATAGTTCTTTAGAATCAGAGTAGTGCTATTCTTCGGGAGATATTTTATGGAATTGATGTTATTTCTTCTTTAAATGTTTGGTAGAATTTACTACTTGGGCCTAGAGATTTCTTCCTTGGAACGTTTTTAATTACTTCTTTTATAGTTAAAGGACCATTTAGGTTCTCTATTTCATCTTAGGTGAGTTTTGCTAATTTATGATTCTCATGTGCATGGAGTTGTTCCTGTTATTCTCCTATAATCCTTTTAATGTTTTAGTGTTTTCAGGGTCTGTAATGATATTCCCTCTTTCCTTCCTGAGATTGGAGATCTCTTTTTGTCAGCCTCGCTAGAGATTCACCAATTGTATCGATCTTTTCCAAGAACTGGTTCTTGGTTTGATTGTGTTTACCTATTGCTTATTCATTTTCCATTTCACTGATCTCTGTTCTTTACAGTTTTCTTCCTTATAATTGATTTGGGTTGAGGTTGTTCCTCTTTTCCTAATTTCTTAAAATGAGAGCGATTTGTTATTGTTTGAGAACTTCCCTTTTCTAACGTAAGCATTGCATGCTATACATTTCCCTCTGAGCACGGCTATGGATACATCACTCAAATTTTAATATGTTGCAGTTTTGTTTTCTTGCAGTTCAAAATAGATTTAAGTTTCTCCTGATAGTTCTTCTTTGATCCAAGAGCTATTTAAAAGTATGTGGCTAACTTTCCCAGTATTTGGAGCTTTCCCTGTTACCTTTGTATCACTGAATTTTAGTTTGATCCCATTATGGTCTGAGAGCATACACTGTATAATTTCCATTCTTTTACATTTGTTCACATTTGTAAAATATGGTCTATCTTAGTGAATGTAAAACTGTGTGCCCTTCTGTTGTTGGGTAGAGTGCTCTATAAATGTCAGTTAGATCCAGTGGGTTGACATCATCGTTCAATTCTATATGCTGATTCCCTGCCTCCAAGTTCTATCTGATACGGTGAGGCAAGTGTTGAGAAGTTTCTGCCTATAATTGTGGATTTGTCTATTTCTCTTTTCAGTTCTGTCAGTTTTTGCTTCATGTGGCAGAAACTCTTTTGTTAGGTGCAGGCATTTTTAGCACTGTTATGTCTTATTGGTGAATTGATCCTTTCATCATTATGTAATGTCCCTTTCGATCCTTGGTAATTTTCTTTGTTCTGACATTTCTTTTGTCTGCTATTAATAGAGCCACTCCAGTTTTCTTTTGATTTGTATTTGCATGGTGCATCTTTTTTTTGTCCTTTTGCTTTTAACCCACATGTATGGTTGTATTTGATACGAGTTTCTTGTGGATAGCATGTACTTGGGGCATGTTTTTCTTCTATCAATCCATTCAGGCTATCTTTCATTTAATTGATGTGTTTAGACCATTCATATTAATGTTATTATTGATGTTTGGATTAATTCCACCATTTTATGATTTGGTTTCTGTTTGTTCGTTCTGTTTTTGTTCTTCCATTTCCCCTTTCTTGTCCAATTTAGGGTTATTTGAACATTTTCTAAGGAATATTTTTATTTTGGAAAAATTTTAGGCATACAGAGAAGTTGCAGTGATAATACAGAGTTCTTACATAGCCCTCACCCAGTTTCCTCTAACGTTAGCAGTTTACATTACTCTGATACATTTATCAAAATTAACAAACCAATAATTGCTACATTATCATTAATTGAACTCCAGACTTGATTTGTATTTCATTAATTTTTCCCCTCATCTCATTTTTCTATTCTGAGATTTAGTCCAGGATTCCATACTGTATTCACTCGTGGTATTATTTTAACTTTTTTTAAATTTGTATTCAATTTTAGTTTATCTATTGTGATTTTGACTGTATTTCATATAGTTATTTTAGTGGTCACTCTTGGGATTATAAAACATATACTTAGCATTTCACCATCAACTTAGAATCAGTATTTTGCCACTTCAGTTGGAACATAACACAATCTACCATTATTTATGGTTCTTTGCCCTTCCCTTTCTGTATTGTATTTGTGTTATGTCTACACGTATTAAGCCCTCCTGAAGATGCTGTTATAATTGTTGTTTTCAGTGGCCAAACATATTTTAAATATCTCAAAATTGAAGAATGATCGATTATGTTTACTCAGATGTTGACCATTTCTGTTGCTCTTCCCTTATTTCTGATATTCCAAGTTTCCTTCTATTATCATTTCCCTTTTGTTGGAAGAACTTCCTTTAGCAGTTCTTTCCAAGCTGATCTGCTGGTAACAAATTCTCTTAACTTGTCATCATCTGGGTATACCTTTATTTCACCTCCGTTCATTCATGAAATATATTTTTACTCAAT
>CM053612.1:74057735-74079788 GCA_028646535.1 Procyon lotor
ATGATGTCGGAAGCCCACGGCAACCTGCGCTGTGCACTAGCATATTTATAAAATGGGTATGATTCAAACGGCTTGCTTTACAGGGATGTTAAAATTAAAGTAGGTTACACAAACAAACAAAAGAAATGGAAAAGCCTTGGTCTCAGCGCTTGTGTGACCTGGCGTTTTACTTAGTGCCAGCGGGAAATGCTCTTGGTTCCCTACCTGGGCTGGCCACCCATCCCCCACCTGCTCGGTGTTGGCCGACACCTTGGATGGGAGACTTCTTGCCCCAAAATGCCTGGCGGATTACCCCACCCCCCCAGGTCCCTAGGGCTACTGGCAGCCAATGCCTGTCTACCGGGCAGGGGCTAGGGGGCCGACAGAGAAACCCACTCCCTTGCCTCAAGGGGGACACCCCCCGAGCTCCCTGCTGAGTTGAGTCAGGACTAGCAGAACCCACACCAGCTCAGCTTCCCCCCCCCGCTCCCGTGCCGCTTCCCTTGTGGGCTTCTCCCAAGAGCCCTCCCTCGACAAGTCACCCGCGCCTACGTTCCTGTCTCGGGCACTGCTTCTAGGGGACCCCACCTAAGACGGCACCTTCTCGAGCACTACTTGTCAGCGCACTCAGATGAGGAATGGGCCTCAGACTGGGGACAGGGTCCCCTGGAAATGGGAGGGCCGCACGCAGCCAGGCCGATGAGCCTCGGGCAGGCCCTGGGCTGCAGTAGGCCGGTCTCACTTGTCCTGGGAGGATTGGGAGAGGAAGCTGGGTGGGATTCAAACAGCATAAAATAAAAACAAGCTGAGAGGAGTGTCCCCCAAGGCTAGGGTTTGCCGGGACACCAGCAGCCACCAGCCCTAGCAAGCGGAGGTGATGCCGTCCCTCAGACATTCCACCCCGGCCACTGAGAAGCCCGCAGGTGGGAAGGCTGGTGGGGGCGGAGGCTGCTAATCCTGGGGGCTTGTGGGCATGAGGGACTTGGGGAGTAATTTAAGGGATGAGAAGGAGTCAGGGCACACTGGAATGGGGGAGGTACCCACAAAGCTTCCATTCTGTGTGCAATTAGTCTAGGGATGCCCTCATTTGCATAAGGTTCATAAATTTGCATAAAATTGCTCGAGGCCGTAACCACCAGTACAGAAAATAAAATAACATGAATCAATTAGCGGGACTGGCTGCGATTGGAGCAAGCCTGGTGTAAAGGAATCTCCTGCTCCTTGCTTGGGAGCGCTGCATTGGCAGGAAGGAGCCCCAAGTGCAACCCCTCGGGGGGCTCAGCTGCCCCAAGGGGCGCTGGGAGGAGCGCCCTGTCCCCACCCCGTCCACCCGGGGATGGGGCAGGTCCCCGAGGCAGGTGGGGACTAGCAGGAGATGCAGGCAGGCTGGGGGACGAGGCCCAAGAGGGCCTCACGGATAAAGGGGCAGTCGAGAACATAGCTGGTGCATGTGAAAGGAGGGATGTGCTTCATGCCAGCCGCCTTGCGGACCGAGGGCCTTTGCCGCCTCCGGCCTGGGCCGCACGTGCTCTCATGTGATTGTCGTGACAGATAGGGGAACTCGGCGCCATCACCGCACAGCCGAGAGGTACTGGGAGCTCAGCGCCTGTTTGCTAAAGGAATGCCTGATATATGTGGGGCTGAGCTTGGAGGGGAGGCGCAAGTCAAATTGAGGATGCCGTGGGGCTGTGCTTAACCGGTTAGGGGTGAACTGCGGAGGCAGTTTCCTTGAAAGAAAGAACACAAAGAGAAGGGGCAAGCGAGCAAGCCCCACCAGTCATCTTGGGAGTCTGGGAGGCCGCGGTTAAGTCACCTTTGTTTCCCATCATCCTTTCTGCGAGCTGGTCTCTCGGATCCTCTCCGGCAGCGCCCCGTCCCGCCCTCTCGGCTTGCCCCACTTCTGAGCCCTGCTCCCAGCACTCTCTGTCCCCAGCTCCGGTCTGGAACCTGTGGTCCTCGGTGGGGAAGCCGAAGCTGCAGCAGGGGCCGTGGAGCGGGAGCCCGTGCTGAAAGTACCTGGCTCTTACCTTCCATTGCCATCCACCAGCGAGCCCTCACTGATGAATCACCAACTTCTCGCACCAGCCCTCCCCTCCTCTCTGCGCTGACCCTGCTGGTATAGAAGAACTCGCGGGGACTTTTTTTTTTTTTTGCCTCTCCACTCTCCCGGCACCTCCTCCTCTCCCGGAGCCACTGTTAATGAATCAAATTGCCCTTCGACTTGAATTACCGGGAAAGCAGGCTCACACACTACTCGAGGTAGATGAGATGGCTGCCCCCAGATCCACACTGGCCTCGTCACCATGACTCAGAGTGGATGTTTATTTTTGAATCTCGCATCCTTTATCCGAGAAAATGGGCTACCGATGGGAAACAATTACCTCCCACTTACCCCACGGGGCTGATGGGAGCAGATGGCACGTGCGACGCTGAAGCGGCACAGCGCATTAATGTCATCAGCAACGATCACAGCTGTAATGAGTCCGCATGACGGGGACTGAAAAGCAAGGAGAGGCGAGAGCAACAGCTGGGCACTTCAGCCAGATGTGGCCGCAACCACCCAAATGGTTTCTTCCCTGGTGGCGCTTGGTGGGCAGAGGGCGACGGCAGGCTACAGGGGGACCGGTGGGACCCTGCCTGGTAGCAGGGAGCCACTCTCCGGGAGTGCCAGGCAGCTCCCTGATTACCTGGGGCCACTGAGCGCCTTCCCTCGCTCCTCCCTCCCGAGCGCTGTGAGCGCCACGAGTGTGCCCCAGCCTCTCTGTCTCTGACCCCACCGTACCTCCGCTAACTCCGCCCCGAAGGACACGCGGAACGCAGCCAGAGGGAGGTCTATAAAGCTAGGAGTCAGGTTCAAAGATAATACATGATGGATGCGAGAAAGACCTGCCGCGACACTTCATGATTTGCTGAATTTGGGACGCTGGGCCATCAAAGACTGTAAAGACAGAACGACAGGTCCATTTCTTAGCTATAGAAAGAACAGGGATGAGGACCAACGATCGGGCCGATGATCCCATCACTTCAGAGGGGGAGGGGCAGAGAAGGAAAAATCACCCCACCGCAGTCTCCCCAACTCCAGCTCAGCTTGCCCCACAACCATAATTTCACCCCACATCCCAACTCCCCCATCACCTTTTGCTCTGGGCTTTAACTCCATGATGCCCTCAGGTTCTTGTCTCTCCCTCCCAGCTGGCCCATGAAATGGGTTCTCTAGCAACACCACGAACGTGGAGGGTCTTGGCGCACGTTCTGGGGTCTAAATTTCGGGGGGGGGCAGGTTTATCTTACGAGTTGTAACCAAGTGAGGCGGTTTCCACGGGCGCCCGTCTGCAGGCAACTGAGGAGCTCTTGGCGATGCGGAGCCAGATCGACAGAACCCAGTGACTTGGAAGAAGCTGCCCCATTTTGAGGAGTATCGATATTTACAGTGATCACTTAACGGTCAAGTCAGAGAACGCCAAAGCCAGAAGTAAATCCACAAAAGAGGTTTTGGACAATTCCCTCATTTGGCAGAGAGGAAAACTGAGGTGTAGAGGGTGTGAATGACTTGCTCAAGGCCACACAGGTTAAGACTGCCTGAACACACTTGATCACCTAGACCTCTGGACTTCCAGACCAAAACGTTTGCTACGCTGCCACACACTTATCCCCGTTACTGTCTTTATTCCATGGCCACACACAGATATTTTTTTTGTTAACTGTTTGGTGTAAACCCTTATCGATATCTTTGTTTTTAAAAGGTTTGGTCGTTCATTTGCAGGTATAGTTCTTTTGTTTACTTAGAAAAAAAATGTTGAGGGTATGGTGTGAGGGCACACCGCTCACGGCTTTGGGGAGGACACAGGTTCCAGACGGAATCCCTGGGGCAGAGATACACAGGGTCTGGGAGGGGGGAGGGACCTGGCAGTTGGGGGAGGGGTCCTGCCCTCCAGCCCCTCTGAGCTGAACTCCGAGCCAGGTGGGGCGGGGCTACAGTGCTCGGGAGCACCAGCCAGGGACATGGCCACCAAGGCCAGCTCACAGCACTGGCCCTCCCAGGAAGATAGGGACTGAGGTCCATGCACTCAGCTTCAGGGACCAGGAAGAGCCCATTCAGAGAGGCTAGACAGGTATGGCCCTCCATGAGGCCCACTGGGCGTGCCTGGGCATGGCAGGAAGGCAGCCTTCAGGACTTCAAGGAGGCTTGGGTCCCCACCATGAGTCTTACTTTCCAGAGCTCAGGCCATTGTGCCGGGGGCCTGGCTCAGGATGGCCTAAACACCCCCAGTGAACTGATTAGAACTAGAACTGACTAGAACACAAGACCCCAACCGAATGCACTAGAAAGGCCCCCTCTGTACTCCTACCAGACAGAAATCCTAGATGTCAGGCCCCGCGCATTAAACAAAGCAAACCCGAGATGAAAACCTATCCAAATCCCGCAGTCAGGCACTTGAGTCAGGTGACGCTGAGATGCAAGGATGGTGGGCAGGACACCACACCCGGGACTGGGTGGATCCTCAGCTCAGGGAGGGACCAAGCCAGCCCTGTACCCCAAGTCCTGATGGACCGCCTCACACAGCCGTCACCCCCTACCCAGCCACCTACTGGCTCCTGTAAACAGGTACCGTACTCACCACAGGAGAATGTGGAGACCCTCTCCCGATGCCCAGAAACGCAGCAGGGAGCCGAGAGACTGCATGGGGGGAGGGGGGAGCAGGCCTTGGCACGAAATGTGGAGTGGCTTACCCACATCAGGTGGCTTCAGGGTCCTGGCCTTCCTCCCTGGACAATGCTGGGAGCCTGGGGGGCCTGGTGTAGAACGTGACCTCCGAGATGTGGCTGTCCTCCATGGACCTGCCCTTGTTTCTGGCCACAGGGCAGAAGGTAAAGCCATCTTGGCCCTCGGTCACAGATGACTCATGGATCACCTTGGGCAGGCATTTGGTGCCTCATCAAAGTCTAGGCCCTTCCGCATGGCACCCGCTGTGTGCCTTGAACATGACCCAGAAGGTGCTGGTGAAGCATGGGTCGTTCTGGCCTGTGGTGCTGTCTATGTGGACAGTCTGGATGTTCACACGGTAATCAGTGGGCCCATGGATGGAGCCACAGAGCCCAAAGCCAACCACAAAAATGCTCTTGTTGATGGAGAGTACCCCCAGTGGCTCTCCCCACTGCTGGAGGCTGTTTGCGCTCTGCACCCCTTCCTGCGGGGGCAGGAGCCACGCGCTGGTGGATGAAGTCCACTCGTAGCCAAGGGCAGAGGGTCAAGTACAGGAAGAGGCTGCCCACCTCGCAGTCCACGAGGATGCCTTTCTGCGTGGGCTCTGCAGCGAATGCCTTGAGGGTCGTCGGCAGGAAGCGGATGAGGCTGAGAGCCTGGCCCAGAACCTCGCGCTTCTTCTCAGGCATCACCTGCGGCTGTCCGTCGCCGACACTCAGCCTCGGACCAGCGGCCTAGGGCGCTGAACAAGCGTACCTCCAAAGGCCCAGGCTGTCTGGCCCCAGCCCGACCACCAGCGTGTCCAGGTCAATGTCTGCAAAGCAGAGGGTGTCGCTGTGCTTTGGCCCGGCGTCCTCCAGGCCCCGGCCGGCCGGCTGCGGTTCTTGGAAGCGTCGGGCCCACGTCGGCAGCAGGAACGCGTGGTGGGCCTGGAGGAGTTCTGGAACTCCACACAGCGGGCCCTGAGCGCCAGCATGGCGTGCTTCTCGGCGGTGGGCCACGTGGTCGTGACCTCAGGGGAGCAGAGAAACCGGAGCGGGTCAGGAAGACGGCCGGCTCCACCTCCGGCAGGGGCTTCTCGGCGCTCGCGGTGCCGCGCCCGTGAACATGGCGCGGAAGAGGACCTGCAGGTGCACAGCCCAGGGCGCCTCCTTGCTGAAGAGGAAGGCCAAGTGCTCCTCCGGAGTGCGCTCGGGTGGGGTGGGGGGCTGCCAGTGGTAGTCCGGCCGCATAGCAGCCCTGCCACCTGGGTCCCCCCCGTCACCTGCTCCCCGCCTGCCTGCCTGCTGGCGGGCATGCCCCGGGGCACAGGGGTGGCGCCGCGCTGCCTTGGCATTGGCTCCCCGGGCGCACCGACCCGCCTTGTTGGGGCGGGGCCTCCAGGCGCGGCCTGAGCGCTTCCGGTCGCCATCCGTCTCCCCTTCCACGCTTTGTAGTGGCGGCGAACTCCGGTGCGCTCCCTAACCCGCTGGGTCTGGCTTCTGTCTCAGCCGCTCCGTCGGAACTGCTCTTGGCACCCACCTATTTGTTGCTACGCACAAAGGACCCTTAGCTGTCTGTCCTTGACTTAGCACCTTGGTGGCGTTGCTGTTGCCGACCCCATCCTCTTCCCAGGCAGCTCGGCCTCCGTGCCACTCAAAAGCCTGTTTTGTAGGCAAACTGTTGCTGGTCTGCCACGAGGTTAAGTACGGAAACGAAGAATAACAGAAACTTCTATAGCAATCCGTCAGAGGAATTTTTGCCTGCTCAATCTTATAATAAAAAATGGGGTCTGTATTTTGGATGCCTGTTAATGTTTGGTAATCCGTTTTATTGTATTTTATCACCAAATTATTGGTCTGGGACACATGATGGAGGGGGGACCCCTAGTCCTTCTCCAAAGATAATGTCAGAAACACTGCGATAAGCCCTTATCTTCTCTGAATCCGACTCTCCTGGCTTCCCTCCCACTCCACTCTGCCGAAGTTTGCACGTTGCCTCCATCTCTCTCAGGCCCACGGATTTCCCCTTTCCTGATGAATGCCTGTGCATCTGTTGGATCTCCACAGAGAGGCCACCCCCAGGACGCTCCCCTCTGCTCTGCCCACAGCCCCCTACTGTCCATAGCATCCACATAACAGCGGACCGCAGACCAGATTTCAGCCGCAGCTGCCATGCCTCTTCCCTCAGCCCCTAGCCCAGTGCCTGGAGCACAAGGGAGCCCATCGACCTTCATTGTATGAATGGGTTTCACATGGGGAGCCTCGGGAGCTCACGGTGCAGCAACTTAGAAGCTACTTTCCATCCTCTCCTTTCCTCCATGTTTCTTTGCCTTCCCTAACTTGCACAATCAGCATCCCAGCATCCCATCAAAACATTAGCAGTGAATTAAAAAGTGGTACAATCCCTTTGGTGGTCGAAGACAAAGTTAGAAAACCTCAGGTTGTAAACCATCCTCTAGGTTATATGACTTCCGGTTTCTGGGAAGGGAGAAGGAACAGCAGTGCCGTTTCGGTCAGACAACTCATCCTGAGGGTCTGAGTACGTTCCGCAGGCAGGATCTGCCTGCCTATGTGGAGAAAAGTGCCTTACCTTCATATGAGCACAGATGGGGAATCAGGACGCTGGGTTGAAGTCTTGGCCAGGCAGAGTGTTGCCCACCAAACGAATGCCACAGCCTTCTCTATCCTATGCCACAGTATCCTATAGAGTGAGTAAATGGCCTCCAGGATGACCCTTGGGGCTAAGCTAAGAGAGTTACTCATTAGTGATCCCAAAGCACACTGGAAATAGAAATGTCAAGTGTTACTATTAATAGTCATATTTTCTCTGCTCTGGTTTCCAAGGAACCTTATGCTTTCACTCCAGAACCTCTGGAAAGTAACAAGGAATGTGGTTTGGAGGGAAAAGAGAGCTATAACTATACTGTAATTCAGTATGGCTGGAAAAATAAAATGCAGATGAATAGGTTGCCTTTCTAGAGTGACCCGAAGACTGAAACCCTTAGATAGAAGTTAACTGCTTTAATACATAAAACATAAGCCTTTAGCATTGAGAAGAAAAAAAACCAAACAATTAAAGGACAAGTGAAAAACTGACAAAACTATCTTTTACATATACAGCAATTGAAAAAAAGAGCATCCTTAATATATAAAGAGCTCTTTCAACTAATAAGAAAATGAGGAATACCCAAATAGGAAAATCAGCAAAAGGCATGAGTGGACAATCCATACAAGAAGAAATATAAGAAATATAAGTCAAATATAAGTCAACTCTGTATAAAGACTGAGAGTAATTTCATTGGGTGTCTCTTTAATTACAAGTGGGACTGAACCTATCAAATATACTTTTTCATTTATCAGCTAAGCAAAGATTAAACATATTGATCCTCCCGAGGCAAAGTGAGGGGAAATGGGCATTTACATTTGCCACTAATGGGACTGTAAATAGGTACAGCCTTTCTGGAGAGCAATTTGGCAATGCAGAGCAAAAGCCTTGTCCTTGGACTCACAGAATCCACCTGTAGGAAAGAATCCTAAGTCATAATTAAATAAGTAAACAAAGATGTGTACGGTAAGATGGGTTGTCTCAGTGAGGTTTATAGCAGCAAAACCGGAAGCTACCTAAATGTGTATCAGTAGATGGTTGGTTAAGCATACAGTGGAATACTAGGCAGTCACTTTTAAAAGACGAATAGCTTTGTATCTGTTGATATGGAAAAATGTCCACGACACGTAGATGTCACTAAATTAAAAAAAAAAAATTGGAAACAAAAGGTGTAGGATGCTTTGATTTTTTTGAGCATTTTTAAAATGTATATGTGTAGAAAAACATCTGGGTAAAAACACTCTGCAATCATACTTTTTGGATGATGAGATCACAGGTGACTTTTATTTTTTCTTTTATACTTTTCCATAATTTCTTGATTTTTTTTTTCCACAATGGTTATCGCCATTGAAAAATGCCTTTTAGGGAGCCCTTGACCTGGTTATTCTTTCTTTCTTTTTTTTTTTTTTTAAGATTTCATTTATTTGACAGAGAGAAACACAGCGAGAGAGGGAACACAGGCAAAGGGAATGTTAGCGGGCGGAAGCAGGCTTCCTGCCGAGCAGAGAGCCCCATGCGGGGCTCGATCCCAGGACTCTGGGATCATGACCTGAGCCGAAGGCAGACGCCTAACGACTGAGCCACTCAGGCGCCCCAGGCCTGGTTATTCTGGCTGTTTTATGGAAGTGGAGGAAGCAACAGATAAACACCTACGTACATAAAATAAGGAAGTGAAAGTTTTAATCAGTGAAAAATTGTATTGTTTCTCTCTGGAATCATTATTTCCTTATTCATTTTGGAATCCCCTCACTTCCTCCAGGGAAGCTTCCCTACTACCAGCCTCATCTCTTTCTTTTGAAAATATCCTGGAACATTCTATTACAGTCGCTGTCCCTGAAATCATTATTGGGTATAATAATACATGTATTTTTAATTTTTTAAAATGACTAATAAAAAATTACTTGCCATTCAACTCTGCTAAAAAAGCATCTCTCCCCAGGGGTATGTATTACGACCTCAAACCTCTGAGTGGAGCTGTGCACGGGTCTTGCTGGGCCCAGCTCCACTGGGATCGCTCTCCCCAAGCGCTCAGGGCACCCTTCACCTTTGCTGGGAGCCAACGTCCCTTCTAGTGCCTCCGAGTCACCTTTGCAGGAATCAATGGCTGGCGATATTCTCATGGGACCAAATCAGGGTCTGATCCCATGTTTAGAGATGTAACCTGGAGTGCCAGAGTGTGTTGTGTTAATAAGTCTTATGCCATCTCGGTCTAAGTGTTAGGATAGGAATATGAAGAGTGTACCAGTCTTTTGCGGAGAAAGTATTCACTAGAAAAATAACAATATAGAAGAATCACAGTTCTCTAGGCTATATTATTATTATATAATTTATAATGGTTTATATAATATATACATATATATCTATACACCTTTTGATAAATAATAATACATATAAAAATACACAAACATGGGGCGCGGGTGGCTCAGTGGGTTAAAGCTTCTGCCTTTGGCTCAGGTCATGATCTCAGGGTCCCGGGATGGAGCCCCGCATCGGGATCTCTGCTCAGCGGGGAGCCTGCTTCCCCCTCTCTCTGCCTGCCTCTCTGCCTACTTGTGATCTCTCTCTGTCAAATAAATAAATAAAATCTTAAAAAAAAAAATATACGCATCACTTCTCGGCCTTTTGGCTAAGATCAAGTGTAAAAAAAAATACACAAACATAATAAATACATATATATCTTTTGATATGTAGTGTATATATACCTTACACATATACTATATATATATATATATATATATATATATAATATTAGTTTGAACCATAAGAAATTTCTTATACTTATCTCTTTTTGGCCTATAGGAATGACAATTTCCTATGGTTCGACCTTATTTGTTCTTCTGCTGCTGGTAGTATCTGGTCAGTTTTACACTACTAGAAGAATTAAACAGATCATAATAAACCGATGATGTTGTTGTTGTCTTTGTAGATCAGTGAAAACCTCTTTCCAGGGAAGCAGAAAAGTGAGCATTTTACGTGGATTTGCCTTTGATGGAAGTGTACCTATGCGTGTATATATGTGCGTGTGCTCTTAGAAACTCAGCAGAAAACCGTCCTGCAAATTAAAAAAAAAAAAAATGAGTCTTAACCTAACTTCCTCCAGTGCTTTATTCAATAATTGCCTTGTTGAAGTTGCTTTTTGAGTCTGTGCCTTTTTTCAGACCTTTCATCTTTAAAAAAAGGGGGAAAAAATTTTCCCAGGTGACATTCCTGTATTGCTTTTTTCTTTTTAAAGATTTTATTTATTTGACAGAGAAAGACACAGCAAGAGAGGGAACACAAGCAGGGGAAGAGGGAGAGGGGGGAAGCAGGCTCCCCGCTGAGCAGGGATCCCGATGTGGGGCTCGATCCCAGAACCCTGGGATCATGACCTGAGCTGAAGGCAGAGGCTTTAACCCACTGAGCCACCCAGGTGCCCCTCCTGTATTGCTTTTGATTTCGCACGTTGTGGGCTCCACCGGTCACCCTTAGAGACCTCTGACAGCTGGCCAGAGGTGTGAAGCAACTTACCCACGTTTACCCAGCTAATTAGGGCCGAGCTGGGACCAGAACCCTGGGCTTTTCTACCTTTCCCTGCTGCAGAGGCAGTAGGGGCTGCTATCGTCACAGTCCCCCTCACGAAGGACGGGCCTTGGGCTGAGTTAAATAGCAGGGCCAGGAACCAATGGCCTGGAAGGTCGGAAGGAAAAGATCATCAGTTGACAAATGATTGTGATCACTATTAATGTTATTATTCATATGCTATGTCTGTGGCAGAAAACACAGGTTTATTTAAAATGCACATAATAATTTGAGTTTGCTCCAACATTTATTTTCTGTCTAAATTATTTTTTAACTGATATGAACGCCAAGGCTTGCGAAGACAAAAAGCGAGGCTTTTTAAAAAATCCATAACCTTAAATTAAGACCACATTTATTCACACTGCTGCTTGCAGCCCAGAACTTTCTCCCTTTTAACCCTTCGGTGACATCAGCAAGCCACACTTCCACCTCTTCCTGGCCCAATTTGTTTTGTTTTGTTTTGTTTTTCTGGTAATAACTGCATTGAGAGGCCAGAACATAATGCATTTCACTGTAAGACTCCTAATTGGATTTTTAGTAAACTGGCCTGACCAGCCCACTTCCCCTGCGAAAAGATGCGTCTAATTGATCTCTATGTAGAAACAGCAGTTGCTGATCAGAACCACTGTGCTCTGGTGGGGAATTATTTTATCAGGACAAGCACTTCCATCATGATAAGAGAGAAACAGCAGGACCTGGGCAGAGACACACAGAGAGGGCCAACCAGACAGACAGACACAGATAAGATCCAGCGAGAACTCGACTGCAGGACCCACAGCCACGCAACCTTAAATGGAAAGTTTCTGATAACCCATGATGGATGGGAGCCAGGTGGAGGCAGGGAAGGGCTTGGGGGTTGGGGGGGGGCGGGGGCTGCTCAGAAAAGGCCGGCTCCCCGGAGCTCCTGCGCTTGCCCTGAGTTCTGTTAGGGGGCGCTGTGGGGCCGCAAGCGCGGACTCCCCACCCCACAGATTCAGCAGCTCCAGGCGGCCTGCGGTCCTTGAAACCCCCAAAGCTCTTTTGGCAAAGAGTAGGTGTGTCCTGGCCAGGTTCCAGTTTGGGTAATTACAGCCTGTCAACCTAAATTCCCCCCAGGATTGCAGTTAAATATGGTACCCGTCTTCACAATTAAATTTTAGCTCTAATAGGACACTCGATTGTCATGTTACGTGACAGTTAAGTAGCAGCCGCGTCGTACCCCAGAGGTAGCTGCACTTTTGTGGGGACTACAGAGATTTCTCCGGGTGTAATAAATGACCTGTATGGACAGAATCGGGGCAGGGGGGAGGGTCTTGCTGCTAAATTAGTGTTGGTAGTGGTGAGACTTTGCTCCTCATTTCAATTTTCCCCCCAAACTCTTTCAGGGGGAAAAAAAGAGGGGGAACACGTCACACGGCCATTTCATTTCCAGTTCACCTGGAAAAAAAAATCAGGATGCCTGGTTGCTGCAGGCCAGATGGAGTCTCCGACTACCTGTCCGGGCACCCAGTCCCCTCGGTTCCTTCGTCTCAACATCACGGACATCCTCGCCTTTCTCTGGAGGTGTCACGTACTGTCCTCTGGAACGTCTTTCTTTTGTTCTCTGCTTGCGGAGACCTTTTAGCCTAGCAAGGTCCAGCTCAAAGGCCACTTCCTTCATGATGCCATCTATGATCTTCTACTCCAACGTAGGCATGGCTCCTCTCCTGGCCCCATCCGATGGGACTGTTATCCTTACTCAGCATTTATTCAAATTTGTCTTGTGCAGTATTATAGTCGGTTGTTTACATGTGCACTAACCTCGAGCTCCTTGAGGACAGGGGCCTTGATTACTTTTCCCGATGCCGGAGCACAGCGCTTACGAAATATTTCTGAAGGAGGGAAAGAAGGCATCTGCTCTTTCTTCTCTGAAGGCGTAAGTGAGTATAGCTGATATTGGTTGAGTGCCTGCTGTATGCCGATCATGGTCCTGAGCACTTTCTATGTACCGACTCAGCCCTCGCCATCTCATAAAGCATTGTTATTACGGTCTCATTTTTATAGGTGGAAATAGCGAGGCACAGAGAGGTTAGGTAATTTGCCCAAGGCCACATAGCCCGTCCGTGGCGGCACCAAGAGCAAAATCCACAGGGCTTCTTCCCTGCACGACATTTTGCCCTTATACTGTAGCATCAGATAGGACTTTAATTAAACATGTCAGTCCCCCCACTGTCTTCCATATTTCGAATCAATCCATGTCTTCGAGAGCACAGCTCACTTCCTAAAGGGGCGAGTGTGAGGACGGGAGAAGGTGATGACACATAAATGCACCTGTCTCCCTTCTAGGCAGGCCACCCTAAATAAAGAGTGGGCTGCTTTCCGAAATCCACATTCTTGTTTGTCAGTTTCCATCCTTGGGCAATTATTTCACACTGAAAATGAGAAGGTGATAATCTAAAGTATTCGCAGCCAGTCTTGCCGAAAGAGGTGTGAGCAAGGAGGAACATAGCATGTTGTGATTAGAGAGAGAAGCAACAAACCCTAGTGATTGCAAAGCGTAAAGGAAGGGGTCAGCCTCATTATTCCCATGCATAGTTTGTGCACCCATAGAAATATTTTGTTCCAACAAGTTAATTCCCTTAAGTGGTGAGTGCTCAGTGTGGCGGACACGATTATCTTTCTTAGGTGTCTTGCCGCTTTCTCCCCACCTGGCTGGGGGAAGGATTTCTGCAGCTCACCTCGTGCAATTAGAAACAGCCCCACAGGGCCGAGGTGCAGCCTGTGTTCAGAGATACTCTTCTGCTGCTGAAATAAAAACAGCCTTTGAGAATATTCTCCTGCCAAAATCATTTTAGCATTTCACTGTCACACAGCAGGAGGCCAGGAGAGAGAGAGAGAGAGAGAGAGAGAGAGAGAGGAGAGAGAGAAAATCCTTTCCTCGCACAACCAGCAAGACCCCACGAGTTTTTCCCGTGTGCAAGGAAATTAATTAATTTCCTTTTTTATTTTTGAAAAGGGGGCCAGAAAAACAGTTCAAGATGTTACATTTTCATAAGGAAGAAGTTTCAATTGTAAATGAGTTCCTCTTTTAAGACAAGGCTGTAATTAGAATGCCCGGGGTGATGATGAATGGGGAGGGTGAAGGGTCCTCACTTCTTTCTGGAGAAAGCAGCACCCTCGGAGGCAGAAGGAAGGGCTGCCTCGGGCGACCGCGCTGGTGCCAGTGCGGGACACTTCTCCTGTGAAGCCAGAGAGAAGAAAGGCTGCTCCTGAACCCAGGAGGAACAGACTAGGCGCCAGCCCAAGCGGTGCCGATAGGGGGCGCTGTCCGAGGCCCAGTGGCCTCCCGTTCAGGGGCAGGTGGCGGGGGCTTCCCTGCACCATCTCTTTAAACCCAGGTATCGTTTCTCTTGCTGTAAACTGAAAAGATGAGTGAACTTGGGAACCACTTCAAAAATGCCTTAATTTTTGCTGTTGTTCTGACACGCCGGCTCTGGGCTGAAATGTATCCCTCCCCCGCGTCTGGGTATTGATGCCCTAACGGCCAGGACCTCAGAAGGTGACTGCCTTAGGAGACTGGGCCTTTAAAGAGGTGATTAAAGTGAAATGAGGCCCTTAGGGTGGGTTTAATCCAATCTGACCAGTGTCCTCCTAAGAACATGACATTTGGACCTGGGGGGGTGGGGGGGAAGGGGGCGAGCCAAGACAGCAGGGAGCTGCAGTCATCTCCAGGCCGAGGACACCAAACCTGCCCACACTTGGATCTTGGATTCCCGTCCTCCAGAACTGAACAAACAGAACAGAATAAATGCCTGCTGTTTGAGCCACGCAGAGTTTACGGCAGCCCGGGCCGACTAATACTCCAAGAATTTTTCAAACTGCGTTCCCTGGACCTCTTCCATCAGAAAACTGGAGGGCAGGTAAAAATGAAGATCCCTGGGTCCCGTGCAGGCCTGCTAAGTCAAATCCCTTGGGCCCCAGGGTCTGCAGGTTCCCCCAAGCACCCCAGGCCGTTCCAGGGTCCCCTGAAATGGGGACATGCCTGTGGCCCGAAGGTGCCGGAAGTGTCACGTGGGTGGAGATCCGCAGAGGGCTGCCCGAAGGCCATGCGCCCGAACCGCCCCCGCCCTACCGCCCCTTCCAAAGGCATTCTTTGCAGTTAAACATCGCCTTCTCCCTGGTGGATCTCTTTTCAGTGCAAATAGCTCCTGGATGGGGGTGACAAATTAAGTCAATAACCTTCGAGTATGAATTCATTTATCAGCCGAATTCCTGTGGGATTGGAAGGATGCCAAACCTGAGCAAACCCGGAGAGGGGGGCGGAGTGGTGGTGCAGAGACAGCGCCGTGGTCCCCTCGGGGAGAAGGCACCACCTTCACGACTCAGCTCAGGGCTAGCCCCACTGAGGGAGCGGCCGCAGAGCACACAGCGCTGGGCTCTCCCACAGGAAGCGGGGGCGGGGGGGACACGACACAGACGTGGGGGCGAGGCTTCCGGGCAAAGACCCAAGGACCACTGACTCGCGACTTCCTACTGTTTCCCTGTTCGCTGCTGGGAAGCCGAGGGCAAAGCCGGGCCGGCCTGCCTGCCTGCCTCGTTCAGGGTGATGGAACAGCAGAGAGGCTGAGGGGACGGCCGAAGGAGTGGATGTAGGCAGGGGACGGGCCGCAAAGTATTTCACAACTCCTATGGGCTCGACGAGGCCCCACTGTAACAGAAGGCAGCCAGAGGCGGGAGCAGAATCCTCACCGACCCCTTAGTTTCGGGGCTCGCCTCTCCTGGCCCCTGGCCTGCGCCTGGCACGCTGCGCCAGGGCACAGGCCCGAACCCTGGCAAGGGTCTGAGAAGGAGCCTCTTCAGTTTTGCTCTGAATTCCCTGGCTTTCATTGTTGTTTCTTTCCTTGCAGAAGGAGCTGGCCTCCCTCCCCTCCCCCACCATCAGAGGTCTGGCTTAATTCACTTTGCGATTCCAGCTGGGCGCGCTCCAGGCCCACGCAATTCATATGTGATGGTGGCACCTGTGTTCTGCGGTTTCTGGAGTCTTCCAGCAAGTCCTAATGGGCTGGGAGCACCCGCCAGGGTGTCGAGGCCTGCCTCCTGCCTGCTGACAAGGGGGTGCCTTGGAGAGAGCTGTCAGGAGGCTGTGGCACTCGTGGCCGGCTCGGAAGCCACGGCATCGGGATGGCTAATGAGCCGGAGCTCGGAGCCCTCTGCAGGGCTGATGGCCGCCTCCCCCCCCCCCCGCCCCCCCCAACAGCCAGAGTATCAAGGATGTGCCAGCACCCAGGACCCGTTGCAGCCCGCTGGGAGCCCGGGCATCAAGAAATGCGCTTCCTGGCTTCCCATTTTCTATGCAAAAAGATGATTGTGAGGTGCAATCCGCCACAGACCCCGGCCCGGGCTTCCGCGCTGCTCCTCGAAGCAGCAGATGGCCAGGAGGATGAGGGTCATCCTGGCCAGAATGGCCACTGGCCAGCCACTGTTCTTACTTAAGGCCGGGCTTGACAACAGACCTTGTTGGTGCCCCACCCCGGCCCTGGGGTCCCTTCGGCCGCTGGCACCCTGCTTGGACTTCGCACTCGGGCTTCGCTCTGAGAGGCCAGTCGTCAGGCTACAGGAAGGGAGCCACTTCGCACACCTGCACAGGGAACTGGCCGAGCCCGGGAGATCGCCCACTCCCGGGGAACTCGTGGTCGTTGGCTGCTGGGGACACGGGTGTGAAAGCCCAGCTCCCCTCGCCGGGCCGTGCCAGCCGCAGTCGCTCTCCAGAGCCGTCTTGCGGGTGAGGCCAGGCCAGGCCAGGCCTGTGTGGGCCCCGCGTGGCTCCTTCTCTTCTCGTTCATTTCCTTTCCCGCTTCCCCTGCACGTCGCCTCCTTGCGTTTCCACTCACACACAAGCCCTCATCTCGGGGACGGCGTCTGGGCCACTGGAGGTAGTGTAGGCATCAAACACGCCATCATCCTCCCCTCAGAATCTCATAACTGAGAGAAATGCCCACGCCCTCTCTCCAGCTCCCTTGCCCCCCAGCCGGCTCCTCCCGCAGACCCCCCTCTGGCCGTTAGAGGGGGCCGCCACTCTCCTTGGCAGCAAGTTCAGGAACACGGGGGCCTTGCCATGTCTCTCTGGCCCCATCCTTCTCCCTACTGCCGCCCCACCCCTCAGTTCAGGCCCCTCTCTTTCACCTGGACCAAGACAATAAACCCGAGGGCTTTCCGTGTCCGCCTCCCATCCCCCATTTTTCTGGAATCTCTAGAACACCGTGAGCACATGGGTCCTGCTCCAGGACTGGTCTAATTCTCTTTATCACTCTCTGTCACCAAGTCTTCAGCAACTCCCCAGTTCTTGCCAAAGGAAGCCCATCTTCCTTGCCTGGGTATTCAGAGCCCTTCCCAACAAGTCTCTGGCCTGTGCTTCCAAATTTCTAAGGGCACCAAGATGGGAAGCCCCTGGTCCCTCTTCCCACTGAACACGTTCACCAAGAACGGGCCACGTTAAGGTGCCTGCTCATCACAGTGGCTAAGATCATGATGGTAAAGACCACAGACGACAGACACTGGAAAGGCAGGTAGGTAAGGAGACGCACTGGATAGGAAGCAAGAGATCTTTCTGATTTTAGAGGTTGGCTTTTTTTTTTTTTTAAACTTAGAGCCATCTTACGGGGGCCATAGAATATTTTTGGATTCTCCCTCCTAACACCTATTTAATTGGGTCTTTACCTAATGGGGCCTATGTCCAGCCTTGAGACCTTTGGGCTCACGAGGAGGCCACCCTGCTGACACCCACGCACGGCCCTCACGCTGGTCAGGATGTGAGGCCCAGTCGCCCTGGCTTTTTCTTCTCGCCGGCGCCTGACGAACCCACCTCCCACCCCCTGCAGGTTTCTGACCTTAGGCTTCAGTTCCCTGTGTGGGTCTTTACTGTGCCCCCTGCGATGCGGCAGGAGGCACAGATGTCCTACGTTTCCATTGGTTCTCTACAAGCACCGGGCTTCTCCCCACAGCAAGGCCTTCTTCGGTTCGGCCGAGCTCTGGGAACTTCTTCCTGGATGATCTGTTGTCCAAGTTGGTCCTCCATCCATGCCCTCGGTCATTTATAAACTCCTCGGGTGTGGTGGACACCCAACGGCACTGCCCCTTCAGAGGAGGACTTGCTGTCCGGCCCCATGGTCGGCCTCGACATCAGCCCTTACGTGTCCGTCTGAGCGGCTGGGAGCTGCTTCGCCAAGGTCATGTCTTTTCTGGGGTGGCCACGTCTGGTGAGTGGGCGAGGCAGGAATTTGAAGGCCTGGCCATTTAGGTCCCACCTGGGACACCCTTAGGGACATTCCTTGGAAGGACAAGCGTCCCTGTGGGCCTGGCAGGCTCAGGAACTTTCTCAGCCTTCTCTGTTTGCCCTGCTGGAAACCAGAGTGCTGCAGAAAGCCTGAAACAGCCCTCCCCACCACCCCAGCCTGACCTCCCTGAAGCAAGCCTGGAGAGGTTCAGGGACTGGCCCAAGGTCACAGAGCTGGCTAGTGCCTAGCCCTCCAGGGCCCCAGGGCTTCCCAGCCCACTGGGCTCCATCCTCTTTCCCCGGCCCCTCCCTAGCAGGATCCTAAAGCTCTCTGAGAGTTACTCGGTGGACCGGGGAGCAGGAGCAGCACGTCCCGCTTGGCTAGGCCCGCCTCGGACCCAGGGCCCTGCCGCTTTCTCTGTCGTGCCCTCTCCGCTCGCCAGGCCCCATCAGTATTCCGAGCGCCAGGGGCACGTAAAGGCGAGGGGATGGAGGGAAGGGCAGTTGTAAGAGGGATGCGGCAGCGCTCCCTCATTTTTATTGCCACCTTGCCGAAGTTCTATTATTACATTTCTCACTTCCCCTTAACATTAAAACATAACAGCACGGTGGCAAGTGGTTAAGTGCTATGAAATCAAACAAGCCTTGGTGTGAAACCCGCCCTACCTCTTTGTAGCAGTGTGACCTTGAGAAATTTACTGAAATTCTTGGAGCCTCAGCTCCTTCCTCAATGCGGCGAGAGAAATAAGGCTCAAGCGTTGCCTCATCGGGAGGCGGGAGGGGGAACGAAATAATGAATGCGAAGGGCTCGGCATAGGGCTCGGGAACACAGGAAGGCCGCTGTAAATTGTAGCCGGTGTTATTTTTATTAAAGATACATACGAGATAACATATGTAGCACCCAGTAAGCAGTAATCTGCAGTCCTCAGCAGGGAAGAACAAATCAGCACGCACATTAATTAGGGCTCCTCGTAACAGAGAGGACTTATCTGATCGACGCGATGCTTCTTGGGACGGAGGCAGGACCAGACTCACCATCTCCGGACCCCGGTCCGTCCCCAGGCAGGCTCAGGCCACTGGAACCCCTCCTCTCCAAACTCACCATGGGGTCACATCCGTATCCCCCAGCGTCTGGGTTTCCTTCAAGTCAGAACGAATCATCCAAACACACAGAGATGTCTGATAAGACATAATGAAAAAAGAAGTAAGTACACAGCTTGGAAGGAAGGAAGGAGGGAAGGGAGGAAGGAAGGAAGGAAGGAAGGGAGGAAGGGAGGGAGGGAGGGAGGGAGGGAGGGAGGAAGGAAGGAAGGAAGGAAGGAAGGAAGGAAGGAAGGAAGGAAGGAAGGAAGGAAGGAAGGAAGGAAGGAAGGGAGGACAGAAGAAATGAACAAATAAAGAAAGAAATCCCCAGGTTCTCTAAGGGATCTTCCATTTCAACTAGCAGCATTTATTGACCTAAGGCAGAAATGATGGAGCGAGTAACTAGAGAAATGCATTTTATTTTTTGAGAGGACAGCTATAAAGGTCACAGAGCCTAGGCTTCCAAAGCCCTTAGCATCAGGCAGCACGATGCAGTAAGATCAGGCTGCCCAGCACAAGGCCAAGGGGAACAAGTCAGAAAGGAAGGAGAGGACTGGGAAGGTGAAGGCATCCTGGAGCAAGAAAATTTCTTGCTTTGCTTGGTCCACTCACGTCCTGCCCACCAGGCGAAACAGCGGATGAATTTGGGGAGCCCAGGTGCTAAAGGATGTCTCATTGTCGTACCTGAGTTCATACAGAATATAGGCTTGGGGATGAAATAGATCACATCCTGGCTTTGTCACTTTCTATGCATCCAACAGTGGGAGGATTATATAATCACTGTGTCTTCATTTCTTCATCAATAAAAACAAAAACAATAGACACTTTACTACCCATTACATAGGAATGCAATTCTCAATCATTCTCAGTGCTTGCCGGGACAACACGAACACACATTCATTCTCGCTCTCGCTCTCACTCTCTCGGACTTTCCTAAAGAGGGCATGAGAAACAATTCAATTCTAGAAGACATATCCATTTGGCAGCTCCATAGCTGTCAGAACACTTAGAGGGGCCTGGGACTGCCCAGGAACCGAACAATCACAGACCCCTGCTTCCCAGGTGTGGTGCATACTCCAGCAAATGCAGTGTCATTAAAACTCCCAATTAATGAGCAGCCATTGGATTTTTCAGTGAGAGAATTGGTTAGTAATCAAAGCCAGTGTGTGGGCCTTACACCTGGACAAGCAGGACCCCTGCTCTGATCTTAGTGCTTCAAGGACCCCAGCTTTGGAGTGCTTTCCTTTCCAATGCCCGAACTGGCCCAGAATACTGTGTGGACACAGCCTGTCATCTTTCTACCCCAGCTCTGCGTGGGTCCTGGTCCCCCAAAGCACCTACCCAAACATTTTCTATGTCCTCCAACCGGGAGGGCTGCCTGGACTATTGCTGTGCAACGTCAATGGACCTCTCTGATCTCTGTCCTCTCTCACCTTCAATCAACACAACGTCATGCTCTCCTGGGCTTGTCTCGAGCTACACAGGATAAGGGACGGACCTCTCTTGCACACACGAGACTGCTCTTCTCTCTCTGCCCATGGGCCCCTCACCTATGCGCCCCACTGGCGGCGATGTGCGAAAAGCAGGGGTGAGGCAGCGTCATAAGAGATCACATTCTAGAAAGGCAGTGATGACGGCTTACAGAGACCAAGGGCAGATACGAGTGGAAGAGGCGTTGTTCGGCGTTTGAACTATAAAAATTCCAAACGGTAAGTTTCAGGTGACCGGACAACGGATGATCATTTGCCTTTTCTCGCACACTCGGGAATCCGGGCATCCGGGATGGTCATCAGTGAGACACAGGGGTGACCTTTGAGAGTCACTGGCCTTTCCCCAGTGTTCGCGGCGGCGCTCCAGGGGAGGCCGCACGCCAGGTGACGTAAGCGGCTATGAATAAATGTCATATGAAGGAGCCGAAAAGGCAAGATCTGTCCAGTTTCAATGCAAACAGGTTCCAAAGAGCTATAGCATTGTGAGTAATAACAGGAGGGCCACCTTTTCCTTGTAGTGCGAGATAAGAAATTATCTGGGAATGACACATTTGGCAATAGAGAGCACCAAGAATGGTTCCTGGGCCTCACACGGGGACACTCTGAAGAAGCTTTACCCACACTGATCGGACGGGAAACGCGTACATAAGGACATCTTCCCTACCCATCACTCTAAATCCTCACGGAGAGGGACGCCTGGGTGGCTCAATCAGTCAAGGGTCTGTCTTTGGCTCAGGTCATGATCCCAGGGTCCTGGGATCGAGCCCCTTGTCGGCTCTCTGCTCAGCAGGGAGCCTACTTCTCCCTCTCCCACTCCCTCTGCTTGTGTTCCCTCTCTCGCTGTGTCTCTCTCTCTCTCTCTAATAAATAAATAAAATCTTTGAAAGAAAAATTCTAAATCCTCGTCAATAAATTGTTACCCCTCACATGAGCCCCTGGATTTCAGAGCACATTTAAAAAATTAAATTGTACCTACAGCTTGCCTCCGTCCCCCTCCAAAACAGTACTTAAGTAGGTGCCCCCACGGACTTCACAGTGACTCCAATCAAATCTGAGGGCCTTGTTGAGTTCTGGCGCTTGAACCCATACCCCAGCCCTATGGCTTCTTCTGTGTCGTAATTGGTCTCAGTGTGCGGCAGGTAACCCCTAATTCTTAATCTAACAGCTTCCATTTGGGGCTCAGCATTTCAGCAATGAAAACAGCAGCCTGGTTATGAAGCCCAGTTAATCTGCCCCTCACTTCCAAGTTCAAAGCTTCATTCAATTTGAGTGAATGACTCATTACACTGAGGATAATTATTACCTTTGTCAGGCAAAGAGTCCTCATCTGGAGATATTTGGAAGGAGCCAAGGATTTCCCATTTTCCTCGGATCTCTTCCTGGGACCAATTTCATCTCCCACTGTGCTTCCCTCCTCCTTG
>CM053612.1:74079888-74111988 GCA_028646535.1 Procyon lotor
TCGATCCCAGGACCCTGGGATCATGACCTGAGCCGAAGGCAGACACTTAACGACTGAGCCACCCAGACGCCCCCCGCTATTTGCCTACTAAGTCCGGTAGCTGGTGTGCAGAGGCATACGGTCTGTATCTGGAGATAGAGGGGGTGACAATTTAGCCAGCTGCTTTGCTACCCCAAAATGTGGACTTACTTGGTTGGCAAGTGATAGACATGGATACTTAAGAGGGAGAACGACATTTGTCTTAGTTTGCTCGGGCTGCCATAATAGAGTGCCAGAGTGGATGGCCTTAGCCACAGAAATTTCTCCCTCACCATTCTAGAGGCTGGAGGTCTGAGATCAAGGTGCCAGGAGAGTTGGTTCTGGTCGAGACGCCCTTCCTGGCTTCCCAAAGGCTGCCTCCGTGCTGTGTGGGCAAAGGGTCTTTCCTCAATGTGTGTGTTTGCACGTACGCACGCGCTGTGATATCTCTTCCTCTCTCCTACTTATAAGGCCACCAGTCCGGATCGATCAGGATCCCACTCCTCTGACCTCACTGAACCATAATTACCTCCTAAAAGCCCTATCTCCAAATACAGTCACACTGCCGGTTAGAGCTTCAACGTAGGGATTTTCGGGAGACAAAATTCAACCCACAGCAGTTTTTATTACAGAAATTCTGGGAAGTTCATAGAGCTAAATAATCAAGACAATCGGAACTCATGACTGCTCTGGATGTAAATATAATTATATTTATAAATATTTATAATATATTATGTTATATAATATATATTATATATATAATTTATATCATTATAAAATCATTGTAAAAATTATATATAAATATATATAAATTATATATATGTATAATTTATATCATTATAAAATCATTATAAAAATAAAAACCATGCCAGCTCTGGATGTAAATATATAAGTGTATTTGTAATGTAATTACATTGTAATGTACAATATAATGTACAATGTAATGTAATGTAAATATACATATAATATATATATATAAATCATATATATGTAATTTATATCATTATAAAATCATTATAAAAATAAAAAACCATGCCAGCTCTGGATGTAAATAAAGAGAATGCAGGAAGTATATTTTGCAGGCACTGGCCTATATATAAAGATTGAGCTGTGGCCTTTGACACTTGTTCATTCAACCCAAGGTTTAAATTTTCAGGGGGGAGAGGGAGAGAGAGAGAGAGAGAATGAACGGCTAGACTTGAGTCAAGTGCCCATCCTGGAGTTAATAACTCTCTCCAAAGGAAGAGATGATGTTTTCTGATCGGTCCATCTAGCGTGCATGTGTGTGCGCATATGTGTGCGTGCACACGTGTGTGTGTGTGTGTGTGTGTGTGTGCGTGCACGTGTGTGTAGATGAGGTCAGCTTTATCCAAATCACACAGAATACATTTCCCATAGGAAATGGAAGCTCTGTCAAGTGGAAAAGAGGGAAAGGTAGGGAGGTAGGCGGAAACAATATATGTCCACCACAGACTGCCAAGGTTTTGTACAGAAACTGTTGAAGTATAATATTTTTGAAGGAAAATATGGCTTGGTCCAAGGAGGGAAAAGTTGCTGTGCATTATCAACTTTGCCTTTTCAAGGTGACATTGACATGAGGAATTGAGTTTAGACCAACCAAGTCTTCACAGGGCCTTGGAATTTGTTTTCTAGGTAGATTAATTTCCAAAAAAGAAGAGACAGAGACAAGCATTCAATGTAAATCATTTGTCATCGCAGAGTTCCCCAATTTGTCTTTCAGGGCATGGCTGAGGGCCAGACATCAGTCGCCTTATCATCAAACACCAAAACCGACCAAACAACAACAACGACAACAACTTTTGGTTGCAGAAGTAAAACAGCAAAGCTAGCAATTATCGAGCACCTACTTTCTGTCTGCTGTGGTCACCTCTGTTGAATGCCTTCACCAAATCTATTCCCCGCTGCCTCGCTTCTAATAGGATTGAGCTCTTGTGCAAGCAATCACTCCTTCCCTACCCACACCATGTAACTTAGGAGAAGGCGGCCCCTACCTCTGGCAACAAAGATGAATCCTGACTCACGTGAATCAATCATCATAGTCCATTTCTCTTTTCTCCCAAATGACCGTCTGCAGACCCGAGCTAAAGCCAGTTGCCACAGAACACTCTTTTTTCTAGCAACAGTTACTGATTCAGGGGGACGGCAGTAAGCTAGGTTGGCTCAATGAGTTGTCAAGCAAGGAATTTCTCTCCATATTTAAGAGTGGTTTGTTCTTATCCTCCACTGGCCACGGACAAGCAATCCCAGCAATCCAACCCGAGGAAAGCCAAGTCCCGAGAATGGCCGATGCATCAGGACCAGAGCCCCGGTTGGATCCCACCCTTCTCTCTCCCTTCACCCGACTACGTGAGATCATACATTCCCTAATTGTTTCAGCCATTTTGACTCAGGATCTCTGTCACTTGTAGCTGAAAGTATCTCAAAGCCAAATACTGTGTTAAGTAAGTACTCTATATGCGTTATCTCATTTTTATCCACATACCACCCAGAAGGGGGTAGTATTATGATCTCTGTTAGAGGTGAAAAAACCCGAGGCCCCAAAAGGTTAATAAGTAACTTGCCCAAAGTCACTCATTTACTGAATCCAGGTCCCTGTCTCTAAAACACACATTCCAAGCCAATAAAGCCAAGTGGCTTTACATACTGCCCCAATTCCCAGGAAATTAGCACAGAATGGATATATTATCAAATAAATCATGGTTTTCCACTGATCTGGATCAAGGCTTCATAGGTTCTTGGTCATCACTTCTGATTGACTTTCAATTGCCAGAAAGCATAACCTTCACACCCCTTACATCTCTTGGTAAGTAAACGGCTAATGTTCTATAAGCAAATACATCACCAGAGAATTTCCCTCCACTCTGAAAAGTCAACAGCACCATAGTCTCTAGTTTTCTTAAGAGGACTCATCTGCTGGGGGGGAGAAGAGGGGAACGGTTCAAGATCTCAAGGTTTCAAACTGGCCAGTGCTGCCAAAACAGGAAGTCCATTGGCTAACACGTAAGTGGTGCTGCTGTCTCTTTGCCCTAGACCCTGTGCATTTTGCCCTTGATGAAGAAAACACAGTTGGGGCACCTGGATGGCTCAGTGGGTTAAGGCCTCTGCCTTCAGCTCAGGTCATGATCTCAGGGTCCTGGGATCGAGCCCCACATCGGGCTCTCTGCTCAGCAGGGAGCTTGCTTCCCCCTCTCTCTCTGCCTGCCTCTCTGCCTACTTGTCATCTCTCTCTCTCTCTGTCAAATAAATAAATAATATCTTAAAAAAAAAAAAAGAAAACATAGTTGCTAGCTGCACAAACCTTGGAACCCCACACACCTGCATTTGAATTACCATTCTGACATTTCTTAGCCATGTGAACCTGAGTCTGTTCTTTACCCCAACAACCAGTTTCCACATCTTTAAAATGGGAATAACAAGGAGTGCCCACATATAGCATTGTTGAGTTCAATGAAAAAAAAATGCTTAAAGAGTTCTGTGACTTTCAGCTACGACTATGTGTCCTCAAGCTCACTGGCCAACAAAATCACCATTCCATCTCACATTTATGGGTCCGCAGTGTCTGTGGCTCAGTGGACCCAGGCTGGGCTCCACTGAGTGGATCTGCTTCGAGTTTCGGGTTCGGCTGGGCTTGAGTCTACACTACAGGGGAGCACTCGGGTCCACTCCACGTGTTTTAATTCTGAGACCAGGATAAAGGGGCTGTAGCTGCCATGAGAGGGCACAGCCCGTTTCCAGACTTTGTGGGCGTCATGTCTGCCAGGATCCCATTAGCTACAACAAGTCACATGGCAGAAGGCGTGGCCATCAGGAGAGGGGAAGAATTGGCAATCACAGCGCCATCTACCACAAGCTCTTAGACCAGGGACCAACTCAGAAAACAGGAGTGGTTGTTCCGGGTGATTCCGGTAGTGATACTAGAGGCCCAGAGAAGCCACCCTTCTCCATGGTGGATGAGTAGAATGGTGATGAGCTAACTTTTGCCAATTCAGGGCTAAAAAAAGAAAGAAATGCTTCTTGATAGCATTTGTTTCACTGAAAATGATACTGTTTATTCCCATGTGGGAACATGAAAATGTATTTTTCTCACAACTTAGTTTACCTAGTAATCACTGAGTTCATCATAGAGGAATGCCAGCGAGAAACCTGGCCCTGATTTCCGGCAACTTTAAGGTCGATATCCTGATATATGGGAGAAGTAGCAATTGTGAAGGGACTTTCTGTGCTTTCCTCCTGAGAGTAGTTGGTGGTCCTGTCTCTAGCCAGGTGGGCAGTGCTCATTCTGTAAGCTGAACGGTAACCCATTCGCTAATTTTCCACCTTATCCGGTTGACTGCAATATGACAGTGGTCCTCAATCATTCCTTCCCTTCAAGGGATGCTCCTTGGGTAGCCATCAAATTGCTTAGTGTTGAAACAAGCCATAGATAAGCCTAAACGTTCTCTGATTCCTCTCTTCCTCAGTCTACCTGTCCACAATTCCCCCTTGGCCCCACACCTCAAGCCAAGCCCACAAACTGTCCTTCCAGTGTTCTCCTCCATGAAGGGCTCACTGCTATGCAGCTTTGCATCGAATTCAATTATTCTCCCACCTTTGGAAGATAAATCCAAGGACACGATGCTTGGAGAAATTCCACCTAAACAAATCACAGAAACCAGCTGTTTCCAGACAGGAAGCAAAAGCTAAGGTAAATGGCAGAAAGGGTATAACTCTTTGTTACGGTCATGGTCTGGCATTGGTTTGTTGGGCCTGTTGAGGGAAGTCTCCATTTCACTTGCCTTACCTTGGCAGTTCTCATTTGTTAGCCCCATGGATGGGTGTGGATAGTTCTGAGATTCTCTTCATGCATGTAAGGCTCCTGGTAAATGTTTAATAAAAAGTCCATAGGGGCACCTGAGTGGCTCAGTCAGTTGAGCATCCAACTCTTGTTTTGGCTCAGGTCGTGATCTCATGGTCATGGGACGGAGCCCTGCATTGGGCTCCATGCTCAGCATGGAGTCTGCTTGAGATGCTCTCTCACTCTTCCTCTACCCTTCCCCCTGCTCATGCTCTCAAAAATAAATAAATAAATCTTTATTTTTAAAAAGTCCTAGGGGCAGGTTATGATCTACTTATTTATAATCTCTATCATCCTAAATGCACGGGGACAGTCAATAAATGTCGAACATCAAAAGTGTGACGTGCCTGAGGCCAGTTTTGGAAACAATACAGGTTCAAAACAGAGCTGGTAGGCGCTCGCCCTTCCTTCTCTAGGTGTTCTAGGAGGTGACCCTTGACGATGGAGAAGAAGCAGGTCTGAGAAGCCAGCACTCTTTTTTTTTTTTTAATTTATTTATTTATTTGACAGAGAGAGAGATCACAAGTAGGCAGAGAGGCAGGCAAAGAGAGAGGGAAGCAGGCTCCCCGCTGAGCAGAGAGCCCGATGTGGGGCTCGATCCCAGGACCTTGAGATCATGACCTGAGCCCAAGGCAGAGGCTTTAACCCACTGAGCCACCCAGGCACCCCCAGAATCCAGCACTCTTTCGCAGTGGTAATTCATGGCCCCAGGGTGGTGCCTCCCCTTTAAATCTCCAACCTAAGTCCAGATAGCACCCCAGACAGACTGGCCTTTGTCTATAAGACTTCACAGAACACTTGACCGGGCCAAAAGGGAGTGAGCCCAGAACGCACAAGAGATACCATCCATCACTGGCTTCTAGTATCTGACCCAGACTGGTTCCACTCCCACTGAGTCACCTGCTTCCTCAAGGATGCCCATCTGCCAGGCTCCCCGCCCCTCTCTCACATGCCACCGAGTGGCAGGACTGGGCTTGGAGCTAAGGTGACTGACCCTTGTCCCCTCAGCCCTGTCTTTTCCAGGATACCACTTTGCTTCCCTGTACAATCATAATAGACGTGAACTTGCTACAATCTACACAAGAGAATACAGGCAGGAGGAAGGAAAGGGGCCCGTGGTAGCCGTTTAAGCAGGGGATGGCTGGCTCCTTGCATCCACCCACCCTGTTCGGGATTTGCTTTATCTCCATTAGCGATCTGACACTCTAACATAACTACACCATGAAATGCATTTAACAATCATACAATAAGAAAGACAGCCATAGAGCAAAGTTGGGGGGATTACTTTGTTACGCGTAGCCCTGTATGCACCACAGACTCTGTAAATTTGTTATGGCAAGCGTCTTGCTCTCCAACCTCATGTTTGTTCCAGCTGTGCTCTAAAGGCATTAAGAAAGAAAAAAAAAAAAAACACCAAATAATCAACAAACAGGCATGGATTCTTTTGCAACTTGAGTTCAGAGGCAGTTCAAAGATGCTGCAAGAGAAATTCTTCTGTAAGAGGATGATGAATGGGGAAAGACACTGGTTTCCCTGTAGACCAAGACACCCGACTGTAAGGAAGGGATTTCAAAACGCCAATTGTGGTAATGGGCGATGAAGAGAGCGGGAAGTGTCCTAGATGATCCGAGAGAGCTGGGAAGCTAGAACAGAAAACCAAAGGAAGCAATTTAAACATTTGACACGATGTCATTATGGGCCCATCAGAAGAGCTAAAATGAAAAAGAAGGACAATATCAAGTGCCGGCAGGGGAAGAAACCAGAACACCCAGACACGGCTGGTAGGAGGGTAAATTGGGCAAATTCCATTGAATACTGTTTGCCAGTATCTACAAGAGCTGACTGGATGCCTGCCTCATGACCCAGAGAATCCCCCCTACATCTATACCAACAGGAAGGCACAAAGAAGTTAATATCCAGAACAGATACACTTGAGTATCTGTAGCAACACAATTCATACTAGCACCAAACAAGAAATTACCTAAATGCCCGCTGACAGTAGAATGGAGGGGCGCCTGGGTGGCTCAGTCAGTTAAGCATCTGCCTTCAGCTCAGGTCATGATCTCCAGGGTCCTGGGATCAAGCCCTGCATCGGGCTCCCTGATCAGCAGGGAGTCTGCTTCTCCCTCCGCCTGCTGCGCCCCCTGCTTGTGCGTGCGCTCGCTCTCTCTCTCTCTCTCTGACAAATAAATAAAATCTTTAAAAAACAGTAGAATGGATAGCTAAATGATGGTATTTCACAAAATGGAATACTAGACAGCACCAGGAGGGTTGCTACTTACTACAGCTACCTATTAGGATATGAACGAATCTCGCAAACTGTACTGAGTGAAGAAGCCAGCCACAGGAGTTCATCCTCTATGACCTCGTTTTCCATGTGGACGGTGCTGTGAACTGGTGAATTGTGTCACCTCAAAAAGACATGTTGGAGTCCTAACCCCCGACACCTCAGAGTGTGATCTTATTGGAAGCAGGATGGTTGCGGACATAACCGGCAAAGGTGAACGTCCTACTGGAGTAGGGAGGACACTCCATCCAACATGAGTGTTGTCTTTATCAGAGGAGAAGACACACAGGGACAGAGATACAGAAAGGGAGAAGGCCACGTGACGATGGCAGCAGAGATTGAAGTGAGACATCAATAAGCCCAGGAACACCAGAATGCCCAGTGACTGCCAGAAGCTATGAAGAGGCGAGGAGGGATCCTCTCCTTCGGGTTTCAGAGGGATCATGGTCCCAACAGCTTGATGTTGGACTTCCAACCTCCGGATCTGTGAGACAATACATTTCTATTGTTTTAAGCCCTCCGGTTTGTGATATTTTGTTCTGGCAGCTCTGGGAAACTGATACAAGATGGCCAAACCCATCCACCTTCTTAAAAGTGAGGATATGGTCACCCTTGGTTGCAGGGGTGATGTCTGGAAAAGGGCATGAGGGGGGATCTGTAACCTTTTCTATATGTATGTTATATTTCAAGGAAACATTCACACACACACATACACATACACACACACACACGTAGGGGTTTCCTCCTCATAGATGGTGCCAGAAACCCCGAGAAGTAGATCTGAATGTAGCAGGCGGAGAAACCTGTCAACTGTACTCAAAGCTAATACTGAAAAGTTACTATATGCCGAGCACTCCATTAAGTAACATAGTGATCAGCTAATTTCTCCCAGGGACCGCCTTCAGTCTTTAACCCAGAGTACCTCTATTCTCCTTTAAAAGAACCTCATGATTTTAGGACACATCTGCTTTCCCAAGGACTCATCTCCCAGTGATCTTTACTCCAGCCTGTGGAGACAGAGATGTGTGACAGCGGTGCAGGCTCTGGGCCCAATCTGCTTGGGTTCAAATCCTGGCTTGGCCACTTTCTAGCTGTGTGACCTTGAGTAAATTACTTAGCCTCTCTGTGCCTTAGTTCCCTCATTAATAAAATGGGGATAATAATGGTGCCTCTACCTCATCGTATGTTTGCAAAGATTAAATCAGTGGATACATGTAGAGGGCCCCATTCAATAAACATTGTCTGTTGTGGTATTTATTGTAACTCACCTACTGTGCCTTTAATTCTGCATGGCAGACATCCTCACTGTTCACCAGTGCCCAGCCTCCTCTGCTTCCAGGAATGGGGGGGGGGGTTCTTCCCTGCTTTTTATTTCTGTTTTATTGAGGAACATTTTCCATATAATAAAATACACAGTTATTGTTATGAGCTAAATGATATTCCCCCTTCCATCCTGTATGTTGAAGATCTAACCCCCAGGACCTCAGAATGCGAATGAATTTAAAGACAAAGTACCTTCAAAAGGCGATTAACTTAAAATGGGGTCGTTAGGGTGGGCCCTAAATCCCATATGATGGTGTACTTATAAAAAGAGGAAATCAGACACACATCACAGCGGACGGAAGGGGGACACGGCGGAAGCCAGCTATCTGCAAGGCAAGGAGAGAAGCCTCCAAAGAAACCAACCCGGACAACACCTTGACCTTGGACTTCCAGCCTTCAGAACTGTTGTTTAAAGCCCCCCCAGCCCCCACCAGTCTGTGGCATTTTGTTATGGCAGCAGGGGCAAACTATACATTTATCACATGTTTCATTGGAACAGTTTTGTCAAGATCTAGAACATCTCTATAATCCCAACAGACTTCTCGTGCCCCTTTCCAATCAATTTCCCCCACCCTCATAAACAACACCTTTCTGACATCTATCACCATACAGTAGTCTTACTGGTTCTAAAACTTCATAAAAATGGAATCATACGGTACACAGTTTTCTGTGCCTGGCTCCTCTTACGCAACAAAATGCTTTTAGGGTCCATCCGTGTTGCTGCGTGGATCATTAGTTTATTCTTTTTTATCATTGAGCATCTTCCATGGTGCAAGCACACCATGATTTGTTCATCCATTTTCCTGCCGATGCACATCTGAGGGGCTTCTCACACATGGCCATCAGAAATAAAGCTGCTTCGAGCATTTGTGTGGAAGTCTTACAGGGGACCTACGTTTTCGTCTCTCTTGGGTACATACCTGGGACTGGAATTTCTGGGTCATAGGGTTAGAAGCGTAATTAGGAGAAAAGGCCAGTTTTCCAAAGTGGTTGCACCATTTTACCTTCCCACCAGCAGAGCGTGACTTTCGATCATTCCTCATCCTCATCAATATTTGGGGTTATTGGTATTTATTTCTTTTTCATTGTAGTCATTCTAGTGCATGTGAAATCTTGGCTCTCATTTGCCTGTGCTGAGCATAAGCCGGATGAAAACCCACTAGAGAGGTGGGGCCGCCAGTTAACATAGTAACCGGTGTGTGTAAAACCAAAACAAAGCAAGTAGCAGCAAAGACGCCTGTCCTCTCTGTTCCAGCCTGGAACAGAACAGCCCCTTGGTGGCTAATGCCTGGGGCATTAGCTGGTCGACCTCCGGAAGCCCCTGTGGCGAAAGGCCAGGCCAGGGAAGCTGAGACCAGGGTACCGCCCAGGGGGGTGTATCTATACATCTGAGGGTGGGAGGGGGGACTTGAAATTGCAGAGACAAATATCAATCCATATCAATCAATATTTATTGCTGAGTAAATACCTACAGTATGCAAGGTGTTCCCAGGGGATCCGGGAGGGGAGTAGACAGAGACTCTGAAAGATTTACTTCTCTTGATTTTGCATTATCTGTGCCTCCAGCCCCTTCCATTAGCATGAATAATTAACAGCTGACAGAGCTATCAGCCACAATAAGAGCATGCTTAGGATTCTGGGTTTGTCATGCCCGAGGAAGAGAAAAGGCTCAGGGCTTTGAAAGCGATGATCAGGACGGGTGGTGGAAGAGGAGGAAGGAAGAGGAAGCGTTTTCAACACAAATGCCACGCGGTCCCCTGTTTTCTGGGTTTCTGATAAAATCACCTTGAAAGGCACGGATCACGCATGAGCGCTAACTCAGAAGTAAGCAGACAGAAACCTTCCAGACCACCCTTCTCTCGTCCCACGGCCCTCCCCAGGGAGGGGCTGGAGTTAACAGTCCAAGTGTGTCCTTTCAGACCCCGTAGGAAAGTGTTTACACACAGAAACAAACATCTATAGATTTCTTTTTTTATATAAATGAGATTCTAGCCTACCTATCATCCCGAGCTCGCTTTTATTTCATGATCGTAGATCCTGGACGTCTCTCCCTGTCTGTGCATCCGTCAAAGACTCCATTGTACAGGCGCGCCATGATTTATTTATTTAACACCTCCCCTATGGATGGGCATTTAGGTCAATTGTAGTTTTCACTCCGTCTATCTATCTATCTGCACACACACACACACACACACACATATATATATATCTGGGTACATATGCAAATATATAGTTTCTCAGACTTGCTTGGAAGAGGATTGTGTTGGGCCAAAGGCTATGACCATTTAAATATCCTCGCCAATTAAACTCCCACCGAGGGTGTACGACAGCGCCCGTTCTCGCCGACTCTCCCCAATTCTACATATTGTTGATCCTTCCATCTTTTTAATGTTTGCCAACCTGATGAAAAGCAGTCCCTCGTTTCTGGTCATAATTGCACAGTTCTGATTTTTAGTGAGGCTGAATAGCCCTCATATTGTCTCCAGCCCTCCCCAAATCTGATTGCGTTGTGGGATTTTTTTTTTTTTAACAGAAAGAAGCAGGTAGGTGAGAGCTGCCCCTCCTGGCCCGGTCATACGGTTCCTGTTTTGTGGTGCTGAAATGCAGCCAGGATGAAGTTGCTCAAACCTCTGGCAGTGACTCGGGAAGGTGGATTTGTTCAGCTGTGCTCAGACCCAAGTAATTAGCTGATCGTTTGGGCAGTTAGCTGCAACTAGCTGCCAAGACGCTATTCTCTGCAAGCTCCCAAGAAGCAAAGGATGCACTTTGGTTCGGCTTACTGTCTGCATGCCTCCTGAGTCCTGGAAGGGGCTCCCTCCTCTGTAAGGACCATCCTCCGGGTGCACCCCCTAATGGTGATGAAGACGGTTGATGACCGTGCTGGCTCGAAAATCAGACCTCGAGAGTTGTTCAGAAAACACTTGTGAAGACCCAAAAAAACTGTCTGAACTCTCAACTGAAACCCCAATGCCGCTGTCCCAACCCAGGCATCTACTCCTCTGGCTAGTTTGAAATCCCGCCCTCACCCCCCGGGTCCCCTTCCCCCCCCCCCCCCCCCCGCCATCTTTCTTCCTTCTGCAAGGAAGGGGGTCTTTCCAAACCTCCAATCTAACCGTGGCACTCCCATAATAGTAACAGATCATCAAAATGGAGCCCAAGGCAAAGCATTTTTGTTAGCATTATTGTCAAATTTATTTATTTCTTAACATTTTATTTATTTATTTGAGAGCGAGAGTGCACAAGAGCACATGAGCAGGGGGAGGGGCAGAGGGAAAAGGACAAGAAGATTCTCCACTGAGCAGAGAGCCTGATGCACAGCCTGATGCGGGGCTCCATCCCTGGGACTCTGAGATCGTGACCTGAGCCAAAGGCAGATGCTTAATTGACTAAGCCACCCGGGTGCCTCTCACTTCTTTCAGACCTCGCATGGAACAGCACCCCTCAGAGGCCTTTTCTGTTACCTAAAATAGCATTCCCTGACTCTCTCTGGCCCCTGCTCTGCTTCATTCTCTTTTCTTTTTTTAAAATATTTTATTTATTTATTTACTTATTTATTTGGCGGGGGGGGGAGGGTGCACAAGCACGGGGAGAAGGAGAAGCAGGTCGTCCAATGAGCAAGGAGCCCGACATGAGGCTCGATCCCAGGACCCCAGGATCATGACCCAAGATGAAAGCAGACACTTAACTAACTGCACCACCCAGGCACCCCTCATTTTCTTCACGGCACTTCTCGCTATGTGGTATTTCATCATGCATGTCTCCGTTTGTTGCTTTCTCCTGCCTTTGACTATCAGCTCCCTGAAAACGAGGACTTCCTTCCCGGCTAAATCCCCCATGGATACCTGGCACAAGGTTCATGCTCACTAGATCTCTGCTGGGGGCATGCATCTTGGAAGAAATATGGCAACATGCCGTAAAACTAAGCACACGGATGGCCCGTCCCCAAGCAATCTCCCCGAGGAAAATTCCCACACACGCCGGTGAAAAGACATATGCAGGGATGTTCTTTATGGAAGAGGAGCACTATGAAGGACCCCGGGTGTCCATGACGAAGGGAGAGGATAGAAAAATGAGGTGTGTGCGCACCATAGAACTCCATGCGGCAGCTAGAAGGAAACACTAAATGCTCATCTGGCAAATGCACAGATCTTTACAAAGAATGTTGCATGCATAGTGGGAGAAGGGAAATGACCCAGCATGATACCTTTTATGTAAATTAAAAACACATAGGCCTAAAACGACCCTGTGTCCGATACCAAAACAAAAGCAGTTAAGGACACCACTTACACACCTTCCAGAAGGCGCTTCTGGGGAAGGGAATGGAACTGGGGGCTTGACGCGTGGAAGGAGGAGAGGGAAAAAGCAAAGAGGAGAGCTGTGACGTGCTGAGGCAGGTAGGGTTCTCAAAGGCAGAGATGCGGCTAGTGGGGTCCCCTCGACCTCGGGTACAAACGGAAGCGAACACAAAGTCCAACGCCCTTTCGCCCTTGTCCGGCTGACACGGTGCTATGCATCCTTCAAGCTGAGCTCAGACATAATCTCCATCTTGAAGCTTCCGTTGACCCTTCCCCATCGGATTAATTCCTCCTTTATTGACATTCCCATAGCATTTTAATGATACTTGTATTTCAGCATTTATAACCTCGTATAATAGCTATTTGCTTACGCATCTGCCTTCCATCAGGAGCTAGAGGATGTGACTTATTAATTTTCGTACCCCTGGCACCTAGAATCGGTGATGAAACAAATTAACAGTGAGTTTCAACAGACCTGTGTTGTAAGGCTCTGAGATTTACTCTAGTTGGAACTCGATCTATAAATTCCGGGGTTCTAGAATCAGCCAGGGTCTGACCAGGTGGAGAAGAGTTTCTGAATTTGGAATTGCACTCCAAGTCGGGGGCATTTAGTTATTCATTTCTGGAGAAGAGATGAGTCTGGGGCAGCCAGTGTGGTCTGAAGGGCCTGCGGGTCTGGGAGCTCCAGCAGTGAGCACAATAGGCTACACTCCACCCCCCACGGGACTGGGCCGATTCTGGGGGGTGCCGGCCCCGCTGCGCGTGCAGCTAGAAGAGTTACATCCTGGTAGCGGAGTCTGGCACCAGGAGGTGCGGCCACTTCTGGTCCCCGTCCAGGGAAACAGCCAGGAATCGGGACAATGTGGCTAACACAGAGCACGGGGCCCAAGAAGCCTGGCAGGTTGGGGTGCAAGGCCAAGGGAACAGGATATGCCACCGGTGGCCCAGCAGTGCAGAGGGGACTCCCGTCACTGGCGGGGCTTTGGTTCCAGGCAGGGGGTCACGGTATCGATCTTCGTCCTCGGCTGTGGAGGGGGGACCACCGCGACTGACGCCCCCTGCCCGAGTCCCTCCCGGGTGCCAAGCATCGCGCCAAATGCACAAAGGAAAGGGAACAGGGCCCGTGCGGGCAGCTGAGACTTGGGAATTGGGGCATATGGGGGTGTGGAGCTGGGACTGAGGAACTGGGGTCAGGCTTGAATCACACGATCGGAGTTTTGGCTGCAGGGAAGTGGATGCCAAAATCCAGGCCTGAGGGCTGGAGCTGTTGCGGAGATGGGCCTTCACCGGGAGAATCGCAGTGACAGGCGACGCCACATGTGTGTCCAGGGAGGGGTGCTGGGCTCGGGGCCGGCCAGCGGCTGCCAGGCACAGCTCTTTTCTGCTGCAGGTCCAACTTGCCTGTGACCCTGGGGGGACCTCGCGCCACTTGCAGGGTTTTCATGACCTCACGAGCAGAATAAAAAAAGTCCCTATCTGCCAAAGTACTTGCTAGGTGCTCTTACAATGTCCTAGACGTTTCTATACCTTTATCCTTGCGCCAGTCCTCTGAGGTGGTATTATGAGAGTGAAATGGGGCACAGAGAGGTGAAGTGACTTGCATGGGTGGCGCAGGTGGCAGTTGAAGCCAGGCAGTCTATGCCCAGAGGAAATGTGCGCGCGTGCTCGCTCGCTCTCTCTCTCTGTCGTAATCACTGGGCTGCATTGCCTCGCCAAAGCATGTGTCTCGGGGATGAGAGGGAAGAAGGACTAAAATCCCTACTGTCATTTCATGAGGACGTCCTGACAGTTGAGAAACATCTGCCAAGAGCCGAGCGACCCACTTTCTTTGGCCACTGAGTCTCCTCCAGATTGGAGACGGGGCTGCCTAGAAATCAGATCGGACGGCTCTGGCCAGGGGCTCTGGCTTCTGCTGTCAGACGCGGGTGACCCCAGACAGCACGTGGCCGCGGATGACTGAGTCCCCGGCAAGGCAGCAGAGAGGTCCTCCTGCCTCCGCCTTTCTCCAGATGGGTGGCGCATGATGCTCTCAGGATGGCCAGTGCAGGGGGCGCCCTTGGTGGCCGTGAGCTCCCCCTCACAGTGGGCCAGAAGCCTGGGATCCCTGGGCTGGTGCTCTGAGAGCTTGCGGTTGGTGGGAAATCGGTTCTGTGGCTTTGCAGAGAGGTGGCAGAAGGTGCCCCCGGCACAGGGAGACCCATTCCTCCCGTCTTGCCACAGCCGTGCCTGCGGGCCTGACCTGTCCCCGCCAGCGCCTGCATCCCTTTCCTGGGGACACTTTCTCTGCCATCTCCCCCAGGCCCTACTTTGCCAGCCTGCACGGCCAGCGCAGAATGCTACAGAATGAATGCCCCTGGGAATAGTTCTCAATTAATGGGGAGCCAGCGGGGGGCTTCCCCGGCCCTCTGAGTGTGTGCTCTGTGCTGTCTCCCGGATAGGCATTCCTCCCCCCCAGTGGGAGAAGTTCCCGTTTTGCCCCGAGGGGTCACCTGCTTGGTGATACAGCCTTCGTTCGCCTCCTTCCCTCTCTGCCCTGCCTCGCTCCCCTGCACCCCTCCCTGACGCGCTCCCCCCACCGAAGAAATGACGTACAATCAATTCGTTGTCTCAGGGCCTGCCTTTGGGAAACTCAAACAAAGACACCAGAAGGGATTCTCAAGGACAAAGTATATCCTGAGAAACGTTCTGCACCCGCACAATCTCTAGATTCTGGGGAGGGTGAATGTTCTAACCTTCTCCAAGGACAGGTAGGTCATAGAAGGAAGATGAGCTTCGAGAAGCCTAACAAGGGGCTCTTAAAATGTGACTGAAGACAGGCCTAAGCTACTCTGACCTGCACAGGCCTCCGGCACCCCGCAGCTGGCCTCCTCTGGTCTTTGCATTTCTCCCAGACCAGGGTTCTGCCTTTGGGAAGGCAGGCAAAGGTGACCGCCTCTCTGTGATAGGAGGCTCCCTCTTCCGACGCTCTGGTCTTCTTTTGCCACATCCAAATGGAAATTACTTTTCTGCTCCAGTTAGCAACAGTTTCTGCTTTCCAGGTGAAGCAACATAATTCTCTGCAGGGGTAAAGGGAACAGCCAAGTGGATTCCCACGGTTGGCGCTGGCTGCCCTTGCATTTACCCGGGGCACCCTCTCCTAGCTAACTGGCTCCACACCCTTTGGTTACCTAAAGTCCCAAATCTGGCAATGGCCTCCCGCCCCTCCCACCGCCACAAGGCCCAGGTTCTCATTAAGAAAGAGAGAAAAGGTTGAAAAACGTGGCCTTTCTTTAGGGAAATGGCTTTCCAGGTGCGGTATTTGTTTTGTTTTCACGTCACAGCACCCCAAAACAATTTATGCTATTTGTCGAACATGTTGGGGCAGATGGCAGAGAACGCCCTTGACCGGAGGTCATTGACAGAGGCTTTCCTGTACCCTCGCCCCAGGCAGGCTTCCCGAGGGCTCTGAGGGTCAGTGATGTCCCGGCATTTCTGTCACCTGTTTGCAGCTGCCACTTTGTATTAGCAACGATTTGGAGTTTATTCCATAGAAAGTCACAGCGCGGGGCCAAAGCACAGGTGGTTCTCCTCCGAGGCCACAGGTTCCTCATAGATCCCAGTTCTGCCACTTACTAAGATCGCCTTAAGAATAACTCGATTTGGGGGCGCCTGGGTGGCTCAGTGGGTTAGAGCCTCTGCTCAGGTCATGATCTTGGGGTCCTGGGATCGAGCCCCACATGGGGCTCTCTGCTTGGCAGGGAGCCTGCTTCCCCATCTCTCTCTGCCTGCCTCTCTGCCTACTTGTGATCTCTCTCTCTCTGTCAAATAAATAAATAAAATCTTTAAAAAAAAATAACTCGATTAAAAAAAAAAAGAGTTCGATTCAGGGGCGCCTGGGGGGCTCAGTCGGTGAGGCATCTGCCTTTGGCTCAGGTCGTGATCTCGGGGTCCTGGAATTGAGTTCTGCGTGAGGCTCCTTGCTCAGCAGAAAGCCTGCTTCTCCCTCTCCCTTTGCCTCTGCTCATGTACTCTCTCTCTCTCTCTCTCCCCTCACTCTTTTTCAAATAAGTAAATAAAATCTTTAAAAATCAAAGAAATAAAAATAGCTCGATTGAGGGATAATCGAGCTAATTGTACATAGCAGCAGTTCATTCCCTTTATATAAATAATCCAATGACTTTTGGTATATTTACAGAGCTGTACAACCCATAGGACAATCTAATTCTGGAATATTTCTATCACTCCTTAAAAGAACTCAGTTTTAACCCACTCCTGCTTGGGAGGTGTCTTGGCCACTAACAAAGGACCGCCATTGGCGGTCTCCCTTCTGCAAGCCTTTCTGGAAAGTGTACAGAGGGAGTTTCCCAGGTGTGTAGGAACCTGTCTCCTCCCCTCAAACTCTGAAACCGTTGCCAAGTGTTGCCACCAACACATAAGATCCTGGAAGTGCCAAAGTTAAGGTGTGGCCTGCAGCAAAGTGGGGCGAGGCCTCTCGATCATTTGTCGAACCATGTTTGAAGGCATCCCAAATAAAGCTGCATGATCCATTAGCTATTTTTTAAGCCCCTGCCAGGGGCCGGTCCTGGGCTAGCACCAGAGACTTGAGGCCTGGGCGGGTCACATGCCCAGGAAGCTCCCTGGTTCCCACTGCAAGTCCAGTTTGGGAATTCGCCCGAGCTTGTAGACAGGTCATGCTTTGGTGCGTTTGATGCCCAGTGTAGACACACACACACCACCTGGAACTGGCCAGTATTCGTATTTGTTATATTGTCTTCAGCTTTTTTATTTTATTTTAAAGATTTTATTTATTTATTTGACACACACAGAGAGAGAGCAAGCACATGCACAAGCAGGGGAGCGGGAGAGGGAGAAGCAGGCTCCCCTCAGAGCAAAGAGCTCGATGCGAGTGGGATCCCAGGACCCCGAGAGCATGATCTGAGCTGAAGGCAGACGCTTAGCCCACGGAGCCCCCCAGGCGCCCCTCTCTTCAGCTTTTTTTTTTTTTTAAAAAGTAAAACATTATAGAGAGATAAGGTCCATTCTCTTTCCCACCTCTCAGGGAAAATCATTAATTTATTTCCTATGATTCTAGTGTATTTTCCCACCCACTGGCACTCCATCCGGATCTTCCAGGATTTTGCTTTTTCACCAGCTCTATGAGCGCCTTGCCGGCTTCTGCGGGCTTCGGCCCCTAAGAGTCCACAGCAAGAACTCCTTAGAGATAACCCAAGGTACCCTAGAGCCACCTCGCCCGCAGCCCCAGAGAGTTGGAAGTGCCCGGGCCTTTCTACCCTCCAAGGGGGGCCCTTGGCCCGTGACTGGCACGAAGGCACAAAAGCCCAGAGCCCCCCTGCTGGGCCAGCCGAGGCTGTGGAGACACAGCCTGAAATGCCCCTTGCTTGGCTCTGTCCCTGCTTTATCCTGCTTCCCTCCTTCCTCACCGGCTCCCACCAGTGGTGGTGTGGGGTGTGCTTCCTTCACAAATCTCTCCAACGCTCCAGGGCACGGCCACTTAAAACAAGCCCAGTTCACAAGGGAGCAGCCCCTCTCCTGCAGACGCTCTGGCCAAGGCGTGTCCTTAGTGCCATGGCGGGCTCGGAGCGCGGGCAGCCCATTGCACCAGATACACTCCAGCATGTTCACGCTCGTTGGCGGCTCTACCGGCAGCAGCCGAGAGGCCCTGTTTCTCTACCTTCTGGAAAATCTGTGAGATGGCCAGACTTAAAGTTTTGCCAATCTCATGGCTGAGAAGTGGGACCCTGACATTTCAGTTTGGCACCTCGATATATATTTATGGCCCCATTCTGTGAATAACCTGTTTGCACCCTTTGCCCATTCTTCTGTTGGGCAGTTTCCCTTTCACTGTTTGGTCTGTACAAGTTCTCTTACATTCCAGGTGCCTTTGTCTGTCACAAAATCTGAGAACTGCATATTGTTTCAAAATAGAAATGGAATTTTAAAATAACGTATGTTTATTTAAAAATTTAAATAAGGCAGAAGAAGAGAAATTAGAAAGTAAAAGTTGTTTCTAATAATCTCCACTGTGGCCTCAGGCTTCAACTCCACCCAATGATAAAAATAACCACCGTTAACAGAAAGGCATATATCCTTCCAGAATGTATAATGCATATAAAAATTACACAAAAATAGATTTACATGAATTAATTCACTAAATATTATCAAGCATCTGTCACAAGTCAAGTATAAATGGTAGCAAAATACATGAATCATTAAAAATACACGGGATTTGTAAAAAAAAAAACTCCCTAACTAGCTTTTCTCAATACCCAGTCTATTATAGATATCTTTTTATGTTAAAACACATGAATCCCCCTGGCTCAGCATAATATTCCATTGAAAAGCAATCTTCCACCAACAGACCTTTTGGCTTTTCCATTTTTTATATTTTTTATAAAGACTCAATGAACATCCTTGTACATACATCTTTTTGCAGTTGCCCGATTCTCTCGTTAGGATAAATTTCTACAATTTAAACTTTTAGACCCAGAAGAGCCCATTTTAAATTTGACAGTGACTGCCAGATTGCCCTCCAGAAATCTTGTGCCAATTTACACTCTCACCAACGATGTGTACGTATATCCATCTCCTCCCATTATCAAGCTGTTCTTTAAAAGAAAACCCTTGGGGCGCCTGGGTGGCTCAGTGGGTTAAAGCCTCTGCCTTCCCCTCAGGTCATGATCTCAGGGTCCTGGGATCGAGCCCCGCATCGGGCTCTCTGCTCAGCAGGGAGCCTGCTTCCCCCTCTCTCTCTGCCTGCCTCTCTGCATGCTGGTGATCTCTCTCTCTGTCAAATAAATAAATAAAATCTTTTTTTTTAAAAAAAAAGAAAACCCTTAATAACTATTTCTAGAACCCAAATATATAATACACAACATAATTCTCCCTTCTCTACAGATTTAGAAAAAAGTAGACAAGAGCAAGTTTTAACAGCTCTAGCACACCAAGATATTTTAGTCCTTTTAGTAATTTGCTGAATCCTCTCTACAGAGCTATTTATCATGAAGTGAAGTATGTTTGAAGGAAGAGGTCTGGTTGAAAACCCACCCAAAGGCATTTAGTCATCAAATGTCAAAAGGACTTCTTCCTAAAGTCTCTCACGGACCGTGTGTTCCCACAGCGAAGACCCCTGTCACTCATCAGGAGGCTTCTTGGCCTATCTACACCTCCTGTTCTCCTTTTAGCTCCGCATCTTTCTGCGGCATATGGACATACAGCACTTGCCTGGATAAGATCGCTTGCTTAGATGCAGACTTTGAGTTTTGCTTGTTTACTGAAATCTGGAGCTAGACAGAAAATAAATTCACCGGTAAAGGTAGAACATGAACGCCTGGCTTTTCACACCACAAATCAGGAGTCACTTAGCATCTCCGAACCAAAGCATTGGCTCACATCCATCTCTCCTCTTGAGTTACATTTCAGAGAAACTTTGTTTAACCAGAGATCAGTAAAAATCTTTGGAAATGAAATTAACAATGTAAGAAGGCAAGAGTGCTGATTTTCTAATGTGGCAACAAATTGTAACCCAGAAAACCTTTCATAGCCAAGATTTTGTTTTACAGCCTTCCTTCCTTCTGGAGGCTTGGATGGAATTAGCCACATGGGAGGTTCCTGTTTGCCTCTCTGTGTGGTCCTCCCATTATCCTCCAGGGCTGCTTGATGAAAGATACAACGAAAGTGGCAGGGTGAAGATGGCAGGGTGAAGACGGATGGAAATATAGCTGTGATAGTAGAGGAGGGAAATGCCTGGGTAGCACTGACATGCAAAGATGTCCTTATTTATTTTGGCCGAAACGTGAATGCTTAATTGATAGGTGTTTGAGAAGAAGTAACAGTTGGGGGCCGTTGTAAGAGACAAAAACCTCTGTCTTATGCAAAAGCAGGAATTTAATACAGGGAATTCTGGGCTTATGATATCACCGGAAAGCCTGAAGGAGTACTTTATAAGCTGCACCCCCATGAATGACTTCGTAGAACAATACAGCACTGGCCTACCAGAGTAGCACGAGCATCTTGGTTTACCACTGGAATTCCAAGTTCAAAAACAGAGCATTCTAACTATGATTCGAGGATCAGGAAACCAGAATCAAGAAGGGCCCTCTGCCCCTGAACCCACTGCCATGAGTGCCTCTCAAAATCTAGCAGCCTGGAGAAGAGACACAGAATCTCTCACTTTACATTTCTCCAGAGAAGACATACAAGTGTCCAACAAGCACTTGAAAAAATGCACAACACTACTACTAATCATCAGGGAAATACATGTCAAAGCCACAATGAGAGAATAATAATACCTCACTCCCATTAGGATGGCCACTAGCAAAACAAAAACAAAAACAAAACCCAAAAAACTAAAAGCAACCAAAAAACCAAAAAACCAGAAAAGTAGCAAGTGTTGATGAGGATGTGAAGGAATCAGAATGCTCGTGCACTGTTGGTGGGAATGTAAAACGTCTAAGCTGCTATGGAAAACAGTATGGAAGTTTCTCAAAAAATTTAAAATAGACTTACCATATGATCCAGCAATCCCACTTCTGGTTACCCAAAATAATTGAAAACAGGATCTTGAAGGGATATTTGCATATACATGTTTGCGGCAGCATTATTCACTGTAGCCAAGATATGAAAACAACCGTATCAATGGATGGATAAAGAAACTGATACACACACACACACACACACACACGCACACACTCGTGCACATGCACACACAATGGAATGTTAGTCAACCTTGCAAAAGGAAATCCTGGGACACCTGGCTGGCTCAGTTGGTAGAGCATGCGACTCTTGATCTCAGGGTTGTAAGTTCAAGCCCCGTACTGGGTGGAGAGATTACTTAAAAACAAAATCTTTAAAAAAGAAAAAAAGAAGGAAATCCTGTCATATGCTACAGTACGGATGAACATTGAGGACATTGTACTAAGTGAGATAAGCCAGTCACAAAAGATAAACACTGCATGATTCCACTCATATGACATAGCTGAAGTAGTCAAACTCTTAGAAACAGGAAGAAGATGGAGGTTGCCATGGACTGGGAGGAGGGGAAAATGAGGAATCATTAGTAAGTGAATATAGAGTTTGAGTTCTGCAAAATGAGTCATTTTGAGAGATCGATTGCCCAGCGATGCACATTTGTTGACACTATTCTACCATACACTTAAAAATGGTTAAGATGATAAATTTTATGTTATGTGTTTTTTATCACAATAAATAAAAAGGAAAGAAGGTTGTCTTGGTTGGATCTGACCTAATCACATACGCTCTGTAAGAGTGGAGAGTTTTCTCTGGCTGGAAGCAGAGAAGGCAGAGATTCAAAGCACAGGAATGATTTGATGAGGTGTTGCTGGCTTGAAGATGGACAAGGTCACATCGCAAAGAATATAAGCAGCCTCTAAAAGCTAAGAATGGTCCCCAGCTGATGGCCCATGAGGGAATGGTGCCTCAATTCTACCACAACTTCAAGGGATCGAATTCTTCCAACAGCGAGAATGAGCTCGGAGGCCAATTTTTGCCCAGTTTTCAGATGAGAATTCAGCCTGACAACCTGATGTCAGCCTTGTGACACCCTGATCAAGGAACCCAGCCACATTGTGCTGGACTGCTGACCTACAGAACTGTTAAGCTAATAAATGAGTGTTTTAAGCCCTTAATTTGTGTCGGTTTGTTACAGAGCAACAGAAAACTAATAAGGTTGATTTGTCATGCAGCCAAAGTGAACTGAAACAAGATGGAAGAACTTTGATACGCACCTGTAACAGAATGCCTTGTGATAGAACTTGATGTATGTTACAAGGGCATCCCCAAAATGTGATAGACTTGGAATCTGAGGGGTCAGTTCATCAAAAGAGATATGACCATACTCTTGTCCTCCTTCAATGACTTTAATTCCCGAACCCCCTGTTGTTTAGTGCGATACCATTCCCTGAAAACATATTTTCATTTTAAAAAAACTTCCATCATATTTTAAAATATGAAAATAAAGAAAATGTATCAAGAGACAGAGGAGAAACTGTAACGGTTTATAATATGACAGCAAAGAATATTAACTTTTTAGTTTGGAATTATTATAGGCTCACGAAAATTGCCAAAATACCCATGACCCAATTTCCAGAAGTGGTTTGTATGTTTTCTTACTGTTGAGTTTAGAGAATTCTTCATATATTCCAGCTATGAGACCTCTCTCAGATTTGTGATTTGTAAATATTTTTTCTGAATCTGTCCCTTCTTTTTACCCTCTTCATCTCATAGAACAAAAGTTTTAAGGTTTTGTTTTTTGTTTTTAAGATTTTTATTTATTTATTTATTTATTTGACAGAGAGAGAGATCACAAGTAGGCAGAGAGGCAGGCAGAGAGAGAGGGGGAAGCAGGCTCGCCACTGAGCAGAGAGCCTGATGTGGGGCTCGATCCCAGGACCCTGAGATCGTGACCTGAGCCAAAGGCAAAGGTTTTAACCCATTGAGCCATGCAGGTGACCCTTAAGGTTTTTTTAAAAAAAGGTTTTATTTTATTTGAGATAGAGAGAGAGAAAATGAGAGAAAGAGAGCATGAGAGGGGGGAGGGTCAGAGGGGAAAGCAGTCTCCCCGCTGAGCAGGGAGCCTGATGTGGGACTCAACCCTGGGACTCCAGGATCATGACCTGAGCCAAAGGCAGTTGCTTAACCAACGGAGCCACCCAGGCGCCCACAAAAGTTTTAAGTTTTGATGAACTCTACTTAAGTGATTTTCTTCTTTATGGATGGTTTATTTTGGGGTCATGTCTAAGTATTCCTTAGGTAACAAAGGTGTTTTCTTTTGTTCTCTTCTATAAATTTTATAGTTTTACATTTACACTAAGATATATAATCCATTTTGAGTTATTTTTATGTAAGGTGTGAGATTCATTGTTTTGCCTATTGATGGCCAATTGTTTCAATACCATTTCCTGAAAAGACTATTCTTTTTCCATTAATTGCTTTTGTGCCTTTCCAAAAAGATCAGTTGGACATGTTTATGTGAGCCTGTTTTAGGGTTCTCTTTTCTTTTCCACTGATCAATCTCTCTCTCTACATCTCTTTCCTTCCACTAATACTATACTTTTTTTTTTTTTTAAAGATTTTATTTATTTATTTAACAGAGAGAGATCACAAGTAGGCAGAGAGAGAGAGGGAAGCAGGCTCCCTGCTGAGCAGATAACCCCATGCGGGGCTTGATCCCAGGACCCTGAGATCATGACCTGAGCCGAAGGCAGAGGCTTTAACCCACTGAGCCACCCAGGTGCCCCATACTGTCTTAATTACTCTAAGTATATAGTAGGTCTTAAAATTCCATAGTGTAATCTGTGGTTTTATTTTTCTTCCTCAACATTGTGTTAGCTATTTGTCTATTAGTTTTTAGCTATTTAGTTCATTTGTCTTTCCACATAAACCTTAAACTAAGCTTGTCTATATCTCAAAAGATATTGTTGGGATATGTTGGGATTTTTATAGAAATGTTAAGTCTATATACAGATCAATTTCAGGAGAATTAACATCTTTACTATGTCGAATCTCCCAATTGATACACATAGTATGGTCTCTCCATTTATTCATATCTTTGTTAATTTCTCTCATGAGAGTTCTACAGTTTTTAGCATATAGAATCTATACATGTTTTGTTAGATTACTACTTGGATGTTCCTTTTTTAAAGCAATTATAAATGGTACTGTATTTTTCATTGTTTTTTTAATAGCTATTGTTTGAATACTAAGAATGTGATTAACTTTTGAATGTTAACCTTGCTAAACTCACTTGGTCTGGAGTTTTCCTATAGATTTATTGGGGCTTTTGTACATAAACAATTATGTAATCTGCAAATAGAAGTTTATTTCTTATCTTCTAATTGCTGTGTCTTTTATATCCTTTTCTTACTTTATTGCACAGGTGAAGAGTTGCAGTTAAGTAAGAGTGGTGAGAGTAAATATCCTTGCATTTTCCCTGATCTTAGAGGAAAGAAAGGAAGTCAGTCTTTCACATTATGTATGATGTTAGCTGCTGTTCATTTTTTTAAATGCCCTCCATCAGGTTAGGTATGTTCAAGCTCCTTTCCATTTCTAGTTTGCTTAAGTGTTGCTCAGAAATGGAAGTTGGGTTTCATCAACTGCTTTTTCTGCATCAGTTCATATAATCATGTGGCATTTCTTGATCAGCCTGTTAATATATAGTGGATTGCACTGATTCATTTTCAAATACTGAACAATACTTGCATTCCTGGAATAAGTCCCCTTACTTTTGGTATAGGATTTTTTTTTAATATGTTGCTGTATTTGGTTTGCTAATTTGTTGAGAATCCTTGTAACTGTGGGCATGAGGGATATTCATTTGTGATTTTCCTTTATTATACTCTAGTTGAACTTTTGTGTGTAATGCTGTTTGTTGTGTTACCTTATTATTCTTTTAACAAATTTGGTGTCCACAGTGATATTTCCTTTTATTCCCAACATTTATGACTTGTGACTTCTCTTTTTTGGTCAATCTTGCTAGAGGTTTATCCATTTAATTGATAGTTTTAAAGAACCTGCTTTATTTTTACTAATTTTCTCTATTGTTTTCCTATTTTTAATTTCATTCATTTCTGCTCTTGGTTTTATAATTTGCTTCCATTTGCTTGGTTTGGGGTTATTCTTTTTCCACTTTGTTGAGATGAAAGTTTAAATTATTGATTTGAGATCTTTGTTCTTTTCGAATATAAGCATCTAGTGCTACAAATTTCCTCCTATGCACTACTTTGGCTGCATTTTACAGGTTTCGATATGTTGTATTTTCATTTTTATTCAGTTCTATGCAGGTTTTGATTTTCCTTAAAACCATCTCTTTGGCCCATGGATTATCCAGAATTATGTTGTTTAATTTTCAATTATTTTGAGATTCACCAATTATTTGGAGATTCATTTTGTTCCTATTCATTTTCAATTTTCAGTTGAATAATTTTCAATTATTTGGAAATTCTCCAATTATTTGGAGATTCATTGTCTTTCTGTTGATTTTTAGTTTGATTCAGGTATGAGCAGAGAAGATACTCTATATAATTTTCATACTTTTTTTAAATTGAAGGATAGTTGACATACAATATTCTATTATCTTCAGGAGTATGACATAGTGATTTGACAATTCTATACATTACTCAGTCCTCCCCATGATAGGTGTAGCCACCAGCTGTCACCATGCAATATTATTGATTATACTCCCTATGCTATACTTTTTATCCCCATAACTTATTTATTTTATAACTGGAAGTTTGTACCTCTTAATCCCTGTCACCTATTTTACCCATCCCCCATTCCCCTACCCGCTGGCAACCAACAGTTTGTTCTCTGTATATATGAGTCTTTTTGCTTTATTTTTGTGTTTTAGAGTCTACATATAATTGAAACCATATAGTATTTGTCTTTCTTCTGACTTATTTCACTTAGCATCCATGTAGTTGTGAACGGCAAGATTTCATTCATTTTTTTTTTTTATATTTTTATTTATTTGACAGAGAGGAGAGAGGTCACAAGTAGGCAGAGAGGAAGGCAGAGAGAGAGGGGGAAGCAGGCTCCCCGCTGAGCAGAGAGCCCGATGCGGGGCTCGATCCCAGGACCCTGAGATCATGACCTGAGCTGAAGGCAGAGGCTTAACCCACTGAGCCACCCAGGCGCCCCGATTTCATTCATTTTTAAGACTAATATTCCATTTTTCGGCCATTTTAAAAGAGTGATTTTGGTTCTTGATTTACTGAGGTTTTTCTTGTTTTTGACTGAGGATATGGTCTATCTTTGTGACTATTCCATGTATGCTTAGAGAAAATTTGAATTCCACTTGATGGATGAAGTGTTCTCTAAATATCAATCAGATCCTGTGGCTAATGGTTTTTTTCAGTTCTTCTACATCTTTGCTGATTTTCTGTGTAGTAGTTCTGTCAATTATTGAGATAGGGGTATTGAGATTCCCAAAGTATAATTGTGGATTTTCTACTTCTCCTCTAAATTCTGTTAATTTTTGCTTCATGCATTTTGTAACATCATTATTTGGCAATACACATTTAGAATTGTTATGTCTTGGTGGATTGATCTTTTTATCATCTTTGTCTCTGATAGTTTTCTTTGCTCTTAAGTCTACTCTACCTGGTATCAGTATAATATGTATACTAATATTAGTATTAGTATAGCCAGCTCTCTTTTGATTAGTGCTTGTATGGTATATTTTTTCCATTCCACTCCTTTTTAACCTGTCTATATCAGCATATTTGAAATAGATTTCCTATAGAGAGCATCAATTTTTTCCCCACTCTGTCAATTACTATCTTTTACTTGGTATACTCATACTATTCATATTTAATACAATTATTGATATGTTAGGAATTATGTCTGACATTTATTTGTTTTCTGCTTGTTTTATTTGGCTTTTGCTTGTTTCCCTTCCTCTGCCTTCTTTTAGTTCATCTGAATGTTTTTTAGTAGTGTATCTTGCTTTATTTATAGGTTTGAGTACACCTCTTTATAGAGGTTTGTTTTGTTTTGTTTTTGTATTTTTAGTGGTTGCTCAAGAAATTATAATATAAATATGTGACTTACCACATTCTATTAGTATCAAGATTTTACCACTTCAAGTTAAATGTAGGACACAGCCATTTTTCTCTTTTTCATTTTCCTCCTTTATAATTCAGTTGCCTTAAATATTTGTCTAGATATATCAAGAACAACATAAGAAAATGCTGTCAAAAAAAAAAAATTAAAAAAAAATTAAAAAAAAAGAAAATGCTGTCATTTTGCTTTTAACCTTCTAACATAATTTCAAAGACTCAAGCAGAAAGATAGTCTATTATAATTACCCATATGTTTAACCAGTCTGTTGTTCTTTATTTGGATGTTCTCGGTTTCCTTCTGCTATCATTTCTTTTTCATTGAAAGAACTTCTTTCAGCAAATGGTTTTAAGGCAGATCACGCTGGAAACAAATTATCTTAGTTTTCCTTTACCCAAGAATTTATTTTTTTCACTTCCATTCCTGAAATCCATTTTCTCTGGATACAGAATTGTGGGTTGACGGTTCTTTTCTTTGAGTATTAAAAAAATATTGTGCCACTTTCTTGGCATCTTCATGGTTTCTGATGAGAAATCTGCTATCATTCAAATGGTTTTTCCTTTGTAGGTAATGTGTTATTTCTCTCTGGATGCTTTCAGGATTCTTTCTTTGTCTTCGGTTTTCAAGAAGTTTATGTCTTCTGTAGAATTTGGGATGTGTTCCACCATTATTTGACTATTTTTTCTATTCCACACTCTCTCCTCTCCTGGGGCTCTAATGAAATGAACACTAGATTTTTTTTTATTGAGCCACAGACCCCTGAGGCCATGTACCTATTCTTTTTCATTCTATTTTCTCTATTGTTCAATTATCTATGGAAATTGGGTAATTTCTATTGATGCAGCTATAAATTCACTATCATCTCCAATGTGCTCTTGAGCCCCTTCAATGAGCTTTTCTAAAAATAATATTCTTTTTTCTTTTCAGTTCTAGAATTTCCATTCAGTTGTATCTTATGTTGCTTTGCTGAGGCTCTTTATTTTGTCATTTGTTTCAAGATGCTTATTATTATTCATTGTAACATTTTTGTGATGATTGTGTTAAAAGCCCTGTCAGATTATTCTGATATCTGTGTCACCCTGATGTTGGCATCTGCTGATCCTCTCTTCTTATTCTAGTAGAAATTTTTTCTCCCCTGTTCTTGGTATGGTGATTTTCAATTGTATCCTGGATAACTTGCGTATTGTGTTCTGTGACTGTGGTTCCTATTTCATCTTGTTACTCATTACTGCCAAGCCACAGTGACAGCCTGGGCTTTGTTCACAACACAGCCTCTGCAGATTTGCACTGGTCAGGAGGAGAAGGGATACGGCTGAGAACCATTGAGCCAGGATGGGATTGAGGGCTCTGCTAAAATACAGGTGCCCAGCTACTGAGAGAGGGACCTGTCTCATTTCTGCTAAACCAGGATGGTAGTCAGGGCTCTGCTCACACACAGGCTCTGTTGACCACCACCAATCAGGAGACAGAGGGTTGCTACCATATTACTCCCAGACTGGGTGGCTGAGAGGTGTGTGTTCACACAGTCCTGGTGTTGGCGGTCCTCCATGGTGGCACTGGGGATGACATGTGCTTTTGTGGTGTTCAGGTGGTGTAAGGCTCACGTGTCAAAAAGGTTTTATTTTGGAAGGGTTTCCACTCTCCCAGTTTTTCATGTAGAGAGAAAAGTCTTCTCTTGCCTTATTGATTTGATTGGACTTCTCTGTGCTTGGTGTTTCTGGCTTGAGAGTTTCTATGGTACCCAGGCCAGGAGAGAGAGGTCATTCCTCAAATCCCAAGATTCCTAGACAAACCACTTCTAAAAAAAAAAAAATTCAGAGACTTCTGAATTTCGTGTAGTTTTTCTAGGGTTTTTAGGAATAAGGTGAAATATGTTTACTCGATTTTATCTGAAAGTTCAGTGCCAGAAATCCCACTTATTTTAATAAGGGAAATGATGATGTGTTCCATCTCAACCTAACATACAGAAGGAATATCCACAGAGAGACAATATATATCAATTAAACAACAAAACAAGTTTCTTTAAAAAACAAACTTGAAAATAAAGAAATATAGTTGGTACATACATTATCTTGTCATGAAAGTACAGTGTTCTTGTCAAAGGAAGAAGAGAAAATTTGATAGCAGTGGTGAATGATGGAGGAAAGGTGAAAGGGAATCATTCTTGGGAAGATACTTTCTTTTTTCTCTACCATTTTCTTCACGTTTTCAACTTACTTGGACTCATGGTTATCCTGCATTCAAAGTGCCTTAAAAATAATGTTATAGCACAGAAAAAACACCTCTAGGAAAAAAATAAAGACTAAGCAAAGGAATGCTTTGGGAATGTGGAAGTAGTACACACAAACAACAGAGAAAAGTCACCGAAGATGCTGTCCCTTTATCCTTCTTGATAGGTCTACACAGGCAAGGCCAAACATTTTGGGTTTATCCAAACATGGTACACAGTGCAAATCCGTGCCATATGATATGCTCTGCCTAAAAGCTGATGTGTCAATTAATTTGGCACATTCCCTGGAATTGTGATGTCAAAATATCACTTCTTAAAATGTAGTTAGTGTGTTTTGGGGTGAGAAAATTCTATCAAAATAAAATAGAGGAAGGGGCACCTGGGTGGCTCAGTCGTTAGGCGTCTGCCTTCGGCCCAGGTCAGATCCCAGGGTCCTGGGATCGAGCCCCGCATCGGGCTCTCTGCTCTGCAGGAGGCCTGCTTCTCCCGCTACCATTCCCTCTGCTTGTGTTCCCTCTCTCGCTATGTTTCTCTCTGTCAAATAAATAAAATCTTTAAAAAAAAAAAAAAAAAAAAAAAAAAAAAAAAAAAAAAGAGGAATAATGAAAAAAGAAAAAATGGCACCCTCAAAGTGGTATAACTTTCTAAAAGCTGTTATGACAAAAATTCACTAACTGGACTGTCATTATGAGAGCAGAGTTATGTATTTTAAGCCCAAATCATGCCGAAGAAGCTGGAGATCTGTTAATGAAGCAAAGAAACTCGATACAAGCTCATTGGTATTCATTGAGGTTGTCTTCGGAGGAAAAGAGGCTGGGCTCCAGTTTGACCACATTCTTGGAGGAAAGCAGTCTTTCTGAGTACAGCTAGGGGCTCGTACTTAAATTCATCCTATCCCAAATCTAAGGGCGCTACTGTTCCTAGGAAGAGAAGAGTCATAAGTAAAAACCCTCTTATTAAGGTTTCTAAAAGACTTGGGGCTGGGGTGCCAGGGTGGCTCAGTCGTTAAGCCTCTGCCTTCGGCTCAAGCGATCATCCCGGGGTCCTGGGATCGAGCCCCGCATTGAGCTCCCTGCTCCGCAGGAAGCCTGCTTCTCTCTCTCCCACTCCTCCTGCTTGTGTTCCCTCTCTTGCTGTGTCTCTCTCTGTCAATAAATAAATAAAATCTTTTTTTTAAAAAAAAAAAAGACTCAGGGTTACAAGCATCTGTGTCTCAGATTATAAGAGAGGAACGCGGCATTCTCCTCTCCTCCCCCACAGCTGGAGGCCTTGACGTGAGTCTGGTGCCTCCACAGTGGGCCTGCCCATGGTGTGGAACAGTGGTGGTACCCGGCAGACATTCCAGTGCCTGAGGAAAGAGGGAGAGCAGCATCTCTTGGCAAGTGTGATACCCGGCATCGACGACCACAACGCTGCCTCCTTCCTTCCATCTGCGCCCTTTGCCGTCAAGAGGCACAGTGCACTTGATTCTGGGTTCAGCTGTCGACTGCTTTGTCCAAGAGAAGGAGGTGGAAGTGATGTTACACCAGCTCCAAATCTCCTTTCTCTTTCTTTTGCCATCGCCAAGAGAAAAACATGTCTGGAGGGGCGCCTGGGCGGCTCAGGCAGTTAAGCCTCCGACTCTTGGTTTCCGCTCAGGCCGTGATCTCAGGGTCCTGGGACCGAGCCCTGTGTCAGGCTCTGAGCTCGGCACAGAATCTGCTTAAGTTTCTCTCTCCCTATGCCCATCCCCACCTTTCAGATAATTTTTTTTTTTAATGAAAAACATGTCTGTGATAGCCACCGGGCTCACATGGAATGGAGTCACCATCCCAGCTGGACCGAGCCTAGATCAGCCAATGCTCGTCATACCCCACCCCCCCAGTTGCATGGCCAATAAATGTAGTTGAAAGCCACAGAGGTTTTTCAGTTAATATGTTACGCAGCAACATTGTGGAGATAGTAGCTGACTCAGTATGAGAGACTCCTTCCTGAGCATATAAAGAACACCTCCTGAAGGACGCCGTCTATCAGTGATGGGACAAAAAGCAGTGGAACTTGATTCACCGCAATGAAGGTGATTCCCATTAGTATGTCCACTGTGCTACGAGCTTTGGGGATACGCTGTCTATAGGGTTGGTAAAGAGGCTCAAAATCCTATGGCGGCTTGCATATGTATGTATATATAACTTTGTCACACTTGAGATTTATTATTTCATTATATGTCAGGTCTATCTCATTCTAAAAAGTAAACTACAGTGGAAAGGAAAAGAGCCTCTTCCAGCATAACCCAGGATTCCTTTTAAACCCAAACCCAGCAAGAATGAAGGAGTCCTGCACACCTCTCGAATATTCCAAGCCCTGCTGATGCAGGCCTCTCACTAGTCCTTGACCCCCTGTTCCAGGAGCAGGAGGGTCACGTATGGTTCTACAGCGTCCTCGCTCCAGAGTGTGTGGCATTCCACGAAGGGAGAGAATGGGGCTAACTCAGAAATCCATCATCATCAGGGATGGCCCCACATCTGGACAGCCAGTCCGC
>CM053612.1:74112088-74158388 GCA_028646535.1 Procyon lotor
AAAGTTCAATCCCGAAGCACAGTGCGCCTGTGGTTAAATCTACTGGGGGTTAGACAAGTATCCAGGGCTGACTGTGAAAACGGGTGCTTTCTGGGCTCTGCGGCGCGGCGCCGCACGCGGGAACTGGCAGCCCGTAATTAACCGCCGTGATGCCTTCCATCAGACTGCAGCAGGAGGGGAAACGAAATCCCTGGAGACAGCAGTCGTGGGATAGAAAGAACACCGGGCTCTGTATCAGATGACTAGAATGCATATCTCGGTCTGGATTTACGAGGTGGGAAAGCTTAGCCCCTGGCTGCTCAAAGTCTAGTCCGCGGACCTGTGGCCTTGTCACCCCGTGGAGAATTTCAGGACGCATCCGCAGCCTCTTGCATTTGAACCTGCATTTGAACAAGGTCCCCAGGCGGAGTTTGAGAAACACGGGTGCAGGCAAATCCCTGGGTCTTATTTTCCACACGAGAGTTACTGCATAGCGACACTTTGAAACGTGGTCCAGTGGAGAGCAAGTCGGATCCAAGTGGTGCTAATATTATGATTATGATTATTATGATTACTAATTAATGATTAGTATCCTGTTCTCTCTCCATTTTGTTGTTTAGATTCACATAAAGCCAAGTTGATCGTGGGGGAGGGGGGAGGGCAGGCATTTCTATGCGTTTTAACACATATTTTGATTCATGTACCACCACCTGTATCAGGATACAGTGCATTTCCATTACCGGAAAGAACTCTCACCAAATCCCTTCGTAGCTGTCCCCGCTCCTACCTCCACCCTCTGGGTCTCTTCTCTGCCACGACTCTCTTATCTTTCAGGGCATGTCCTAGAAATGATATCATGCAGCAGGTGACCTTTTGGGATCGGATTCTCTCACTCACCCTTTGAGAGTTGTGTTTATCCGTAGTACACTCCTTTTTATTCCTGAGTAATATTCTACTGTAAGGAAAGACCAGTTTGTTTATCCATTCACTTGTGGCTTTTTTTCAGCTTTCTTGAGGTGTAATGGACAAATTAAATGGTAATATATTTAAAGTATACAGTGATTTGATGTATGCACACATCATGAAAGGATTCCTACCATTGAGATAATTAACATATCCGTCACCTCATATATTTTTTGTGTGCGAACACTCCGTTCTAGTCTCTTAGACTAGAACTCTCAGACTAGTCTCTTAGACTAGTCTCTTTTATACAATACAGTGTTATCAATTGCAGTCACCACGTCATACATCAGATGCTTGGAATTTACTCATTTTTAAAGATTTTACTTATTTATGTGAGAGAGAGGCAGAGAGAGAGAGTGTGTACGTGAGCAAAGGGGGGGAAGAGGGGCAGAAGGAGATGGAGAAGCAGACTCCCTACTAAGCAGGGAGCCCAATGCACGGCTCCATGCCAGGACTCCAGGATCATGCCCTGAGCTGAAGTCACTTAACCGACTGAGCCACCCAGGCGCCTCTGCATTGCTCTCACTGTGTTCTTTTTCTAGGTTCTGAAGGTTTAAGCTTAGATTAACTTGGGCCTTTTTTCTTAATGAATATAAGCACTGGATGCTACAAATTTCTCTCGAAGCATTATTTTGGATATTTTATTTTCACTTATGTCTAGTTAAAATATTTTCTCATTTCCCCTGGGACTTCCATTTTTGGATTAATAAAATTATTTATAAGTGTGTGTTTAATTTTCAAATGTTTGGAAAGTTCTTGTTATCTTTCTGTTGAGTTATGGTTTAATTCCATTATGGGCCGAGAGCATACTCTGTCGGATTGTAAATCTTGTAAATTTGTTAAGATTTGTTTTATGACCTAGGAGATGGTCTATGTTGGTGAATGCTCCATGTTGACTTCAAAATTTGTATTCTGATGGTCTTCCATAAAATTTTCTAAAAATGTCAATGAGATCCAATTGGTTGACGGTGTTATTCACTTCCTCTATAGCCTTATTTTCTGTGTACTAGGCCTATCAATTTTGGAGACAGGAGTGTTGAAGTGTCCAACCATAACTGTGGATTTGTCTATTTCTCCTTTTAGTCAATGTTTGCTTCATGTACCATGGTGTTCTGTCATTAGATTCATACTCATTAGTGTTGCTGTGTCTTCTCAGCAACTTTTATCAGAATGTGCTTCCCTCCTTCATCTTTGGTAATTTTCTTTGCTCTGAAGTCTATCTAATATTAGTGTAGCCACTCCAGCTTTCTTTTGATTAGTCTGTATATTTTTCCATCCTTTTACTTTTTAAAAAGATTTTTATTTATTTATTTATTTATTTATTTATTTATTTATTTATTTATTTATTTACTAGAGAGAGAGAGAGAGACAAGGCACATTCAAGCGGGGGGAGGGAAATAAGGAGAGGGAGAGGCAGAGAATGTCCCACAGCCTCCATGCTGAGCCTAGAGCCTGATGTGGGGCTGGCTCTCAGGACCCTGAGAACATGACCTGAGCTTAAATCAAGAGTTGGACAGTAAATCAACCAAGCCACCCAGGGGCCTCTTCATCCTTTTATTTTCAACCTAGCTATATCATTATATTTGAAGTTAGTTTCTTATAAATAACTTACAGTTCAGTCATTTAAGAAAAATCCATTCTGATCTCTCTGATATGTAGAATTTGAGAGGCAGGGCAGGGAGTGGTGGGGGAGGGAAATGAAACAAGATGGGATCAGGAAGGAGACAACAAACCGTAAGAGACTCCTAAACTCATGAAACGAACTGAGGGTGGCGGTAGGGATAGGGTGGCTGGGTTATGGACACTGGGGAGGGTATGTGCTGTTAAGTGCTGTGAAATGTGTAAGCCTGTACAAACCTGTACCCTGGGGCAAATAATACATTATACGTTAATAAAAAAAAAAAAAAAGAAAAGAAAAATCCATTCTGACCATCTCTTGGTCTAAACATCAAATGTTTAGACCATTTTTATTTAACGTAATTATGAATGTTTTTATTTCTACAATATCATTTTCTGTTTGTTCCCTCTGTTTTTCATTACTTTGTTTCTCCTTGGCTGCCTTCTCTTGGTTATTTGAATATTTTTAAATATATGTTTTATTTTTTTAAGATTTCACTTATTTATTAGAGAGAGAGAGAGAGTCTGAGCAGGGGGAGGGGCAGAGGGAGACGCAGAGGGATAAGCAGGCTCCCTGCTGAGTGTGGAGCCTGACTTTGTGCTGGGGCTCGATCCCAGGACCCCAAGGTCATGACCTGAGCTGAAGTCAGACACTTAACTGACTGAGCTACCCAGGCACCCCAAAATATGTCTTAATTCAACTGTTGTTGTATTACTATGTCTCTTTTTGTGGATCTTTGGCTGGTTTCTCTAGGTATTAGAATATACATATTTAGCTTTTCCCATTCTATTTAGAATCAGGTGGAATGAAGAAACTTAACACTATATAGGTCCCTTCACCCTCTTACATTTATGTTGTAACTGTCTTATATATTATATCTAAAAACACTGAAAACCCTATCAAACAATGATACAAATTTCCTTTCAACTGTCAAACGTATCTTTAAAAACTCAAGAGGAGGGGCGCCTGGGTGGCTCAGTGGGTTAAAGCCTCTGCTTTCGGCTCAGGTCATGATCTCGGGGTCCTGGGATCGAGCCCCACATCTGGCTCTCTGCTACGTGGGGAGCCTGTTCCCCCCCCCCCCGCCTCTCTGCCTATCTGTGATCTCTCCCTGTTAAATAAATAAAATCTTAAAAAAAAAACAAAAAACTCAAGAGGAGAGAAATAGTCAATTTTACTCAGTGAATATTTTTCAGAACAGTAAATAAATATTTACTGTTTACGCTACTATTTATGTTGCTTGTCCTTCATTCCTCATCTTCCAAGCTTCCATTTGGTATCATTTCTCCTATGGCTGAAGAAATTCCTTTAGCAATTATTTTAGCACAGGTCTGCTGGCTATAAATTCTCTTACTTTTCCTTTACCTGTGAATATCTTTAGTTCACCTTTACTCCTGAAGAATACTTTCACCGCATGTAGAATTCTCATTAACTATTCTTTTCTTTTTCCAGCACTTGAGAAATATCGTGTCATTTTCTTCTGCCCTCCATGGTTTCTGAGGGGAAATTCACAGTCATTGAAATAATTGTTCTCTTACAAATAAAGCATTGCCTTTCTTTGTTTTTAATTTTCAGTCATTTGATTATGCTGTGTCTTATCTTACTTGGAGTTCACTCATCTTCTGGAATCTACGGGTTTATGTATTTTACCAAACGGGGGACATTTTCAACCATTATTTTTTCAAATATTTTTTCAACATAAAGTTCTTTTTCCTCTTCTTCTGGGATTCTGATGACACAATTATTAGGCCTTTTGGTATTTTTCCAGAGGTTCTCGAGACTCTGTTCATTTTTTTCTCAATCTTTTTAATCTATTATTCCAATTGGTTAATTTTTATTGACCATTTCCGCCACCATTTGCATTCTGTTATTGAGCCTATCCGATGAAGTGTGGTATTCTTTTGAGTTATTGCACTGTTTTGTTCTAAACCTCCCTCTAGTTTTTCCACACATCTTTGTTTTTTGGTGTTCTTTCTGTCTTTCCATGTATGTCAAGAATCTTGGGGCACCTGGGTGGCTCAGTGGGTTAAGCCTCTGCCTTCGGCTCAGGTCATGACCTCAGGGTCCTGGGATCGAGCCCCGTGTCGGGCTCTCTGCTCAGCAGGGAGCCTGCTTCCCTGCCTCTCTGCCTGCTTGTGATCTCTCTCTCTCTGTCAAATAAATAAATAAATAAATCTTTAAAAAAAAAAAAAAAAAGAATCTTTACCCTTACTTCTTAGTACATTTTTCTTCGGATATGTTTATGATAGGTATTTTAAAATCTTGGTTTGACATTTCTCGCACTTGTGCCATCTTACCATTGTATCCCGGTTCTTCGTATACTGAGTAACTGCGGACTGCGTCTATTCTGTTACTGCATTCTGGTTCTTGTTTAGACCTTAAGGAGAATGTCACTAGTTTTTGTTTTAGCAGGCACTAAACCAAGTTGCATTCAGGTTGCAAATTTTGGCCAGCCTCCTGTGGGTTGAGGTTTCAATGTCAGTTCTGTTTTCAGAGCCTTCTTTATACAATTTGGATCTGTCTCATATATGCATGACCCAGTGGCCAGTCTTGGACTGGCAGGCACATTGGTCAGTTTCTTTGTTCAGGTCTCAAAATCTGTCCTATGCTGTTCAGGATCACATCTATGCTTACACAGGTTTGAGATGATTGCAGAAATTCATGAACAACTTTATGGACTTACTTTCACAAGCCTCTCTTTCTCTGTGATCTCCCAGATTTTTTCCATTTCCCTGGAGTAGTTATGTTACAGGGTACTTCCTCCAGAATAGCATTTGCCAAGTACCTACCGTGTGTGAGGCTCCGTTCTAAGCAATGAACGTATATTATCTCATTTAAGTCTCACAACAACCCTATGAAGAGGGTATTATTGCCATTCCTGTTTCACAGATTGGGAAACTGAGGCCTGGAAAGGTTAAGCAATTTACCCAAGGTTGCACAGCTACGTATGGTGGAGCCAATAGTCGGCCAGGATCTGAACCCAAGAAGTTCTCTTAGCCAGGGCACCTGGGTGGCTCAGTGGGTTAAAGTCTCTGCCTTCGGCTCAGGTCATGATCTCCGGGTCCTGGGATCGAGCTCCGCGTGGGGCTCTCTGCTCAGCAGGGAGCCTGCTTCCCCCTCTCTCTGCCTGCCTCTCTGCCTACTTGTGATCTCTCTGTCAAATAAATAAATACAATCTTTAAAAAAAAAAGAAGTTCTCTTAGCCATCTTACAGTTCTGTATCTATAATATGACCCCATTGCATGAGCCAATCTTCTTTGCCCTCATTCCACATTGCACACACTTCCATTAACACAGTTATTGTGTGATAATTACTTAAAATAAATAATAAATAAACTTATGCCACTACCTCCAGAGCAATGATAACTTTCGTTTCAAGTACGAATCGTTGGGAAGCAGCAAATGTTTTAGTTCCCTATGGCTGCCATAACAAATTACCATAAATCAGGTAGCTTAAAATAACAGAAATGTATTCTCGTACAGTCTGGAGACCAGGAAGTATGAAATCCAAGTGTCAGCAGGTCTGCACTCCCTCTGGAGGCTCTGGAGAGCAATCCTTCCTCGCCTCTTCCAGCGTTTGGGGGCTGCCAGCATTCTTTGTGGCTACATCACTCCAATTTCTGCCTCTGTCTTCAGATGGCTTTCTCTTCTGTGTTTCTCTAATCTGTGTGTTTCTTATAGGGACACTCATCATTGCATTTAGGACCCATCCCAATAATCCAAGGGATCTCATCTTGAGATGAGATTAATTACGTCTGCAAAGACCCTGTTCCAAAATAAATCATGTCCCTTCTGGACAGGGACATAGCTTTGGGAGACCAATACTCAACTCACTATACCTAGCAGAGAGTACATTATATGCTCAGCCAACACTGCCTTAGTCAGACATCTTCTTCATTGGAAACGACAGAAATTCAAGTCAGACTAGCTTAAGCAAAAAGGGAATTTATTTGTTCACGTAACTGGTTAAGTTGGAAGAGACGCCGGTGTCAGACATGGATGCATCCAGTACTCAACAGTATCTTTCAGTCTCCCCATCTTTCAACTTTTCTTCCTTCTTGGTGCCACTTTATTTTCAAGAAGCTTCACCAACAAATAGATGAGAAACCCTCATTCTGCCAGCACTCATATATCAAATCTCAGCCAACACTTTCATTATTCCTATTTAAGTCACGCATTCATCCTTGAAGGAATCACTGGGATTAGAGTAATGGGGGTATTTGACCGGCCCTTCCTTCCACGAGCCCTGTGGCTGGGGTGTGTGATGGCAGAGGTGGGGAGGGAGCAAGGCACTGTGTTTACCCCCCTACCAGAACCACACAGAAGGGAGGTGAGATGAGTTCTCCAAAGGAGGGACTGAAAAGGCCAATCACGTATGGCCACTGTAACTTCCAAGACTGTGGTATTTGGAGGTCCAAGTGCATTGCCGATTGCCGATGGATAACTTCCTAGGACTTTGCTCTATGAATCGTCTCCGATCTTTTCATAATATTTAATTAGCTCAACCAGACAGACTTTATCCTGCTCATCTCAGAGGCTTGCAATCTTCAGATTCTCTCTCGAAGTATTTCTGACATACGTGCACAGGGGAGGTTTCCTTTCTCTTTACAAGTTTGAGTTTGCACTGCCCCAGCGACGCTCAACTCTTCTCAAGGTGCTTTGTGGCTGGTTGGAGCGGCAATGTCTAGACTCTGGTTCTGTAGGGCAAATAGCTCCCAGAGTCTCATCAAGATTCTGGCCCAAGCCTTCCCTATTTCCCAACACCCCATTCCTTGTACTGCAAGCTTTCTAAATACTCTCCCAAAGGCATGACCCTGCCGTAGCCCTGAAATCAATACGACGTAGGCCATCCTGGTCCCAACCCACAGAGGTTTATTAAGGTTGGAACCAGAAAATCTCATTACAGTCTGGTCTCACCTCCTTTATGACCTCATGTTGCGGGACTCTGCTGGGTCAGGGCTCAAGTGCATTCTAATGCACAGGATGCTGGGTATCCAGAAGGACTTCTGCCCTTTTCTCTGACAGTCTCCCCCACCCAGCTCCCAGGAACCCTCCCCACCTCTTCTTTGAAGCCCTCCTTATTTCTGTCAGTTTGAATCATCCCAGATCAGTCTCTTTGCCGAAAGGACTTTTGTCCAAGTGCCTTTCATTTTTTGGCTCCCCTGTGGTAGCCTAATGTCATCTCCTCGTGGCGCAGACTTACTTCCTGTAGTGGATGTGGCCAGTGCCCTGTCACACGCCCTACTGGTCACATCTCTGACTTTGATGGCAGCTGGATTGGACAGCTCTATGTCAGCTTGGGCTCGTGAGCCACACCGGAAGTGAGCACTGTGCCCCTGCTCTCTGCCCCACGGTGCATACGAGTGTTGGGCCACTGCAGGCACAGCTCAGAAGTTCAGGAGTGTCAACACACACCGGGCTAGCCCTCAGCCCATGCAGGATGGAAGCCAGGCAATTAAGATGGCCACCCTCTGTCTTTAGGGTGACATTTTTGGGGGGCATTCTGTAGGCTTCTTAGAAGGCCCTAGCCGAACTAGGCCCTGATAATGCAGCCTTCTACTGGCTTTCTCTCCATCCCTGTCTCCACTCTCTCCTCCCCTACTCTTGCTCTTTGGAATCACTTCCCAAACAAACTACCCATTCTCAGATACTTGTTTTTGGCTCCGCTTTGGGTAATCCAAGCAAGACACAGACTCACTTGCTAAGCAAAGAGGCTATGATCCCAGTAGCAGGGGTCAGTGACAGCCCCCAGGAACTGGTATTAGCTGTGGCTGGCGGAATACCGAAGGAAGAAGGGCGAAGGGGAGGCTGGGAGTCAAAGCAAAGAGGCGGTACGGGATGGCGGAAGGGGTCCGGGCTGTGTTCTGTCACTGCTGTTACTGAGAGCAGCATCTCACGGCATCCCACGGGGCTGGATCTCAAATCCTCGCTCTGCCATTTCTTGGTGGTGGCAACTAGGTCATTCTGAATCCCCTTGCTCGCCTTTTCAGGGGCTATGTTCTGACCTGGTGGGACACACGGACCCCGCCTGAGATTGACCACACTCTGCCAGTGAGCCACAGAGCTAAGGGGCTTGGTCTTGAGGGCTGCTGATGCTACCAGTAGTGCCAGAGTTCGTTACGGGACTTGCTTTTCCTTACAGCCACTGCCCTTTAGGAACCCAGAACGCGGCTCGAAACTGCTTCCTCACTCCCCCAACCAAGCTCACGTCTCCAGACGACATTCGTCTTCTGGGGGTATTCTATCGCACGGCGAGTGAGTGGGAGTCCGTAGTCCCTGTTCAGCGGTCCCTATCCCGGGCCAGGGACTGCTTCTTGTGGCCAGTGACCCAACTATGAACAGGAGCACTGCCTGGGCCCCTGCTGGGAGGCCTTTCTTGCACCGCTGTGGCGCTCACAGTCGCCCCATCCGACCACCCCCATCATCCACGAGACGAGCCCTAGAAACAGGGGCCCGGCCCAACATTCAGGGATGATTCCTGCTATCTTTCATCTCTTGGGCCCAGAGGACAAACTCTTTTCCTTTGTGTTCTATTTTGACATTATTCTGCCTCTTTGTTCCCATTTTAGGGCAGTGCGAGGGGAGCTGTGCATTAGCTTTTGTGGGCTTTAATGAAGCAGGATTTGACAGCATTTCCTATCAGGTATCATCCTTTGTGTGCATGGGGAGAAGGGCTGAGAAATGTTCCTTTAACTGGTGCCAGAAGAGAAGACAGAGAAAGACAAGAAAAAAAAAAATCTGATAACTACTTTGTTTCCATTAAAGTTCTGGCCCCTCTCTAAAACATGCTATTCGTCTATATTTCAAATCAGTTGGGAATCATATCTTTCCACAACGGCATTTCCTCACTTCCTGAAAACATATATCACAGGATGTATAATAAATGTTTATGCTAGCCGTAAAGAGGAAAGTCACATTTAATAAAATTTACCATAGACCCCAAGGTGAATTTAATATAGGAGCCTGAGTGACGAATCCCAAAGCAAGTGAATTCGAGCTATAAGCCCATCCCGACCTGACTTCATTATGCATAGTGGGTGTTCAGGGGGGAAAAATTCAACAACAAAACTTCCTGAGGTCCCCGCATGAATGAATTGGAATGAGGCTCTCACATTAACCCTGTCCTTCCCCGTGAGTCTCTCGGATGCCCCACATGAAGGCTTATTACCGAGCAGCTGGCAGCTGGCTCCTCCCCACATCTTTGAAGGACAGAACAAGAAGAAACCGTTGAAAATGGCCAGTAGGCGAGGTAGACCAGCGGGGACAATTTCACTCACACAGGGACTGCTTCTCGGGGGTGAAGGTGTTCTTGTGAGCCCCATGTTGGGTGGCTAAGTGTAGATGGGTCTGTTCCACTCTTTGAGGACGTCCACTCCCCGGAATGTGCTTCCCTGCCCTCAGCGGGCTGGTGTGCTGGAACCGGGTCAGAGCGGGAGGCACCGTCCACTGTCCATATGGGTCCAGGGAAGCAAAAAGCCTCCTTCGCCGTCCTGGCTGTGACGGTCACAGGCTGCTGAGCAAAGAGCCGGCAAGGCTCAGCCCCCTGCCCCCCGCCCTGCTCCCCATCCAGGAAGCCTCCAGCGAGGTAGCTCGTGATCTCGGGAGCTGCTTCGGGATCCCCGACCATCAGCCAGCCGGTCCTTCAGTGTGCCTTGCCGTCTCCACACCTCTGACCGCCGGTGAGCCCTGCAGGGCGGCCTCGGCCCAGAGCTGCCCATCGGGACCGACCGTGCTGCGCTGGCCCTCCTGGCTGCGGGCACCAGGCTGGAACGAAGAGGAACACAGACTCCTCGGGCTTATTTCATCTACTAAAGCGAGGGGGTGATAGAACCCAACCAGGGGGTCTAAAACCCAGAAACGCGGGGGCTGGAGGGGTTAGGAATTAGTATATAGTCAATGACCTCTTCTTCACATCTGTTTGAGAACCACTGCCCCGAAATAACCCCGGGTCACCAGGACCTCCTAAACAGAGCAGCTGGTGAAACGCGTGCTGAGAGCTTGTGAAACATTCAGACTCCCGGGCCCCTCTGAGGGTAACCTGCATCTGCGAGGCAGACATGGCAACGTCCTGTGGCAGGTGGATGAGAGGACTGAGACTCTAAGGAAAACCGTGTGGGCCCCCGCGGGCCTAGGTACATGCGCCGAGAACCACGACCCCCCCAGGAAGGGACTGTACTTTGGGGGCACAGGCTCTGGAGTCAAACTGTGTTTGAACTCCGCCTCTGTGTCTTATTCGCTGTGCTGCTCTGAGTACGTTACTTAGCCTCTCTGGGCCTGTCTGAGCTCATCTGTGAAATGCAGATGATGAGAGCACCTCCCTAAGTAGGAGGTATCCAGATTCAAGGACAGAATAGACTCCCAGTGCTGGGAGCAGTGCCTGGCGCTCAGTCAGAGCTGTGAAAGTGCTGGCCCTCGGCTCCAGGGGAGGCCACTCAGGCCTGGCCGTGATGCCGGGCGCGACACCAGGCGGACAGCCGCTGACCGCACCCCAGACGAGAAGCCAGGCAGCAAGCAGCAGCCCCGGCCTCTAGGCAAACCTCAACTACTCGGCGCCCACAGCTTCCCAGCCGTGGGAAGCGCTGTACGTGGTCCCTCCCGGGTGGGGCTGTGGCGGGGTCATGCCCCTCCCCCCACGCAGGAGCCTCTTTCCCCCGGACCTTCCAGCTCCCCCCGTGCTCCTGAGCTGGGCTACCCCTTCCCCCCACCGCCCTCCCGCCCACGCGGGACTGGGAGCACTGCCAGGAAGAATCGGCACAGCCTCGAGCTCCAATAATGCTAAACAATGGATTAATTACACTGCTCTGCTCGCCTGTTTAGCTGCAGCTCCCGGGGTCGCCTGCACGTGTGGTCACGGCAGACAACAGGTGCAAGACGCCAGGGAGCGCATCCGTGCCCCGAGCCGCCCTCCGTCCCCTGTCCCCTCTCCCCTCCAAAGCCCCTCCAGCCTCCTGAGCCCCAGTCTCGTCCTCCAGCCTCCAGAGACAGGAAAGGCTTTTGTTTTTTCCCCTCCTTCCCGCCCTTTTTAAGGGGTTTCGTGCTGGGAGTGTGGCTTGTTTGCACAGCCCCTCCGAGCCAGAGGATGGAGAGCTCTGGAGGGTGAGGTGAGACTTCTTTCCAGAAGGGCATCTGGCGCGGGGGGGGGGACGGCCGGGCTGGCACTGCTCTAAGCCCACCTGGCCAGGCAGGGAAGGGGCGACAGCTGCTTTATGCTCCTACGACTGCCAGCTTTCCCGAAAGGAGGTCAGCCTTGGAGACCAAACTGCTAATTAGGTCGCATTCTGCTTCCTGCTGCCACTTTAATTTCCACCCCAGAAAACCCTCAGCTGTGAGTCCAAGACCATCAGCCCCTTTCACCCAAATGCAAATGTCTCCGAGGCCTCTCTGGCTGGCCAGCCTTCCAGCTGGCGTGGCCGCCGGCCGCAGAACTCTGCACAGAAGACAAGCATCCAAGACACAGGACTGCCTTACGCAAAACTGGCTACGAAAATCCCAAGTCTGCCAGAGTTTGGGGTTGCTTTTAAGGCCGGGAGCCTCACAAAGACTATAGAAGCTGGGTGTTCTGAACAAGCACTGAGCCACAGAGACCTTGGGCCTCTTTTTGACTTTGACGCGAAAGAGCTGGTGACCTTGGGCAGGTCACTTCCGCTCCCTTAACCGGTCTCCTCATCTGTAAGATGAGGGGGTTGAATGACCCCTTCCAGCTCTGTGATTCTGACAAGTCTTGTCTCCAACGGGTCTTCCTTCCAACTCATAAAGAGCTCATTTTGACCCCCCTGCCCCTCGAGCAGCCATAGAGGGGTATGTTGCCTTTCTTTCCCGTAAAGACTGAAGCCCCCCAGATTACGGTGCTCTCACTCGTCCTCCTGTGCCAAGTGGGAGGGTGGGAGCGGAGAGATTCTCCTCTGCCGAGGGTCTCTATGGGGGCAAGGCCTGACTCCGGGTCCTCAGCACTCCTCGGAGGGACGCGGCTAGCAGAACTATACTAGGAAGGAGTCACTAGGGAAGCAGAGTCCCCCTCCTCGGCCTTCCTCACACCCCCTTCTCTTCTTCCTCAGCCCTGGTCCTCTTCATCTCAACCTCAAATCCACTCCCCTGACCCTTATCCAAACCTTATCAGAAAAGGCTCCGGCATCCATCATTTTCACTTTGGTGGCCATGGAAAAACAGTTTGTTGCTTGTCTCGGGTGGCTTTGCGTTTTCAGCCTCATGTGGCGGGTGCTACGGTGGCCAGATCCGCCCCCCCTCTGAGGCACCCCAGCCCCCAACCACCTGGACTGTCGGTATGGCTGAGTCCCCCTCTGGGGACTGCTCTTGGTTGATGGGGAGCCTCCTTGTCCGAGGTCACAGCACCTTCCAGGGAGAGTGGGAGGCGGTACTGAGGCCCAGCCTCTTTGCCTCAGTTTGGGACAGTTGTGCAAGGTGATCCCAGCTCTGTGTGGCAAACATTCTGACTTCTCCCTCTGCCTCGTCCTGCTTCCCTCCGTCCCGAATGGGCGTTGCTCCTGAGGACCCCAGGGTGCTCCCGATACACTTCCTGCATGCGGATCTGTGACTCAAAGGGTCTTTCCCAGGAAACCCAAACCAAGAGACCTCACGTCTGCATCCCTAGGTCAAAACTGTGTGTTCGGCGGTTGGGGAAGAGTTTCCTTCCTGAATTCCCATATCGAAGGCACTTGCCTTCTGGCAAAGCAAAAGGGTGATCCTTTGGGTCCGGTCTCACATCTGTCCCAGTACGTGCAGCATCTGAGCTCCTCTGCAGACGGGACGCACAGGTTTTGACACTGGCCAGATGCAGCAGCTCCCGGGCGGACTCCTCAGAGCCGGTCCGGGGCATCCACCTTGGCTCCTCTCGCGTCACTTCCTCCTTGCCTCGCGTTGCAGGACGGCCCCTGCGTCACGCTCTGATCCCCGATCCAGGAACAGAGGAGCACGACCTAACCGGTTACCTGACTAGCGGCTCCAGCACCCCCCAGAAGGAGCTTGCGGCATCTTCCCCTGAATAAACGCCGAGAGAATGCAGGACAAGCCTCCTGCGGTGAGAACCGGGGGCTGGCAGCCACCCATCACTGCCACTCCTGGCTCATGTCCAACAGTACACTCTGGGCCAGCCCCTGCGCCCCCCAGCCCAGGCCCGGCAGAGGTGCAAAAGCCAGGCTCTGCCAAGCTCCCCGAGTCAGAGGTCTAAAGAAATAATTACAAACCAGTATGACAAATGTCATGGGAGGGTGCGTGACCTGCCCCCTAAGGGGACTCCACAGACAAGGGTTTGGCAACAGCTATGTGCTCACTTTACTCCTGGCTGAAGATGCCTGAGCCAAACAGGACCACGTCTCATCAGGGCATGTCCATTTATGACCTGCTGGGTAATGGGGGCCACCAGCCCGCAAGGGTCACCCGGCCCAATGAAGGCAGTGCGCAGGTATGCCGGGAGTCCCTGCCCACTCTTCTTGCCTCCCTGTACTGATGCAGGACAGAGCACAGAGAAAAAGCCCACCGAGATAAAGAACCGCTTCTGGCCCCGCACTGAGGGTTCTAGACCCCAGAGAGGCCCCAGACCTGGCTTAGACATCTGCTGGGCAAAATCTTCTCTATCTTGCCCATTCTGTGCCCCTACGTGCCAGACACTGCTGAGACTCGACGGCCGAGGGGCAAGCCAGCCAAGGGGGATGGTGGTGGGCTAGGGGAGGTCCAAGTGTTACCCAGAGAGGAGGGAGCACAAACGACTGCAGAGCTGGAGGCGAGAGAAGGAGAAGGGGAAGGGGAGAAGTCATGGATCTGAAGCCACTCATAGAAGCAGACACGGTGAGTCATCGGCTCTGGGGAAGGAGGAGGAGGAGGCAGGTGAGGACAGGGCGCGGGTGTCGGGCTTGAGGGACTGGAACACATATCAGCAGGCTGCATTTGAGAGGGCCACGGGACTCCAAGGGAACATAGGGTCGAAAATTCAGGAAAGAGGTCTGGGCCGGAGTTGGAGATTGGGACGCATGAGAATACAGGCAGACCGTGGTTGAAATCCTGGGGCTGGATAAGACCACCCCAGAGAAGAAGGCCCAGATCAGAATCCTAATTAGCATCAACCCTTACAAATCAGCCAGAACGGGAGGAGCTTGCTAGCAGCCACGGAGGTCAGAAGTGGATCAGAGGTCACGAACACCAAAGGGAACCTAATTTTCCAAGGGCTATCAGTGCCAAAAGCTGCTGAGAGGTCAAGATAGGCAGAGACATGGAAAGTGATCCCAACAGGAGCGGCGCCAACGGCCTGTGGCCGACCTCAAAGGTGGGAGAGGCAGAAAGCCTTGAAGAGAAGCAGAGGCACTTCAAGGCCATCCAGCCAGTCACAGAGACCCTACCCAGAGCACGGAAGGCCACCCAGGCCACGGCAATGCGCATTTGAAACTTTAGATCGGGAGACAGTTTTTCCTTGACGCTGAACTCAGTTCCACTCCAAGAGACAAGGCAGGCCTCCTGTTTCCCCAGGTGTTCCTGGGCACCGTGGGACCCACATGTGTGTGAGCATCTTGCCATTACTCTAAGGAACTGGAACTAATAGATCAGCCAATTAGAAGTCCCGCAGCTGCCTGCCGGAGCGTGGGGACTGAGGGATCAGAGAGCCTGCCTCAGCCCAGACCGGGAGGCCGCTCCAGCAACCGCCAGAAGCAGGCACGCCACGCTGGAAATGTTGCCTGGCAGACCGTAAAATTCCCAACTCTAAGACCTTCTTTTAAAGACGTGCTTTTTGTTGTTGTTGTTTTGTTTTGCAGAGGAAGAAAAGAGGCCTCTTTTATAAAAATAAAGCCTCTGCCCTGCAAGGTTCGAGGTCAGTCCAGTGTGTAGAAGGACTATCTTTAGACTAGGTTGCGGGGTGGGGGAGTGATCCCCACTGGGAGGTCTGCAAGCACCTCTACCTCAACAGCCAGACATGAGGGTGGTCTCCCTTGAAAACTCGAGCCCTGGTGTGCATAAAAGGCCTTTCCTTTAAACTGTTCCGGACCGGGTCACCCGGGTGGCTCAGTTGGTTAAGCGTCTGCCTTCAGCTCAGGTCATGATCTCGGGTTCCCTGGGATGGAGCCCGGCCTCGGGTTCCCTGTGCAGGGGGGAGTCCGCTTCTCCCTCGCTCTCTCTGCTCCTCCCCCTGCTCATGCTCTCTCCCTATCTCTCTCTCAAATAAATAACATCTTTAAAATAAAAAATAAGTAACCCGTTCAGACTGCTGAGGAGGCTATGAATTCCAAAAGTAAAATCTAAAATGCTAAGGGCAAACAAAGGAAAATGAACACACTCACAAGTACAAACGAAGCCGTCGTTACCAAGTAAAGGGCCCTAACTCTGCTCTAGCTGATGCTTCACTCAGCTCTTGCCCCCATCTCCAAGGGCTTCAACAAACCCCCCCAAACAATACCCTTTTTCGATTCCTAGTGTCTCTCTCCGCCGCCCCCCCCCGCCCACTTTTGATCTTCCTTTTCCCCTCCTAAGTATGGGGCTCTTGTCACACACACCTTCTGGGGCATGACGATCCATTCCTAGGGAAGGTGGCAGCCTCCTTCGGATTCCCAACTGCAGAGAAACACGTCAGGCCAGCGGTTGTCACACTTGAGGGTGCGTGAGGAACACCTGGAAAGCAGGTCAAAACACGGAGTACTGAGCCCAGTTCCCCAGTTTCTGACTTGGCAGGTCAGAAGTGGGACCCAAGACCTTGCATTTGCAGCAGGTTCTCAGCTTCTGCTGCGGGTCCCGGGACCACACTTTGGGAACCACTGGTGGAAGCCCAGATTGGTAACTATTTAGGATTTAAGCCACCTCGCCCTGCTTCTGTGCCCATGGCATGGCTCATCGGTCAACATTCACTTTCCTGCTCACCCTGATCATGGCCTCGGGACCCTTATCTTCTCAAGGCAGTGTTCCAGGGAGTCCCGGAATGGGGTGGGAGGTCAAGATGCTCCCGGTACTGTGGCTGCCGCCGCTAATATGCACTATACCCGACGGAAGAAAGGATACCACCACTGACCGAGTTGCTCAGGCCAAAAGCCTGGGCATCATCCTGGATTCCGTTCTACTCTTAGCTCCTCAGCGAACGCTGCCAGCTCGAACTGTAAACCAGATGCTGAGTCTGACCCCTCCTCGCCCGGGTCCAGGCCACCACCGCTCCTGCCAGGCTCCTGGGACAGCCGCCAATGAGGTCTCCCTGCTCCCTTCTTGCCTGCCCTGCGATTCGCTCTCCCCACAGAGGCCAAAGGGCTCACTTCAGAGCACGCCATCTTTCTCTGTTCTCACTGGCCAGCGGCTTTTAACAGCTTCTGAATAAAACTGGATCAGAAGTTCCTACTGCGGCTGCTAAGATTCAAATGATCTAGCTTCCGCTGCCCGCTCTGATCTCATCCCCTTTCGCCAATACGCGCAGGCGCGCGCACACGCCCGCACGCACGCACGCAGGCGCACAGGCTCTCCCGGCGCTCTCTAGTGTGCTCCCACCCCAGGTCCCTTGCACTTATTCCTCCCTGTGCCTGGAGCGCTCCAACGCTATTGCCCTGGGCTCACAGTCCGGGCTCAGGGGGATCTTCCCAAGCCCCACCACCAGTCACCCTTCCACTCATTCCCTGGGGGCCCCCCTTTCCTTTCTTTGCCTTCACAAGACTCATTGTCATGTTAGACATTTTTCTGCTTTCTCTTTCTCTCCCTCACTAGAGAGCAGGCTCCCTGAGAGCAAGGTCTGGATTCTTTCCCGCCCACCCCACCCCCACTGCCAGATCCCTGTGCATAGAACAATGCCTGGCCCCTGACACAGGCTCCATGCATATTTAGTGAATGGATACATCTTTGAATAGGTTTATTGTTACATGCTGAGAACCTTTTTGAAAATTACTTCAGTGAATTCTCATAATAACCTGTAGGCTAGATATTATTATCAGCATTGCCCTCATTTTATGGGTGAGGAAACGGTCTGGCAAACTTCAGCACCTGCCCCAGGCCTCACGTACAGGAGCCAGCAGAGCCCAGATGCGAACCAAAGCCTCTTTGACCCATGCACACGGGCCCTTTCCTCACCTGGAGCAGGGCCAAAGTTCATTTCCCAGGAGCACACGAGTAAGCGCACCTTCTAGTGCCCATGATTCTCCTGTTAATATCTGGCGGAGAACAAGTCTCCCAAGAGGAGCTAATGCTGATGGAGGAAATAGATGGAGAGGTCTGGAGTAAAAGATTCTGCGCAGGTGGGGGAATCAGAGACAGGGCCGGTTGGGGCATAGAACAGGACCGCGTGCCCTGGAATGGGAGTGACACTTCAACAGGCTAGGAAAGGACCTGAGATGGGAGGCAGGCTGTGCTAAAGACGGAAACAAGTCTGTCATGGGTTTGCTGCAGGCCGGTCCAGGCTACAGAGGATCCCACTGGAATCCTTCCGACTGGGTCCATCCATGGTGGAGGACGATTGAAAGTCATTGCTAGTGCAAGTACTGAGGGCACACCTGCTCTGTGCCTGGCACTGTGCTGTCAGAACACATGCCCACCGTGCATTTGGGCTGCCCTCTGCGCTCCGCACCGGCAGGTCGGACTTCCACGGCCCCTATTCTCTCGAAGCCTTTAGGCTACTATACAGGCCTCTCCAAAGTCCACACAGCGTCGTAGCATCGTGCCCGCTTCACAGCGGTGGCTCTTTGTTGCAGCAGCTAAAGGGACTGTGGCACCAGCTGGTTCCATATACTCTTCCAGGACCTCTCTGACCTCTCTCCTTCCCTTCACACAGTCCTCGAGTTGTCCTCGCTTTCCGCACTGCAATCCATCCGCACTGTGATGGCCTCCATATTGCCAAAGCGAGTGGAGACATTTCCGGCCTCTCTTCCTCAGCTCTTGTCAGCATTGGGAACTGCTGCCACGTCCACCATTCTGCGCGTTTTGATAACATCACTCTCCCAAGTTTTTCTCCCACTTCTTGGCTAGCTTTCTCTTAGTCTCCTTTCTAGGTATCTGTTCTAGTCCTTTTCTCGTGTCCTGAGGGTTGAAGCTTCCCTGTGCTTCCATTCTAGACTAGACCCTCAGTTCTTCTTATTCTATAAACACCTTCCGGATGACTTCTTTCGACCCAGAGCTTCAACTACAGTTATACCAAGGTTCTCCAAATATTTGTATTCATGCTATTATTTTAAGAATTGAGCATAGACCCCTCTGTACAGTGTCATTATTTTTTTTACTCCATATATTATAAAGCATATGAAATACAAGTGTGACAAATAGATACAAATAAATCTAAATAGAAGCTCTAATCGTTTCTTCTCCCACCCAATGGAATATCTTGCATCACATCATTCTCACAGACCACTGGTCGGCAACCCAATTACTCCCTATGGCAGAGACAGCCAGCAGTCCGCCACTGATTCATGATTCCCTCTCCATAATAGTGGCAGAGCTGGGAGGGGCTACCTAGACTTTCAAGAAAAAAAAAAAAAAAACCTACCATTTAAACACATTGGAAACAAAACTGAAGATATAAATTGGAGTGTGTGTGCGTGGTATGTGCATGCACATACAAAATTGCCTACCAGACACGGACATCATAGAGGTAAGCCAAATTTAAATGCAGCATGTACAAAACTAAACTCATCATCTTTCTTCCCAAAACTCTGTCCTTGAGGAAATTACCATATGATGCTGGAAAATAATGTCAGAAAGCAAAGAAGTGCTCGAAGGCTCTGGGGGATATGCCAAAAGGACACAATAGTTGACTTCAAGGGGCTCCCACTAGCCAGATTTGGGACAGTTAGAACATAAAAAAGAATGACTGTAGTAATATATATAACATATATCATGCATATTGTATATGATACAATAAATATATAATACAATATATATTACATATAATACAATATATATTATACATAATATGTAATGGATATTGTATTATATTGTGTGTAAAATACATATGTATGATATATGTATGTATAATATACGTATTATGTATACATAAACACATATACATATATAATATAAATTTAATATACATAACACATATATTATTACGTATAACATACATATATACATATAACATGTGTTATATATATATATTAAACTTTTTATATATACACTTTTTTTTTTAAGGAATCCTGGAGTCCAGGAGCACTTGGGTGGCTCAGTTGGCTAAGTGTCTGACTTAGGCTCAGGTCATGATCTCAAGGTCCCAGGATTGAGCCCCGCATTGGGCTCCCTACTCAGTGGGGAGTCTGCTTCCCCCGCTCTCTCTGCCTCTGCCCCTCCCCCTGCTTGTGCTCTTTCTCTCTCAAATAAATAAATAAAATCTTAAAAAAAAGGGGGGGGGAAATTCAGGAGTCCATAGCAATACCTTTTAAAAAATGGTGAGGGGCTGGGAGAAGTGGAGAGGGAAAGCTCTTCTTTACAGATGAAAGCCAGCTAATGAATGTATAAGGTATGGAAAATTTAGGAAATCAGTATTTTACAACTGACAATGGAGTAACTGATTGAGGCAAGGGTCATTCCTGGATAATAACTGGTGAGACATTCACAACAATGTATTTACACAGTCACATAGCTTCACCCCGACAGATTACTGATTGATTACAAAAGGGGAAATGTGCTTTCTCGGGGGAAAGATCAAACTTAGCATCATTAAAAAAGAAAAAACTTAGCATCATTAATAACGGGTCAAACAGCTATTATGTGTCTCCTGATGAGACACAGCAAGAAAAATATACCACCACCCATGTAGAATGCTCGCCCACGATGCACAACCCGAATCTTATCCTGAGGAAATAATCAGCCATACTCATATTGTGGCTCATTCTACAAGGCAACCAACCTAGGCTCTGAGAACAGATCATGCTATGAAAGACACAAAACGGCAGAGAGGACTGTGGTAAATGACAGGAGACGGAAAAGACGGGATCACCATGTGCAATCCACGATCTTTGAGTCCTAGATTTTTTAAAAAGCTATTAAGTACATACGTGGGGACATCTGGGCAGATTTAAATATGCACTGTGTATTAGACTAGATGTAAACGAGGTTACATTTCTTGAGGATTGCAGTTTTGTAGGAGAATGTCTTTGCTCTTGGGAGATACATGCTGATGTATCAGGGTGTAAGGTATCAGGATGTCCACATCTTACAAATGGTTTGGTGAAAACATGTTTCTGCGTGTCACTGTGGACACATTGCAGACCGGCGAGGAAGGGAGCAGGGGAGGGAAGGCAGGCAAAGTGCACTGTTAACAACGGATGCGTCTAGATGAAGCACAGAGAGGTATTCCTGTACCATTTGGGCGGCTTTCCTGCAATTTACAAATTTTCCAAGTACAACATGGGGGAAACAAGCCAACAACCTTTGTCCCCGCACCTGCTAACGCAAAGGTTATCAGGGACCTGATTAGAAAAAGCTTTATTTGATTAACCTAAGGGTTGGAACTTTTTCCTGAGAGCTAAGGAAAATCATGGAAAGCGCTTAACCAGAAAGAAGCGACATGATCTGATGAAATGTGGGAGGTGAGAGAGAAGGAAGGGAGCAGTAGGACTCCACCTTCTAGATTTTTTCTTTGCTGTTCCCCATCTATCCAGACGAATATATTGCGAAGAGTCTACTTTCTAGATGTCTCTCTTCCCAGGTTGAGCCTTAGCACCCGGATTTCCATGACAAGTGACTTGGTTCAGACCCCTATCCTTGCCCTGCTTCCGCCCACCTTTGGGCCTTCAAGCTGTGCTTTCAGGTCCAAAGAGAGGGCCTCTTGGCCCCTTCTCTCTGCTTGGGCCATCGCTGCCTGCCCCTCAGAGCTAACCGAAGCAAGCTCTATCCTCTAGAAGCCTTCTCTGGCTCCGTGGAGTCTCAGTGGCTTAGAGTGCTTCTCTGGCACCCATTTACTGAATCCCCCACTGCCTTTCCTCTTACTTCCATCTCTTCCCCATTCACCTCTGAGGCCCTTGAGGATGGGGCCCGTGTTTCATCTGTTCACTGGAAGGATGCTCCATATTGTATCCACAGGACCCGGGCGACAGATCCCACGGGGAAAAAGTAAGCACACGTTCCTGAACTCGAGGAGCAGAACATGGTCAAGAGCCCCGCGAAGGGACGGCCATCGGACGAGTTCCGCGAATAAGGTTATTACACGCGGAACTCACAGCTACTTTTTGGTTCCCTACGTGGAACCTCACAGGCACCCTGCAGGGGAGCAGTGGAAAGATGGCCCGGATTCCAGAAGCTGAGAACTGGGCCCCCCACTCTCCAAGCTGGTCAGACACAGACACTGAGCTCGAGGACTCCCTAAGGGCCCCTGAGGTCACCCTTGTTCACAGTTCTGTGGTCACAGAACAATATTTTCAGTGTCGAGCCTTCCAGGTATCATCCGTTTCTCTGGGGCCCGCGGCTGAGAGCTCGGAATAGCTCAAGTGGATGGAAAAAGGCCGTCCTCGCCCTTGCTAGGACTGTCCCTTGCCTCCCTCCTCTCCGAGAAGCGCTGCCTGGGCTGTTTTGCCTATTTCGGAGGTGAGGAGGAACCTCATTCGCGGTGAGCTGGCCACCGCAATGCCCTGCTGTCCTCTCCTCCCCGTGTGCCCACCAGAAACCGAAGTTGCTTCAAATGGCACAACGCCTGATTTCTGCTCTCCGGCTGTTCCCCCTCACGGCCCCGCACGGCCCCGGCTACTCAGCTGGTGACGAAGGGGCAGTGTGGTGTGGTGACAGACCGCGCGTCCGGAAAAGGGACGCCTTATCATGGTCACAGACAAACTGAACTCATACCTGAGAAGCCCCAGGTGGGTCCTCTCGGTCCCAAAGAGACAGAAGGTCCTGTTCTTTCCCCTTCCCCTTCGGCAGCCTGTGGCCTTTTCTGCCTTAGGACAGTCCCTCCTTTGTAAACCCTCTGCCAAGAGGCTGGAGACGGAGGCCTGGGGCCAAAGGCACTGCAGCCACCCCGGCCGCTGAGAACAAGCCGCCTTTTGTATCACAGGCACCGAGGAAGGGCTGGGTTTGCTTCTAGCACCTTTGGAAGCAAGGGTAACCTACTTCTGTCCCCTGCAGGAGTTCAACTTCGAACCGGGGAGAGAAAGAGACAATAGACAGCTACACTCATATTCCCACAGGAGTCCGTTCAAGGGGGCACGGTAAATACCCCCTCCTCCCTCTCTCTTTGCTGTTTCTGCTGAGAAAAGCAACATGAAGAGTCACCCCAGAGAGGGCCTGCCCCGAAGCCTGTGCGCGCCCGAGGCTCTGGATGCCTCATCCGCCTGCGCAGCCACCCAGCCTCAGCGGCGACCGGCGACCATTGTAACCAGGGCCTCCCAGGGCGGTTCACGCAAGGAGGCTCAGCCTTTATGCATCCGGAATGTGCTTTTGCCTCCTGGAGCTCCAGAGGGCGTGCATCTCAAGCCCATAAATATTGTAAGACTCCACCTCCGTGTACTCGTGCAGCTGGGGGTTCGTCCCAGAGCAGGCCCAGACGGTTCTGGCATAAAGCTGCTTGCTCACTGTTCAAATATGTGACCCGAAACCGACAACCCACAAAGACGCTCGGCTCTCCTTGCTGCTCAGGGCCCGGGTCCCACCCGGCTTTTCCCTGTGCCCCTTCCTTTGCTGCTCCGCTGGCCTCTGCCCCAGCTGACCCTCAGCTACTGCCTTATTTCTGGCTTCCTGGTCTGAATTCCCCACCTGAATACTCGAACGTGTCTGCATTTCTTCCTGCTCCACACCACCTTTGATTCTCCGGCGTCTGGCTGCTTCTCTCTACTTGATTAGCGGCAGCCTTGCCAAGACCACGTCCCGTGCCTTTCTCCCCAGAGCCCTTCGTGCTCTCAAGCGCCCCTGCTTCAAGCGTTCATCTGTTGGCCGTCCCCAGCGCTACTATGACCGCCCGCACAGGTGTCTTCCTTACCGCCATCGTCAGCAAGCGACAAATAATTATTTGAATAGCACTTAGTTGCCTTTCGACCACTTTCACGTGCCTTTGCTCCTGAGGATGATCTTATAATTTATGTAAAGCAGCATGAGTATTCCCTTTCTACCAATGGAACGTGGCATCCGACTGGGTAAGTGACTCGGTCGAGAACACAGGAGTGCCGGAGCTAACCCTGAATGCAGGCCTTGCTCCTGGTCCACAGGTGTCTGAGAAAGGTTTGGGTTCTGATCCCAAAGGAGGTTGGAATCCGGCCAGGGTTCCCATTTGAGAAAATATGGCCCCGTGTGCCTGGGCCACCCTTGAGAGGGTCCTGTGGGGGCTAGAGACGAGGTGCAGGAAGGCGTGAGGCTCACCCCACCAGCCCCCTTGGAAATCTTCGGCCACCTTCCCTCCCCGTCAACGCGCCCTTCACATCCCCCCTCTTGGACTCAGGGCACAACTAATTGCATAACCAACCCATCAATGTTCTGCTCTGATTTGAGAATGTTTCGCCCGCCCTCAGGGGAAACCCTAAGCTTCAAGGCCTCCCTCCGATGCTGCCAGGCCTCGCTAAAAACCGAACTGCCCTTGGCCAGAAGCACAAATTCTTCCTGCCCTCAAAGCAACATGCACATCCCAAGTGCTTACACGGTATAAAAATGGAGTTATGACACATTGGATACCAAGGAAGCCTTCCTTTCCTTCCTTCTTCATGAGTTTAACGTGATTCTGAGCTATTAAAATTCATTTGGTGAAATGCCTCTGCCGGCAGCTTCACCTTTCACAAATGGGGCTGACCCTCCACTAGGTGCCGAAGGTGCGAGGACCCGCAGGCCGCGGAGGCGAGCACACCTGTCTTGGGGTCCCGGGCTTCTGAAGGCTGCCTTACGGAGACACGAAGCCTCACACGGATTCCGGAACAGCCGAGGACAGGAGGAGAGGGGCCAGGAGGGAGCCACGTGTCTGCACACCCGCGGGGGTACCCCTGTGCCACATTGCTCGAGATGAGCCAGGCAGCACCCTCTGCGTGGAACTCCCGCTTTTCATTCAGACAGCTCCGCAGAGCTGAAACCCCTTTGCTCTGATGGATGAAAATCAGCTTTGGAATGGGAAAGTGCTTGGAGTCACTGGGGAATGAATATAATCTCCAAAACACATTTACTGCTCACATTCAAATGAAGATGAAATGATTCCTTTAATACTCATCAACTCTATTAAACTTCATAGAAGCAAAACCTTTTGAAATAAATTAGCCAGATACTTGCTGGAAACAACAGGTTTTTGAGGCGGCGTTCTCTTCCACCATTACCCATCTCTCTGGCAGCCCGGCCAACGGGCTGATGAAGAGGAGGAGGGGGTGATGGGGCCTGGCATGGGTGCAGAGTGCTGTGAGGTCATCACGTCATTTAGTTGCCCCAAAGACTATGGAAAGTAGCTACTATTATTACGGCCAATAGATAGGGAAGACCGTGGAGGGTCAGACCAAGAAGAAGGCAGGTTGGGGTCTCAAAAACCCTGCCCTGCTCTTCTGTTTGAACCTATGCCCAAGCGAAGCATGGCCATGGGCACTGCAGATCTTACAATTGCAGCTCAATAATCAATCATTCTGGGTTCTGGAGTCTCAGCACATGGTTCAAATCCTGTCTCTGCTGCTTTATCGTCGGGGATGCTCAGGGAGATGATCTGGTTTCCCTGAGCCTTGGTTTCCTCATCTGTTAAGCTGAGATGACTATGACCACATGCAGAGGACAGCGGCGGACATGCCGTAAGCAATTGAATCCGATGGAACCGGAAACAGACAACTGTCTTAGGTCAGCTGCCCCAGCAGCAGACCCCAAGAGAAGATGTGGGTACAGGGAGTTCAGTCGGAAAATAATATCCCAGGAAACAGAGTGGAGCAGTGTGGAAGGACGCCGACAAAGGGTACATTAATGACCGGGCTGACATTGCAGACCACTGGGACTCCATCTTGCCAGGCACCTCTGGGAGAGACTGCGGGGCTGACGCCTCAGAATGATTCCAGTAGAGGGACGAGGCAGCTGCTGTATTCACCCCACAGCCCCCTCCCCCCCATCAGTGGCTGAGCGGTGCTCCCGAAGGCATTAACCCCTTGGCCCTTCCGGCCTGCCCATGCTCCAGTGCAGAAATTCTGTCAGGTGGCGAGTTTCGGTTGCTCACAAAATGACATTGTTGGCAAGGACTGTAATGGCAAGCGTTGAAGGAACCTGGGCAGGGCAGTGACAACATCTGTTAAAACAGCTCTGAAGGCTCCGTTGGTGCTTGTCTTGGTGACTGCGGGCTAGCCCCTTAGTGGGGCCCTTAAGGAGCTAGGGGCCCAGAACCAGAAAGCACCCACATCCACGGGGTTTCCTGACAAGCAGCTTCCACATTCAACAATGGCTCCATGTGAGCATAGATTTCTTCTTACTGTAGAGAGCATTTGCAAGACAGACTATGGTGTGTGTGTGGTGAAGGGGGGTATCCCCTGGAGCCATAATCATAATGACAGAGGCCACCCCACCTTACCTGAGACCCAGCACCCTCAGTCACCAGCCCCAGGTGAGAGGGGCCCTGCCCTGGGCGCTGTGCCTTACAGGATCCCACTCTGGCCTTCCCCATGGGGGGGGGGAGTTCTGTGGGGCAAGGAAATATACCTAAGGCTTACAGAGGGCCTTCCCCCTGAGGGTGGATGACCACTATGTGTCCCCCTAACCCTCCAAAGTGGCCAAGGAATGGGTACTTCCAAAGTGGGATGATGGAGATTGGACACACAGGGTCATGGGACCTCCGCAATGTGCGCTGGAGCCAGGGGTGAGAAGAGGAGGACAGTGGTCCGAGGGCCAGAGCACCCCCTTCCCTGCCACCACATTCCAGTGAACAACTCTGAGTCCAAAGATCCTAAAAGCAAAGCTGAATTTCCAGATCGGTATGAAGTTGTATTTGTCAAGGTAGGAGAATGGATATACCTTACATAACAATTTTTAAGCTACGTTATACTTCGTAAATAGTCAGACATAGGGTCTGCAGGCCTCCAATTGCACGTGTGCTCTGAGCTTTGCACATGTTGGGGAGGGGCCTGGGGCTGGGGGTGGTGCTTCTGAGTCTCACCAAAGAGCCCCCGAATCCAATCCACCTCAGTCTTGAGGAATCTGCCCCAAAGTGATAATTAAATAGATGAAAATGGAATCTTCTGTAAAGATCCCCCTCTCAATAAAAAAGCATCCAAAGTATGAATCAAAGACTGCTCACTGTGGAGAAAGTGTGAATACACACGGGCATAAAGAAGGAAATAAAACACTCATAATTCCACTACTTGATAGGAATATAAAGTTGTTTTTTGTTTGCTTGGTTTTATGAATGTGCTGTGTGTGGCTACAGAGTAACACAGCTAACTGTATCTGTACCTTGGCGGCCTAAAACTTTCCAGAGAGAGAATGTTCCAAAGTTTTCATTCAGTGAGCAATGTGATTGCTGCAAAAATCACATAATATTATTAATACCACCATTAGTCTGGTGTCTTATTAGATTAGCAATAATCTAATCACATTGTGGAAAATCCTTCAAGAATATTAGCAGGAAATAATTTCTTTCTGTGGCTCCTTGAACAAAAGCAATTCAATCATGACCCATCAAAGTTATGTTGGCTGGGCCTTAGGAGGAAGAAAAGTGGAGGAAGACGCCAACTGTTTGAGCCCCAATCCCTGAAAGACCGATGGCTTGCCATGGCCACCGTGCACAACGGATGAGTGTGGAGGGGAGAGAAGGAAGTGGGAACAGGCTGTATTCATTTTCTTCCTAATTCAGGAACCCAGTCAGCATTTGTTAAGTGCCTACTGTATGCAAGACACAGTGCGATGCCCTGAGGAGCTCACAGTACAGGGATGGGCTCTTGCTATTTTTATATAGCCTCCAATAATAGACGCTAAGGGCAGGATAGATGACCTCTTCTAAACCAATTAGAGACTTCCGTCCTCCAGACCACTGTGATTGGTGAGAGATGGCCACATGACCCAAGCCAGCCCAATCAGCCTCAAGAAGACTCACGGGTCAGGTTTTTAATGTCACTTCCGGAAGAGAAGTCTCTGTCTCATCTCGGCTGTGCTGAGGTTATTTAAATTCGAAGTTCCGGAGGAACAACATATAAGTCCAGAGAACACAGGAGATCTGAGAATGAAGCTCACCCAGACAGATCCTGGAGACCTTGTCAGGCAACTGAACTCATCTGCAAAGGAAGGTGGGTTTTTCAGTGACACGAACCATTAAATCCTCATTTTGGTTTGAGCCGGTTTCTTATTTTGTTTTGTTTTTGGATACTTGTAACCAAAACATCCTAACTGATACAAAAATGGGAGCGATCCTTAGGACATAAGGCGATCTGGCTGTAACAGAGGGGTGGGTTATGGTGAGATTTCAGTGCTTGGGGGGAAAAAAGACTACCTCTTGGAATTCTGACTCCTGTCTGTGGACCTGGGGAATTTCAGGGGAGTGGGACATTGAGCTAGGTATTGGTGGATGAATGGGAAGTGATCAAGCAGAATGGACAGATGGCTTTTAAATATAATTTTTTAATTTCTTAAAGATTTTTATTTATTTGAGAGAGAGAGCAAGAGAGAGCACACAAGTATGGGGCAGGGCAAAGGGAGAGGGAGAAGCAGACGCCCCACTGAGCAGGGAGCTCCGAGGGGCTCAATCCCAGGACCCTGAGATCATGACCTGAGCCGAAGGCAGATGCTTAACCCACTGAGCCACCCAGGTGCCCCAAATATAATCTTTTTTTTAATGTAGGGCCTGGAAGACCTGGATGGTTTGGGTGCTCATTAGGGAATTGAGATCTTTTCTTGAGCAAGAGCCTTTCCTGATGTAAAACCCTGGACTTCCTCAAGAAAGAGCTGATCCCTGGTTTGTATTCCAACTGTTTCTGAAGCCCTGTAAACCCAGACTTAGATCACTCCACACCAGAGTGGAGTTGTCCCTCACCTCCACCTGCTGGCCCCTCCCCTCTGGGGACTTGGGATCCAGGTGCAAGGTGAGTGGCCACTGGCTTCATTCAGGTCTTCTCGTTAGCAATTCACTGCCTTCCTCTCTGGTCCTGTTGACGGTTTCAATAAAACCTATGCCACAGAGGTGTTTTACTCAGGCTTTTAGCCACAGAAGGTTCAAATCAACCACTCTTTTATTCACACTTTCAGGGACTTTTGTTTCTGGAATCCGAGCTCTTCCCTCCTCCTTACAGACTGCCTGCATTCTCTTTGCTTCAGATATTTTTAAAGATAGCACAAGCCCAGCTATTTCTCTCTGGTTTTATCTATTAAGACTTATGGAGGGGCATGCAACCAATGGGTCCAAGTTCCAGGATGCTGCAGGGTCCCCCATTAGATGCTCAGAACTTTCTGCACTTTCCGCATGAGTCCATTTAACAATTTGCCAACTCCCCTCTGGGGAAGTTCACAGGAGACTGTGCGGGAGGGGGGAGGGTGATTGTGCAGGCACCTCACAACTCTGATCACTTTGCATAATTCACAAGTTCATGGAAGCATGGCATGTTAGTACTGCGAAGTCTGAGACCGTCTCGTCTAACCCTCTGGGAAACACGAGGGACTGAGCCTCAGGAAAGGGGAGGCATTAGCCGTCTCAAACCTAAAGAAAGAAAAGAAAGAAGAGAAAGGAAAGGAGGGAGGGAGGGAGAAAGGAAGGAAGGAAACAGCAACTGTGATACCCTAATGGCATGCATTCCACATTTTTTTGTTCAGTATTTTGTGATGGATTCAAGTGCATGTAATGAGCTACTTTAGCAACTCTGTACTAGCACCAGCCTCTCTCTCTCTCCCTGTCTCTCTCTCTTCCTTCACCAATGATCTTCCTACAGCCAGTGCGACAAGCTCTATTGGAGTACACAAAGCTGAGACTTGGATCCTTATAGTGAACAAAGTCAACTGACTTCTTTCCTCCCCACTACCACACACACACACACACACACACACTACATATATCTCCACTGTTTTAATAGGAGCTAACAAGTTTTCTCGGTAAAAAGAACCTTAGGGTGCAGATACACATGGATATATCTGATACTTATCTAGAAGGTCCCTGATAGAAACATGATCCCATGGAAGAAACAGAGCCCCCCCCCACCCGGGGGGGGGAATCCCCATAAGGAAAGAAGTGAAGACCACTCAACAACCCTACCTCCATCTCTGAGGTAAAGGGTGGTTTCTGGGTAAAACATGATGGTGAACAGTGGTAAGACCCTGCCACCCTGTGGATAGGAGTGCCCCCCACCCCCTACCCTGGACTGCTGAAACAGCTATAACACTCAATTCTAGAGCCCTCTGTGACTCAAGCAACCTTGCCTTGGGACCCTCACCCTAACTGGTCGTGACACTCTTTACTTTACAAGACCCATGACGTGGCATTTCTGCTTATCATCTCAAGGCTCAGTGGAGTCCCAGCATTCCCGGCACCTGCATAGCCCCTTGGGCATGGGGTGGGGGCAGCACGGAGCGACACTGCCCTAAAACTGGGAGGGGGGACAAAGTTAGGGACGTCTGGCTTGGCTTAAAAACATACCACATGTTTCTTCTCTAATCCTCTCAGAATAAATAAGTAATTGAATGTATAAATAACACAGCCTAAGTTACTAAGTTGACTTTCTTTCCAAACGTTATTTTATACCTACCTCGGGTCCCCAGCCTTCTTTAGGAATGTAAATTTCTGTTAGTAGTCTTTATTACTCTGAAGTGTAGCACAGAATACACAAGATAAGGCCTCCAAAGATAGGATCTGAATACCAGCATTGTTATTAATTAACCACATGACCTTGGGTTAGTCACTAATCCTAGAAATTCTTAGCAGAAGTGTCTCCAACATTCAAGGGTATTATTATCACGGCAAGGTGTGCCTCAAGTAATAAGCTTCCAATAATAGCCAAGTCCTGAGACTTGAAAGCAACTTAAAGTACATAAATCAGAGTGAATCCAAAGTAATGCCAATAATTCCATCATTCTGATTTACCTGCATTATTATGTGTTTCCTCAAAGGAGAGAGAAAGTTTTGGGGAAATTATAGGCAGCATACCATGGGGACTGGGCATGCCATTGCCCATTGAACTGATAAGGGGGGACGCAGAGGAGCTTGAAGCCACGTGACAGATATGGCCACCTGACGTTAACTGGTGGTATCTACAACATCTTTTATATATGAAAATAAAAACACCAATGCCTTCTGAAAGAGAGAAAGTGAAATGTGCATGAATTTTCAAGATCACCCATAGACATGGGGCTACTTGGGGCTATGGATCCCAAAAACCCAAGGTTATATGTTCTTTGTCCTTGGCTGATATGGGTCTTGAGGTGGAAAGTTCGTGAAACTCTTAAGCCATGCCTCCTCCAAACCAGATAGTTACCACTCCATCAGCAGGAGTTAGTTATAATGATTAGAGAAGTTGCGGTACCCGTGAGTTGTGGTTCAACAGTTGCTTCCACTTCTCTTGAAATTTCACCCCCATGATAAATTTTTAGTAACTACAAGGAGAGACAAGAGAAGAAAAAGAAGTGCTTGGGTTTCTATATTGCACATGAAAAGGGTCTTAGGAACGTTTTATTCACTGTTTACGATACAACAGTCGCCTTCCAAATAAAAGGCAGAGTGAGAACACAAGTGAAATTATAAATGCTCTTCATGTTTATAATAAGATGTTAAGTCTCTATAAATTCTGCCTTTTGTGATATTCAACAATAAAATAAGAATTATTTATATTTTCCTTTTCAATTTGCATGCTCACTGCCTTATTACATTTATCTATGGAATGGGAGTCTGGAAAAATTCAAGATTCGTTTTTTTCAAAAATAAGTTCCCTTCAGGAAAATTTGATTGAGCACATTTTTTTTGTTCCTTGTGCAGACCTCAAAGGCACAAAATAAGATTCATCATAATCCTTAGTTGAAGATACGCTCTGCCAGATTTTATTTGCCAGAGAGGGCTGGAGCCGCCACTCCCTCTAACGCGTTCATCAACAATGTGACCCGGACCCTCCTCCCGCAGAGGGGGGCGGTGTCTGTCCTCTCCCCTTGAAACTAGGCAGGACCTGTGACTCGCTCGTGATCATAGGTTAGGCTAGGTCTTGCTGGAACACTCAAGCAGGAACCCCGAGCTGCCACGCCGTAAGGAAGCCCGAACTAGCCCACGGGGTGAGACCACATGGGGAAGTCCCGAGATTACACAAAGAGAGAGAGAGAGAGAGAGAGAGAGAGAGACCTTGGCTGCTCCAGCCCCCACCACTATCTGATTGCAAACACATGAGAGATCCCAAGCCAGAATCACCCTAGAAACAGTGAAAGATAATTGCTGTTGTATCAAGCTACTAAGTTTGGGGGTAATTTGTCAAATAACAACTTTAGTGGAGCATACACTATTGTCACTGATCCATGAATGGTTCCATGGCTTGCTCGGGGGATTCGAAATAATATAGTACTTATATGAGCCCCGATTGGCCATCTCTCTGGAGCTTTTCTTGCTAAAATCTGGTATTTTAAAATGTTGATTCATTATTCACGTATTTGTAAAATTTTTGTGAACGCAGTGCCCATTTCTGCCTTGTCCCCTCCCCCGCCAAAAATGTTTATAGTACTATTTATTTACCCTAGAAATATGAATTTCTTCTAAACTCGGCTATGACCTTGACAGCGCATCACGCATGGGAACTCTACTTGTCCTTGCACCTCCGTAACTAAAAGATTAGAAATTCCTGACTTCATCCTTGGGAAGCTTAAGTTTCCCACATGTAAAATGGTGGGTTAATCCTCACCCTGCCTCTCTCATGGGGATGATATGAGCACCTATTTAGAAAATGCTGAAGAAAGCATTTATAAGTAGTAAGGATTTGTAATCATAAAGCTGTATTTTTTTTCCACTTTCATTACGTATCTTTCATCATCCTGTCTCCTCGCTCGTCTGGGAAGCACAGGTTTCAGCCTCTTTCCCACTGTGGGAACCTGAAAAGTTGCTCCGTAAATGACCCATTGTCTATATGGCAGGCGTTTGTGCATTTCTTAAGGGCAGTGACTAGGTCTTTTGTTCCTTTGATTTCCTTCACATTAGGGATGTAGTAATGCTTTGTGTTTAATAATTTTTTTTCCCCCTGCCCACGTGTCCCCAAATCTGGCCTGGCATTCCTGCACAAACTGTAAAGCGGAGCCTTGTATAGCCATAACATGCCCAGCTCGGATCCCGCTCTAGGAGGGGTCATTACTGAAAGACCAAGAGGGTCTCATTAGAAAGTGGCTTTGCCCTCAAGGCAGCCCCATGGCATGGCCCCCGAGGACAAATTTAGAAAGATTCTGTAGTGCCAGTCCCTGAGATTTCTAGAACGAACATCCAGATGTCCGTCTGCTGCACAGACACCGAGAGGGTTGTTTTTGATGATGTGATGTTCCTAATTTCTATTCACAGGTCGAGTATGTTCCCGGTCTCCTTTGGGAATTAAAGCTGGGGTCTTGGGTGTGGAAATCTCCAAAGAGTTGGCGACATAATTCCCAGTCTTCAAATCTCACATTCAGTTCAGCCCCTAATTGCCCACAGAACTTCTGTTTACCATGCAAGGAAAAGGGACCACATGAGCCTTTTTTACCTATAGGCTGAGACCTCCTTGCAGAAGACTGGCAATCTCGCCTTGGGGGATATTTCGCAGCTCATTATTTTTTCTCTTTAGATACGGTAGCCTCACTTCTGCTCATTAGGCTCCTTTCACTACATCATTGCTTTTCTTTAATGTGGCTGGTCTATTAAATAGCCCTCACCTGGCAAAGCCCCCCAGTGTCCCGAATGTAGCTCTGCTCCCCCGCTTTCATGACTCAGTTTGGACGTCGCTTTAATAAGAGTGGCCCCGGCACCAGCATCCCACATCTCCTCGGGCCACAGAGCCCCTCTGCAGCATTGGTGGGGGGGGATATCAGACAACTCGGAGGACGTGCCACTTAGTGTTCAGAGGTTCCTGAAGGCTTTCACAGACACGGAATGAGGGACACCAGAGGAGCAGCTCTGAGCAGAAATATCGGCATCCCATTTATTCAGCGCTACCAAATATCAAAAGGCAATTGATTAAATATTGATCTGACAACTGCTTGAAAAGGAGCAGGTGCTTCTCACAATCTGGCAAGAAAACAGGGTCAGGAACACTAAACGTGCGTACTGCAAAAGCATGTTTGCAAAATCTCCGTGCTTCTTGCCATGATTAAAAGGCTTATTAGTCACGGGTGAAATCCTATAGAGGGAATGTGCTTCGGCGTCAGCTCATATTAAGCTGCATGAAATTCATGTTTCTCCTTTAGTCAGAATCCCTCAGACTGACCCAACCGATGCAGTTCCCTTTGTGGTCAGATCAGCTGCTTTGGACTTTTGCTGAAGGTCACCCCTTGAACTGAAACAGATTTTAAAAGGCCAGTGTTCTAGTCTTTGTTTGTTTGCAAGTACAGAAATCCAGTTGCACTAGCTCGGGCAAGGAGGAAAACAGAAGCGTGTGTGCGCGCATGTCTAGGTGATGGGGCGTGTGTATGCGCGCGCGCACACACACACACACACACACACGGATGTATATATCACCGACCCGCAGCCGAGGAGTCTTCAGGAAAGAACGCTCCTTCTCGTCTTCCCTCCCTCTCTCCCTCCTTCAGGCTCTCACGGGCTCTCATTTTCGCCTCTCTGCCCCTATGTGGGTTTTTCTTCTATTTCCCCAAAGGCCAGAATCCTCTTAGCTCACCCGTCGCTGGCTTGACTTTGGCTTTGGTTTGTCCCAGCACTGACTCCTGGGGTGCCCCCCTCTCTGCCCCCCACCATCAATGCTATGTCGCCATTGCCATAGGCTGGATGGCAATCGTGAAATGGTTGCCATCGCCCTGGTCCATGCAACGCCGGTCATAGCTATGCACATCGTCATCACTCCAGCTGAGATCTGTGCATTGTCGGTGCTACACATTCTAAATTGAACTGCTGCTTAAAATGTCTTCAGAAAGATGATACTATGATTTTGCATTGAGATGAAAAGATATCGTGTACACAGAAAGGCGTGTAAACAGAGCAGTGGGGCATTCATTTAATATTAGTGAAGCAAATATTCATCATTGGAGGACCGGTGGCAATTTTGTAAATTTTTTTCTTTGCAAAGCAACAACCAAGTGTTTACAAGACCCAAGGCAGGAAGACATCTACAAGTAGATGAACCTGTGTTACATTGTGCTCCCAGGACACAAACAAAAGGATGGCCCATCTCCTGTCCAGTAATGCAACTGAAAGCAGGAGAAATTGCCAAATCCTTCAGAACAGACAAAGGAAATTTCAAAGCAGTGAGAGGTGGATGTGACCAATTCACATGTTGAGCAAGATCATTGTTAAGACAATGAATATCCATTTGTCCCAAACTGGCCAACTGCTAGCAACATTTGTTTCAACCAAGGGAAAAATAGTACTCTCCATTTGATCAAACAGTAAAGCACCAGAATCAAAAGTTGCCAAATGGGTGTCAGTTTCTTGGAAGGAAATTCTGGATACAAGAGTAGAGCACACTGGGAAGAAACGTCACATCACTGATGTTTTGGGGCCATGGAGAAAAATCACCTGTGGAAAAGCACATGCATCAGCAAGTCTGAATTGAAAAGTATTTACAAATCAAAACCACAGTGAGATACCACCTCACACCAGTCAGAATGGCTAAAATTAGCAAGACAGTGAGATACCACCTCACACCAGTCAGAATGGCTAAAATTAGCAAGACTAAAATTAGCAAGATGTTGGCGAGGATGCGGAGAAAGGGGAACCCTCCTACACTGTCGGTGGGAATGCAAGCTGGTACAGCCACTCTGGAAAACAGTATGGAGGTTCCTCAAAAAGTTGAAAATAGAGCTACCCTACGATCCAGCAATCACACTACTGGGTATTTACCCTAAAGATACAAATGTGATCCGAAGGGGCACATGCACCCGAATGTTTATAGCAGCAATGTCCACAATAGCCAAACTATGGAAAGACCCTAGATGCCCATCAACAGATGAATGGATAAAGAAGATGTGGTGTATATATACAATGGAATACTATGCAGCCATCAAGAGAAACGAAATCTGGCCATTTGCAACGACGTGGATGGAACTGGAGGGTATTATGCTAAGCGAAATAAGTCAGTCAGAGAAAGACAAGTATCACACGATCTCTCTGATATGAAGAATTTGAGAGGCAAGGAGGGAGTTTGGGGGGGTGGGGGAGAGAAATGAAACAGGAAGGGATGGGGAGGGAGACAAACCATAAGAGACTCCTAGACTCACGAAATGAACTAAGGGGGCTGGGAGGCGGCGGGGTAGGGATAGGGTGGCTGGGTTGTGGGCATTGGGGAGGGTATGTGCTATGGTAAGAGCCGTGAAATGTGTAAGCCTGACGATTCACAGACACGTACCCTGGGGCAAATAATACATTATATGTTAATAAAAATTAAAAAAAAAAAGAGAGAAGAGTGGTGTGGACCCTAGGTGCACATCCAAACCGAAAGTCTTCAGGAGGGAAGGGCCGCAGGGGGGCGTTCCTGCATTGCCTTCCCATCGGGGACGGTCCCCAGTCCCCTCAACACACTCGAATTTAGCATGTTCACACTGGTGATGCCATAGGAAGTACCAACACTTCATGTTTCCACTTGGTGGAATAATGACGCCGCCGCCACTCAGTTTAACACATCCATAGGAAACCACTTTGATTTTTGATGTTCCCAGTGTAATAAATGTCCCGATTAAGACAACCCGAGGAGGAGGGGGCTTTTGGGGCTCCTGCCAAGTTCTGCTTCTTTGGGGCAACGGCAGAATCAAATGACTGCTGTGCTTTTGAACAGGTAAGAAGTACCCCAAAAGCAGTACTGGGTACAGGATACAACTGCAGCTGGATTACTTTAGACTCTGTGAATCTCGGTTTCATCAAGGCAGCTAGCTCGGTGCTGGAGGCTTTGTTAATAACGGAGAAGCAGTCCCGGGGACAGAGCAACTCTCAAAAAAGTTAGCTTCTCGTAGATTAAAATGTACCTTTGCTAAGTCCAAAGACTGTTTGGAGAGGAAACAACCTTGGGAATTCCACTGTCATAATTTCTAAAAATACATTTCCACCAAAAAAATAAAAATGAAGGAAAAAAGAGTAAGACAACCCAAGAGGAACAGTTTATGTGTCAGTACATATTGTTCATACTTGTGATCTTACTATGCACCAGATTTTATGTGGTTTTATTTTTACTATTATAAACATAATCTGCATAATTATAATCTTAATGATTATATTGGATGAATAAACTGAATTTTAGTTAGCGACCTATCTTCCTATGGCTGGTCACAAAGGGGTTTCCCATGTTTTATGATGTAATGAAAAAAGGAGATTTTGCTGATCACCTTCCTGCATAAAGCCTTTCCTGCAATTAGATTCTTCCCCTTTTAAGAGAAATTCCAACAGATGAAACTTATGTGTATTAATGTTACAATATCTAATATTCATGCTTGAATCTTATAAAATGGTTTTGTGAAGGGTTTCTCTATTTACACAGTAGCAATGTACAGATCACGTGAATTTCTTAGCTTTTGATCATTTCAATATTAACTTTGACAACCATATTTTATCTACCTACCTACATATTTATATAAGTATTTATGTGTGTGTGTGTGTGTATGTGTATGTATGTATCTATATCTCGATCTAGCAGAACTAAATTGAAACCAACAAGGATGACAAATCCATTATTAATATCATTTATGACAAAGAACGGTAGTGACAAAAGTGAAGACCGTCTGTTTTTAACACGGGGCTACAACGGCGTTGCCACTGTTAAGTAACTGCTGTTTTTTTTATTGTTGTTTTGTTTTTAGTAACTGCTCTTTTAAAATTCTTCTTGCAACATTTTCAAACATACACAAAAGTAGAAATAATAATATAACTGACCCCATTTACCCATCACCAAGCTAACTAACAAATCAGCTGGGAATTCCCGATGTTTGGTCATTCCAAATCTGATTAATTTGTGAAGAGTATGTAACTTTCTGTGCCCTTTCTGTTTACAAGCATTACAAGTATAGTTTATCAGCCTCTTTATTGGCATTTTAATTCAAATTATTAAAAAAAACTATTTTACCTTTTTTTTAGAAAGAACTTAACCTTCCCGATGAAAAGGAGTCTCATGGATTAATTGTACTTTCATCTCTCAAGATCATCACTGTCTAGTGACTGCAGATGAGAAAGAGTTTGCTCTTTATACTAATATTAGAAATAATATTAGAAATAATATTGCCCTACATAATATTACAAATTATCTGGATGTTTTACATTATCTTCTAAACTGATCTGTCATGATGGTTTTCAAAATGGCACAGGACAACTACCATGTTGGCAGGCGCCCCTGTATTTTTTTTGTCCTACTTGTCTTGTAGGACGTGAGTAGTGGGAACAGGAGGAAGGGGGAAGGCCCTTGAGATCAGAGGATTTGGGACAATGCTTACCCAGCTTCAGTGGGCACCGCAATTTTCTGGAGCGCGGCTGGCTTCCACCCCCAGAGTTTCTGTGCCGGTAGTTTTGGGATAGGACAGAGAACAGGCATGGTTAGCAAGTTCTTCGGGGGCTGGAGCTGCTTTGGCTGGTCAGAGTTCCACACTTTAAGACCTACCGGATTGGACGTTAGGAATCAGAGATGCAAGAGGATATGGAGTGGCAACAGTGCCTTGTCCTGATCAGGTCTGGGGCAGGAAATGCCGTTTATGGGGCTAACACGGAACACAGTCGGTTCAAACCTCAAAGAGGACAAGAAAACAGGAGGTTGCATTGTCTAACCAGGAATCGCGAATATGAACCTGTCACAAAGGCATATGGGACTGGGGAGAGCCGTAGGGGGGAGTGGGAAATTAAAACGTGAGCCAGATGCGGACATACTTAACAAGGTAAAATCAGGTCGCAGAAGTGAGAGAGAATATGATGTGGAGGTGAGCGCAAGTCAAGGTCGTAAATTTTAAATGATGAGACATAGAAAACAATGGACCTAAGCTACAGAACTGGCCCTGGAAACTGTGCCAGCCTTATTTTCTTCTTCTCCTTGTGAGAGGTAAGAAAATGAAGATGTTGGTAGAGGCAGGTTAACAACCAAATCAAGGAGAGTGAAGGGAAAGGTGACAGTGAATTCATTCATTCAACTGGCAAACATCTGTCGAGAGCCTGTAATTAACAACAGGCATCACGACCCAGAAACCACATGCTCCCACAATGACCTTGTGAGGCAGACATTTGCTTTCAGCACCTTCTGAAACTTGTAGAAACTCCTGCCTGGTCTGCTGTCCCCCGAGCCCTGGAGCTTTACCACAGCCCCTCCTGCTGCCCCTCCCACAAGCCAGGCACGGCGCCAAGTGCTAAGGGAAAACACAGACAACACAGAGGACGAGATGCAGAAACACAGACACCGGGAGGAATTAGTGTGAGAGGTGGGAAAAGAAGGAAGGGGTGGGAAATAAAACCCTGAGAAGCCAATGAAGAGAAACAAGAGCTGAAGATATGCCTTCGGCTCAGGTCATGATCTTAGGGTCCCGGGATCGAGCCCCGCATCGGGCTCCCTGCTCAGCCGGGAGCCTGCTTCCCCCTCTCCCACTCCCCCTGCTTGTGTTCCCTCACTTGCTATATCTCTCTCTGTCAAATAAATAAAAGCTTTAAAAATTTTTTTAAAAAATTAAAATGCATTTCTAGTTGGATAAGACATCTTTAGCTAAATAAATAATAGTTGACCATAAGTAGGAAATATTGCTTCACACCTATACATTGAACCATTATGGCAATATTTCACATGGACCAAAAAAAAAAAAAGTAAAGTGTGCATACACATATTTATTTATTCAGATTGTGTAAGAGGGAAGCCAGATGGAGAGTTTCTGGCTTACTCACAAAACTTTTTGGTCTTTAATTTGCAAAATAAAATGCTAAACGCCAAATGTAAGAAAAAGAGCAGTGTCACGGGGAGACAGAAGCAAACACAGCTAAGAGAAGACGGACTATTCCAAGTACGAAGAGTATGTGTACAAACAAAAGTCAAGTGTCCAGGTGCCTCTTGGGAAATGCAGAGCCTTCCTGGGAATGAAAGATGTGCAAATGAAATGACCAGGTGGGTGGTGCCCAGACATTAAAAAATGTGTCTGAAATAACGTCAAGTACAAAGGCAGAATGGAGAACGATGTGTACCTGCAGATCAGGATCACATCAAAAGGAAATCTGCATGCAGGCTGGCAAAGTTCCGAAGTAAATTTGGCAAGATATAGGTGGAATTTAATGCTCCCTGACTTTTTTTCTGTAAAGATGCTTCCATTTGTAAAACAAAACAATGTAAATATTGCATGCTGCTCTGTTACAGTAAATGGAAAAATAATAGTTTTTATTGGAGGGAAAACCTCTTCCTCATTCCTCTGATTACTTGAAGAGGAACTGATTTTCCCTAAGTCTTCAATTTTTTTTTTTTTTTTTGGCCTGGCTTCTTATCCTTCTCTGCAGTAACTGCATTGCTAGGTCCCTGTTTCTCCACAGGGTGGAGCGAATCTATCTAAATGGTGAGCATTGGGGGTGTATGCTGCATTTTCCCCCCTCACCTTGGACCAGTCTTGATCCAGGACTCAGACGGTCTTACTGGGGAGCCGCTGTCAGGTCCAGGCTTGTGGGGAGGGCACAAGGAGAAACTTGTTGTCAATGACGTCCTCTAGACTAGCCTTTACCAAGAGTGCTAATATTGGACCCTTCAAATCCTTAGGAGCCTGGGGTCTCAGGAGAAGAGAATGCCTTTTCTATCTCAGGTAAAAAAGAAACAGAAGGTGACAGACAGAATGGTGTTATAAAGCATCCTCTCCGTGTGTCCTTGGAGAGCGCTGGTGAGCCTCCCCTCACTCCTCAGGGGGGCCAGGTGGGAAGAGAGAAACAGCAGGGGGAAAGAAACCAGACTCTCATTTCTTATTTTCTCATGTTCTTATTTTTGCCATCATTGGCTTGCAACAAGTCACTGAACTTTTGGGACTTCAGTTTCTGTCCCTTGAAAACAAAAGAGGGCTGTATTGGATAACACCCAACTTCCTTCCAGCTCAAAGTGCCACGTGCAGGACAGTGGGAAGAAATGAGAATAAGTCATCCCTCCACCCAGGAAAAAAAAAAAAACTTGCAAATAAACCTGAAATAACAGAGAAGCTAAAACAGCAAATCATGTTTCACCAAGGCATTCTTTTTCTTGTCTGACTTGCTCTATTTGGGCCTATCGCAAGAACAGGGAAAAATATTAATGGATTTCAGGTTTATTGTTTGCCAATAAAGTGTTATATTTTTATTAAGAAAAAACTGCTAAGTAAAGTTTTAGCATAGAACTAGAAGCCTGTGCTCTACCTACAAAGCCTCCATATTCAGTAGAAAGACAAAGAGAAAAAAAATGGGACAGTGAAAGGGATGGTCAGAGAAATATTTTCAAGCATTTTGGAGTGTCAAGCACAATGCTGGACATTTTCCATATAATAACAGCCCCTTAAATAACATGTTGGGATTTTATTCGCAGCCAGGTACTTGTTCATTTAACATATCCATAAAACAGTTCTGTGGGGTTGGTACAAAAATTCCCCAGCCTGTAAAAAGGAAAGTGAACACTAGATGGTTTAAATAACTGTAAAGTCATATAATTGGTAGGTAATGAGCTTGTATGTGGTGAGAGCATGTGATCTCATTGAAAAAGACTTATTTTGAGATTTTACTTCCTCAAGGATGGTGAAAGAACAGTATAGCAATCCTTTATAAGTAAGACCTATAGATGATAGAGTTAAAACCCAAATTATGTTCCTGTTAAGTCCTTGCAACAGAGAAGAGTGAATGACATCATGAAATCCTGGCTACATTTAGGCTCCCATCCTAAAGAACAAAGACTATGTAAGTGAAGCTTCCTGTGTCAACCACAGCCTGGAAATTTGAGGAGCGGTTAGTTAAACTGCATCTTTATTACTAATGCAAAGGTGTGGAATCTACACAGGCAGGCTGGCGAATTACTGGTGATCCCCAAAGGCTACAATTAAAGCAAAACCAAAAAGCAAAGCCACCTATGTTAAGGCAAACCATTCTCTTTGTGAAGAGAGCCTACTGCAAGCCAAGAGCTATTTACTATTCAGCCCATTCCACGTTCTCATTTCAGCTTCCCAAACTTTTTGACCAAAAAAGGATGCCTCCACTTGGGGGGCTGATTAGTTAAAGAAGAAGGTGCCTTCCCGAGAAAGTGTTCCTCTTGGTAGAGGGGGTCCTAAGATAAGTAAGGGACAAAGTATAGACTTCCTTCATTGGCTTTTTTTCTTGACACTGATAGACTTTTTCCACGAGAGCAGGAAAAAAAAATCCACCCCTGCAGGTGGTAGAGTCACTGTTTTGAAATCCACAAAGGTGTCGCTTGAGCCACAATGTTCAGAGTTTGGCGATGTTTCCATTAATCCCTGATAACGTTTTCAGTCATTGTAATCAAAGCTACTAGCTGCTCTCACAGTCAAATGATCTGCTGAGCAACAGTTAGCTAAGGAAGAATTTATCTAAGGACTTCGCGGAAAGGTTAAAAGCTTCAAACCTGAGAAGTTGGAAATGGCTCTCTGGTGTGTGTCAACTTTTGCGGGAGATATTTTCTTCCACTGCCTGAGTTCAGGGAATGGACGTAATTAAACTAAATGGTGCTACAGATAACATTCTGTAGAATTTGAAACATACACAAAAAGCAGTACAATTCCTCTCAAATATTGCCTGTTTGCGAATGAATGCATTTGACTCCTGAGCATTTAAAAACACTTGAACTGCACATCTTCTTTGCAAAAGCAAAACAAAAAACCCTCCAACAGTCTCTCTCTTCTCTCTTTTCTGGTGGGCTTTGTTTCCCACTGCGGAAAAGTCACCGTGAATGTGTTTGTGTGTACCACCAGGATTTGAGGCAGACACTAGAGGATTGTGTGAGATCAAGGAACCTGTATTTTAGGGATCTACAAGTCAGAGAATCTTCCACTTGATTGCAGCTACAAGTCTTTTGATTATTCCGACTAGCAGATACAGAGGAATGACTGTGCAAGAGCCCTGGGGTTCCTTTCCGTCTGATAACAAGCATCTTTGTAACTCAGAGTCCCTTTGAACCCTACTACCTTGAAAATCTGTACAAGATGTAGTTCAATATCAGAATTTAATCGATGCTGTGATACTTGAGACAATTTCTCATACGGAATGGAGTGGTACATGGAGAATCACCTCGCCTTTTTTTTTTTTTTTTTTAGCATTGCTACTATCCTGGAATTCATACCCTATTTTGACATTAATAAGAGGCCTTTGCTGAAGCCGTTAAATAGGTAAGGTGCAATGACTTCCAGTCACAAAAGTGGCATTGACCTTGGGGAGTCTGTCTGGGTTGCACTTCCCTGCAGCTGTTTTCTGCTGGTTTTATCAGCACTTCCTGCCTCTATTGGACCCGAGGGTCAACAAATCATAGCTCACGTAGATTCTCGGCTGCTTGCAGGGACTGCAAATGTCCCACTGCGTCCAACGGTGGGGTCTTCCTTCCAGAGCTCTTTCTTTCATCTGTCCTGGGGACAGCTCTGCCTGTCCCCCCATCGTCACACTGAAAGCCAATGGTTCTTACATCATCTATCCTGATGAAGTATGAGGGCTCTGACCATGATTTCCAAACAACGACTCTGCCTCCAAGCTCTGTAGCTAGAAGAGGATTTACCATCTTACTATTCCTGGGCATTCTGATATCAAAAACGCAACCGGGGCAGGGACAGAATATGAAATGAGCGGGATGTCACAGCTTCTCTGCACTATTATGCGATCATGCGACTCTCACAGAATCACTCTGCATCGTTGTGCAAGAGGCCTTGCATATTCATTAGAGTGGCCCAGCTGAAACTGGAATCCAAGATTTAAAAAAAAAAAAAATCCTCAATGGCTAGAGTGTGGGGGAGGGCAGTGAAAGGGGCTGGCCATTTCCAGACAGAGGTAAGCAACTCTGTTTCTCTAACTGGGTTCTCCAATAGGGGACCCACTAGCCACAGGCGGCGATTATTAGTTAAACCTAAATAAAATTTAAAATGCAGACCCCCTCAGTGACACTAGCCACACTTGAGCTGCACAACAACTATGTGAGTTACTACGTAGCTAGAGGCTGCTGGGGGTGGCGAGCACAGATGATGGGAGGACAATTCTGTTACGGCCAAAAATTCTACTGGACGGCACTGCTCACAACGGACTTGAAAGTCACAATCGTGGCCCTGATGAACGTGAAAACAGGGACACATTTCTGGAACTGGGAGGCTGAAAGGGTGTGGCTAACCTGGCCCACATCATGTTATGTGTCCAATTTAGTGGCTAATCCTTCCTTCCGAGAGACTGAGAGAGGGCTGGGGAGCGGAGACGTGCTCTGGGGCTCAGGCCGAGGGCAGCACCAAAGAGTTAGGAGGTGGGCACACCTGCGGAGAAGTCCTGCGGTCTCACACTGTAATCTCAGCTCTCCCGGGGGCGGGGGGCACCACGGAGAGTCGAGGCTCAAGGGAAGGGCAACTGGGAAGGGGAGGCAAGCAAGGGAAGGCAGGCATCGAAGAAGAGCAGAAAAGCAGTACAGGCCAGAAGTCTGGTGGAGAGCATCGCTAACACTGACTGTGCACTCCCTCTGGGCAGGCAAGGGCTTAAAAGATCAACCTGGACTCCATCCTTGGATCCTCCCAGCGACCCCATAAGAGGCCGAGTGAGGGCAGAATGGAGTTGAAGAACAAGCCATCCCGTGGGTATTCCCTGAGACACTAGGAGGTCCCCCTGGTCAGTAATAACAGATGCAAGGACTGGGCATAGAGAGAGGAATGGAGGGAAGTGTGGCTTTGCTGGCGGGAGCCGTCAGGATCCTGGGCTTGCTTTCCTTCTGAAAGCAGAGTCCTGAGCGATGAAAAGCAGCCCTGTGCCTTGTATGCACAGAAGACGAGAGGGCTGGGACCAGAATCCTGGGTGTGGAGCTCCCAGCAGAAGGCTGTTGTTTTATAGATATTTACGTGGGGGTTAAAGTCGAATGCCTTGCTTACCTGTCTAAATCTACGCAAGTCCTCAGCAAGTCAGGAAGGGTTTTCTAAGTCTGATCAGCTTGCCTTTTATTAGCTACTAGCCTTCCAAAATCTGGCTGGCCTTGACATTGCAAACATCAGTGGAGACCAGCGACTCTAAGAGTGATCAAGCATCCGTAGGCTGTGGCCATGGGGGTGGGCGGCCGTGATGCCCACCATGCCCGCGGTAGCCCTCCCTGCCCGGTCTGGTAGTTGGAAAGGGTGGTATGGCGATGAGTCTTCCAAGGATAACTCCTATGAGGCAGCAGCCCATGAGAGTTGACTGCCTGTAACACTTTGGTTTATGGAAACATCTGTTAAAATTAGGGCAACGAAGTATCTCATGGTTATCTCCCAAGATTCTGGTCAATGAAAAATGGGAGTGATTCTGGAGAAGCTTTGAGGAAGGTTTGCTAGCTTTGGGAAAGAGATACCAAGAAGAGAGAGCCCTCTCTTTTCCTCTGGATATGGTGTGTACATGTGATGCTGGGATTCCCGCAGCCATCTGGTAACCATGAAGGCCTGGAGCCCAATGATGGCATCTCCTAGCCACGTTAGTGAACCAAAGAATTAGCCAACCCTGGAGCTGTCCTACCACTGGCCTTTGTTATGTGAGAATCATTCATTCACTAAGCCACTCATTCAGGCAATAAATATTAAATAAGCACTGAGAAGTGCCAATGGTTGCTTGAGGCATTTGGAATAGTACAGAGGACAAAACACAAGAGATAACTGGTCTAAATCTGCTTATTGCTTCCCCCTCCTCAAGTCTTTGTGACCTGAAACCAGAACCTTTTCACTTGTACCCTGCTGATCACGCATCGGCTTCACAGGTAAATTAAGCATCATACAAATAATCCAAAGGACACTTCTTGGTCTGTATCTGTATCTTACGTGATGTGTCTGTATTTGACACCCTGGAGTACTTTTCCACCAAACCACTGCCCCTGGTCTTGGCTCCCATTCTGAAACACATTTCCAGTTTACTTCCTATTTTTCTGTCCACTTCTCAGTCTTTGAGGGTTTTTTCTTCTTCCCAGACCCTTTCTGCTTAAGTCCCAGAACATTTAGTGCTGGGGCTCCAAGGGGTTTTCTATTAGGACCACTCATGTCCCACATTCCACGTCTGCTCTGGGGACTAGCGTCAGCTTGCATGACTGGAGGACCCTTCATCCAACAGCTCTCCAGACCTGCATTTCCAACCCTGTTCTCTCTTGTGAGCTCCGGATCTGTACACTCAATGGTCTCTGCAGACAACTGGATATCTCAAACTCTGTGTGGTCAAACCATGGCAACATTTTGGGCCATCGGCTGGCCTGTTTTGGGTCACTGGATCGGTGAATGGCCCAGTATCTGCCCACCGGTCGCCCAAGCCAGAATCCTGAGTATCAGCCATGCTCAGAACCCCCCTTCTCTTCCCTAAACCTCAGCAATTGCAGGGCCCTCGTGACTCCATCTCCTCTAATTCTCCAATCTGTCCTCTCTCCAGCTCCACCCCCCATTCCTGCTACCCCCCCCCCCATGTCACTGAGTTCCACCAACGCTCTATCGCCCTAACCCCCTGACTCATGTCTTGGCTTCTCCTTCCACGTTCTTCTCCATAGACAGAGCAATGAGGCTGCGAATGTGATCGTGCAGAAAACCCTTCCCCAGCCCCTCACTGCTCTCAGGATAAAGAAAAAACAAGGGGTATAGCTTTCCTGCCTCAACGATCCGCCCCAGCACCCTTGCACCTTACAGACTCCCTAAACACACACACTCTCT
>CM053612.1:74158888-74189386 GCA_028646535.1 Procyon lotor
GTGTAAGCCTGACGATTCACAGACATGTACCCTGGGGCAAATAATACATTATATGTTAATAACAATTAAAAAAAAAAAAAGAAAAGTATTTCAGGAGAGTTAGACTCTCGATGCAAAGAAGTTTTTAGGAACTTATTTTACTTGTGTACTCCTTTGTGTGCATACTCAGTACATCTGAAAGGCCCTTTCCATATGCATAAAATTACAAGTGGATGTGATTTTAAAAATGCATTATAACAGCTTAATTGGCAGCATTTTTTCTTCCTTAGTGACATATAAGACCATGATCCACCTTACAACTGATGTCAACTTAAATGCAATGATACACGGTAGGCCCAATGGAAATGTGAGCACAAGCCGTGGGTATAAATCTGGCCTCGTCTGCTGGAGAGGAGACCCCAGGTCCCAGAATTCCACCTTTTCTCCCATCCCCCGGGCTCGAGCGGCAACAGGGCCACACTGTCCAATATGGTAGCTGCTACTTAGCTGCATATCATGATTTAAATTCAAATTTTAATTAATTAAAATTTAAAATTCTGTTCCTTGGTGGCACTAGCCACAACTCAAGTACTCAGCAGCCACGTGCGGCTAGGGGTTACTATATTGGACAACGCAGATACTGAGAGAAACTTCCCATCATCACAGAATATTCGATTGGAGAGCAGTGGACTAGAGTGACTTTGACTTCGGAAGCCATGCAGTGACAATGGCAGAGCCATTCACGGTCAAGCACTACTGCTTGAAGCTGAGCTTCTCACTGACCTGGAACACTCATCTCCAACTGTTGAAAGAGAATGCGTGTCTTTGTTCTTCACGCTACTATATTGCTGGGTATTTTGGGATGGGAGTTCACTTTTCACACTAATCAATACCATTGTTTGACTTGTTTATTCTCCCTTTCCCCCAGTAGGTTCTATTGGGGTAGGCTTATTTTGTCCTAATTTAGCGCATGGCCTGACCTCTGATAGGCGCTTAAAAACATGTATGGAATGATTCAATTAATAAATAGGAGCACATGGGAGGAACAGCTACAATTCAGAAGATCAGTGAAGGTTTCCTGAAGGAAGAAGCATCTCGGGTGAGGCTTGAAGGATGAATCAGAGGCAACAGAGGAATAAGGGCAGGAGGAAGAGGGTTCCAGATAGAGAGAGGCCCCAAGGGGAGAGAGTGTGGAGCTTTGGAGATGGTGAAAACCCAACGTGTTTGAGCTGGAGGGAAGTAGGAGGTGAGAGTCAAGCAGGGAAGAGATCGTGTCGGGCTGTGTGAGCCAGGCCAAGGTTTTATTTCATGCCCGAGGCAGTGAAAGAGCCGCTAAACAATGTTCATGCTTTTTCTAAGTGATCTTAAAATTTTTCCAATAAAACAAATGTTTGTTCTCTTCTTGGGAGCATTTGAGGGAGGAGATTCCCTGACACTTGAAGTAAATCATTTCCGTACTTAGCCAAGATCCTTCTGGAAGGTTCCCTTGTGTGTAACCTAAACCAAAGTATACTTCTTTTTTTGTCATTCGGTGGACCTAAAACACACTGGTTCCCATTCCCTATGCTTTTTGCATGTTGTACGAAGCTCTTGGGGAATAGGTCAGAGCCCTGTGTTTTAAGTTCCCTGGGTGGATAGCAGGCATTTTGCTACACGTGGTAGCTTGAATGAGGAGGGACCTGGCACAGCCATAGAGAGGGGCAAGGGAATAACAGAACTGAGCTGCATTCCAAGAGAGACAGCAAGACCATCCCGACATCTTTTCTTCTTGGAAACGATTCCAGGTCCTATCACCTTCTTTTCTCAGTAATGGTGGCATTCTAGGGCCTTTCTTTGTGAGAACAATGATACATGGAAAACAGACATTCTACGTTTGCCTTTATCGATGAGGTGATTCTAACCACTCCTATATAGGCAAAGAGCCCGGATTATAACAGCCCCCTCTATGTACCTGTAACAGCTCTCTTGTGAGTTTTAGATCTACATGTCTACCTACTGTTTACATCTTCCTCTGTGAAATTCACAAGCTCCTAGAATTCAACATGTCTCCACCCCGATTTATTATCACCCCCAAATTCTCCCCATAAATCTGTTCCTCCTTCTTATTGCCAACAACAACATCCTATCCACGCAATGACAGATTCCCACACTTGATTATCACTCTTGCCTCCTACTGGTCCTCAGACCCCTCAGCCTCTCCACCACCAAGTTCAATCACGTCTGCCTCCCAAGCATCTCTCCCCGCCATGCCATCCTGTCTAGCATTTCTCATTGCTTCTAGAATCCATATCCTCACGCATCTAGCCCCGAGTTCCTGCAATGCGGAATGACATGCCTAAAATCTACATCTAACCATGCCATTCCTCCACTTAACATGTCTAAATGATTCCCTCCCACTTTGGAAAAAAATCACGCTCAAGAGTAGCGTGTACGAGGCCCTTCACGACCTGCTCCCTGCCTACCTCCCATGCCTCCCCCAGATCTCTTCCTACCACTTCTCCATCTATCCACAGGCACAGTAGTCCCTGCTCCTCTTTGCACAGGCGTTCTCTTTGACGGCCATGTGCTTCCAGCTTCTTATTCCCCTGGCAAAAGTCTACCTGGCTTGTCAGGCTCAGCGTGGAGAGCTTTTACCTAAGGTGGTCCCTTCTGATTCCTAGGTAGCCAGCCTCTGTACTCGGAACACCACGGTTTCGTGGTAGCACTTCAGACACCACATGAGGTTGCTTCTTACTTTGCGTCTCTTCCTGACAACACAAGGAGTTCATCAAAAGTAGGGCCCTAACTCATTCTTCTGTAAGAGTACAGTACCCACTCTAGTACCTGACACATAATAAAGCATGCAACAAATGTTTGTGGAGTAAATTATGAACCTGACCAAAGAGAAAATTAGTGAATTGGAAGACAGTCTTGCATAATGTATAAGATACACTACAAAGAAATAAAAGGATATAATGAAAGAGCAGTTGAGAGACTGAGGGGGGCCCTAATATACATTTAATTGGAGTTCAAAATGAGGGAGTATAATTATCCAGAATCATGCTGGGTAGAGAAGGATAGGACTCAGATTCAAAGTCACGCAAATTCTAAAGACTATGAATAAAAACAAATCTAAACTCATATAAAACTTCGGAATATCAAGGTCAAAGAGAAAATGTCAAAAGCTACAAGAATAAGAAGACAAATTACTGTCAACAGAAAAAGTACTAACAGTAACAGATGACAGAAGACAATGGTATCTTCCAACTGCTAAGGAAAAATCATTGTCAACCTAAGTCTTCATTTTCAGCAAAAATATCATTTAAAGGTCGGGGCGCCTGGGTGGCTCAGTCGTTACGCGTCTGCCTTCGGCTCGGGTCATGATCCCGGGGTCCTGGGATCGAGCCCCGCATCGGGCTCCCTGCTCGGCGGGAAGCCTGCTTCTCCCACTACCATTCCCTCTACTTGTGTTCCCTCTCTCGCTGTGTTTCTCTCTGTCAAATAAATAAAATCTTTAAAAAAAAAAAAATATCATTTAAAGGTGAGGACAAATAAAGACATTTTCAAAAACAAAGACCCACAGATATTTACTAAGTGAACAATTAAAGGATATACTTTAATAAGCAGAAAAGCAAACCCAGAAAAAGTAGGCTACCAGAAACTATGAAGAAATATATATATAATAATATAGAATAATAATTTTAATTATTGACCAATAAAAAGTAGAGCCATAAATTGTGTCTTTTTTTTCTTTCAGAGGGAGAGGGAGAGAGGGACTCTTAAGCAGGCTCCACACCCATCATGGAGCTAGACACAGGGCTTGATCTCAAGACCCCAAGATCACAACCTAAGCTGAAATCAAGAGTTGGATGCTTAACTGACTGAGCCACCCACCAGGCACCCCCATAAATTATGTTTCTAAACAGATGGGATTAAGGTTCTAGACAAAATAACAAAGAAACTGAAGAGGATATTGGAGCTAGTGAAAGGTCGAGTAGGAGAATAGATATATTAAATAGCTTTAGACTTTGAAAAAACACTCATAATTAAATATGCATGTTTAGAATGTAAGAATAACTAGTAAAATTAGATAGAAATATAACACATAGTTTCCAAACTGGCAATGTATAAAAAGAATTAATTTTTTTCCAGTCTATTAGAGAGTTGGAAAGGAGAACAAAAGTGTGGTAAGCAGAAAACACAAAATAAGATAATAAAAATAATTTTGAATGTATCAGTATTACAGAATATATGCAGCATGACTTCATTTATGTAATGTTTAAAATTCATAAAACAATTCCAAGTGTTGTTTTCAAATATATATCTGTGTGCAATCATATTAAATAGTCATGTAAATGCATGTCCATCTCTGGGGGAAGGAAGAAGGGAATAGGATAGAAGTAGGGTACACAGAGGACTTTCACGGCAGACTTTCTTTTTAAAACGTATATGATAAATATGACCAGAGGTTAATATTTCATAATCTGGGTAGTAGACTCACAACTGTAGTTTTCTGAGCATGTGAAATACTAAAATAACTATATATGAGTCTATACCAAATGCAATGTAACCTCCAGATTTCCAAATGAAAAGATCTTTTAGGAAGATTTTTTGATCACCTGGATGGCTCAGTTGGTTGAGTGTCCGACTCTTGATTTTGGCTGAGGTCATTATCTTGGGGTTGTGAGATCAAGCCCTGTGTTTGGCTCCATGCTGGGCCTGGAGCTTGTTTGGGATATTCTCTCTCTCTCTCTCTCTCTCTCTCTCTGCCCCTCCCCCACTGCTCATTCTCTTTCTCTAAAACCAAAGAAATTTTTTGATCACCTTACATATACAAACTTTCAAAGATACAGATGGAATAGTGAAAAGTTTATTTACACTATTTAATTTTCTAATAAAATTACATATTCATATTTATAAACATGTTTTACATAAAAAGAAGTATTAATTGGAAACACTGTCCTTTTGCCTCGTGAAATAGTTGTATTTAAACTAATCATGGGGGTGCCTGGGTGGCTCAGTGGGTCGAGGCCTCTGCCTTCAGCTCAGGTCATGATCTCGGGGTCCTGGGATCGAGCCCCACAACGGGCTCTCTGCTCAGCAGGGAGCCTGCTTCCCCCTCTCTCTCTGCCGGCCTCTCTGCCTACTTGTGATCTCTCTCTCTGTGTCAAGTAAATACATAAAATGAATGAATAAACTAATCATGCATCTTTGATGTCAGTGACTTTCTTAGAATGCACTTAGGGATATGTTTGCAGCATCTAATGTAGTTCTTGAGATCACACGCTAGCCTCACTTCCCTCGAAGTTGAGATACAGCCTTCTTTAGTCTATGTATAATGGTGTCACTGGAAATATCTGAAGCATCAAGTTTCTATCCTCGTATTAGGATAGTTTTTTTTTTTAAGTACTTATAGGTTTATATTTACCATCTCCAAAGGTAACCACTTACAAGTGATCCTTAAAAGGCTTGATTACATCATGATCTAACTCTTGCAATTGTGAAGCCATCCTCCCATGCATGATGACTACATTTGCATTAAATTTATTTGCCTCATTTTTAACTCTGTTCTGTCAAATGGTCATGCAAAATTAGCATTTTGGATGCAACTGAAATCATTTCTAGCTAATGTGTCTTGACCAAACAAGTATTTTGTTCATTAAACTAAATATAATAAACTACAATAGGACATAGTGCAATGTCAATGAGAGACTGATTACCTTCTACCTGGTACCACCTCACAATCAGCTATATCTGGCATTTCAAACCCACAGGAACATATAAATAATAAAATAAAATAAACACTTGCATACCCACCACGCTGAATGGACTCCTTTTCTAAGCAATAAGTTTAATTTGTTAAAAATTGGTTTCTGTTTCTGGGATAAGATAGCATAGACTCAATATTCCCTCTTATTCCTCTAGTACAACTAAATACCCTGGAAATAACTCAACAGACAATGATAAAAGGATTCAGAATGTTTGGTTAGAAGAAGACAGCCTAGTTAGGGACCTCAGGACTTGAAGAGCAATACTGTCGTAAATCCCTGGGTTTTCTTTTTTTTTTTTTTTTTTTCCAGGTAAAGGGAAGCCCAGCAGGGACTTAACTGGGAGACCCACACCCAGGGGCAGTGGCAGGCCAATCTACTCACAGCAGTGGTACTAGCAGAGCTCAGGAGGCTGCCCCATCCCCTGTCCACATCCAACAAGAGCAGCGGGCTCAATCTGTCCACAGCAGGGGCAAGAGTGGGTCCAGAGTGGACCCATCTACCCCACCCCCACATCAACCAGCAACATTTACACAGGCATCAATGGAGCTAGCACGCTCCATGTTTTCTAGCCATCCACTCAGTGGCTGCGGATGACCCAAGGCTAATGTCACTCAACCCTTCACCTAATGGTAAAGAATCACCCAGATGCATGGCTCCTGATCCTCTAATTAGTGGCAGAAGGCAGCTCTAGTAGGCTCCTCACTCCCCCAGAGGCACCCACAAAAATAGGACAGGAAGCCAAATGACACAGGTGGCCCATGAACAGGCCAAGGGTAGTGTTCTCCTCATAGGTCTGGAATCCCTCACATCCTACTTAAGAATGCTGAGAGGCCCAGGGAAACACTGTCCATCCTCACAAATGGCACTAGCAGGGACCTAACAGAAGCTCAGGTAGAGCCATGGGAATGAAACAGACCAGAATATCACTGCAAGGGCTCAGGAAACTACATTGCCAAAAAAAGTAGGACAGAACGTGCAAGCAAAACTGAAACAGGGCAAATGCCAGCTACAATAAAAGATTCGAATACAGAATCTTCTAAATAAAACCTAAAAGGTCCAAAATACAATAAAAAAAAGTTACTCATCATTCTAATAACCAGGAAAATCACAACTTGGATTAGAAAGATGATCAACTCGGGGCACCTGGATGACTCAGTCCGTCAAGCACCCGACTTTTGATTTCGCCTCAGGTCATGATCTCAGGGTCATGTGATTGGGCCCCCATCAGGTTCTACGCTCAGCATGGAGTCTGCTTGGGACTCTTTCCCTCTTCCTCTCCCTCTGTCCCTTCCCCTCCCCCCCCATAAAATGAATGAATGAATGAATGAATGAATGAATAAATAAATAAATAAATAAAATCTTTTAAAAAAGAGAAAATCAACTGATACCAATAAGATGAATCAGCTTTTGGAATATCAGACACAGATTCTAAAGCAGCCACCATAAAATTGCTCCAACAAATAATTACGAATTCTCTTAAAACAGATAAAAAAATAAAACCACAGCAAAGAAAGAGAAAATATTTTAAAAATACTAAATGGAAATTATAGAACCGAAAAATACAATAACTGAACAAAAAACTTACTTGATGAGCTCATGGTACAGTGGAGATGACAGAAGATAGAATCAGTGAACTTGATAAAAGCTCAATAAAATTTACTCACTCTGGCCAACACAGTAACAATAGACTAAAAAAAAAAAAAAAAAAAGAACAGAATTTCCAGCACAATATGGACAACAACAACAAAAAAAATCTTACATTTGTCTCATCAGAGTCTCAGAAGGAGAAAAGACTGTGGGGCTGAAAATGTATTTAGAGAAATAATGGCTAAAAATTCTCAAAGTGGCAGAAGACCTAAACCTACAGAATTGAGAAGCCTAGTGAACCCCAACTAAGTAAACACAAAGAAATTCATGCAAAGATAAATAATAACTAAACAGAAGAAAATTCAAGATGAAGAAAACAATTTCTTTAAGCAATCAGGGGAAAATGACAAATGAACTGGAGGGAACATCAATTCAAAGGATAACAGATTTCTCATCAGAAACAATGGCGGCCTAAAGGAAGGGGCTCATTTTTTACGTGCAGAAGTGGAATGACTGTCAACCATGAATTCTATATCTGGTGAAACTATCCATTAGGAATGAAGGGGAAATAAAGACATTTCTTAGACAAGGCAAAACTAAGAGAATGTGCTGCTAGTAAATCTACATTTAAAGAATGGCTAAAGGGTCATGAAGCAAACCCCAACACAGAATATGTTCTGTGGGACCACACAGGGAATCACAGTAGATATCAGTAACAGACAGATGAAAATAAAACAATTGGAAATTAAACAATATACTACTGAGCAACCCAGGGGACCAAAAGGAAGTCTTCAAAAGATTTAAAAATACATAGAGATAAATTAAAATACAACCTATCACAGTTCATAGGATTCAGCTAAAGTGTCACTGAGAGGGAAATGTATAGCACTCAGTCTTTCCATTAAAAAAGAGGAAAGATCTCAAATCAATAATCCAAGTTCCTACTCCAAAAGGCTAGAAAAAGAAGAGCAAAGAAGAGCCAAAGCAGGCAGATGGAAGAAAATCATCAAAATAAGAGCAGACATAAATAAAACTGAAAACAGGAAAATAGGAGGAAAAAAAAAAATCAATTAAACAAAAAGCTGGTTCTTTAAAAAAAAAAAATCAATAGAGCTCCAGTGAAACTGACATAAAATGAGAAGAGACACAAATCACCAATATTGGGAACAAATTGGGGATATTGCTATAGATCCTGTAGCTGTTAAAAGCATAATAAAGGAATACAACAAACAACTTTACTCTCATAAGTTTGACCACTTAGAAGAAATAGACCAATTTCTCAAAAACCCTGAACTAACAAACTTCAATGGAGATGAAATAGATACCATAACCATTAAAGAAATAGAATTTGTAATTTAAACTCCAAAAGAGGTTCCTTGGCCCCAGTGGATTTACTGGAGAATTTTACCAAACATTTAAAGAAGATTAACATCAATTTTACCCAATCTCTTCTAGAAAATAGAAGAGGAAGTAACACTTCCCAACTCATTTTATGAAGCATGTATTATATGGATACCAAAACCAGGAAAAGACAATACAAAAAGAAAAAAGAAAAAGAAAACCACAGATCCAGTATCCCTCAGGAATTTAAAAACAAAAATACTCAACAAAATATTACCAAACACAATCCAACAATGTATATAAATAATTCTTCTTTTAAGGATTTTATCTTATTTATTTTTTTATTGGGGCAGAGGGACAGAGAGGGAGAGAAAGAATCTAAAGCGGCTCTATGTCCAGTGTGGGACCCAATGCAGGGCTCCATCTCACAACCCTGACATCATGACCTGAGCCAAAAATCAAGAGTCAGATGTTTAACTGACTGAGCCACCCATGCACCCCTATAGAAATAAGTCTATACCATGATGAACTGGGGATTCATTTCAAGAATGCAAAGGTGGTTCAACATTCAAAAATCATTCAATGTAATCCATCATATCAACAAGTTAAGAAGAATCATATGATCCTATCAATGAAAATATAAAAAAAACACATTTGAAAAGGCAGCATGCTTCACGATCAATACTCTCAGCAAATTAGAAACAGACAGGAACTACCACAGCTTCATAAAGAGCACTTACAAGAAACCCACAACCAGCATCGTACTTAATTTAGCAACTGGATGCATTGCCCTAAGATCAGGCACCAAGTGAGGATGGATGGTCAGTCTTACTACTCATACTGACCAGAGTACAGGAAGTTCTAGCCAGCACCATAGGCAACAAAAAGAAAGAAAAGACACAACAAGAAGAAACAAAAAAATAAAATTGTTCCCATTTTTGGACTATCTATATAAAAAAATCCCAAGGAATCTATTTAATAAATAAATAAATACAAAACAAAATAAAACACCCAACATTCTGGAACCAAAAAGTGAGTTCAACAAGCTTACAGAATATAAGATCAACACACAAAAATCAACTGCATCTTATATACTACTCATGAGCATGTGAAAACTAAAATTGAAAGACATGATAGAACTTATCTTCATGCCAGAGAAAGTGAAATATTTTGTTACACACTTAACAAAATGTATCCAAGATTGTTTTGTATGATGAAAATTATTCAAAAGACTGGTAAAAGAAGTCGAAGAAGATCTCTAATACCTGGAGAGACATTCCAATAAATGGATTAGAAGACTCAACATAGTAAGAATGTCAATCCCCTCCAATTTGATATATATATTTAATGCAATTCCTATTAAGATCCCAGAAAGGTTGTTTGTGGATACGGATAAATTTATTCTAAAATGTATATGGAAAAGCACAAGCCCTTGAATAGCCAAATAATCTTAAAAAAGAAGGATAAAGGGAGGAATCATTCTACCCAATATTAAGGTTTGTTATTTAGTTATAGTAATCAAGGTATGGTATTGGTGGGTAAATAGATACATGGGTTAATGAAACAGAATAGACCACAGATAGCCCCCCACAATATGTCTGACTAATGTCTGACAAAGGTGCAAAAGTAATTCAGTGGAGAAAAATGGCCTTTTCAACAAATACTACCAGAGCAATTAGATATCCATGGGGAAAAACCAACAAAAAAAAAGAACTTAACCCAGACCTTATAACTTACAGAAAAATCAACTCAAACTGGATCATGGGCTTAAATGTAAAACATAAAACTATGAATCATTTAGGAGGAAAAAAGAAGTAAAATCTTTGAGATCTCCAGCTAAGCAGAGATTTTAGACTTAACGCCAAATGCGCAGTCAGTAAAAGAAAATTGGTAAATTGGACTTCACCAAAATTAAAAACGTCTGCTCTGCAAAACACCCTGTTAAGAGGATGAAAAGACAAGCTATATACTGGGGAGACATGTTTGCAAACCACGTATCCAATACAAAGGACAAGTATGTGGCATATACGAAGAACTCGTAAAACTCAACAGTAACAAAACCTAAGAGTCTGATTAGAAAATGAGCCAAAGACATGAAGAGCTATTTCACTGCAGAGGATACGCAGATGGCAAATAAGCACGTGAAGAGATGTTCAGCTTCATTAGCCGTTAGGGAAAGGCAAAGAAAAAAACCACAATGAAATATGATGACACACCTATGAGGACAGCTGAAATAAAGAAGAGTGACAACACCAAATGCTGGCCAGGAGGCAAGGTGAACCAACCACTCATGTACTGCTGGTGAGAATGTAAGATGGTACAGTTTCTCTGGAAAACAATTTGGTAGTTTCTTATCAAAGTAAACAGGCAACTACCACACAAGCCAACAGTCACACTCCTGAGCAGATGGCAGAATTTCTAAAGAAATGGAAACCTGACATTCACACAAACACCTGGGCATGAACATTTATAGTAGCTTTATACGTCATTACCAAAATGTGCAGACGACCTAGACGTCCCTTAATAGGTGACTGGTTGAGCAAACTGTCATACATCCATACCATGGACTCCTGCTCGGCAATAAAACAGAATGAAATGACACATGTAAAAACTGGAATCAAATTTGATAGAATTATGCCGAATGGGGGAGGGTAGCCAATCCTGAAGGTTACATACTGTGTGATTCCATTTATAGGCGATTTGGAAATGACAAGATTTTCGGAATGGAGGACAGAGTAGAGGTTGTCAGGGGCTAAGGATGGGGTAGAGCAGGAGGGAGTAAAGATGGCAACAGAGGGACCCTGTGGTGACAGCGCTGCTCTGCGTCTTGACTGTATGCCACCTCCACATGCCCGCACGCGGGAGGCAACTGCGTAGGTCCAAGTACACACACAGGCAAAATGAGTGCAAGTCAAACTGGGAAAACACAAAGACTGCTGGATGATATCATGTCAATATCCTGGCTGTGAGATTGCCCGGCAGTGTTTCAAGATGTTATCACTGGGGGAAACGGGAGAAAAGGTACAGGGGGACCTTTCTGTATTATTTCTCACAACCGTGTGTGAATCTACGATCATCTCCAAATAAAAGTCAACAACCCCGCAAGTCGGAACTTCCTCCCTCCCCCTTTTTCCCCTTCCCCCCACCCCCAGCTAGTTGTTGAACATTTACCAGCACAGAATCGCTTCTCTTTGGAGAACGGACTCTGTGTTAGGCGAACTCATGGCTTCTTCCCTGAGCCCCTCCCAGGAGACAAAGTCGGTGGCTGGAGACCAAGAGTGGCTTCACCTTCCATGACTTCAGGTTTCCTCCCCTGTAAAATGGAGACAGGACTAGAGTGAAGGAAACTTTTACCCACGTTACCTTCCCTCAGCCTCTCGGCTAGCCCAGTGAGCCAGGCATTGGGAGTCTCCCAGTTTCAGGTGACCAGACGGGCCGAGCGATATGCCTACCATAGAGCGTGACCGGGCAGGAGTCCACAGAGCAGGCATGTTGGGTCACTGCCGGCTGCCTGGAAGCCTGGGTCCTAAGTTCAAGTCGCGGGGTCGGGGGGCTCGGAGAGACGCAGCCTGCTGCCACCAAGTAGATACGGTTGCACCAGGAGCCAGAGCCCGCACCGGGCCAGCTTCCCTCCACTGCGGAGCTAGAAGAGAGAGTTGCTCATTTCCCCCACGCTTGTTGTCTGTTCCCTACCATTGGCTGCAGTACGTAGACAAAACAACCCCAAAGGCCCAGCGCTCTCTCCTTAGAGACCAGGCAGGGGATCAGGGTCAGCAGCTGTGGGCCATGGGAATGTGGGTATGTACAAGCCCGGAGGACGCTGGCGGGGGTGGGGGTGGGGGGGTAACCCTGATCCTGGGGCCGACCCAGCCCACGAGGAAAGGAAAGAAGTATCTCTTTGCGTTGGAGATCACATTGCCCAACAGAGGCTTACCTTCCAACCCTTAGCGATCTCCTTGGTGCTTTCCTCACTAACTCTAGAGGATGGACAAAGGCAAGGTGGTTCAGTGGTTAGAGCCCTGGGCTGGCGGTCAGGAGACCCACGTGGACTTCAGACAGCTCTGTGACTTCCTCCAAGATTTTGGAGGAGTCATGCTCCTCCCTTCTGGAATTCCATGTCTTCATCCATAAAAAGAAGGGGTTCGGATCCAGTGGTCCCCAAGGCCTCTCCAGGCCCTGCCAGTCCTCATATTCAAGGTTAGCTCCAAGGCCTGCACGCAGGGCCTGCCTGATTCCACCACAGCTCACAAACATGATTGGAACAGAAGCCCTAGTCCGATTTCATTTTTCTTCCAAGGCTGTTTATTGCCTAACAAAATGTACTTAGTGGTAAATTCGTGACTGTGATGTTAAGTGCAAGCTACAAAGCCAGAGACCAAAAAAAAAAAAAAAAAAAAAAAAGAAAGAAAGAAAGAAAGGTGAGGGGGAGGGGTGGGGAGCAGAGAGTTGGAAGAGGGAGGGCCATCCAGAGGGTCAGGAAACCTCGGATTCACGGGAGCGGCTCATAAACACGGGCACTATTCCTTATTTATGCACATCCTCGGCCCTGTCTGGGTTCCGCGTGGTCTCCACTTCTTGTTAGCTTTTCAGCTGCACACCAGGCCCCAGCTGGCAGTGGCTAATTGCAATCAGCAGGTGAGAAATGTAGGTTCTCCGAAAAGGAATTATCTCCAGCGCTGGGAACCATTCTGGGAAATGTAACAGACCTGGGAAGAGAGGGGGAGATGTTTAAAACCTGAACTTCTGTGAAAAGCATTAATTGAAAAAGACAGCACCGCGCACCAGGAACCCATGACTCGCTCGCCTGAAAATATAATGAAGCAACTTCATGTGGAAGGAAAGACGGGGGAGCATTTCCATTTCTGCAAAAGCAGCTCTTGCCTCGTGCGCCCAGGCCCTGCCTGCCCTCTTTTCCCAGGAGAGCCGGAGAGCACAAAGGTTTGCTCTGGTGGGCTCGTCTGTACCTTTACATTGTTCTGCATCGGTAAAACCCCGGCGCCAAGCTAAGGACTTTTCATTTATCTGGATTTGTTTATTTATTTATTTATAGAGAAAGACGTGAGACAATCTACTGTGAAGTGGAATGACTTGGGAAAGCAAGTTCAAGATCGGGGCGCGATCTCCAGCTTGCCAAACACGCAGGTGTTCGCTCAAGCCTCATGCCGAGGGGAGAGGGGCGAGGGGGCAGGAGGCGGGTGCAGCCACCGACCGACCCTAGAAGGCTGTCCCGTTCCTTGGGGAGGCAAGCAAGCCGCAAGGCAAGGAGCAGGTTCCTGGAGGGGACTGTGATCTCCGCCCAGGCTGCTGGCCATCGCGCCCGTCGGAAGCCCCCGGGGACACGAGAAAGGCCCTCTGAGCACCTACCTGCTCACCTGTAGAATCGGCTTCTCTCTGTGCATTCTCAGGAAAGGGAGTGAAAAGCATACCAGAGGGGTGATTTGAATTTCCTTTTCTCAATACGTGCCCCTGTGGGGAATGCTGCGCGGTGTCGCACGCTGATTCAAGGCAAACGGTCTCTCTGCTCACTGGGGTTGAAGGCAGGTTGTGGGTAGCCCGCCTCGCACCAGGCTGGGGGGAGCCCCCCCAGCGTGGACTCGGGGATCTCCCGGCCGGGGCCTGGTCTGGCCACCTTTACGGCCAGGACCCCCCAGCCCCTGTGGCCTGCTGGGGCCCGTGTGAGAGGAGGGAGTGAATTGCGCTGCAACCCTTCCCCGGATTCGGTAGAAGGCAAGGGCAAAGATGTGGCATAAAACACAAAAGGCTCGCTCCCCCGAATAAGTGTTGACTGGGATTTGGGGGAGGATGGGTGGCTTCGTTTTCCCTTCCTCTTGGTTGTCTATAAGATCAAGGGGAGGGAGAGTTTCGACTCTGGGGCCGGGCTCTGAAGGAACCACAGTCCCTGGTGGGAGGTCAGACTAAGGACAGCTATTGGGGGGGGGTTGGCTGGGGGATTCTGTCTGCCTGCAGGAGCCCCTCCTGAAGTCCCCAGCCGCTCCAGGGGCCCCAGGAATGTCAGAGGAGAGATTCGGGTCTCCAGGGGAGGAGATAAAGAGGCCTGAAGACGTTGGCTTTGGAGCTAAACCCCAGGCTTTGTGATCAAAAGACAAATAAACAGCCATTCCCACCGGGTCTCTCAAACCTGCTGAGCGGCACACATGTTTCCTCCTTATAAACAAGCTTACCTGAAGAAGGCGAAGAAAACCAGACCCTGAAATCCCACACAGTTTTTGGCAGACCCCTTAGGAGAAACGGCTGCCGGCAGCTTATCAAGTGCCTTTCTCCCATCGCTCTGAAATAAGATGTCAAAGTTTGAACATAAACCATGAACAAACAAAATCAGCCCCATCCTTCGTGCTGGCTTCCCCATCCTGACACGGGGAAGGCTGAAACAGAGCTGCAGAATTTGAAGCTGCTGGAACGACTTGAGGGAGGCCAGCAGGTTGAGGAGGTAAGCAGGGAGAGGTGGCCTCCTTTCGACGAACGCCGGACCCCACACGGCTGAGCTGTGTAGGCCTAGGGGGCCCTATTCCCACGACTGTCCATGCAGTTGTTTCCAGAGGTGTCAGTGGCCAAGGCCAATGTGCTAAGTACCCACTATGAGCCACCATTTGGGACAGGCCACTGTCCAAACAGATCTCTGTCCCGAAGCTTCCATTCTAATTAGTAAATTAAACAGCACGTCAGTAGGTGATCCGTGCCAGAGCGAGAATGCATCCAGGAGAGGGGCGCGTGGGTAACTCAGCCGGTGAAGCATCCAACTTCTGATTTCGGCTCAGGTCATGGTCTCCGGGTCATGAGATCAAGCCCTGCGTCGGGCTCCATGCTCAGTGGGGAGTCTGCTTGAGATTCTCTGTCTCCCTCTCCTTTTGCTCCCCCCCCCAATAAATAAACGAACAAATAAATAAATAAATAAATAATCTTTAAAAAAGAAAAAAGGAATATATCCAGGAGAGGGGTAGAAAATGGGGGAGGCAACTTTTGAGCAAAGATGATGGAGTGAGCCCCTCCAGGAGGTGCTCTGAGGGAAGAAGGACCCAAGTAGAGGGGACAGTAAGTGCCAATGACCTGAAGTCGAAGCAGGCTTGGCAGAGGCCAAGGGCACCATGGGAGCCAGTGGGGCTGAAATGGAAACCTGAAGGGTGTCCCAGCAGATCCGGAGTGCAGTGCAGAGTCACCGAACATCATGGCCAGTGCCCCAGGTCACCTCATCAGCCTGTTCTGCTGGGCTGGACTCTCCAGAGCTGCCTCGAGGGGCCTATGGGACTCCCTGGTTCTCCATCAACTACCACCTAGTCCCTGATAGGGTCCTGTCTAGTTACCAACCAACTAGAGGGGAAGCCCCACCCCCTGACTTCCTGGACGGACGTCAAAACTCCCAATGCTTCAACTCGAACATGGAGGCATCCGGGAGACAGACGTGGAGGAAGAGGGAGGCTGATCTGAAGGTGTCCCTCACTACCCCCCACCCCTTGGGTCCCCTACAAAAGCTGTCGCCAGACACTGAATGATTCAATAAAACTTTGGCTCACCCTTCCCCAGCACTTTTCCCACAGGAAGCATGAAGAAGCTTCTGGAGAGATTTAGTTGTGTTCTGGGCCCATCGGATTTGGACAGAATCTCTGGCGCAAGCCCCCAGGATTGATTCAGGGTCTATCACACTGACAGACTCTGTCCTGGCTCCAAGAGTGACGCAAGCAGGGTCTATCCTACACCGGGGAAGCTGCGGCTCAGGGCTAGCCCAAGCTCACCGATGACAAATTCTTGGCTTGATGCCCTGAGGATTTCCTTGGTCAGAACCTCCCTGTTTGCTTTTCAGCATTTAGCAACACAGGCATTGCAACACTCACACAGAGGCTCAAAGTGGGGTGACCCTGGAAGCAAGGGGCTCATTCTGGAAGCCCAGGGACCTGGGCAAGGCTATGTGACTGGATGTTGGGGTTTGGCCAGAAGCAGGTCAGAACGGCCACGGCTGTGGAGTAAGGGCTCTGTGACAGGGCAGAACGCCCCACAGCTGCAGACCTGTTGAGCAGTCTCGAGGTCTTCTGTGTGGACCCTGAAGACAGCAGCATGGGCAGTCAGGAGGGAGAGACGGACACGAAGTGGGGGAGAACAAGGACGAACTGAAGGCCAGCTGGACAGAAGGGAGCCTTCCCAGTTTCTCACAGCCTCCCAACTTCACAGACGCGGGTGACCTACAGGCCAGGTGGGAGCCCTCCAGCGTGCACACCCGGTGGCCCCGGCGCTCAGAGAAGCCCAGGGAGGGGGGCTGGTGGTACTGGAGGGGCTGCAGGCCCAATGCCACCCACACCAATGACGCGAGAGGGCAGAGGGGTGACACGTGTGAGCTGGGGCAGTGCCCATCCTGCCCCGATGGTCAGACCACAGAAATGGCTGCTCCTTCACAAATCTCACATGAGTTTCTCTTCTGGCCAACCCTGACTGTGGAGGGAAAAAGCGAGAATTCTGTGAAAAACATAGTTCCCGCTTATCGACTACGATACAAACCCACCACTGTGACTTTGACCTTAGGCCTCAGCTTCCTCACCCCCGACATCTAGGGGTTGGCCTGAAGGAAACTGTCGGGAGCATCCGTGTTACAGTAACGATTCCTCTCTCCCCCTCACTGGTGAGCCAGCGAGGGCAGCGCATCGTGCCAGGTCAACTTGCATCACACACAGAGGTGCCAGGAGAGCCCAGATGCCATTGCAACATTGGAAGGCCCCACTGACTGGACTCGGTCCAGAGTCTCAGCCTTAATCCTCAGAGGCACTCCACGTTCTGTGGGCACACACACTGCCTCATTTCCCACCTTACCGTAGGTCTGTAGGAGTGAGACATTATCATCTGTCTTCCCTGGTAGTAAACTTCAGACCCAGCATGCGGCTGGACTTACGCCAGTCACCTGCTGAGGCGGTGGCAGCAGGTGACGAAGCCCATGCTCCGTCTCTAGCACTCGGGCTGAGAAGTCCCAGAAGGTTGCAGAGAGATTTTTAGGCTGCACACAGTTCAATTAACAATCCAGACCCAAACACGTTCTCTAGGAGTTCAGCTTCCAGGTGATTCCAGAAAACTCTAACACAACCTAATGAAAATTTTTCTCAGCAAATAAGGTGAGCACTGTAATCCATGAAGAGCTTTCAACAAAATATGCTCTTTGTAGACTCTGTTCTTAGGGACTACAGGGGGTGGGAGGAGACAAAGAGGTAGAAATGCAGAAAGGAAATGGAAAAAAATTAAACTGTATAGAGAGACTCACTTATGACCAAAGAAAAGGGGATGCGTAAAAACATGGTTATTCAAGAGAAGGGAGGCTGCTGGATGGATCTTCTTTGAAATTCCATGAGTTTAGGAGATCATCAACAAAATCTAAAGCTAGAGGCTCCTGTGTCAGCACATGCGAGGTACAAAGAAAGAAAGGAAAGGAAAATGCCAGAAGGAATACCTTAATTCAGAGTACCTTGTGAAAGAAAGAACTTCTATTTATTATGGAACAGAGTGGGTGCAACTCTGAATGAGACTATGGTCCTGAAGTTACACCCTCTAGACTTGTGCCTTGTGTGATGTCTGTCTGTTGGGGGGAGGAAAAGTCACTTTCCCTCTACCCTTCTAGGTTCTTGGCTCAGATACCCCCCCCCCCACACACACATAAAGGACCAATAGGAGAAAAACAAACAGATGTTTAATAATATGCATACCTTCGATGTACATGGGAGACACCCAGGAAAAAAAAACTAACCCAAACTGGCCTAAGCCACCCTCTTAAATACCATCTCCAGCTAAAGACTAGAGAAGATGTCGAGGGAGGGGAGGCCAGTTCTGGGAGGTTTCCAGGCAAAGCGTAGTAATCAAGAGTAAAGGTGTTACACAGATTTAGGTCACTGCCTTCTCTACTGATCAGAGTTTCTAGAGATTGAGTCATCCTGGTACAGAGAGGGAGACACCCTTACAAATGGAGAGTTCCCTTATACATGTAATTTTCTCTTACAAAATGGTAACTTGTACTCAGTTTTCAGAGTTTTTCCCAAGTCTGCTGTTCCTTAAAAATAATCAGCCTAAAATAATCCTTATGCCAAAGAGGCATATTTTGGGGTGACAAATTCTGCTCCCCTTCAGCTAGAGTATAAGTATGTTTCACCTGGAGTGAGGTGGCTCAGATCCCAGCCGGGGAGCCTCCAAGGTGCAAAGGCCAGCCAGCAGGAGGGGCCAGCACGGCTGTAAAGAACACTGAAGACTTAAAAGTGAGAACGGACTTATGTCCACACAAAAACTGGCATGCAGATGTTTATAGTAGCTTTATTCATGATTGCCAAAGCTTGGAAACAAACAAGATGTCTTCAGTAGGTGAATAGTCAATCAACTGTGGTCATCCAGACAACAGAATATGATTTAGCACTAACAAGAAATGAGCTCTCAAGCCATGAAAAGACAAGGAGGAACCTCAAATGCATGTTACTAAGTGAAAGAAACCGATCTAAAAAGGCTACATATGCCATGATTCCAACTGTATGACATTTTGGAAAAGGCAGAGCTCTGGAGACAGCAAAAAGATGAGTGGTTGAGGGTGCCTGGGGAGATAGGGGAAGGAAGCATAAGTGAAGCCCAGAAGATTTTTCGGGCAGTGAAAATAGTCTGTATGATATTATAATGGTGGATACACATCACTACATTTGTCCAAATCCATAGAATGTCCAACAGCAAGGGTGAACCCTAATATAACCTGTGGACTCTGGGTGCTAATGAAGTACCAGGGTAGGTTCATCAACTGTAACAAATGTACACTCTGGTGGGGCTGTTGATAAGGGGAAAGCTGTGCATGTGTTGGGGGCAGGGGTTATCCGGGAAATCTCCATACCTTCTTCTCCATTTTGCTGTGAATCTAAAACCTAGAGGAGAACCCAGGCAGTGACCTCTCTGACCTTGGCCACAGCAACTTCTTGCTAGACATGTCTCGAAAGGCAAGGGAAACAAAAGCAAAAATGAACTATTAGGACTTCATCAGGATAAAACACTTCTTTTTTTTTTTAAGATTTTATTTATTAGACAGAGAGAAACACAGCGAGAGAGGGAACACAAGCAGAAGGAATGATAGCGGGAGAAGCAGGCTTCCCGCAGAGCAGAGAGCCCGATGCGGGGCTCGATCCCAGGTCCCCAGGATCTGACCTGGGCCGAAGGCAGACGCTTAACGACTGAGCCACCCAGGCACCCCAGGATAAAACACTTCTACACAGCAAAGGAAATAGTCAATAAAACTAAAAGGCAAGCTATGGAATGGGAGAAGGTATTTGCAAATGACTTACCAGTTAAAGAGCTAGTACCCAAAATCTATAAAGAACTTATCAAACTCAGTGCCCAAAAAACAAAAAATAGAGTCAAGAAACGGGCAGAAGATGTGAACAGGCATTTCTGCAAAGAGGACATCAAATGGCCAAAAGAAACATGAAAAAGTGCTCAACATCACTCAGCATCAGGGAAATATAAATCGAAACCACAATGAGATACCACCTCACACCAGTCAGAATGGCTAAAATTAACAAGTCAGGAAAAAACAAATGTTGGAGAAGTTGTAGAAAAAGGGGAGCCCTCCTACACTGTCGGTGGGAATGCAAACTGGCGCAGCTGCTCTGGAAAACAGTATGGAGTTTCCTTAAAAAGTTAAAAATAAAACTACCCTACAACCCAGCAACTGCACTACTGGGTATTTACCCAAAGGACAGAAACATAGTAATCTGAAGGGGAAAATGCACTTCAAAGTTGAGAGCAGCAATGTCCACAATAGCCAAAATATGACAAGAGCCTAGATGTCCGTTGACAGATAAATGGATAAAGATGACGAGGTATGTATATACAATGTACTCGGCCATCAAAAAGAATGAAATCTTGCCACTTGCGGTGACGTGGATGGAGCTAGAGAGTATTATGCTAAGTGAAATAAGTCAATCAGAGAAAGATAAATACCATATGATTTCATTCATATGTGGAATTTAAGAAACAAAACAGATGAATATGGGTGAAGGGAAGGAAAAATAAAATAAGATGAAAACAGAGAGGGAGGCAAACCATAAGAGACTCTTAACTATAGGAAACAAACTGAGGGTTGCTGGAGGGGAGGGCGCCGAGGGGATGGGGTCACTGGTGATAGACGTTAAGGAGGGCATTTGTAGGAATGAGCACTGCGTGTTATATCCAACTGATGAATCACTAAATTCTACTCCTGAAACTAATAATACACTATGTTAACTCAATTGAACTTAAATAAAAAATTAAAAATTAAAAAAAAAAAACCTCTAAAAAATTAGAGTCTTTTTAAAAAGTGGGAAAGGAAACTGAATCTGAGGTTCCTTAACGTTCAGCATTATCAAAAATGGAAGTTTAGAAACGAAATTGTAGTTTGATTAGTGAACCACAACATTCTTCCTAAATCCTCTCAACGGTTCAGTGCAAACACGGCTCAGGTCTCCCATATTCTACAAACAAAAAAGTTAGGCCCAGGACTCTCTAGAGGCAGGAATGATCTAAATTGGAATTTAGCTTGTAATACGTTTGTCTAGTGCAGGAGTTGGCAAACTTTTTCTGTAAAGGGCCAGATAATAAATATTTTAGGCTTTGCAAGCCATACGGTCTCTACTTCAATTACTACTCTGCCACTATAGCATGGTTGTGTCCAATAAAACTTTATTTACAAAAACAGGCACAAGCTGGACTTGTCCTGTGGGCTGTAATTTGCTGGTCTAGTATGTTCCTAGAAAGTTGGGCTTGCCTATGCTCAAAGTATGGGCAAATTGAGTATTGAAATTATGCATTACATATAAATTATATATGTTCTAACACAGAGAAGGAGGAATTAAGGAAAACAGTGACACAAGAAAAGCAAGGAAGCTGATTTTTGTTTCCTAAGCCAGAGGGAGAAGAATGCAGAGACGAGCCAGGAGGAAGGGGAGGCAAAGCGTGCCTTGCTGGGGGCAGCACTCACTGGGAGGAATGAGAGACAGAGAACACGAGACCGGAGCACAAGGGACTCTGACTCCAGGCCACTGTCTGCCCTTCGGTCATTCTGCCCAGTCCCCAAATCCTCACAATCCGGAGCCAGGCAGGAAAGGAAGGCACAGCAAGCTGTGGTGAGTGAGCGGAGGTGGGGATGACAGCCACCCTGGGGGTGTCTCTCCATGAGGACAGATCCCTATCTTCTTCCGACAACACATTATGCTGAAAACATAGCTAAACTTGAGCTTAAATAAACAATTTAATCAGCAGCCCAGTTTCCTTTTATCACCCAATCTCCCGGCTAGACGGACTAATTATTTTCCATCTCCTAACCACTGGACTGTTAAGTATCATCTGAAGCAAACAGAATCCCAGGCATTGCCGAATGCTGTCGCAGCCCAGGCCCTGCGCTAACGTGATTCCCTCCGTGGCTGCGTTTTTAAAGACCCTGCAACTAGATAAACATGGCTCTCGGAATGACTGCTTGCAGAAGTACTTTGTTGTGTGGGAGGGAGAGAAGGCTTTTTCATCAGAAAACACAGCCAGTGTTCACTAGCAAAGAAAATAAGAGACAGGTCGGATTGTAAGCGTGGCCATCACCACTTCGGAGAGAGAGAATATTTCTAGACGGTCCCTGACGAGCGCGCATTTCAACTCTCTCGGCCTCACTTCCCCTTCTACAAAATGGAGCTCGTGGTGTTTACCGTGGGGAGGAGTTCCGCAGAATAAATCGGATGGTGTAGCTGACCCGGCTCTCAGCCTACAGTGGGCACCTTCTAAACGGGAGGTCACCTGATATTACCTAAGACTGATACTTGTGACACAATTCGGGCACAAAGAAGATCACGCCAATTCAGTGGGGAGAACGGCAGTCCTGAAAAAAGATGTTTTCCACGCTCTTTATCGACCTTCCCGTGGTCTGGGCCTTCTACAGAGCAGCTCCCCTGAAGTGGGCTCCTGACCAGGGTAGACATTAGTTCCATTGGCACAAAGGCGCTCTGGTGGACCCCACCCCTTGGCTGCCGTCCCGCCTCTGAGGCCACGTGGAATCACGGAAGTAGATAGCAGTCAGGATAAGTGAAGACTTCAAGCCTTCTGGGTAATGAGACAATGCCATCCACTGAATCACAGGTTTCTTTTGGCAGCTGTACAGAGGGAACACCCTTCCTGTCGCTGTCGCCCTTCCCAAACCCACGGCCTCTCCTGGCCTGGGCTCCAGTCTCCTTGCAGGCTGATGTCCCTCCCACGCCATCCCACGCATGCGGCCCGCGGGGAAGGGAACGACTTACCTCGCAGCCAAGGCCTTCTCCAGTCCCGCATCACCGGCTGTGCATCCCCGCGGCCCCTCCGCAGGGCCCTCGGGACTCACAGGAACCCAGGCAGCTGCCTCCCAGCGGGTCCCTGGGACCTCAGCGTCAGCTCCCTCCACTCCATCCTCCGCACGCGGCCAGGAGGCTTGCTCCCAAGGCCCGGATCTGCTCCTGGCACTGCCCTGCCGAACAGCCAGGACGTGAGGAACAAAGTTCACCCTCTTCAGCACGATCCAGAAGGCCTGTCCCAAGCTGGCGCCGGCCGACCCCGGGGCGCCTTACCTTCGGGCCCTGCGCTCCTGCCGTTCTCTCTGCCGTGCGTGCCCGCCCCTCCCTCCCGAGCTTATCCGACTTCAGCCTCCGGCTCGAATGCGACGCTGTTTCGGACACCCCCACGTCACACGAGCACCAACGGCCCCCTCTTCCGTATTCCTGTAGTGACTTGTTTGACCCTCCTTTCTGGTACTTTCCAAACATCAGTGTAACTAGTCGTAGATGGTTTGTGTTCGGCTGTAGCCTCGATAAGGGCATGAGCTATAACTTACTCATCTGGGTCTTTCTAACACTCAGCCCAGTAGCTGACATGGGGTGGTCAGCGCACTTTGCTACGAAAACAGAACGAATTCAGTGAACAAATGCCGCAGGCTTGCGGGGGCAGGAGTGGCTGATGCAGGAAGACACAAGAAATCCAGAGGCGCCACCAAGGGATTCTTCTATATTTCCTCGTTAATGGTTTTTAAATTTTTCTGAGGTTCGCCTTTGGAGAATTAGCCAAGCTTTACTGCTACTCGCTCCCTCTTCCACCAAATCGATAACCATCTCTATTCTCAGAGCTGTCAGTCATCCTTTATTTACGATTTTAAACCCGAGTTATAATCCATCCCTTGGCCATGTTTTGCTCAGCGTCCACGAAGCTCAGGAGACTGTCTTTCTAGACTCGGCCTTGCCAGCCCTCCCTACCCTCCATCATCTGCAAAAGCCTTATTAGCAATAGTTTGCACAGGTGAAGTCAAGAGACTCCCCATCTCACGGCGATTTTCCCGGGGCTCCCAAGGACAGCCTCCCTCCTTTTTGCTGTTTCTTGCCCTGAAGCCCAAGGGTAAGTTCCACGCTCTGCGGCAGGGAGCCCTGGCCCCACCGCCCACCTTCTCCCCGAAGGGGGGGGGGGGAGTCCACACTCTGGCTTCCACCCCCACCTTCTCAACTCAGCACTGCCCCCTTCCTCTGGTTGGGACCACTTTGGGCTTCACTGCTGTTCTGGAAGCAGGCCAGGCTCTATGGTGCCGCGTGGCTCTCCAACATCCTGTTCCTAGAATGCTTCCCCTTCCTCCCCCATCTGGTGAACTCCCAGTCGTCCTTTAAGGTCCCTCTCGGCTCTTGCCTCTCCAGACGCAGGGCATCTCTCCTGCCAATACTCTTCCCCCTCCTACATGGGAAAGCACTAGAAATAGGCTTTCGCGATGGGATTCTCCCTACCTGTTTTTTTTTTTCCCATCTTTCTAATTTAATTTAATTTCTGGATATCAAGGGCAATCACTGGATGACTTATAATTACTGGTGAATGACTTACTCTCGTCGTTGGCTCATGCGCGCTCCATAAGCACTAGCAAAGCCACTACCCAAAACCAAAGCCAGGCAGGATGGTGACCATAACCTACACGCCGTTCCCTACCCGCCCCCCCTCATTAACCTATGCCTTTGACTCCCCATTTGACAGGGTTTATCATATTTTTGAACCATACATTCATCATCCCAATTCTTTCCTTTTCATATGATTTTACTGCAGTTACGTACATTCTTTTAAAATTAAAACCCCTTATTTTAGTTGTTTCTAACCTCAACAAAAAAGAGCACTCTGCATGTAAACTTTCCAAGCTTTTTTTTTTTCTTTCAGATTTTGCACTGCTAAGATGCATCCCTATTTTCCTATGTCACTGTCACTCACTTAGTCTCCTGTGTAATTTTCCACGGTGTGCCTATGCCACAATTTATTCCTCCACTCACCTTTTGGTTGGGCATTTGGCCTGGGATGGGGTTGCCGGATTTAGCAAGTAAAAAATACAGGGCACCCAGTTAAATTTGATTTTAAGACCATGGTTTAGGATAAGTATGTCCATGAAATATTTGAGACATGCCTATTACCCAAAAAGTATTCGTTGCTTGTCTGAAATTCAAATTTAACCGGCCATCCTCTATTTTATGTGACAGCCCTAGTTTGGAAACAGAGCTGCTATGAACATTTCTACACATGTCTTCCATTGGAGAGGCCAAGGTGTCCCCCGGGTCTATACCTAGGTGTGTGAATTCCCACTTAGGAGTTTGACACCAAACTGTGTTCTTAAGTGGCAGCTCTCGATTCTTGAGCCCCATCTCCCATTTTAAGAAGACAAAAAGCGTCAGGGTGTGGGAGGAGAGGATTACATGTGAGGAGACCGGTGAAGAGCCATAGCTCCACAATGAATGCCCTCTCCTCTCCCTTTTAAGGCAGGGGTTGGTTTACCCCCAAGCCTGGTGAGGGCCTTCAAGATGTTTTGCAGTATGTTCCCCACAGCTGGGAACCCCAGGGCAGCTCACCTATGCCCCCCAAAGCTAAAGCAGACTGTGGGCTGGGTTTTGCTTTCAGACCATGCCTCCAGAGGCTATGTGGGGGTGTGGGGGTGGGGACAGAAGGGCCATTGGGTGCTTTCATGGCCAAGTCAGTAGAGACTACTGCCCTGGGGTGACTCTGGATTCCCAGAGTACATTGGGACAGGAGATGCAGGAGTGTGACCCACAGACTCGAAGCAGCCACAGAAGAGAGAGAGCGGATGTGAAGCCAACTTGGGTCCTGAATCGTAGGGCAAGACAATCCCAGCTGAAAGAGGCTGGAGAGATCCCAGCAGCTCAGGAGCAGGCCCAGACCACCACCCTTTGTGGTGACCTATCAGCCCAAGATCAAGAGAACGGGAGAGAGGTCTCCAGCCAAGAGAATCTCTGAAGGGCCCAAGAGAACACCTCAGGAGGGGAAAGCTGGCTTTACTCATCTTCCGCGCCCAACCAGGGCCCCAGCTCTAAACACCTGAAAACGACACCCAAGAAGGGCAATGGCACCCCCAAGTTAGACTGTCTGCTTCCTGGCCTCTCATCCCTCTCCTAGCGCCAACCAATGGTGGCTGGGGCAAGACGGCCCCCAACAAATGGAGGTGGTGAGCAGGGACAGAGAAGTTCCACTCCCCGCCCAACCACCCCATCGCAGCCTCTCTGCCTAAAGGGGGCCTAAGGCACGCAGGGTAGAACTGAGTGCCAAGCCAAGCTTGGAGTTCTGACTTTGTTTACATCTTGGATGGGCCCTCCGCATTGCCCAATTGTGAGTTGAAGTGACCATAACCATCTATTACCTAATAATAAACAGAAATAAGACCTGCTTAGTTTGCATGCAAGTTTTGGAGGAGATCACCCTCCCTGAATCAAGTCTAACAACCGAGCGCTGCTTTGTTCGCGGCGGAAGCCACGCTTATCTGCATACTGGTTACACAGGCATGTCCTGATCGATGCTTGGCCACCCCACACATACATACAGTCACAGCCAGCCACGCTGGACTAGCCAACCAGCCGAGAGGTCAGAGGGTTTCCTTCCCTCCCAGCCTCCTCTGGGCACTCCTTCCCCTTTCCACTCCTCTCCCTCCCTCGCCCTCCCAACAGCTTGTGAGTATCCTGATGCCAAGTAGGCTATCCCGGAGGAGGGTCTGGAAGCACATTGTCAACCTGCTGGACACTGAGCTCGTCAGGAACAGAAACCACGTTTTATTTGCTTTGGTGTCTCTAGCAGCAAGCCCAGTGTCCAGAACACAGTAGCCCTTAACCAGAGTTTATTGGAAGGATGAGCGAGTGAATGAGTAAATGAATGGGCAAATGGATTTAGCAAAAGGCCACAGGGATCAGCATTTGGCCACTTCTATTTCAAGTTTTATCCCCAACAATGAAGATAAAAGAGCAGTATCTGGCAAATCTGTGGTGACCGAAGCTGGAAAGAAGCCATAATGTCCTAGACGAGAGACTCGGGACTCAAGATCTCAACTGGATAGACAGAATGGGTGAGAGAAACGAGATGAAATTCGGGAAAGATAAATAAATGTAACCATCGTGCTCTGGATTCAAATGGTCAACGGCCCCAGTTTGGGAAACTCTGCTCCCTTGGAAAATCCTCTGGGAAATTTTTGGTTCAATATAAGTCACCAACAAAGCAAGGCTGCCAATACAGACATTCAGAACCGGGCTTGGGCAGGCCATATCAGAGAAGGCTCGGGGAAGGAGGACACTGCTAAATAGAGCATGCCAGAGCCTGGTGACCAGCAAAGTGAGGGATTTGGGAACTTCAATATATAAGAAACAATTGAAGAAATGGGACATCTGTGCCTGGAGATAAGAAACAAGGAGTCAACAAAAGTAGCTTTAAATTGGCTGACGAGCCATACTGTAGACGAGGAGTTGGCCTTAGAAGGTGGTGCCACAGCAGAACTACAGAGGGGCGATGTGTAGCTGAAGATACATAAGAACCCTGTCCCCGAACATCCCAGCTACGGAACAGTCTGCTTTATAGGCAGGGTCACTCCCACTCACCTTTGGAGGTCCAAAAGAAGCTCAAGAATGATCTCCATTCTTGCCTCCCGAGTCCCTTTTGGTCTTGATATGCTGGGAGTCCACCTCGGGATCGTTAGGTAAGCTGATGCGAATTCAGGAAGCAGGTGGATTACAGAGTGAAGCTGTGGCTTAGAGATACCAGCTATATCTGAAGCCAAGTCAAGAGAGGCTTTGGGGGCCAAACAGAAGGGAAATGAGCCAGGACCAAAATTAGTTAGGTGCCACTATGTTTGCAAGGCTGACTTAGAACCTAACATTCAAAGGACACTCATAATCAGTTCCAATAAGAATAAAGAGTATTCATCCAGCATTAATAATAGGCAGATCCCAAAGTTTCCTGTCTCTTGGAATTAAAAGCCAAATAACTCTAGTCCTCTAGGGTCAGAAGCAGATGAACTAAGAGTTGAGGAGAAGGAGCCATGGGACTAACTCAGAACCTAAATGCCTTCAGATGGTTTTGTTCCACCGAATATGAAATATGTATTTGGAATCTTTGGTTTTAAACATGTACTTACCTTAAAGGAGACCGGTTCTATGTGCGGCATCCCCTAGGCGCTTGTTAGAAATGCAGAGTCTCAAGTCCCTCGCCGTCCTACTGAACCAGAATCTTCTTCTTTTTTTTTTTTTTTTATTTTGACAGAGAGAAACACAGCGAGAGAGGGAACATAAGTAGAGGGACTGGTAGCAGGAGAAGCAGGCTTCCTGCCAAGCAAGGAGCCCAATGAGGGGCTCGATTCCAGGACTCCGGGACCATGACCTGAGCCCAAGGCAGATGCTTAATGACTGAGCCACCCAGGCGCCCCCAGAATCTTCATTTTAACAAGAACCCCAGGGAGTTCACAGGTGCATTAGAATTTGAGAATCAGGGGCGCCTGGGTGGCTTGGTCGGTTAAGCATCTGCCTTTGGCTCAGGTCATGATCCCGGGGTCTTGGGATTGAGCCCTGAATCAGGCTCCCTGCTCAGTGGCGAGCCTGCTTCTCCCTCTCCCTCTGCTCCTCCACCCTGTGCCCCACTCATGCGTTCTCTCCCTCTCAAGTAAATAAATAAAATCTTAGAAAAAAAAAAAAAAGAACTTGAGAATCAGTGTTCTACACTGGAGTTGACCAAAAAATGTTGCTTTCTTGTGGTCTTATGCCATCAATCCAAATATGGGACACATGACCCAATAAGTATGAGCATATTTATGAAGACGACAGGATAGGATCTTTGGCATTAAGACTGTCCCAGCTGCAAAACTGGTTCCTGTGGTTCCAGAAAGACGGACAATTGCTACCCAAGTGACTCCATGCTGAATCAAGCAGCTGGCTTTAGCCTGAAGTAAACAGAATGTGTGTCTCACAACCCGGTGATGCCTGAGAGAACAGGAAAGCAAGTTCGATCCTTGGAATCCAACGATCCGATGCTCCGGAACGTTAGAGGCTGGAGCGATTAGGGTAGTTGAGATGAACGATCAATGCATCACCTGTCTTGACCTTCAGCTGTTCCCCCATTTTTATCTTTGGTTCCTGACCCCATGCTCTACCCTGGCGGCAGTTGGTGCTATTTTAGAAGGGGCAGTGGAAGACACCTGTTCCACTTGTACTGTGAAGGGCACCAGGCATGTCCTCTGGAATGGAATGAGGATGAACAAAGGAAATTTTAGGTTTTATAATGAAATGCCTTGAAACCTTTTTATTTGTTTGTTCTTTGCACTGCCCACGTGTTACATTGTCCTTTTTAGTGCAAGAAACAAGCCAAGAAACCAAGATAAATGGGAAAACATCAAGGCTTAAAATGAAGGATCGTCTGGCCTTGAGTGAATCAGAAAATCCATGATTTTAATTCACATCTAACCATAAGAAGCAACAAAATGGCCTTTTGATTTGTTCCAGTTTTAGGACCAAATCCAAACATCTTATCTAATAGGATGCTCAAGACTATTACTCACCCAGTAGCATTCCTCTTCTGAAAATCCCAAAAAGGGCTTTCTTTAGACCAACATTTTAACGGAGTCAGCCTCCCGACATTCTATAGTTCGGCCCTGTAATTGGGTGCAACTGGCTTCAGCAGGTGCAGCCCAAGGTCACAAAACACCGACCCTGAAATCTCTCCAATACAGCGCGAAAAGGGATAGCAGCTATCTCTGTGGTTCTTATTTACCCATTTTTTCCTGCTCTATAAATCAGATGGAGAAAAAAAAAAAAGAGAGAGAGAGATAGAGAGAAACTCTTGTTTGGCCCTTGCAACAGGATAGACCCACATGTGTGCAGAAGGAGTGCTGGGGGACCCTGCCCTCTGCTCTGCGGGGCCACTTGTGTGCCTGGCAGCCTTGCTCACAGGAATGAGCAAGTCTGAGAATGAGGGCAGGGTAGCAGATGAGCAGTGGCTGGGGGCCTGCAGGAGACATGGGAGCCACAGGAGGTACAGGCTTCCCCTCCATATCCTTCTCCGAGTGCACTCGTGCAGCGGCACGTCTTGGACAATCAGGGAGCACTAACAGGAACCATCCACGCGCTTATCAGTAAGATAGTCACGTTTATTGGCAACGTTCCCCCTGGCTCCACCCAGGGAGGGGGCTGCTCTTTAAACCCTGGTGTTCCATGGGTCAGAGAAGAACCCGCCTGCCGCAAGGCCGGGCACACCCCTTGCCTGCTTTATCCAGCAGTTCGGCCACATAACCCAGCAATATTCATTTAGCAGCAATAATGGAGTTGGTGCTGGGGAAGGCCAGAACTAAATGTGCAAGATTCCATCCCTGCCCTCAAGAAGGTCCCCGTTAGGGGCACCTGGGTGGCTCAGTCATTAAGTGTCTGCCTTCGGCTCAGGTCATGATCCCAGGGTCCTGGGATCGAGCCCCGCATCAGGCTCCCGGCTCAGCAGGAAGCCTGCTTCTCCTGCTACCATTCCCTCTGCTTGTGTTCCCTCTCTCGCTGTGTTTCTCTCTGTCAAA
>CM053612.1:74189486-74245268 GCA_028646535.1 Procyon lotor
TTGTGTGTGTGTGTGTGTGTGTGTGTGTGTGTGTGTGGCGGGGGCGGGGGGGCTATACTAACATGACAAACTAGCAATCGCAAAGCAGGAGATGGTAAATGCCAAGAGAGTGGTAAAAACAAAGAGAGTATAGTTGCCTGGAACAAAAGTGCGGTGCGTTGTAACAAGAGGGAAGCAGGACGGGGGAGGGTGGTCAAGAAATCTGGGAGCTTGAGGTCACAGGGGAGGGCATTCAGGGGTGGGCGGAGAAGATGGGGGGGCAGGTGAAGGGGGCTATGAGACTGGGACGGAGGGGTGTGGTTGAGCCATAGCTGGGGACAGTGGCTGCAGCAGAGGTTTCTACTCTGTGCGGGACTCCTCCCTTGGCTTGTGCCATGATCCAGAATAAACCCTTGTCCTGTCACAGCATACAGTGGCCACAGGTATGCCACAAGATTGGTTCAACCAGCTTGGAACAAATGCCAAAGGCAATCTGGACTGATTTCCAGCTTGATGGTTTCTTTAGGATTTCATCTCCAAGCACACGTGTTCTTTCTCTTTGACTCAAAGGCCCATATTCTAAAGGGACAGCCCTCTAGAGAGTGCGGGTCAGAGGTCCACATTCAGTGGGGAAGCTCCAGACCCAATTTCTCAAGGTCTTCCTTAGTCTACTTTCTTACCTTTTGGTCACCATGTTGCGGGGGCCTTCCGCTGACCTGGCCTTGTGTCCACTTGTGGGTGCTCGGTTCTTGCTGAACAGAATGCGGCCGTCATCTGCAACCATCCCGACTTCTAAGCAGCTCGTGGGGACAGTGAAGTCCCCTGACTGGGGACTCCATGTTTATAATTGGTTCTCCTTTTATGTATTTGTAGCAACAGTGGTCATCATGCGGACTGTCTTTACACACATTTTTCTGCAGGCTTTTACAGGATCACCTACAAAACAACATTGGCATTCTAGAACCCCGGGAACCCACACTACCATCATTATTAAATGGAAGTTGGTTATTTGGAATCTCTAACACGCACCACATTGTTGCCAAGCATTGTTGACCTCAACCTGTCTCCACGGTCCCCATATTTAGAACGGAACTCCTTCCCTTCCCTGGATTGTCCTTATTTCTACTTAGTGACTCTGACTTTGAATTCTGATTCTGATCCAGTTGTTTTCTTATCCCAGGGCATAGACCCTGGCAGTGTTCTTGGGATGTGCTTCCTTTCTTCCCAATTTCTTGGCTACTCATCCTGGCTCTTGCCCCACTGGCTCTGACCCAGGTTTACTTTTCTGGCCCTTTAAGAAGAAGCCATGCATCAGTCTTCTCACATAGCTCCTTCTTTCTTCCCCCATATGTCCACAAAGGCTTTCTAAAAACCCTCCCCATTCTCTTAACCCTGGAAGAAACAGCTTCAGGGATGACCGTGGGTTTGTGGCTTCCCTCGATCACCTCTTTCTAGCGGGTCCAGATTACAGGGGTCAGGCCAAATTGAACCTATAAACACTCCTTCAGCCCACTGGAGACAACGTACTGCGGATTGATGTTATGTCACCACGTAACTCGAGGTGGGCCCTCAAACAAGCTATTCCATTCTTTTGGTCTAGACGGTCTCTGGGGTTCCCTCAAGGTCTACTAGCTCAGGTTCCTGTTTCAAGAGGTTCCCCCAGGACTAGGAGCACCTGATTCACTCTTGCCACTGCATTCTCTACTATCCCTCGAAGACTGACTGCCAAGTCGCTTAACTGTCCCATAGAGGCCTCCAGCGTCCCGGGGCTAGCATTCACAGTAGCCTTCTGGCAAGGGCTCACTCTCTTTCAGTTTAATTCAAACATCATAGAAGGGGATAGAGAGGGCAACCAACAGAGGGGCCAGCCAGGTCTCTGATGGTCTTCAGACCCCAACTAAAACAGATCTCCTATATGTATGTGTTTGCAGCTTCCAGGTATTTGAATCCACAGGACCATTGCCTCTTTCAGCAGAAGTCTGGCCCCTTGGAGTATCTCTCTGGGTATCTCTCTGGGCATCTCCAGATACTGTCTGGAGTATCTCTCTAGCCAGAGATTCCTATTACCTTTCTCTTCCTGTGCTTCATCAGCAGGGGACATGGCCAGGATTTGGGCCACACTCACAGTCTGAACTCATCTGCATATTCATCATCTAGAACAGAAGTTGGCAACCTTTCTCTGTTAAGAGCTAGACAGTGAATACGTTTGGCTTTTCAGCCCCATACAGTCTCTGTCAACCACTCAAGTATTCAACTTTGCCATTGTAGCACAAAACAAACCATACATTAACAAGTAAGTGTGGCTGTATTCTAATAAAACTTTATTTACAGAAACAACTCAGGGGCCAGATGTGGCCTGAGGGCTGTCGGTTGTCTACCCCTAGCCTAGCACTACCCATGACCAGCTGGAACTGGTTATCTAGCTCTTCAGTAGAGGCATCTGGGTTTGGGAACTAAGTCAGATCCCTTTGTGGGTGTCCCTTTTGTTTGTATAATCTTGCATGGCTGGATCCTTAATGGTGACACAAATGGTTGGGTTAGGACACACAGTCTGCCTAAAGACATTTCAGGACAACGAGTACCCTGCTCCTGCACAGCGACTCACATTTTATTTTGCTTATCAATAGATTACTGCTATTCTTGACCACCATTTTCCCGGGGCATTCTCCCTGGAGGCAACATTTTAGGGGATGAGGGTACCGCAGTGCTATCTAAACTGAGTCCACCGTTCTTAGGCTGAGTTTCAGCAGTGACCTCAGTGACTCCAGTTCCAGATGGCCGCCATATGTCCTAGTACACGTGTGCCAACAGCCTGTGTTAGAAGGAGAAAAAGTTTCCATTTCCCCCTCCCTGCTTCCACCTCTGGTCCCCAGGGCAGCCCAGGCCCCAGCTTTCTGTGCTTTCTGCAACGTGTTGCTGAGATCAGTTCTGAGCAGAGAGAGGAGAGGGGCAGGGCAGTATTAGGGAAGGAGCACAGATTTTGGAGCCAGAGAAACCTGGGTCCAAATTCCAGTTTAGCTCACAACGTGAGTTCTTTATCTGTAATAGAGGAAAAGAAAGGCTACTTCCTACTTTGCAAGACTTCTGGGAGGATGAGGGAACAGAAAGGGTGTGAGAGTCCTTTGGGAAGGACAATTTGGTTAGTACTATTGTTACTTCATCAGGTGGTGATGAGCCTGGCCCCTCCCTGCGCCCAGCTGTCATGGTTCAGCGATGTTTCCTAACTGTCGCACGGAGGAAGCTGGGAAAGAAGAATCTCCAGCTGAGACATGACAAGTGTCTGGCAAATGGCCTCTCTGCACAAATCCTGGTGTCCTGTCACATAGTGGCAACTAGAACCTTACCTCAATGCGCAGTACTCGGGGAGACGTACATTTAAGCATCTTCACAAACATTATCTCATTTCTTCTCGCCATGGCCCTGGAAGGAAAGCAGAATATGTGTTACCACCTCCGCTGTCCAGGGCAGGAAACTGAGGGAAAGGGCCACTAAAAGAATTTCCAGAAGCATCCATCGGTTCGCTTTCCATAAAGTTATGAATCTTTCCCGTCACCAAAAGAGAGACGTGCTGGGATTTCTCCTAGTTCTGGTTTTCATTAAAAAGATCTGTTTGGAATGCAACTCCGGATGCTCTGTGCCTGGCCCTTCTGATGGCATCATCTGTCACTCTGCCTCTTGTCAGTGACTTACCTGGAAGCTGCATTTAACCCAGAAGAGGCTGGTAAAGTGCTGTGGAAGTGGGGAGGAGGGGAAGAGAAGGAATGGCTTTCATCACTAAAATAAATGCCAAAAAGAAAAACTGATTTAATTCAGAGCTTATCTAGTCGTTTGAAGGGAGAAAAAAGGAAAAACAAGATCCTGGTTTAGTTGTGTGCTCGCCCAAGCATTGATTTTTGTCTCAGAGCTCTGAAAACGTCTACTAGGTCAGAGTAGAAGCCTTAACTGTATGTCTCCACCTCTCATAAAGCTTTATGATGAGGCAATGTCTTCCTGGACTCCCAGACTAAAGGTGGATTGGACGCATCGAGAAAAATCACATGCCCCTCCTGGGACCGAGGGCTTTCCAGGTGGACCCAGGTCAGCATGGCACACGGCTGTTGTCTTCTCATCAATTAGCACGTTCCAAGTCTGAGTCACTTTTTATCCCATTTTAATATCTCCGAACCTGGTATCTTAGACCATTGCTACAGGGGGATGTAAACCTCAGAAATTAACCAACTGTGTGTGTGTGTGTGTGTGTGTGTACATACACACACACACAATACATGTATATGCATATATGATTCTAATAATATTATTATAGGAGTGCCTGGGTGGCTCAGTCTGCCTTCAGCTCAAGTCATAATCCCAGGGTCCCGGGATCAAGACCCACATTGGGCTCCCTGCTCAGCTGGGAGTCTCCTTCTCCCTCTGCCCCTTCCCCCCACTCGTGCTCTTTCTCTCAAATAAATAAAATCTTAAAAGAAATAATATTATTATAAGTATATTATATATAATATATGTACATATATGTAATTTTTAACAATATCATTTATTCCATTTTTATTTGAGTAGACAACAAACTCACATGGTTCAAGCAAAAACTAATTAAAAACTCCACTTCCTCCCATTCCCCAGTCTCTCCCCTGCGGCATGTTATTACTGCACTGTAGCAAATCGAAGACAGGATCGGTTTTGAGATGCACCATTTTATGTGCTATTAAGAAAGAAAATAATATGGTGGATTATAATTCTAAAATGCCACATAATGGAAGACGCCTTCCTATTTCAGAGATATCAAAATGAGGAAAACATGTATGGCTTAGAACCCGTGAAATATGGTGGTCTCTTTATGTGTATGTAAGCGAGTATAAGTACAGATGTCAGCTCTGCATCCTAAAGAGAGCAGAGTACCTAATGGTCTCCTTGTTGCTTTTTTCACTTGGAAATCTATCTCGGAGGTCTGATCATATTAGCACATAAAGATCGCCCTCATCCATTTTCATGGCTGCGTGCTATTCTACTGAACAGATGTGGTGTAATGTGTCTGATCAGTTCTCTATTGTTGGAAATTTGGATCGTGTCCAACTTCGTGCTCTTTCAAATAATGCTGCAATGGATAGCCCTGCATACACACCATTGCACAAGAGGCAAGGACTGCTATAGGATTAAAGTGTGAAAGTTGAGGGTGCCTGGGTGGCTCAGTCGGTTAAATGTCTGCCTTATCTGTCAGGTCATGATCCCAGGGAACTGAGATCCAGTTCCGCGTTGGGGATCCCTGCTCAGTGGAGAGCCTGCTTCTCCTCTGCCCCTCCCCCCTGCTTATGCTCGTGCTCACTCTCTCTCTCTCAAAACTACATAAATTTAAAAAATCTTTTTTAAAAAAGTATGAAATTGAATACCCGGGCAAAGCTGAATAGGCATTTGTCATTTCGATGAATATTACCAAATTATCTGCCATAGGGGTCATGCCAAACTTGCCTGTTCCCCACAGCTTTCTTCCCCAAAAGAAATGGGATCTTAGCATAGTGCTATTTTATATTTCTCATATTATGAGTGCAGTTGGTAGTTTTTCCTAACCCTAAGAGCCATTTCTATTTCCTTTTCTGTGAACCGTCTGCTTATACCTTTTGTCTATGTTTCTATTAGCTTGTTGTGCTCATTGATTTCTTTTCACGGAGATCTATACTTTGTGATATGAGTGGCAACTTTCCTGCTAGTTTGTCTTTATTTATTGGTTTGTTTTAGTTCGTGTATTGTACTTTTTGCCATGCGGACAGTTCAGTCTGATTTTCAGGTAACTAAACTTGTCAACCTTTTCCTTTATGGCTTCTGGATTACAAATCATACTTACAAAGGCCTTGCTTACTCGAAGGGTATGCAAGAATTTCCTCCTTTTTTCTTTAATGGTCTTGAAGATTTCATCTTTCTGCATTTGGATCTTGGATCGAATTTGAAATTTTTCCCATTATGTGATATGAGGACTGAATTCATTTTTATTTTTAACTTAATAGCTAACCAGTTGTCCCAATACCTTTTATCATTTTGCTTCATTTCATTTTTTTAGAGAAGGAGAGAGAAAGAGGCGAGGAGAGAGAATCCCAAGCAGGTTCCACACCCAGCGAGGAGCCCAATGTAGGGCTTGATCTCACCACTCTGAGATCATGACCTGAGCCAAAATCAAGAGTCAGACACGCAACTGACTGAGCCACCCAGGTAAGCCATCCCAGTACCATTTATTAAGAATCCATCATTTCCCACACTAGTTTGAGATGCTGCCTTTATAACTAAATTCCTATATGTATTTGGATCCATCTCTAGACTTTTCAATCCATTCCACTGTCTTGGGTCTTCCTATCTATAAGCTACCTATATTTTTAAATTAAGTGCAGTTCTAATTTCAGATGTGCAGTCTAAAATCACTCTCAAGGATGGGTCACTCTTAAAGCCCCCACCTGAAAACCCATCCCGATACAACCTGCCCTGTTTTACAGGCTACGTAATACAAAACAACTAGGAGAATTACTCTATTCGGTGAAGGCCTCCAGGGAATACGTGGTGACATGGCATGGCTGCTGTTTGATAGAAGAGTAATATTGATCATTACGGAGTAATAGTGATCATTACAGATTATTGCTTACGTCTCCACAGGTACATACCAGAACCCTACGTAGAAATGGCCAGTGACTCTTAGCGCTGAAGTCTACTGCTCAAGCTCGCTCTACTCAACCTGTCTCTCGCTCATCACCTTCCTTCTCTTACCTCTCGGCAGCTTCATTCTGAATTCCCATTCCCCCTCATACTCTTCCCTGGCCCTTGAGATCTGATACTGGCTTTGCCTTGCAGGTCACAATGACCTGTCAGCTCTGCATCCTAAAGATATTTCAAGTCCACCCTCTCCTCACTATTTCCATCACCAACATCCTGGGCCAAATCACCAACACCTCTCTTCTGGACACAGCCTCATAATGGGTCTTCCTGCCTATAGTCTCATTGTCTCTAATCTGGGCTTCACATGGCAATATTTTCAAAGCACAAATCTGATTATGACACCGTACTGCTTTAAAATCTTTCAGTGGCCACCCACTGTTTAAGATAATGACCAACGTCCTTAGCGTGACCATAAAGTCCTGCTTGATCTGATCCCTGACGACCTTTCCACCTTCATCTCACAACACATCACTCTTCACTCCCTCTGCTTCAGCCTCATTAGGGTCCTTTCAGTTCTACAAAAATAGTTTGCATAGGCTGTTCTCACCACTTGAATGCTCTTCCTCCCATCTTAAAAACCTATTTATCTTTCAGACCTCAGCTCAAGGGCCCCTTCCTTGGTGTTTCCTATTTTTCATCTCCCCAGGCCACATCCTTTCCTTTATGGTGCTTACTTCAGTTCATGATGATACATTTATCTATATTGTTACTTGATTAATATATGTCTCTCACAAACACCATAAGGGCGAGGAACATGTCTTTCTTGCTTACCATCTTCCCTTCCTTACCCTAGCACCTAGCCCATGCTATCTAGTAGGATGCCCTAAAGTACTGAGTCTGTTAAATCCATGTTCATTTCCAATTAAATATTTTAGCTCACCATTGACTATTCGTCAATGGCTTTGATACTCCCATATATACATTCCCCGGGAATGTGCAAAGCAATGAAGTAGAAGCAGAAAGCAGGATCCAAGTTCTCCCCCCAAAAACACCACTGGTGACTTCTTCTGCATGTGGTCAATAAGCAGCCATCCAGCCTGGAAGCAGCACAATCTAGTTGAATCGATTTCATTCCCATGGAAGTCTTGGTCCAGAACATGGGCCCAGCCAATGACCTAAATGACAGATCTCCAGTGTGCCTGACACCTTGGCTTAGTTACCAAGAGACCTACAGTTGTCCCTAGTTCCAGCCCCACTTTCCGCCTTCCCTATCAGCCTTGCATTCACTTCCTTCTTACTCAGCAAAGCCACCATTTCGTCCAGGACTGTAAGGCTTCTAAGACAATCAAACATACGGCCTCCTCATAAAATACTGAGCCCCTCTGTCCTAAAGGCCTCTAGGTTGGAATAGCAAACCTAAGGCAAGCTTTTTTTTGTATTCAGTATATGGGAACTTTCAACTCAGATTGGTGAACTATAATATCATTCCCCGTGATCTCTGCCTTCTGATAGTCCCCTCCCACACGGAATCGAAGCTGGTGTGCATGACCAAGAGAATAAGCAGACATGACAGCGTGTGACTTCTGTGTAGATCATGAAGGCATTACAGTTTCTCCCTTGGTCTGCTGAAATCCTTGCTCTTGGAAAGGCAGCCGCCATGTCCTGAGGACACTCAAGCAGCCCCGTGGAATGTCCATATGGAGAAGAACCTAGGTCCTTGGCCAACAGCCAGCACCAATTCAACAGCCATGTGAGAGAATCAAACTGAATGGCGGCAACAGCCCCAACTGACACACGAGTGCAATCTCACGAGGGAGCTTGAGTCAAAAACCACCCGGCTGAGCTACTCCTGAATCGCTGACCCACAGGAACCATGCAAAATAATAAAAATTGACTGTTATTTTAAGCCATGAAGCTTTGGGGTGATTTGTTTTACAACCTTAGGTACAGGCCATAAAGCCAACAACAGAAGTCCAACATCTGGTCTGTGTCTTTAATGTTCTGGACAGACAGCCACACAAGGTCGGGCACATTGAAAACCCTCAAGAAACAGTCATCGATGTTGTTAATATTATTCTTTCATTACTACTATTCTTCTACAGATCATGCTGTGTTGACTGTGGAGTTTCACAGCTCATTCTCTCTCCATACTGAGTTCCCTCAAGGCAGTGCCTTGGTGCCATTTATCTTTGCCTCTTCGGCTACTGGGCACCACCTAGGACATGGTAGAGACCAACACATGTGTATTTTAGTAGGGTGGACTGTGACAGGGTAAAGGCAAATTCAAGGCCAGATACTTGAGCCACAGGAACATAGAACAGGGATATTATGGGGTGCCTGGGTGGCTCAGTGGGTTAAACCCTCTGCCTTTGACTCAGGTCATGATCTCAGGGTCCTGGGATCAAGCCCCGCATCGGGCTCTCTACTCAGCAGGGAGCCTGCTTCTCCCTCTCTCTCTGCCTGCCTCTCTGCCTATGTGTGATCTCTCTCTCTCTCTCTCTCTCTGTCAAATAAATAAAAATAAATAAAATCTTAAAAACAAAAGAGAGAGAACAGGGATATTGTTTGTAGTGCAGGAAAAGGGCCAAAGAAAACAGAGGGCAGAGCCAGGCACTGGAGCAGAAAGCAAGGCAAGTGGTTGTCCGGATGTGTGGATGGCAGGGCAGCTCCCCCTCCCTGCCAGGTTGTCCAGATCCTTGCATGAGAGGTTCTACTTCCCTTTTAATGAAGGAAGTTCAAGTTCCCCTACTGAGCTCTCTGCCTTTGGCAGAATCTTCTGAATGTAAAAGGCCCTCACTTGTTGCCAGTGTAGGTGCCGCCTTGGACCAGTCCGATAAACTCACGAAGCCTTGGTTTCCCCATCTGGAGGCTGAGGCTAACAACAGCCACATGTGAGACTCGGGCATGCTGAGAGTTAAACATGATCAGGCCAGGGAAAGTGCTTAGTGCCCTTGCAGGCATGTAGAAAGAGGCCAGGAAATGTCTGCCACTATTCGCATGGCAAGAATGTCTCAGTGAATACCATCTTTTATTTGCTGGTATCTTGATGCCAAAGCATTTCGATGATTCTCAAGCTTTTCTGCCTCATTTGCAGAAAGAACCAAGGCTGACTCACATATGCACGCAAGCACTAGCGCGTGCGTGTGTGTGCGCGCGCACACACACACACACACACACACACACACACACACACACCCTTCCTTCTGGAAGAGGTTAACTATTGTGACCGGTACAATTAGCCCCTTTCCATCTGATAACAGCCCCATCTAAGGAATTCACAACCGTTAATTAGAGGCACCCAGCAATCTTGCGAGGGAGGAAAATTATCGCTCCGACTCTACACGTGTCTGAAGCAAGTTGCTCTGGGGTAACCCCAGTCACAGAGCCTGGGCCTGAGCAGGGATGGAACGGGATAGAGCCTGCCAGCCTGCAGCCCCTCTACACCGCCTCTTCCCTCTCCCAGGGCTCCAGGGGGCTGACTGGAGGCCCTGCAGTTGTAAGTTCATTATTAAATCATTTCTCACCAAAAGAAGAAAAGGACTTGAAGCTCCACACACTGTGGTTTTTAAAATGCTAGTCTCTCTTCAGTAGAAATTGAATTCACTGATGTAGCCCAGGGAAAAGCGAGCTCCTTCCTCCCCTCCAAATGATTCTTTCAGGGTAATATAGCAGTTAAACCTTCAGGTACATAATAGCACGCCGGTCTATTAGCTAAGGCGATTTTATTCTTCAGCTTGCAGCTTCTTGCCTGACAGTTGTCACCTAGACAACCATGTCTCCATGAACTCAAGAGGAGACTGGGGGGCGGGGGGTGTCCTCTGAGGAGACAGCCAGCCTGATACATCAAATCTTCTGGTGTGAAGGAGCCATTCTTGGCTTTGCGATGTGGAACACACTAAATAATGCATTCGGCTGTTGTGTCTTCATCCCACCACCGCAGGCCCCTCCTTGCCTGTGACCTTGAAATGCTCCCTGAGCTTCAGGCCTTCCCATTCTCCTGTTCTCAGCAAATCTGGTTTGGTGTGATCTTGTGTGTGTGTGTGTGTGTGTGTGTGTGTGTGTGTGTGTGTGCAGAACAACTTTCCAACCTTGCAGTTTCCTCACTATGGTTTTTATTTTGAAACAAAAGAACCGCAAAAGCAGAAAGTTCTTGGTGCCAATGGGTAAGGAGACTAATCAGACGGGAGCTCCAGTGGTCTCATGTGACCCAGTGAGGAGGAGCCATCCCCGCTCTGCCCCAGCCTAGGAAGGGCGGAGCTCTGAGGCAGAAAAGGAGAGCCACCCCTCCTGGCCTCAAACTATAAGGATACCATCAACTTAGAGCAGCAGAAGAGCAAGGGGAACACAGTGATGGTTATAGGACAGAGGGCCAAAGTGGCACTTTCCTCACACACCTCAAGCAGGGTGGCAAGGGCACTGAGGACATTGGCAGCTAAGTGTGCTGCCTCCCAGGACTGGGATGAGAAAGCCTGGAGGGCCCGTGGAGGCAGCTGAGAGCTATAATGTGAGGTCTGCGGAGCTGAGGCATCTTGAGGGCAGGGCTGGTTACTCATGAGCTGGGCACATTTGTGGTGGTGGGGGGAATGCCTCTAACTCCACAGGCTGGCCACTCACTCAATGCCTATGTGTTTTTCCTGAGCTCTCTTCTAGACCCTATCGGTTAAGTGCTTCCTGGAGGTGCTTGCAAGATGACGACTGTGGGGAAAGAAGAACACTTATTTGAATATACCCATCCATCTCAGGCAGCCCACGTGGCAAACAAAGCAAGCTATCCCAATGGGTCTTAATTTGGGCCTTTGTGGTTCCCAAGGCTCCACAAGCTAGACTGTGGCTCTCGTTGACAGCTCTCATGGCTACGGCATGCACAGGGTCCCTCTGTATGGGAGTCACTCAGTGGCATGCTGGAGCTAGCTCCCACGGGCTCACATGAGCTGCCTGTGTGCATCGCTTCTCAACTCCATGTTTGGTGGCATCATGTGGGCAGCTTAAAATTAGGCATGGTGGGAGTATCTATACCATGGAGATCAGCTACAAATCAGGGCCTTTGTTCATTTGTTTAAAAGCTGCCTTAGCAACATACTTCTAGAACCACCTATCCCCCAGGTCCCACAAATTCTGCTTGATCCATGATGTTAGGATAGGATGACACCATCCTCCCCAACTCAACACTTGCCCTGAGTCTGGTCATTCAGAGTGCTCCATCCTCTTGGCCATATTATCTGGTACAGGGATGGGCTCATGACACACCACAGGCCAATCAAAGCCTTCCTTAAGACTTTAACCAGAGGGGCGGCTGGGTGGTTCAGTCAGTTAAGCATCCGACTCTTGGTTTCAGCTCAGGTTGTGGTCTCAAAGTTGTGAGACTGAGCCCCGCATCAGCCTCTGTGCTCAGTGCAAGCTCTGCTTCAGAGTCTCTCTCCCTCTCACTCTCTCTCTCAAATAAATAAATAAAATCTAAAAAAAAAAAAAAAAAGACTTTAACCAGAGCTATGAAGGAAAATACCCTTCTCTGCATTCAGGAGAAATAAGAATCCTTGCAGCCAGCCAGACAGTAAGGCCAACACAGAAGAGAGCACGAGCAAGAGATGGACAGAAGACAGGGCCCTGATTGCACTGTTTGTGCACCCGGAGATATATTACTTCTTCTCTTTTTCTTTTTTGGCTTAAGCTAGGTTGAGTTTGGATTTTCTCACTTGTAACCAGAGGAATCATAATCACAATATATTCTCTTCCCTCATACCCTCTTTCTCCAGAGAGCAGCAGATGATATCAGGGTCCTGCTCATATCCCCTTGGCACTGGCTCATGTCCTCGTGTAGCTCAATGCCTTCTTACTGTAGGCAAATGAAACACTCTGAGGCCACTGGGGGGTTAACATATATAGGAGCAGCTCTAAGCCAGTGAGCAGCAGGAAATTGTAGATAAATACCCCAGGTCCCCTGCTCCCCAGGCAAGATTGTGAGGCACATTCCACACCATTTCCCTGAGATCCTCAGCACAGCCAACCATTGGTTATCGTGGTGGTAACCTGTTCTGACACTCCAGATTGGCTTCCCTCTCTTCCCTGTCTGGCTTTTCCACTCCCTATTGACGCCTCCTGGAATCACCTCCCAGATAAACTACCTGCACCCAAATCCTTGTTGCGAAGCCAGCTTCTGGGTAAATCCAACCTAGAGAAATAGACTGTTGCCCAAAAACATGATGTAAATATGACTAATGATTACTACAACGCAAACCATTGTGTCCCTGTCTTTCTCATCGTCTCTTTCTGTGGTTTCTCAGCCCAAGTTGAGTCGTGTTACTTGTTTCCCGTTACCTAACTCCCGGCTGCAGAGCTGGCTTGCAAATGAGGGGGGGAAATGGCCGCTGGGAACAGAAGCGGGAGCCACACTCCTGTGTTTTTGGCCATTATCACAAATTCTGATTGGGAGTTGGCCTATGCCTGGTCCGGGCTATGAAATATAAAACATCTGCACGCACCCATAGGTTTTTCCTGGGGACACCAGTGAATGAGGAGCAAAGGTTTTACTAGTTTTCTCCTGTGAGAAAGTGAGCCTGGACAGCTGGAAATCCTATCACATTGAAACGGCTCCCTCCCTTCCACCTGGATTGCTCACACTTACCACAGGGCGTCGGAGACACCTGAGCCAAGAAACCCGTAATTGTCGGGGAAGCGCGGGCTGGAACAACCTTTCCCAGAGGGAGAGGCCGACTCTCCCCGGGGGTGTGAGACACTTGGGAGTGCGCCTGCTCACAAACCCAGCCGCGTGTGCGGGTGCGCGTGCGCGGTGAGAGCCACGCCCATTCTTCCCCGAACCGCTGCGCGGTCTATTTCGCCAGGCTTCGGGCTGCCAAGCCTTTACAGCTCCCAACACCTAGATACCTGTATTTTTCCAAAGCCTTGGTTTGGGAGTCATTTCCTAATGCATTACGGCTCCTTTGGACTGAGTATGCCTCCGACGTCACGGTAAGTGGGTAGGAGGGACTAATTAAATGGGTTTAAGTGAAAGACTGCGGTATCAGATGAAAAGAGTCCAAATCTAAATTGCTGCCGCTAATGCTTCCAGGAATTAAGGATCTTTAAGGAGCAAAATTCAGAAGATGGTGTGGCATGAGGGAAAACCTGAACTCGGCGTGTGAATACCTGCATGAGAATTCCAGCTCGGTCACTGCCAAGCCACCTGGCAGCAGGGACGGTGGTCATAAATACAGACTCCGGGGCCGGACTGCCAGGGTTTAAATCCCAGCTCCACCACTTGCCAGCTGTGTGACCATGGAAAGTTAAGTAGCCTCTCTGGGCTCAGCTGCCTCCTCCACGAAGCGGGGATGGCACTGGCACCTATCCTCGAGGATGGATACGAGCATGAAGTGAATTCGTGGCTCTCAAGGGTTCAGAAGAGTGCCTAACAACTCGGAAGCTTCCACACAGTTTGCTCTCCTCATGGGTCACGGTCTCCCTGGGCCTGAGTCTTCTTAGCTATAGACAGAGGATTCCTACCTGGCCTATATTTTGGGGTTTTATGAGGGCAAAACGATACATTGTTATTGGAAGGGAAAATCTGGTAAAACATAATATAAATTTAGGTTGTGATTAAATCAGCTCAAGGGTTTGTGGCCAATGATCCTCCCCTAAAAGAGCCGGGCTGGGCACTTAGAGGCTTGGTTAGTCTTGACTTCTGGGGAAGGAAACAAGAGCTCGGGGAAACACACCCTCCCCTCTACAAGCGTCGGACATATGGCTAGCAGCTGGGATTTATGCAAAGCATTCTTCAAATTAGTCCAAAAGCCCCACTGTTTGGTTATTGCCCTCAGCGCCACCATAAAACCACAGCTCACGACTGCCTGCAGGTTGTTGTATCCCCAGTCCGCGCTCACCCCGGCCTCCCTCAGCTGCCTGGCGGGGGCCACTCCAAGCTCCTTGGCCCCAGAGCCACCTGCGTGTCCTCTGGCTAACTCAATCTGCTGTCAAAAAGGAGGAAGTAATTAAATGGGGGACATGTCAGTCCCACCACAGGCCCTGGAAAAGTCAATAAAATTTAGTCACCAGAATGGGAGCTGATTTTTAAGCACTCTGCTATAAACCATGACACACACAAAAGATGTAAGCTTCAGGTTACATAGGAGCCAAGCCCAGGAACCCGGTGCACAGCAGTTTGCTTTCTGTGGGGCAGGAGGAAGGAAAATGGAGTACTCCTTACTCCAGTGAAATGTGAGGTGAGAAATGAAGGGAAAATAATCTTGTGTCTTCCAAAGCTCTGTGCCCTGAAGAGACTAGGGGGAGGGGCGTCGGCAGTGGTGAAGAGGGGTGAGTGGAAAACAGGACAAGATAATATATTGTTACTAGACAGGCCAGTCTGGCTCTGGGAAGCTGTATATAAGAGAATCAGCCATTAGACAGCAGTCCAATTAGCAACGTTGTTGCTGGCTTTCTATTCCAAAACCCTTTGCCCTTCTGTTACACTGTGCTGGTGTCTGAGTGGATTTTCTCAGCCTTCATGGGGCCCGGCCCCTGAGGAGCTGCACGGAGACGGGTGTGGAGGGAAGAACCAGAGCATATGGGAACCAGGATTCTGCCTTTGTAAATCGCGAACGTGAAATCGGTAACACTGATGACTTCGTGAGAAATTCCAGCTATGATCTAGTAGGGCCAGCATCCAGATTTGGCCAAGAGTGATCGGGGTGGCATGGGGTGGAGAGGGAGGAGAAGATCTGTGAACAGGAGTTTTCCTTTACACACATCAGAGACATCACAACAGACCCAGAGTCCGAGAAATGTGCCTAATCATTCTATGCCTGGAGACTCAGCCCTTTTTGCAAAAAGGCCTAGGAACCCTTTTGTTCATTTTTTTTCCCCAAAAAGTCAAAGGTGACTTATTAATTTTTTAAAGATTTAATTTATTTGAGATAGAGAAAGAGAGCACATGCAGGGGGAGCGGCAGGCGGAAGGAGAAGCAGGCTCTCCACTAGGCAGGGAGCCCAGTGCAGGACTTGATCCCAGGATTCCGGGATCATGACCTGAGCTGAAGGCAGACACTTAACCGACTGAGCCACCCAGGTGCCCCAAAGGTGACTTATTTAGGAATTTCAATCAAACGCTAAATGCAAAGTGCAGAGCGTAAAGCAAGGCACAACTGTCTTAAAGTTAGGACTTAACGTTCATTGAACACTTCTTACTAATTTTAATCCTCACAGCTTTCCTGGACAGCAGGTTCTAATATCATTACAACTGTTTTACAGATAAGAAGACTGAGCCCCAGAGAAACGAAGTAACATGCGCAAGGTCATGTGGCTAAAGAGGGGTAGAAATGAGATTTGGACGGTCAGCTCTCCATGCTAAGGATAGTGGACACTTTTTTGATGCTGAGCAGATTCCCAGACCCTTTCATGTACATTAGTTCACTGGATATGCAAATACATCTCTTGAGGCAGGAGTGCTTGCCCCAATTTAGAGATGGGGAAACAGAAATAGAGGAGGATTAAGTGGTCCTCACAATACAATAGAGGCGGGAAGTGAAGAGCAGAAATCAAACACCCCTTCTGGTCTTCTCCTCACCATACCCCCGAGGCTTCAGAATACTGTTTACATATGGCAGGCTCCCATCAGCCCTAGTAAAATGTGCAGCACTGCTCCCCAGGAAGGCCTCCCTCCTCCGCTTCGGGAGACAGGTGTGACAGGTGTGACAGGCTTCCTCACTGACCACATCCACCCTACCGGCAACGCACGCTCCTATTTCCCGCAAGGTGGCCACACGTGGCCACACAGGGGGTTCTGCAAATGGCCTCAGCCCATCTGTGGAGGCACTGTCGACCTTGTAGATGTGGTAAATTTATCATTTTAGTAAGATAATTTTCCAGTAGATGGCAGTAATGTGTCTTGAGGAAGGGGTGGGCACCTCTTCCTAACTCGCGCAAAGGCAGTGTAGGGGCAAGCAGGGACTCTGATGGTGTCTGTTTTAAATTCTTTTGCCCGTAGGAGCAAGATGGCATTGATCCGTCTATCATCTTCTGTTCCCGCTTAAGACCTAAAATGGGAGATTCGCTCTGCAACGAGTCATTTATTGTTAAAGAAGATGCTTACCAGGTGCCTCCAATGGAACAGTTCTGTACAAGGTAGGCCTACCAAACAGTCCCCGCCCTCTTTGATCTGGAAGCCCAGTAAAGGAGTGTGGAAGGCACGAAAGGTCAGTGCACTTTAATTGGCTTACCCTTTCTCTCTGGTTTGCTTCTATTCTGTACATTGTAAGAGCTCAACAGCAACAACTACTCAACTCTTTGGACTCCTTTGCAGCTAGAAATTGCCATGGGACCCAGTTCTGCCCATGAGACATAAACAGTAGTTAATGGACACTCACTTTCCCCCTTCTCCCTTCTTTCTGGATGGGATGCAGTTGCTATGTCTGAGTAACAGCAGTCATCTTGTAAACATGAGGACAAAATGTACTTGCTATCAATAGCAGAGAAAGAAGAGAAAAGAAGTCTGAGTTTGGTGTGGGATTATTGAGCCACAGGACTGGTGCTGGATAACCTATCTTATTTGGGGAGATAAATCAACCCTCATGTTTTTAAACTATCATCCTCCAAGTTTTCTATTACTTACGGCTAGACACAACTGTAACTGGTGCAAGGAGCCAGGCATTAATCAGTATAAAAGAAGAAATGCAAATAAATGCCACACTAGAGAAGTACAGGGCACCGTGGAAAGGTCAGCTGAAGCACCTGACCAACTCAGAGGCAAGTGAGGCTTTGTGGAGGAAATGACATTGAATCTCAGTAACTAGGGCACCAGAGTGACATGCCTTTCGGTAGAGTAAAAAAATTGTGCAAAGGCCTTGAGGTGGGAAGAAGCATATACACTGGGGGCAGAGAGAGAGGAACGGTCTACACAGGTACACAGGTAAATCAGCCCATGGCAAGCAAAATTGTGACCTTAACCTCTTTGCTTAGTTCGTTAACCAACAGGATTGACCAACCACAGCTAGCAAACCACTGAGGCATCACCAAAGGGGAAGGAATGCGAATGGAGGTTTTCCCGGGCCTGGCTGAAGTGGAAAGGAAATTAGGATCACTTCTGATGATTCAATAGAAGTTAAGGAAGATGCCCAAAGGGAGTTGGTGTGTAAGTACTGGTAGGATGAGGGGTATCCACACAACCTGGGCACACCACACGTTTGTTGAATGAACAAATGATGGCCATGAAAGTACTTTCAAACCGCAAAATAATGCACCCATCATCACTCCAGTCTGTGATGTGCTGTAACGTACTCAATCTTCAAGGTCTAGTTCACAGAAAGATAACAATAGAAACCATTTTACGTTCTTGCCGAGTACAGGGTTCAGGATGCTGTCTTCCTATTGGTGAATCTTAGCTTTTGCCCTTTGCTCTGCAAAGGGAGAGGCATCCTCCATCAAAAAATCATTCCTCCTGGGGCGCCTGGGTGGCTCAGTCGTTAAGCGTCTGCCTTTGGCTCAGGTCATGATCCCAGGGTCCTGGAATCGAGCCCCATATCGGGCTCCTTGCTTGGCAGGAAGCCTGCTTCTCCCGCTACCATTCCCTCTGCTCTAGTGTTCCCTCTCTCGCTGTGTTTCTTGCTGTCAAATAAATAAAATCTTAAAAAAAAAAAAAAAATCATTCCTCCGAATGCCTGCCTTTCTTCCGTTTTCCCTCTACCGGATCCTCCTGACCTTCTGAATCACTTCCTGTAATAAAAAAATAAAAAATAAATAAATAAAAGTTTCCATTTCAAACGCTGGTGAAGTATTCATCTGCCTAACCGCCACAGACAGATCTTCAGCTCTGCCTCTGGGAATATTGCTTCTCTCTCTTTCCACCTCTCTCCCCCAGGGAAGTGGCAGTCTCTCCCTGCCCCCCCCCCCCGCCACTTCTCACCATCCGTGCTCCAACCCGCCCTCACCCCACGGGGCCCCACGTGCAGCCCCTTTGGCCACACGGCTCTTCTCACCAATCTTGAATTGCACCAGGCTCCAGCACCATCCCTCCCCTCCGCCTGAATCACCGGCCCCATCCTCATTTCCCATTTCACTGTGTCCTTTCCGCCAGCCCTTCCCTAGGGAAGCCTTCCCCTACACTCCAGCCACATGGCTTTTCCTCTCCACACTCGGATAACCCTGGGCTGTCAGGTCCTGTTGCCTACTCCGTCTCTCCCACTGGCCAGGGGACTCTAGGACGTAGGGACTCCGCCTTCCTGCTCACTCTGAGTCGCCAGGCTTCTAGAACAATTATAACGCACAGCAGGCACTGCGTGAAGACTTACTGCAGTCATATTACAGCAGAGTCTTTTCTATTTTCCACATGACTGTAAGCTCCCAGCAGACACGGTTTAGCTATTTTCCATCTTTGCGTACTCCCGATTAGGGACAGAGTCTGGCACGGGATAAGGAAGGGGGATTCCTAACATGTTTAACCTGGAGAAGAGTTAACTGGGGTAAGAAGAGGGGAGGACCCACTCACTGCCTTTAAATATCTGAAAGGCAGTCAAATGGACTAATATAAAGTTACTCCAAGTGTGGTCCACAGACCAGCAGCATCGGGGATGGGACCGGATGTCTAAAGAGCACTCTAAAGAGTGTCTAAAGATCTCTAAAGAGCACTCCAGGGGACTGCGATGTGTGCTACAGTTTGAGAAGACTTGGGCTAATGGTAAGCGTATTCTGGGTTAAGAAGGAGGCAGTTTTCTATTGAACACACAGAAAATTCCTCTATGAATCTACCCAGTAACGGCGGAGGCTGCCTCGCCAAGTTCCCTCCGGCTCTTAAGGTCCTAGAAAGGCAGGGGAACCTCTCATCAGGCCTCCGTTGGGATTTGATGCCTCAATTACGATACTGCTGATCCAGCCAGGAGACAAGAGACCAGAGTAATGAAAGCCCTTCAGAAATGTCCCACAGATCTCTGGCTTGCCCGATCGGGGGCCGGGGACGGTTGAGGGGCTCACTCCTGCCAGACCAGTTCTACCTCTCCAGTTGCCTGGAGCCTGAGGAGTCGGGGAGTCAGTGGGGCAAAGGTGACACAGGCAGGAGGAAAGCAACTATATTCCTCTTTTTAATTTGAGAAAGGCTTTATGGTTGCAGCAGGAAAAGAAGCTCGAGGTTGCAGTAACAGAAATAGCAAAAGTTAACATTTATTAAGCATTTACTCTATGCCAGGTGCAGTGCTAACTTCCTTGGCAAGGATTTTCTCATTTGATTCTTCCAAGAACCCTATAAAAATCGCTAATATTATCTCTTATCCGAAATGAGGAGATGAAGTGAGAGAGGCAAAATGCCTTCTCAAAAGATCACGCTGTTAATAAAGGCAAGACCTGGGATTTGAACCCAAGTCGTCTGGCTTCAGAGTTTGATCTCCTGACTTCGACTCTGTGCTCCTTAAATCTAAGCAGTTAAATGTTAAATGTCTAAGATCCAGAAGGCCTTTGGCTGGGGCCAACGAGATGCCCAAGCAGCAGAGCTTGGGAGGAGAGTGAGCTATGAAGAAAATGGGATTGGCTAGGGTGGGCTAGGATATATGACAGCAACAACCCCCCCTGACATCTCAGTGCCTTAAAACAATGCATTTTTGCTTCCTGCCCCCCAGGAAGTGCATCAGAGGTGTTCCTAGGTGGGCTGCTTTCCCAGGAGTACTCCCCCCACCTAGATCAGCCCCAGGCACCTTCCACTGTTGGCTCCATCCTCCCCTGGAGCCCTGGGGGACTGTCTATACCCTACCAGCTGACCGGAAAAGACTGGGAGCAAGGGAAGGACCTCACCAGTTATTCAAGGGGCCACGCCTGGGAGCCAAGGGGACCACCTCCCCCACATCGTACTGGCCAGAACTAGTTCCATGACCTTTCATCAATGCAAAGGAGCTGGCATAAAGCTCTTCCTGGGACCGGGAAGACAATGAGAGGCTGGTCAGCTCTGGAATTGTCACTACCACAGAGACATTTTTTATTCTCAGCCGTGAAGGGGCGAACTCATCTCCAGACAATCTCTAAACCCTTTGGATGGTAAAACACTTTAGGCCCTTACACTTCTAGGTGTAGGTTTATACAGAAATTATGTATATGCCCTTCAGCCAACATAAGTATTAGATATTTGATTTGCTTGATTTCTTTGTGTTTTGGTTTTTTAGGTAAAGAAATGTATACTAAGACATGTTTCATTATTTTCTGCTCCCACCCCAATGGACTGGCTCAGCACCTTCTGGCATGTTCATGCCCCGCTCTGGAGACCCCTACCCCAGAGCTCTGAGAGCCACCCAGAGGGGAGGCAGTTTGTTGGGCTGGAAGCGAGGACTCCCAGGGCACAGTGATTTCCCGGAGATGCCCCAGCATGGTGGGCAGAGATGGGCAGAGAGCAAGGAGGGGATTGCTCTGAGCCATCCTGTGTCTCTCTCCATGGAGGACTCCATCCTCTTCCTCCCTCCCTCTGCCCAGATCTCTGACTTAGGTGCCAGTATGACACGGAAACCCCCCATTAGGTGGAAGTGACTGACCCCCTGAACCCACTCTGACTCTAAGGTTCACCAGTTCCACGAACACATGGGGAGGAGCAGCAGTGAGGTGGGAGGTTGGAGGGCTGCCTTGATTCACTGCTCCACTGATGTGCCCATATCAGAGGGGAAGGGTCAGGAAAATACGGTTTGAAATCTGAGTTACTGTTCAAATATGGCCTGTGGGGTTGAGCCGGTATGAAATTCAGAAAGACAAATGGGAGAGCGTAAAGGAATAATGATAGTGATAACTAGCATTTATGGAGTGCTTACCATATGCCAAGCCTGTTTCAAGTACTTCACCTCCATTAATTAATACACTACAGTCCTTTGAAACAGATGTTATTATTAACTCTGCTTGACAAAGGAGGAAACTGAGGCACAGATAGGTTTAGCTGAATCATGTCAAGGTTTACTAATGCCCAGTGTGATCCGCCGACCAGCAGCCTCAGCCTCCCGGTGGGAGCTTCCTAGAAATGCAGAACCCTGGACCCCACCCAGGACCATTGAATGAGAGCTCCCGTTTTAGTAAGACCCACCCCCGCCACCAGGGGTTATTGACACATTAGAGCCTGAGAAAGGCTAGATAAGTAAGGTCTTATTTAGCCCACATCATCAGTGGCCTTTTGTTTCAAGAGATGGTTGCCTCCCCGGTGCTGAAGTTAGGCAGGAACCTGCTGAGCTAAATTCTTCCTCTCTGTGATCTAAAAGTGATATCTGCCATTCCCAAAGGCAAAGTGTTAGGGTAGGGTGGCCAGCATTTGCTATTGTAAAAAAAAAAAGTCATTATTTCCTAAAGGGAAGAGCTTAGGAATTTGGTATATACAAAGATTTGATTGGTTCCTACCTCTCTTTCCTGTGGCTCTAAAGCAACAGTGGTGAAGAATGAGACTCCAGAATGAGTTGGCCTCATTCGACTTCATGGCCCGCATTGCCGTGTAATCAGACAAGTCATTAGCCTGTCTTAGCCTCAGTTTCTTCCTGGGCAAGATGCAGGTGCATATAAAATGGGAACAGGCTGTACAGCTGTCAAGAGGATTAAATAAAATAATCCATGTGAAACAGTACTGTGAACACATAGTTAATACTCAGTACACTCAAACTTGACCCTTAGGAAGGGTGGTTATAGACAATTCTAGCTCAGGTTTATAATCTCGACTCCAGTTGTTCTGGGTGCCCTGGAATGAGCTGTGTGTGCCTACATCTCAAGACAGAATGAACAATTCGTTTAGAAGTTGTTAGAAACACGGTGGATGTTAGAGAACCCCAGCTTCGCACAGGTCAAAAAACCCATTGCATAAATGAACTACCAAATACTGAAGCACAAATATATTCCCTTCAGAAGAAGACCTTAGGAGCAGTTCCATCTTCCAGATGATTCAGAGTCAATTTGATTGTTTTCCTCTGTATTGTTTCAACCTGTTCTTTCTAGAGGGCAACTCATAAGGTTGGTCCCTTCAGTTATTTTGCACAGTATTGAGGAAGATTCTGTAAAATACCAGGGTTTTTCTCAAAATACGTGTCAATGATAAATTTAGGTAAGAAGGGACAGATCCAGGGTGTGTAGCTGATAAAAACAAAAAGGGAGGGGCACCTGGGTGGTTCAGTGGGTTAAAGCCTCTGCCTTCGGCTCAGGTCACAATCTCAGGGTCCTGGGATAGAGCCCCGCATCAGGCTCTCTGCTCAGTGGGGAGCGTGCTTTCCCCTCTCTCCGCCTGCCTCTCTGCCTACTTGTGCTCTCTCTCTCTCTCTGTCAAATAAATAAATAAAAATCTAAAAAAACAAAAACAAAAGGGAGCTTTTGATGACCCTGAACACTTTTCTTTTTCCTGTTTATAATTACATATATCATTTGCGTCTAGAGTCATTTACATTTATCTGGGCAGGTTTCAACAGCAGTTCAGATACATTCGTTCCAGAATTATTTCACCTACTTGGTACAATTCTTTTTTTTAATAATTAAATTGGTTTCTTCTTTTTTTTTTAAGATTTTATTTATTTATTTGACAGAGAGAGAGAGAGATCACAAGTAGGCAGGCAGGGGCGGTGGGGAAGCAAGCTCCCCACTGAGCAAAGAGCCCGATGCGGGGCTCGATCCCAGGACCTTGAGATCATGACCTGAGCCGAAGGCAGAGGCTTAACCCACCGAGCCACCCAGGCGCCCCTCGGTACAATTCGTGAGCAAATTTTTGTTTGTTTTGGCCACCCAAAACCTCTCTCATAATATATAGAAGGAATCGCTGTGTATCGAGTGGCCAGCTACCCTCAGCTGGAATGTGGTATGGAGAGAACACCGTCCCGGACCCACTCCGGACCACCAGGGCTCCCCTGTGACCGCACACAACTCACTCAGTCGCTCTGGACCTCCCTTGGTCGCCGCAGCTTTCACATCGTCATTCAGATAGCTGGCCCAACTCCCTCACCATCCTCCTCTTGTAGTGAAGACTAGATGAAAGAAATTCACAAGCGCTCAGCCAAAAGCATATATAAATTTTGGTTGACTAATATTTGTTTTACTTCTTTTATGTTGTTCAGATGTGGAGAGCTAAATGAAAACTATTTTTCTCATTCCCATGGAAGATGAAGAGAGCAGATTCCATTCATTATCCCTTTCTACTAAAAGCCTGTGTGGGGGCGCCTGGGTGGTGCAGTCAGTTGAGCGTCCGGCTCTTGGTTTCTGCTCAGGTCGTGATCTCAGGGGCGTGGGATGGAACCCTGCATCAGGCTTCCTGCTGAACAGGGAGTTTGCTTGTCTCCCCCGTCTCTCTCCCCTTTCCCCTGCTCACCCTCACTCTCTCTCACTCTCAAACAAATAAAATAAAATAATTTTTTAAAAAGCCTGTGTCTCTGTGTGTGTGTGTGTGTGTGTGTGTGTGTGTGTGTGTATGTGGTGGTGATTTGAAAAAGAAAAGCAGCCAGAAGACAAAAGAGGAGACACAGACACAAACAGAAAACCACGGTGATCAATGTCATTAGGAATCCCAGTATGAGCACCAACTAGCTGTGTGACCTTGTATAAGTCACATTGCCTCTTGAGGCCTATTTCCTCACCTATAAGATGAACAAACCAGACCACATCATCTCTCATGTCTTCTCAACTTCCAGTGAGGTATGGTGCTCTCCCCGGTCAGGCACAACAAACCGGTCACCTTCCCTTCATGACAATGGTGGATGAATCAACTCCCAGAAGCAAGGTGGAACCAGTCCAGACCCTGTCCACAACCTTGTAACATCGGGCTCTGGTCTGCTCAGGCAATGTGGGCCTCTCTGGTTCCATAGTGGACCAGGAGTGGTGGCAGAGGAAATGACACAAAGGAAGAAAGGTTGGGGAAGGAAGATGAGTCGCCAGGATGTGACACTCTCTGCTGACAATGTACTACACCATGACTTAGAGTTTTCAAGATATTTTTATGAATAATATCCATTGTATTGACATCGTGATGAGGGTGAGACAGTGACATTTACTACATATCCCATGCCTGGCATGGTCGGGGCCTGGCGCATAGGCTCAGCACGTGTTTATTGTAAAAAAAAAAAAAGTCAATGAAAGATCTCATCTCATCTGGTGAGGTCAGTGTGCTTATTTCCCCCATATTCAGTTGAGGAGACAGATTCAGAAGAGGTAGCTGATTGCCGAAGGTTGCCTAGCGATGAAGAGGATCTGTGATTTGACTGTGTCTTCCATCTCTAAAACCTGTGCTTGCTCCCCATGTCATCATCCCTAGTGCTATAGGTTATCGAGAAATAGCCACGAATTCTTTGCAGCTTCTCCCATCAAGAGATTGAGTCCTTTTATCCACCCACTGAATTCCAGGCTTGGTCACCTGACTTGCTTTGGCCAACAGGATATTGGCAGATATGCTGCAAGCAAAGTCACGAGAGATACTCGCATATGGAGGCTTGCTCTTTCTCACCGTGCGGAACACTTCCATTGCCATGTGAAGAAGCCCAGGGTAGCCTCCTGGAAGATGAGGGCCCACGTGGACAGAGAGGCTTGAGCAACCCCGACTATCTCAGCCGTCCCTGCTGAGGCTCCAACATTTGAACGAGACCATCTCAGATCATCCAGTCCTAGTCAAGCCAACTCAAAGAAGAAGCCACAAAATCGTAAGCCGAAAAATGATTGTTGCCATTTAAGCTACTCAATTTGGGGTTGATTTGTTACCCACCAGAAGCCGGCTGATACAAAGAGCACCCTTCCACCCCCCACGACTTCTGATGCTTCCTGGTGACCATTACTTTGTGCTGAACTGCCCTTCTTTTTCACACCACCTCAAAGTCATTCCTCTTGCAAACACATATGCACACACTAGAACGCATGCAAATGCACACCAATGCTTACGCATCCTCAGACTTAACAAACTCAGGGAAAAGAAGGGGTGCCAGCTTTTACGGAACTTTGTTTCGGCACATGAGCTCAGCCTGCAGGGTAGCTGGGTCCTCAAGGGAGAATTCTAAGCCCTTCTCTGCTTAGAATCGGCAACCAACTCATGGTTGCCTTTGGTCTCACTGTCAACGGGCTTTTATGGGGACGTCTAGACTAGAGAAGCAGGAAAAGGAGATGGGAAAATAGGAAGGAGGAGAAAAGGGTTCTCACCTGGGGAGTCTGGCCATGAGGAGACCTCAGGCTTGATCACAGGGCCACAGCCTCCCAGCCTCTGCCCGCAAACTGGGATCAACGAGGCAGCTGGAGGCATTTGACCCAGGCGAGCTGACAGAAAGAACACCACCCACCACCTGAGTAAGCCAGCGAGCGACTCCTGTGCCTCGCAAGGGCAGCTGACTGGCCAACTGCGGGTGGTTATGCAAAAAACAAGGTTACAGCAAAGAAAGTTCATGCCTTTCCAGAGCCGGGCATCTCTCCGATTGTCCCCGTCGGGTCCTGCCTGGCTTTTCAAGTTAGCAGCTGCCAACTGGCGGGAGCCTGTGCCCGCAGCTGCTGCTCTCGCCACCTTCCGTGGTCTGTCACTGGGGCCCTTTCTGTGCTCTGGTTGCGGTCACGGAACATCTGCAATTAACCAACCATGAGGGTAGCTCACTCAGGGAGACAACAGGGCAGGGAAAAACTGCTAGGAGGAAAGGAACAAAACACAGCCCGCTGCGGGGAAGCTCGGCAGAATTGCCAAACCGCCCAGCGAGAGGAGAGTCCCGCAGCAGACAAGGCACAAGCACCTGAGCCGAGGGAGCCTGCCCGGCACATAGTAGGTGCTCAGTACAGCTTCGTGGGATGAAGGGATACAAATCAGAAGCAGGGCTTCCGTCTGTTCTCCGATCTTACCGCAAACACATTTGGCCCTCCTTGCTGAAACCTGCTTCTGCTCCCGAGGTCACCTCTGACCCTCAGACTGAGAGGGACTCCAGGCCACATTTAACTGCCGGCACAAATGCTTCCTGATTACCTTGGAAACTGAGATGGGGACCATCAGCTTCCTCTTCTAGCGATTTCGGTGCAGATTAGATCAAATAAATTAGCGTCCTCCATCTCAATCACATCGCTCGATGGAAACAACTTTACGCGCTAAGGCAGGGGCTAACTTACAATTCCCTGCCTCCAGATAAAGATTTACTTACGTGTTTACTTATTTATTCCTCATCTCCCTGCACGAAAGGGCTTAAGACAGCAATGGAAAAATATCAAATGCACCATTCTATTTTCAAGGAAGCTTTTTTTGTTTGTTTTTTGTTTGTTTTTTGGGTTTTTTTTTTAAATGTTTTCCTGGCAGCCTCTTTTGACCTACACTTGGCGTTCTGTGTAATGTCCATGTGCAAGAGATTGCAATGGTGGGAAGGTCACGGGTCAGGCGGTGTCAGCTCAGCCCACGCAGGGGGATGTGAACCTCCAGGCCTATCGGAGCTAAACCTCTGGCCAAATGAGGTCATGGGACGGGAATGTCAATTTCAGAGGATGTATGTTTTCTAGTTTTACAATACAATTTGGGGAGGTGAAACATCGTGTCATTACGAAGTCAATAGAGTTCAGAGCAGAGGGCAAGGAAGGAGGGGAGTGGGAGTAATGTTTACCAATTTGTCAGCCTCTAAGTCCTCGTATCTCTCTTCCACAATCAAGAGTGATCCCAGGCAGCTTCTGGGGAAATATCTTGGTCCCGATATTTTCAGCAGAACAATTATACCTTGCGAGGTTACATACAACACCACTGGAAGAAGGATAGGCAGGACGGGCAGAACAGATGACCCGCAGGCAGGCTCGATAACAAAAATTGGCTTAAGGAGGTGGCCTGGGGAGGTTGGAAAGAATCACCTAGACTGTAAGGATGATGGAGGGGAAGTGGGGTCAGAAGATACAGCCCTGAGCCTAGCAACGATGACAACCTGGCCAGGGGTGGGCTCGGAATTCTAGACACAAGCTGCTCCCGGAGGGAAGCTTGTTTTCAGTCGGTTGACTTCTCTTTAACATGAAATCGTTTCAAAAAGAGAAAGGCAGAATTGTACCGTGACCATCCATATACCCAACACCTAGGTTCTACAATTAACATTTTGCTACGGTTGCTTCATTACATATCTAGCCCTTCATCTATCTGTCTGGCCGTCTTATTTTTACATTAAAGAGGGCACGTGATATAATGAGCACTAGGTGTTATATAAGACTGATGAATCACTGAACTCTACTTCTGAAACTAGGAATGTGCTGTATGTTAATTAACTGAATTTAAATTTTAAAAAAATGAGTCGCAGATGTCAGTTCACTACCCCCCAAATACACCCATACCTGTGTCATTAGTGGTTGTTCAGTATTTGGTGTTTTTGCCTCCTGAGATTAAATTTATATGTAATGAAACACACATATACATCTTCAATTACTACTTGGCAAATTCTAACAAAGACATAAAACAGTGCAACCTAAACCCGATCAAGATAAAGAGCATGGCCATCATCCAGAAAGTTCCCTCATATCCCTTCCCAGTAAATCCCTGCCCCTAACAATCAGAGGCAACCACTGTGATTTGTTAACCACCAGAGATTAGTTTTGTATATTCTAAAAAGTCCTGCACATGGAATCATACCGTATTCACTCTTGTGCAAGGTTTCTGTCAGTCAACATAACATTTTTAGAATCCATCGATGCTGTTGTGCTTATCAGTACTCATTTCTTTTCATTGTTCGGTAGAATTCCATTATATGAATTATTACATATTGTTTATTCACCTGTTGATGTCTACATTGATCATTTTCGATCTTTCTGACTATTAGGAATCATTTTGGATTGATGGAAGTACATGAGCTGAGGGGACTCAGCGCAACTGGCCTGTCAACTCACATACTCAACTTTCAACGGTCCTGCAGTTAACCTTGGGGCTTACCCTCTTAAGTGTCAGAGTTGAGAGTTGAAAGCCAAAATAACTCACGACTTAATCTTACATTCAGCGATCCAGATCGATTTTACTGCCTCGTAAGGTAAGAGACAAAAATGAGAGGTAATTTACATAAATAGAAATAATCAGTACTATTTCACATCAGCTGGGGTCTGAGGACTTGTGATAAACTTATCTTTGCGGCCTCTGAGTCCTGTCCTCACCAGAAGGAAGGGCTGCCCACCCCTATAATTCTCGCTTCTCCCACGTGGACAGGTTTTCAGGAAAGAAGCTGCCCCACCTGAAGTCAAGCTAAACTCAAGACCCCAGGGTCCATGAGGTGCCAGTTCTCCAAATGCTGGTAGAATAAACCTCTTGTGCCCTCTCTGAAGAAAATACAGAAAAGACTTTTATCTTTTCCACACCTTCACCTCCCATTCTTTCCTCGACCCATCACAGTTCCACTGTCAATCTCTGCACAGCGTCAAATAAGATGAGCACCGAGAAATTTCCACTGGATTTGGCATCCATCGGCAATGTTAGAGAGGACAGTTCCAGTGAGGTGGTGGGGCTGGGGAGGAGTTTAACACAGCCAGAGAGAAATTGAGAGAACAGAGCTAAGGAGAAGCAGAGAGGACCCTGTGAGACAGAAGCTGGCGTGGTAAAGGAAGTTTCTAGAAACGATCTTCACCCACTTTTAAAGTCCATCTAGAGCCAACCCCCTCGGGTCACCACCTTACATCTCAGGGCCACTTTCCCTTCACTTCTGTCTGGGTAAGAAGCTCGACACTCTCCCCAGGTACTTCTTAGTCTCAGAATAGCACCGCCCGTGTCTTCTGCAGCAACCAGGAGCCGGAGTGTCCTTCTCTGGTCCTTGCCCCAGCCAAGGAAAGCACTGTCCTGGCTGGCTGCCAATGCCTTGGCAGGTATTATCTTTGCTCCCTTGAGGTCAGTGATTCTCTGGCCCCTGGAAATCTTCCCTTCCCTACTGACCCCTCCTATCTTTCTCATTCCAGTTGTCTGAACAGAGTTCATGTGCAAATTGCTGAGGCTGCTTCTGGCCTCAGGTGAAGCTGGGCCTCTTGACTATTATTTTAAGCCACCGGCCCAGGCTTCGCTAGCAGCCATGCTCCCTGGAATCTACAAGGCTGCCCTGAGCTCCTTCTCCCCTCACTATCCTTATTCACTCCTAATTCCGTCTCTTCTCATTTTAAAACCCTCGATGTCCCTATTGAGTCTCCCGTGCAATCCCGGTTTCCATGTAACGGGAAACATCTAGGTCTCAGTTCATCTGTAGAACAGATGTGATTAACACAACCCACATCCACTGAACAGTCCTCAACAGATCATAAGCCACCCATGTTCTCCCCAGTGACCCAGTCAAGTTTCTCTCCCGCCGTTACACCCAATCCCCATTCCCACACCCCTAGTCGCATGTGCTTTCACAATCCTTATGTGGCTGGTACCCAATACCAAAATGCTTTCCCACATGGCGGCAAGAGCAGCTAGATTTTCTATGAAGGGGAGATTCCTTGACAGGGGCATTATCGCACACATCAGCTAGCATGTTGTGATGTGAGAAGATGATGCTCTTGTGTGATACAGGTGTGTCGCTTGGTTTGTTCACACTATTTGGTTCCAGGACATCATGTCTCTTGTTTCTGTGCTTGGTTTCCATAGCTTCCTTTCTCACCTCTTTGCTCCGGCAGCTATCAGTTCTATCCGCTGGTGTCATTGCACCTGTCTCCAGCATCACTGGCCACCCCACCTTCCAATCTGTCCTTTCTAATGAAACATGTTGGGGAAAGGACACAAGCTCCAAGTGATGGCAATATACAAACGGGCACTGTGCCTGGAATATTATAGCTATTCAGAATAGGTTTTAAAATATTATCAACTTAAAGAAAAGCTTCCTAGTAAAACGCATAGAAAGTATAAATAAAATATGACACTATCCCTCCCCAGTTTAAAAAAAAAAAAAAGAAAAGCACAAAGCTTGGCGGAAAAGAATGAGAAACCCCCAAGTTCCCTATTAGCAAAGGGAAATGGAAGTCAGAGCAATAAATTCACACTGGTGCCATGGAATCCCCTAGAAGCTTCAGCTCAGATATAGGCCCCCGGGGACTGAGATGGGGGCTCTGACACTCTCCCACATACAGAAGCTTGAAGCCTCAGAAATCATTCCCATCCACTAAGACTAACACAATCACAAGGTCCACTGGCTTGTTAAAGAGATAAAGAAACTTTCTGTCTGTTTGGCCTTTATGCAGGTAAACCAAAAGAAAAAAGAAAAAAAAAAGACATCGATGAAAAAGTCAAGAACATAAGCCTCTATTCCTTGTAGAGGTGAACTTTGAGTGATAGAAAGCCCAAGCTGAGAGGTCAACATAAAAGCTGGTCCAGAGCCTGGGAGACCCCACAGCCTTGGCAAAAGTCAGTGTGAAATCACTCTGAACACTGCAAGGACCTCCACAGAAGGAAACAAAAGCTAAAGACAGTCTCACAACTAAAACAAACAAACAAAAAAACAATGACCAGCTACACAAGGAAATGAGTTACTATAAGGGATAGATGGCAGCCGCAACAAAGAGGAGGAATATAGCCCGCCCCCTGGAAACAATAGAAACATCTGAAGAAGAATATGAAATAAAGATCATGAAAATGATTAAAAAGATACCAAGAATAAACAGGCATGGTAATGAGAGCAAAGGATAATGTGAATAAGGAGCAGCTGGAGTTGAAATACTAATAAAATCTTGTAAGAAGAGTAACGGAAATTTAGAATGAATTTCATCAGGTAATGGCAGAACCAGAGTCAGGTGACCTCCGTAAACACAGGCAGCAGGAACAGACGAGGAGAGCAAAAGGGCAACGAGTAAGGAACACAAAAGCAGGAGTACAGAAGCCTCACCCCTGCACCCTGAGCTCTCAAACTGTGGATCCAGGGACCGTTTCCTATTTGAACTTGCATGTCAGATATCTATTCGGCTAGTCCTCGGCATAGAACAGGATCTCACCAAAGACTTGCTGAAAGAATGCAGCAACAAATGAAGAAGCTATAGGTAAAAAAAAAAAAAAAAAAAAAAGATTGAGGAATAATGGAGAAAAGCCTTCTGGGCGGTATTCTGGACTACAGTTTTTCTTTTCTCTCTTAAAGCCCGACGTAGCTCCCCAAACTCATTCCATCTTAGCAATGGCGGATGGTCACTGGTCAAGGCCGTGTATAGCCATCCAGAGGCAGCAGACATTTTGGCGGAAAGCATTTCACAGCAGGGCCTAGCTGAGCTCATAACTTTCTCGACTGTGGCTGCACCGAGAGCTTTATTCCAGCCCTGCACGGATCGGAGCAAAAGTGCAGAGGGACAGACAGAGCAAGGACCATGGAAACACAGCTGGGGAAGTCCGCACAGAACAAAGCAGATCTCCAGCCTGAACATGGCACAGTTGCTAACAGAAGACCAGGAAGCTCCCTGATCCTGATGGTTCGACTTGTCAGCAGAGAGCTGACCAGTCCGGCTTTTATCTCAGTGGAACTGGTAGCCCGTGAATGTAGAAATCAAGTCAAAGCACAACGAAGAAACGGGTGACAAAAGATAAAGGGGGACCTGTTCCAGAATCAGCCCAATGCTGCATCCATAGCTTTCTCATAGCTGTAAGGGGAGGGATGGAGCAGGTAGTACCCTCCAAACCCGAAACCAAGAAAAGGAAACCACCACCCTGGCAGGATGGCTTGAAATCATGCTGCTGTCTATGCTGAATTGAACTATTTCCCAAACTATCTATGTTTGGGGTGTATTCCACCCCAAATTTAGGATCCAGAGGTTCTCAGTTCCTCTTTTAGTTCACCAGAGAATCCATTGGATTTTTTTCAGCCCTCTCTCCACTCAGTAACATTCCCATTTCACTTAGACAACTCAAGACGCCAAGCCTGTGGAAGTCGTTCCCACAAGCGGAAGCTGCAATAGACCGGCGTTAGAGGCGACACACAACACACCTCGAGAGAGGTCAACACGCTAGAATATCGGGATCCGATGGGCAGACTCATGTGCCTGTTGCACCCACTCTGGGAAATGAATCATGCCAGATGGGTTTCTGACCTTCAGGGTTTCCCTTTATACAATGAGGATGCACGGAAGGGAGAGAACCATACTGTCGAAACAGGGCTTTCAGGTTGAGAGAAGCAAGAGCCCACGGCAGGACAACAGAAGGCCCCCACCGCTTACCACATCCCAACGAAAGAAAAACAAAACCTAACCCACCCCCCCAGGCATCGATTCCCGTACGTTGGCACTGTAGTCTCCATACTTTCAGCGAGTACACACGCTCAAATGCACGCCAAGTGTTAGTGGAAGTTACCTCTAGGGCATGTGATTAAGCCTTTGTAAGGACAATGGTGTGGAAGATAGAAGATGGTCAGATCATTCTTTGCTACTCCTCCCGTGGAGCGGTGGCATCCGTGTCCCGCCTGTTGCAGCCAGGCTCAGCTTTGTGGCTTATGCATAGCATGCAGGGGATAGCATAGCAACATGATGTTCTGGGACGTCCAAGGCTTAGTCGTGAGCAGACTTGCAGCCTCTGTCAGATCTCTGTGGTTGCTTGCTGCAAGGAAGCCGGTCACCATGTAAGGAATCTGCCCGTCTCTTGAGGCTACCATGCTGGAAAGCACACAGGAAACGACCACATGGAGAGCCTCAAGACCGCAAGAGAGAAATGCCCAGCCGGCCCCTAGGCCTTCCAGCCGTTCCCCGCTGAGGTCCCAGGCATCTGGAGGGGCAGAGCCAGGCTGTGCCTGCCTAAATTGCAGATTCAAAAGCAAAATACACACTGTTTCTCTAAGCCACTGAGGTTTGGAGTGGCGTGTTACATGGCAGTACATAACTGGGAGAGAACGCATTCTTTTATTGCCTGAATTTTTCACAACCAACACGTGTTCCTCTTTCCAGTTTGAAAATAAAAGGGAAAAATATGAAAGAGAAAGTTAAAGGAGAAGAAAGGCTTTTTTTTAAAAAAAAAAAAAAGAGAGAGAGGCAATCTCCTGTACTCTTTTCCTTTCACTAGCCTCTCCAACAACCTTCTCTTAACGCTGGATTCAACTTGGATTGTCATAGGCTAGTCAGGTCCCTCTTCTGAAGGAAACCACCATTTGATGCTTCCTGTCATCTCAGAGAAAATAGATTCTGTTCTAAAGAGCTGTAAGCACAGGGCAAAGCCCTTCAGAGATTCAGAGACAAGAGCTTGATGTCCTTTGGGATGGATACATCATTTTGCACGTGTCCTTACGCTCTTCAGTTGGCCGAACCGTCCCCATAAACTGACTCAGCTCAAACCTTGCTAAGAACAAAGGAGCAACCGATCTGCTTTAGAGTCTAAGCTGGCATCATTGCGGTGTGACTTCAGAGAGAGTCAGCCTTCCCTATAAGGGATGTGGTCTTTAGGATCTCGGATCGGAAGGGACCTCAGAGAGTCTTTGGTTCTGCCACTGGGTTGGGGGAAGGACATTCATGTTACCTCTTGGCTCTTGCCTTCATCAAACAAAGGAGTTTGACTAGATGGTCTTTTTATTTTTATTTTTATTTATTTATTCATTATTTTTTTAGGTAAGCTCTACACCACCCAACGTGGGGTTTGAACTCACGACCCCAAGATCAAGACTCATGTGCCCTGCTGATCAGTGATGGAAAGAAGCCTTCCATGGTGCCATCACAGGTAGATGGCTAAAGCTTCAGTGCGACCTAATGGGACATTTATTCCCTCCTTTCACCATCCCCTTTAGTGAAGGACCCAAACTCCCGTGCATAGTGAACCATTAGGAATAAAGGAGTGTCCACTTGCCAGAGACTTTCTATTCTTCGAGGGGAATAAAAGGTAGTGGCCCTTCTTCAAAGGAAGGTCTGGTGTGTGAGATGTTGAAATGAGCGGATCTTTTTGGAAAGCATTTTCTCCCTTTCTTGGTGGAAGAGTGGTTTGGTGTTTCCTGGTATCTCCCCTATGGGCCATTTTAGATCGTCTACCAGCCATCCCCTCCCCCGACAGCAAAGCCAGAAGAAAGCAGCTGACAGAATGAACCTCTCCCCCACCCCTTTGGTGCTAGAATCCCCTCATCAGTTAAATACAGAGCATCAGCTTACCCAGTGAATTCTAATGAGGCAGGCAGCTCGGCTGTCAGTAGCCCTCCCTGCTGAAGAAGACAGCAAGCAAGGAAAAAGATGGCCCACGACGCTCGGAGCAGTTTACCTTCCCACACCAAGAGACGTGAACGGCAGAACGGCCTCCATTACAGCGGCACTCGCAGACAAGCCCAACCACAAGGAACACTGGAGTAAGTTACCCTCGGGGTCCAAGGACTCCCACCAGACAGAGCAGGTAGGGGATGGCAATTGTAGGAAATTAATTAAGATTAATTATTAGTCTGAGGAAAATCTAGGCTTAAACATACGCACATGTACAAGCGCCCTTTGCGCGCCAGCTCTGAATTGAAGTGGCAGACATTTCAACCTTAGACCCAAAGGTAGCCAGCTGAAAGTCTGAGTTGATATTAGTTGGGAAAACACGGGAACCATTTACCAAGGCGGTGCCAAGAAACCCAGGAACCAGGCTGAAGGCAAAATGGCAGGGGTCCTAGACTCACATTGGCCACTGGTTTCGTCACTTGAAAAAAGACAGGTAAGCACCAGGTCTGTGCTTCCAAAACAAGGGAAGGCAGTGGAATGCCGTAGCGTGTGGACCACAGGGGTAAGCGTAGCATATCTTTCAAGGGCATCAGTCCTGACGGCAAGTACTTTAAATATGGTTTATTTTTAATTTGGAAACTGCTTTCCAGAGATAGAAGCAACATAAAACAAAATTTTAAGCACACGGTTCATGGGTTTTAGCGAATGAACACACCTGTATACACACCACCACCATCAAGAAATAGAATATTTTCATCATCTTCCAAATTTTCCTTACGCTCTTTCACAGTTAATACTTCCTCTGGCCCCAGGAAATCACTAATCTTCTTTCTGTCACTACAAGTTAGATTTGTCTTTTTTCAGAGGTTCATGTAAATGGAATCATAGAGTATTTCCTTTTGTTGTCTGGCTTCTTTTGCTCAGCAAACGGGCTTGAGATTCATCTATGCTGTTTTATGCATCAGTTCATTCCTTCTTATTGTTAGATAGGATTCCATTGTGCAAACATAGCAGAATATTTTTCTTTTTTGAGAGGGGGCAGAAGGGCAGAGGGAAAGAGAGAATCTTAAGCAGACTCCATGTCCGGCATGGAGCCCAACGTGGGCACCATCTCACAAGCCTGAGATCATGACCTGAGCCGAAATCAAGAGTCAGACGCTTAACTGACTGGGCCACCCAGGCGCCCTAAACATAGCACAATTTTTAATAGCATTCTCAAGCTAATGAACATTTAGGTTATTTCAAGTTGGGACGGTTACAAATAAAGCCACTATGTAAGAGTCTTTGTGTGTTTCCAGATCTTAAGTCAAGGCTATGTTTAATTTTATAAGAAATTGCCAAGCTGGTCTAAAGTGGTTCTAGCAATTTACATTCCCACTAGAAAGCATTTATATGGATACAAAGGCAAACGGACTTGAGCCACATGACATATGGGGGTTCAAAACCCAGAATGTAAGCCATAGTCAATTTCCCACGAAAAATCTCTTAAGGCATTCCCCCAAAGTACCATACACATATTTTGGGCTTTGGAATTCTGTACTGTAACACGTGAAGGTGCACATATATACAGTATGTATATACAGTAATAGGCCTGTGTAGATCTATTACTTAATAATAGATAACTATATTAAATACAATATAATTCTACATAATAGAAGGTTAAGACGGCAGAAGTGGGGAAGGATATGTCTTCACTGTCATCGTTATTTGCAATGGTTCAGAGAAGAATCTGGAACTTTAGTGGTTTTCAAGTTTGAGTAACATACAGACCCTTTCAAAGAAACAATTTTCTCTTGGGTGTTCGCTCTCGGATAAAAATATTTAATTAAAATATTGCTCATTACATGCAAAGATAAGACCACGGATTTCTCATATTTTAGCTTGTCTGCGTCTTGGAAGCCCTTAAACATTTACAAATTAGTGGAACTCGAACTATAACAGCAGAGCAATTCTAATTAACAACATTGATTTAAAATAATGGTTAATATTGTTTTCCTGAAACTCAGCTGCAACCGGCACCAAGTATGAGAGAGGACATTATGTCCACACAACCGCAGGTCAAACAATGGCTACATTTTCCCAGTGCTTTGCAAATTATTTTCCAATTACTAGGAAACCTTTGCTCGAGCAATGTGCATTTGGCACAAATGCTTCATTAACATATAAGGTCTGTCTTTGTGGTTTTCTTATTAGGCCAACACAAGTTAAGTGGAACTACTTAGCTCCAGTTCAATCATCCACACATGCACACACGCGCACGCGCACCTGCTGTGAGACTGTAAACCATAAGGGGCGGGGACTATGTTGCTGGGTCTCACCATTATATCCCAGGAACTGAGGGACAAAAGCCCCAAATAGAAACTATAAGATTGAACAATTAGATCCAAGAAATTTTTTTTAATGAGACTGTTATCTTTTCAAAATTTTAAATACTGGGGCCAATTAGATAAAATATCAACTTAAAAAAAAAACTGAAACCCTGAAACCCTGAAATTCCCATTTGGGTTTTGGCAAGTGCAGACACGATGAGACACAATCTGCAGCTCTTCTGAGGGGACAGCCCGGGCAAACAGGAGAGCCATGAGGACAAGAGGGAAATTAATCAGGAAATATCAAGAAAGCCTGGGAATATGGCATAGCTAGTGATGTGTCATTTGTTCGACAAACAAATAGGAAGGCTCAAGGGAAATGAAATTTCTCAGGACAGAAGACCACGTGTGCCTTGTCAGCAAATGTGGCGATGAAACAAAGAAGCAAAATCACTTGTGATGGAGGGAGGCTCAGTACTGGAGTTTAAGGAACACTTGAAGAGAATACAATAAGGATCCCTTAGAATTTCAGCAAGATGCTACATCTCTGAATTATTTCCACATACAACTCCCTTGCGTGGCAGGTGAAGAAATTGCGAGCTCCCACTTACAGAAGAAGAAACCGAGGCTCACGAGGGTCTGATGCTTTTCCTATGGTTACAGAGGAAGTCAGAAAGAGGGGTCTTGTGCTGAAGTCTCTTGCCCATGGTCCATGCTCTTGCTAATATTCAAGAGCCGAAAGATTTAGAGGCAATACAGGCGCATGGTTAAGTGTGTGGGCTCGGAATCAGACAGCCTGGCTGGGGGCAGTCCCTGGTACACCCCAACCTCATTCTTGTTGTCACACAATGAGATCACACACGTGGGTGGAGCTCCATGCCCGGCACACTGTCTGTCCTCATCAAATGTAGCCTTTACACTTGTAATGGTACATACATTATGCAAATCAAAGTTGACGGGGGTGGATATGATTATACGTAGTCTTTGTACCAGGTACCAAAGCATTCTGGGATAGATAACGGCTGAGCAAAAAAAATGGACATAATGGAACAATCTAACAACATCAAAAAGGATGAGCTACAGAATTTTGACTAGTAAGGAGTGAGGAATGATTGTTCTCACCAAAGGGGAACAGATGGAGAATCGGGGGCCAAACTGAACCATGAGATTCCACTGGGAAAGTCAACATTCACAATTACTCTTTTCCGTGCCCATTCAAATATCTGCTGCTTAAAAGAAAGATTAGTTGGTAGATGCTTTAAAATTGCATCTTACTGTGAGTGTAAAGAAGATTCAAATGAAGCTCATGAGGACATTATGCACACTGTGGTAAGGGGACAATGTCTGATGCGAGGCTTTCCCCAAGGTGTTCCAATTCAATTCTGTTCTCTTCCAAAGGGCCCATTTATTGAGCATCTATGAGCTCACGTTAGACTGCTTTGGTCCTGTGTGCTAAGTACTTTGCTAGGTTGCAAAAAAACAGTTAAAAAAAAAAAATGCCTAGCCTTGGCCTCTCAGGCTAAGTGGCCGAGTCAGAACTGTGAAGACAGAAGAGCAGGGCGCTGTGGTGGCGCCATTCGATGGCTTGTCCATAGTGCTGGCATGCCCAAATAAGGACATCCGACAGACCGAAGCATTGGCCCCATTCCTCACCCCCCCACTCTGTTATTATACACCTACATATACAACCTTGCTATGGCCCCATCGTGGGTAGATTCCTTCCTGGTCCCTTGACTTTGAGCTTCCCTGTGTGACTGACTTGCACACAGGGAACAGATGAACGGATGTGAGCAGTGGCTTGACATGAACCTTCCCTCCTGTACTCCTCACTGCCGGGAAGAGAACATACCACACATACTCTGCAGACCCAAGGAGGACGGGAGACAAGAGGAGCAGAGCCGAACCCAGCCAAATCCAACTTGAATCAGCTAACCTCCAGCCAACACACAGACCCTTGACACACAAAGTCAATTCTTGTTTTAAGCTATTGAGTTTTGGGGCAACACACAACATGTGTTCAGAGCTGTCTGTGACAGGCCATGGGAGGTATGACAAGGATGGGCAGGAATAGAGCTTTATTGAGCTCTTCTCTGCCAACATACCACCTGCTTCTCTCCCCACACTCTCTCTGCGAAACACATAGGTGCGTATCCCAAAACAGAGCTATAGGACTGTCGCCGTTGCGGATCCTATAAACAAGACTTTCATCTGGGTCGTGTCGGGGCAATGCAGGGCCCATGTATTAACCACTGCTGAATACCTCCAGGGAAAAAGAATGCAGGATGGAATCCCAACATCATCTAATCCACAGCTCCCTTTTTTATCGTTCTTTCTTAAAATTGGTGGCTCCTTCAGAAAAGCACACATATGTATATCATAATAGCCCACAAGCCAGAAAAAAGGCAGAGGTGCATTTCCTAGGAGGAATGAGCGGGTTTGGGTAGCTGTGGCCAAATTTTGAAAAGTATCCTGCAACCATGGGTAACACGGAACTTCAGTCATGGATAAAAAAATGTTAACCTCTCCCCGCCGCCACCCCCCCCCCCGGCCCCAACCCCCGGGAAGTAGATAGATGCTAAGGAAAGGCTGGGGTGGGTTCATCAGGCATGGGCAGGGTGGTAAGAAAAGCAACAAGGAAAATCTATCTCCCGCTATGAGAAATGTGGGGCTATTCCTTCCATCCTATTCCTTTGGTCCCTTCCAGAACACACAACAATATAGCATGATACACATTTCAGAGGCAAAGGTTTTCGTTAGAAGTTTTTGTTAGTTAATTTAAAAAAGAATTTAAGGAGAGGGTTTCCAACTAAGGCAGATGAGTCCCACAGTATTAATACAGTTAAGCAAATATTGGAGGATCATAGGAAATGAGGTTGAATAAATTACATGTTTTATCAGACATCTTTGGGCTTTGAAACTGCTGACAGCCCACTGTGGAATATTAAATCTCACATTTCTCAATTTGCCTTTTTATGGATGTTGGGGAGGAGATTGTATATGAAAAATTTTTTTCTCCCAACGTTTATAAAATACTATGTATGCATTAACATATGTGTAAATATTTATTTTCAAGTGTGTCTTTGGCTGAGTTCCCCCAGAAGCCAACCCTAAGATAAGCATTCGGGAGCAGGTCCTTTATTTGGGAGGTGACCCCAGGAAGTACTAGTTGGGAAGTGGGGGAGTCATACAGGTAAGGGAAAGAGTCGACAGAGGGCTCACTAGTGACCACAGCAGGAAGGCGGGGCTCAGCCCTGTTAGGGACCCTCTGGGAGATGATATGGATGACCGTCCTACTCGAGAGAAGGGAAGCATAATTAAATCCCATCCAATATTGGCTGAAGGATGCTACCAAAGAGGGTGATACGCAGCACTTGAAGGTCTGCCCCACCAGCAGGGCCTGAGAGAGAACCCTCAGGTCAGGTGGACGATGTCATCGGTTGTCCGAGGACAATGTATGCTGTAGGAAATGCAGCCTTTAAATCTATGTGTCAGTAAGAAGAGTTACATGTTAAGTTAGATCTTACAAAGACATCCACTTGTCCAGCCCACCAGTCTACTCTTTTTTTTTTTTTTTTTTTAAAGATTTTATTTATTTGACAGAGAGAAACACAGCGAGAGAGGGAACACAAGCAGAGGGAATGGTAGCGGGAGAAGCAGGCCTCCAGCAGAGCAGAGAGCCCGATGCGGGGCTCGATCCCAGGACCCTGGGATCTGACCTGGGCCGAAGGCAGACGCTTAACGACTGAGCCACCCAGGTGCCCCCAGTCTACTCTTTTTTAAAGACCGATCGATCGATTTCGGGAGAGCACGTGTGTGAGAGCGGGGGTGGGGTGGGGAGCAGAGGGAGAGAGAGAGAGAGAGAGAGAGAGAGAAAGAATCTCCAGCAGACTCCCCGCTGAGCGCAGAGCCTCACTCGGGGCGATGCCATGACCCTGAGATCACGACCCAAGCCCAAATCAAGAGTCGGACGCTCAAGCGACTGAGGCGCCCAGGTGACCGCAGTATGCTCTTTTGAACCACGCTTAGAATCAGACTTCAGTTAGAGAAACGTCTTTGTTTCTGGATGAGAGAGTCCCTACAGGGAGCCAAGGGAGCACAGGAGGATGGGAAAGCGGCAATTTACAGTCAGAGCTTGCGGGTTTCAGTGTGTTCACAGCTAGGAGGGCCGTACCTGTGTTTATCTGCTGACCTTTGGCCCTGAGTTAAACAAACTACCCACGGACACGCAAGGAGGTGGTGCTGTGGGGATGGGCGCACAGTCCGCTGACTTCACCACCAGGCTGCCTCTGGTGGGGCGGGGGGTGGACTGCGGCTGATGCGGGCCCAGATTTACCTTCCCAGAGGGGAAAGAAATCACAAATTCTGCAAGAGTAATGGGCCTAAGGGATAGGGGTCAGAGAAGGCTTCAGGTTGCAGCCTTTCTCGGTTGAGGGATCTCTTTAAGAGTGATAAAAACCATGGATTCTCTCCCTCCCCCCAAACCAAATTCATATGCCCAAAAAAGTGCATATTATAGGAAGAGCCTCGCAGTCACCTGGAACCCGTGTGTCCTGGATTAAGGCACAAGGTGACAGGAACGACTCAAATTGTACATGTTGTGATTTGGGGGTACGTCCAGAAAAAAAATGTTCAAATTCTAGAAAATTCCCCCAGAAACAGTCTCTTCTTATCAAGATTTCCTGTCTCCTGCTGGCAGCTCTCATATTAGGTCTACAGTTGCCAATAGCCTCAGGTGACAGGAAGGATTCCAGATGCTAATTCATGATTAGATCTGGTAGGGTTTTTTCCAGCTCCCATGTAAACCGCAAGTTCTGTCTAGCCAAACTAGGTCAATCAATGCCGCGGAGAGGTTATCTCAAATTAGAAATTAGCTGGGACCAAGGGACATACCTAATCGATTAAGTATCACATGAGAAGGACAGAAGCATTAGAGGTAATGACAGTAGCAGGGCTCCTGACCCCGAAATAGGGGTCTTTTCCATCCCTAACCCATTATTTAGAAAGTTGTTGTTCTGGGAAGCCAATAGGGCAGAGGAAAACATAACTCAGGGAATCAGGCAGAGCTGGTGCCACATCCCCCATGGAACCCATAATTCACTGTGACCCTGGGAAAGTTAGGCTATCCCTCCAATCCACACAGTGGGTGAATACCTCTTTCCTTCTAAAGATGCCGTGGGAGTTAAAATGAGAACCAAGATACACTGAAGGCCAGATTCAACTGCCACCAAGTATCTCTGGAAGAAAATCTCTACCTCGAAAAGAGCTCGAAGTCTTAGATGATAGTGTCTTTATTCCAACCCATAGTCATCAAATTATAGAGACCTAGACAGTCCACAAAGAAGCAATGCAATCCAGCCCCTAATTGTACAGTGAAGGAAGGGAGGCCCAGAGTGGGCAAACGTCTCGCTCCAGTCACACAGTAAGCGGTGACAGACTGAGAACCTGAGGCTAGCTCTCCGGACTCCCAATCCTGCAGTCTCTCTACTGGCAAAACGGAAGCACAAAAAAGGCCATTTTAAAGATCTCTTGGAATTCAATGGGATGGGATTTCATCTTTATCTAAAACATTCAGAAGAGAATGAACAGAGATCACCTGATATGCAGTGAGCCATTCGATATGTGGATATGTGCTTTGGTTCTGGCTGTTTTGGTTTCCAGATGATTCTGGCCTGGAGATAGGTAGATGCGTAGGAGGTGAAGAAGGAAGCAATGTGTTGGGAGTTACACTGAATGGGAGAACAGCCAGGATCTTCATTTCAGCACTGACACAAGCTCGACGTGCGAGGTGCAGCTACACACCCCCGAGGGGCCTCCACTGCTTTATCTGTAAAAGGATGTTTCCAGGCTCCCTTTGGGCTCTCATGTTCCAGTCTCTCCCAAGAAGGCTCCGTTGTGCCTTCACAGTCCCTCGTCAACTGTCCTAAGTTGCACAGGAAGCAGGAAAAGAAAATCTAAATAAGAGAGAAGAGAGGAGACTAAAGGGGGGTGAGGAACCCAGGCAGCGAGCAGGGAAGAAGTGCTTGAGAAGGGGGACATGGCCGCAACAAGGATGGAAGGCCGGGAGCCTTGACCCTGGTCCCCGCTCAGGGAGGTGGCAACCCAAGATTTTCTGCTCTTGGATGTGTCTACGTTCAATACAAACTCAAAAGGGCTCCCCCTCTTTGGCCCATCCATTCAGTCAATGTTGTTGTTTTTTTCTTTTTCTTTCTTTTTTCTTTCTTTCTTTCTTTCTTTCTTTCTTTCTTTCTTTCTTTCTTTCTTTCTTTCTTTCTTTCTTTCTTTCTTTCTTTTTCTTTTTCTTTTTGTAACAGCTTTATTGAGATATAATCCATATACCACACACTGTACCCGATTAAAAGGCACAATTCAATGGTTTCTCATATAGTGAGAGCTGCACAAACCATGAGAGTCAATTATAGGACATTTTCATCACCCCCAGAAACTGCCTATCCTTCAGCTGTACCCCCCCTAATCTCTCCATCCCGCCCCCAGCCTGAAGCAACACCTAGTCTACTTCCTGTCTCTCTAGATTGGCCTGCTCTTGACATTTCGTACAGTATGTGAGTGGAATCATAGACCACATGGCCTTTTGTGTCTGGCTTCTTTCACTCAGCATTGTGTCTTCCAGATTCATCCATGTGGGAGCAAGTATCAGAACTTCACTCCTGTTTATGTAAGAGTCTAGTGTATGGATAGACTGTATTTGTTTATCTGTTAATTGGTTGATGGACATTTGGGTGGTTCCCACTTTCGGGCTACTGTACATAATGCTGCTGTGAACATTTTTTTTTTTTAGAGATGGAGACGGGTGGGGCCTGAGGGAAAAGGAGAGAGAGAATCTTAAGCAGGCTCCATGCCCAGCGCAGAGCCTGACGTGGGGCTCGATCTCACGACCCTGAGCCAAAGTCAAGAGACAGCTGCTCAACAAACTGAGCTACCCAGGTGCCCCTGCTCTGAACATTTTTAAACAAACTTATTTTGTGAATCCACCAGTAATTTTTGAGGCCTGTTTTGCACCAAAACTTCGGGGACCTAGACATACAAAAATGAATGGAGCTGTTGCCCTCAAAGAAGACACAATCTTCCACAGATGTGCCATCTGAGGGAGGTGTTCCGAGTGAGGCAGGGCCCCAGAGGCAGAGAGCGCGTGGCAGACTGCAGAAACTGCCCAGGCAGAGGCAAAGAGGTGCGAAGAAAATACCGCATTCCGATCATTGCAAATAATAATAATGCTACCTAATTTTTCCTGATGTTTGTTTACTAGTCTAAAACATTTTATTTGCATGAACACATTGACTACCCACGGTAGTCTACGACCCTATCATTTCTCCCAGTTTATAGATGAGGGAAACAGAAGCCCAGAGAGGTAAGTGATAACCTGAGGCCGGCCACCTAGAGGGTAATCCAGGTTATCACTTACTTCTTTGGGCTTCCAAGAACAGTCTTGGTTTGAATCCAAGAGTCCAATGCACCGTCTGAGCCTCCGTGGGGAATGCTTCATTTAATTCCCAAATCATCCTGGTTGCTTAGATTGTGGAGTGTGTGAGGGGCGCAGCAGGAGGTGACATTGATTGGAAAGGCAGACTTCTGAGTCATATGAGGAAATCCTAACTCCGAAAGCAAAAGGGAGCTGTCCTGTGCCCCGCCAGCGAACAATGCCTCGACCACCCTTTCCCACATAACACACCCGTCACAGGTGTGAAATTGCATTGGTTGTGCTGTCCCGGATGCAATCTTTCCAGGAGGATGCCACGGTCAAGTTGTTACGAACATCGTTCTCATGTTTGCTATCATAGAATTGAATCTGATTCCCAATGAAACAGGGCTGGAAGGTGACACAGATCTCACTGGACAGAAGCAAGAATTCTGTACACATGTGCCTCTCACATCTCTTTTCCCACACACACCAAGAGACGGGATGTCAGCTGACAAAGACAGGGCTCATGTGCCAAAGACAGTGGGATGGGGCTTCTCGTGCGCACACATCCACAGCAGGGCTGGTCTTCGCCACTTGGGTATCTCGTGGGACTCTTGGCCGTGCTTTTCCGTCCTCACTTTTGAGATTTAACTGTAGCTTCCTATCCCCTAACGGGGCCCACCCGGACCACAGAACCAGCCAGGGGAGCTCCGAGGGCACTCCGGAATGAGCGCCACTAGAAACCAACACATGACTGCGGCACCTATACGAGGTGCATAGAAAATGTGCCGGCTAGTTATCCCTCTGCCCAAAAACCACGATTGTTTTATGGAAGCTGGAGGATGATCCTTGAGCCAGCAGGAGTTCGTGTTTAACTCACAAATGCTCCCAATCCCTTTATGAAGCTGCTGTGATCATTTCCATCACACAGGTGGCGAACCAGACAGAATGAAGGGCTAGCGGATTGACCTGCTTGCTGTATTCAAAACTACGCTGGTAAAACAAGACTCTGGCCAAATCACCTCCCTTCATTCTCTCCCCAGATCTTTCCTTGTTTTTCTGTTGACATCAAGTGTTTTCTAGGGTCTGAGATGGTGCAGGGCTCGGCAACTGCAATGCTTAATACTAATGCTAATACACGTCTTTAGAATCTTGCCATTTTAGCTGGATCATCACAGGGATGCTACAAATATCTGTTGAATGAATGAATAAATAAATGGTGGAAATATCTCTTGGGGTTAATTACTAAAGTATCACCCATCTCTCTCTCTCTCTCTCTGAATGTGTGGGTATGTGTGAGTGGATGCACTTATGTATATACTGATGTGAGTATACATTACATATACATAAATAAATAAAAGCAAAAATATGTGAACACCAACTTTTAATGCCTATATTTACGCTCTGAATCGAGTTCTCAATTTTAGAAAAATAACTAGAAATATCATAATAGCTAACTTTTGTGGCCCGCTTATTATGTACCGAGAACTGCTCCAAGCTCTTGAAGTGTCCCACAACAACCCTTTGTGGGGTAAGCTCTTATCTTTCCATTTTAGAGATGAAGAAGCTGAGACAGATTTTTGAATATTTTGGTCAAGTCTCTGTCTCAGCATCTCCAAAAGAAACAAAACTCTCATTACCAAAAAGCCTTAAGAGCACCGGAGTTGTCCTGAGATTTTGGTGAGGGGGACCTTTTCCCATGGTTCATACAGGAAGACTAATTAAAAACTAATTCACATACTGCTCTTTCCAAAATTTATCTTTTTCCTCTCCCCCAGCCTTCTAACCCTTATCCTCATGCTGGCTTGTCCTACTCGCTTTCTCCCCCTTCCTCTTCCTACCTCATCTGAGCTCACAAATAGTGTTACTGTTCTCCTCCCTGTCCCTCCTGACCCTGAAGAGCCAGAAAAGGCCTCACCAGTCAAGCAAGCAATGGAGACCCTGCTACGAGACAGTTCAGGAAGTAAATAGAAGATACTTATAATTCATTTATTCCTGACCATACTTCCACAAGATAGGCACAAGCATTATCCCCATTTTATAAATATGTCAATTGAGGCTTAGAGCTGTTAAGCAACTTCCTTAAAATTACACAGCTGGTAAAGGCAGAAGCAGGACCTGAATCTTGACCTGATAAACCTATATCCCATGCTCTTTAAAAAAAATTATTATTGAAGAAGTAGAGTTGACATACAATGTTATATTAGTTTCAGTTGCACCATATAGTGACTCGACAATTCTATACAGTACGCAATGCTCACCGCGGTAATGGTAGTCACCATCTGTCACCATACAGCATTATTACAATGTTATTGACTCTATTCCCTATGCTCTGCTTTTCATCTCCATGACTTACTTGTTTTTAACTAGAATTTGGACCTCTTAATCCCCATCGCCTATTCGGCCCATCCCCCTACCCTCTTCCCCTCAGGCAACCACCAGTTTGGTCTCTATTTAAGCTCTGCGCTATACTGTAGGTGGTCTGTGGGCAAACACACAATGATTGATCGGGAACCCATTGAGTTTGGGGAACTGTTTCCAGTTCCGTGAGCAATGCTGGAGAGGGAGGCCATGACTGGATTCTAAAGAGTTCTACAAACTTCGTTGAAGACTTTAGACTATTCTTTAGGCATTAGGAAACAACTGGAGATTTTAATCAGGGAAAATTTTAATCAGAGAAGTTTTAAACATGGGCTGTTTTGCTTTATAGAATAATTTGTTGGCAAGAGTGCGAAGAGTGGACGGGTGTCCCCACGCCTCCCAAAGAATTTTTTTTTTTTGGCTGCTTGGTCAATAAGTTTATTGTCTTCATCTGAAAAATCTTTATAGAAGACTGTGGTTTGATTTATTAACTCTCAGCACCCCACTCTTGAGCATACAGTGTGTTCTTCCCACAGGAAGAACCCAGGCTGCTTCTTCAGGCTTGCTTTCTTAGAGAGCTAGGGGAGCGGGCGAAACTGCTCAACCTAGGGTACATCTGAGAGATTGAAGTGCATCCTGGGAAATAACTATCCTTAAGGGAAAACGTCTCTATTCAGGCAGGTGTGCTGTCTTTATTCAAGTGCAATAGGATAAAATCGTAAGGGAAGGGTAACGATTCTACGGAAGATCAGTTTGTCACTCAGATTGCCTTCTGTCTCACACCTCATGGATTTACACCTGAGTTCTAAGGAGGGAGGCCTACAACAAGGAGAAAGTAAAATCTTAAAAAGTATCCAGCTCATGAACATGACTATCCATGGGGCCACAAGAACTTGGCCTTCAGCAGCCTGATGTCCTCGATCTCCACAGGGATGGGTAACAATTGGGTTCTGGCACCAGCAGCAATGGCCACACCTCAGTGAGCTCAGAGGACAAGGCTTTGGGGATTTACCAATCACAGCATCAGTGACATACCTGCTGTTAGGGGCGGTAGTGGCAACGCAAATCACTAGAGCATGCCACTGCGGGAGGAAAGGAAAATGGCAACTCTTTTGGAGCAGCCAAGACCTCTGGCTTCCAGACTGTGCATGAGACACTCCCTGGAGAATACTGAAACTGTTTAGAACACATATGAGGAGACCAGTAGATGGTCAGGGGCAGAGCAAGAGAAATGCAGTTTTGTGACCCATTTTCTGGTCCTGATTTTGACACCTGTCCTGGGGTTATGTGGCCTGGGGAAGTCCAAGGGTTCACAGTAATGGTACATAGGTCCAGAGGTCACCAGGGCTGAAATAGAGAAGGAAGCACAGATGCTAAGGGGAGGTGACAGATAATGAGAAATGGTTAGAAGGAAAAGTGCCAGAGTCTAGTTACTCAGTATAGAGTCTTGGGTGACATCCTGGTCAACGAGGGTGCCATTCACCAAAATACTGAAGTCCAGAAGAGGAGCTTGAATGGGAGATGATGAATTCTGCTCTGGGGCATGTTGAGTCTGAGGGTCCTGCAGGTGATTGAAGTGGAAGTACAGTTTAACATAAGTGACAGGAGAGAAACATCTAGAAGACACTTGGATATAGATTTTAAATGGAATCTTGGGATAGAACAAGTCATGAGAAGTGTCCCGAGTGAAGAGAGAAGAGGAACAAGAATGAATCCTTGAGTAAGGTCAATAGTTCAATACTTGGTAACTAACTGAATATAGACACTAAAAGACTTCATACTTCTAAATATCAGGTGAATATGGGCTGTTTGGGGAAGTCAAACAAAAATTGAGGGGAAAAATAAAAGAGCGTGATCTTGAGTTGGGTTTTTAAAGGATGGGTAATGTAACATAAAGAGGTCCAACAGACACTTCAACAAAATCTTTTTGGCAGGAAAACTTGTGCTGGGATCTGCTCATAGACAAGTGTCAAAAGCCTGGTGGACTGGATATTTTCAGCACCCTCAGTCTCTTCCAAGTGACTCAGCGTGTGAGAAACGCCAAGTCACTGGGGAAGAGACTTGATTCCAGTTAATCTTTTCTTAGGATGAGACTCAGCTGTCAGAACAGGGAAAGTTCCTTTTTACTTAACCGAACAAGAATGATATCAGGATTGTATTAAAAGCACAGTTAAGTTGAATCCTCACCATCTAGCGTCATTTCAAGTTGCCCTACAGCATATCATTCAAGTTAATCATGAAGTTTTTCTCCAATGAGGCATCATTCTCCTTTTAAAGGAAGCTTCTAAGTGGTTTTTCTTTTTTTCTGGCCTGAAATCTCCACCAGAAGAGTCATTGAGTCATAAAACTTTAGGGAAACCACAGACTGTAAGGTTCAACTAGCTTAATCTCTTTATTTAGATGAGGATAGTTCAGGGCAGAAAGGTTAATTCAAGGGCTCTCAATCAAATGCCTTCTGGGATCAGGAAGGCAACATCAGTGAGTATAGTAGGCCTTGAATTTGTTTTTTAAACACCTAATTTTCACTTCCAATGTGAAAAATGCTCCCCTTCTGTTTTTCTTGAAATCATGCAGCTCTCATTTCCAGCTCTCCTCCCTCAACACATTCACTAGAGACAGGGGAACACAATAATATTTCTAACTACAGAGAAAAGGACCATTATTAGCAGAGTAACAGATATGGCTTCCGAGTCAGGGGTCAGTGTCAGGGAACTAACTAGACAAGTTCCATCCAGAGGGTCAGCTTTTCCCTAGCTTCAGTCGTCGGGGGTCTCAAAGGACTGTGAACCCATTGCTGCCAGACCTTCAAAATGTATTTACTTGTCTTTCTCTCTCTTTCATCTCTAGGCTGCTCCACGCTTTTTCCACAGACTTTAACTCATCTCCTGAAACTAGGCTGTTGATCAGGATGAACGCACAAATAACTTTCCTAGAGTTACCCTGTTATTTTTCGAGCATCTGGTGTTTTTCTTTGTTTCAGACGGATATAGAATGTTCCAGATGTCTCTAGCCTAGGTCATTTGGAAGGCAACACTGGTGTTTCAGTTCTGTCTGCCTATCTCTATTTCTCTTCTTAAAGATATTTTCCTACAACAATTTCAAACACCAAACCAAACAGATATTAAGAAATTATATAGCAGTTCCTTCATAGTAATAATGCATTAGGGAAAGAGAGTACTGCCATCGGGCAATTTTTCGAGAAGTTCATAGTTTAAACATGCAAACGGGAGCCAGAAATGTTTCAACATGTATTAATCTCTCTAAGATTACCTGCTTAGAACTAGAAGGTTACCAACAGCGTCAATCGGCTGTGGGTAAAACCCAGGTATATGAGTGTATTGGTTGTATTTCTGGCCACAGCTTAGTTGATTCAAGGGAAGAGAATGATATGAAGATGTGAATTCTACGAGGCAGGAACTATTGGGGGCCATGCAGAAGTCTGCCTACCCCAGCATGGTTCCAAATATACTTTTCACTATACCAACAGAGCTTAACAACATCAGTTTTAAAGAATTTGAACTTGATTATAGCCCTTGAAATGGTGGAAGGGTTGAAAGCTAGAGATATGTTAGTTTGGATACCACTGGCTGCTGTAACCCATGGACTCTAAAGGGTCACCGGCTTAAGACAAACTAGGTTATTTATTGCTTTTGTATACCCACGTAATGTGGTTGTTCCTGATCAGTTGGTTCTCCTCAAAGTGGTGATTCAGGGACCAGGCTCCTCCCATCTATTTGCTTACCTATCTTTAAAATGGCTTCCAAGGTCACCCTGGAGGTTGTCTCCATTCCAAGAATCCAGAAAGGGGAGAGAGAATGAAGGATACCATCTGAGAGGTCTCTATGGGTCAGACATGGCAATGGTGCTTCCCCTCCATTTCCATCAGGTACAACTGACAGGCCATTCCTAACCACAAGGGAGCCTGGGAAATAAAGTCTGTTTATGTGTCCAGGAAGAAGAAGAACTGGTTTGGTGAATAATTAGCCAGTCTCTGCCACAGAAGCCTCATCGAATTCATTCATTTAATAAACATTAATGAAGGGCCTTCTATGTGCCAGACACGATGCGAACTGTTGGGAAAATATACATGAAGGAATGAATATTTGAAAAATATCCCTATTTTATTCCTGCGTTTTCTTTCTTCGGTTCCTGTGGGTTTTACTTTTATTTTTAATTTCCTTTACCATTTCCTTATATTTTCTCTTTCTTGCGGTTGGTAAACTACCCCTAGAGATGGACAGCAACAACTCTCCATCCTTCATGTACATGCTGTTCCTTTCATTTAGGAGAAAAATCTATTTCTCCTTTCTTCGAATTTCATACTGTCCTTGTGACTTGTTTTGACCAATAACATGCTGTAGAATTGATACAGTTTCATTTCAGAGTATTGGCCCGAGACCTTACGGGCCTAGCCCCTTCTATCTCCCTGCTCTAGATACCCTGAGATCACTTTGCTATAAGAAAGTCCAAGTTACTAGCATGAGGAGGCCACGGGGAGAAGAACAAAGGCATCCAAGTAGCCAGCTCCAAGCGTGCCATCAGCTGAATGCAGCCAGAGGCGTGACTTTGGCCAATACCACGTAAGGTAGAAGGACTGCGCAGCCAAGACCCACCAATCAACTGGATCAGAAAATAGACCACTGTTGTTCTAAGCCACTGAATTTCATAGTGGTTTACTACACAGCAATAGATCACTGAAATACAATTTATTCACTTTCCCTTTCTTTATCCCATGCTCACATTTCTGGAATGTTTTTCAGATAAGGTTCAGAAAGAATTACTTCAGATAATAGGAAAATAGGCGAAACATTATCACAGAGTCCAAATATACATGATACAACATGCACCTTTAGCAATCACAATACTTGAGATTGAGGCAGTGGGGGCAAGGTATTTATTTGCTCCATAGAAAGTGTAACCAGTCATAAAATGCCAAATGAACTTTGGATGTGAATTGCTCCCCTCCTAGGATATGACCTGTTACAGCCACATTGTGCAGGCATGTAAATATTGATCAATGATAAGTTCCCTAGTTCAAATAAAAGAAAGTTCCAAGCGACATGGTCATGGATTCAGAATGTCAATAGTACAAGTGACTAGGGATTGATATGACATCTCGTGGCTGAGAGTATGGAGGGATAGATGCTGATAACTACTGATAATACCCTGCCCCTTTTCGCATATTTCTCTTACAGTTAACCTTCGATGTCTACACATTTTGGAAGGGGGAGGAGAAAAGTTACACAAGAAGTCTCAATTCCAAGAGAAAGACTGACGGTAAAAACCTAGAGATGTTGTGACCTCACATCAGAGCCAAGAAAAGAAAGAAAGAAAGAAAGAAAGAAAGAAAGAAAGAAAGAAAGAAAGAAAGAAGGAAGGAAGGAAGGAAGGAAGGAAGGAAGGAAGGAAGGAAGGAAAGAAGGAAAGAAAGAAAGAAAGAAAGGCCACACCCTTCGTTTGCAAAAAGGAAAACTGGCCCCTCTCCAAGGGGGATGAGTACAAATGATTCCTCCATTGGTTCCCATCCAGCCTTGGCTAAGTCTTCCTTGGTTTCCTCTGCCCTTGAGTACTCTGGGGGCAGCTGCTTAGCAGCCAGGCAGGGAGGGTGGAGGGGAAGCAGTGGAGGGCCCAAGTAGAGCCAACAGGCACTCTTGACTTGCCCTTCTCCCCTGACGTTACACTTGACCTCTTAAGAGCGGCCCCTGAGTCACTGTGTACAAGCCTGGTATCACTGAGCTTCATACCACAGTGTCATTTGGATGACTTTCCTCTGCTTCTGAGCAGATGATATCCTATGTCCGGTGTCCACGTTACAATCAAGGCATCCTCATTGAGCGAATTGCCTTCGGTCAACAAGACTCACCTCTGCTTTACAGGAGAAAAACAGAGGGGTCTCCATGCCAAAGATCTATAGATAAAATGAGAGCCAAGGCTTCCTTGAGGAGGCAGAAGACACCTGGAAGAAAGGCAAAAGGAGTCTGTGAATAATTTCGCTCTAGGGAGCCACATTGTCTGCTCTTGGATGGGTTATAGGAGCTGAGAACCAAAGAGACTTTCCATTTAAAGATCCAAGGGTGAGACTCTCAGCGTTTGTAGTCAGATGGCAGTCGGGGCAGGAGTCATCTGAAGGTTTTACTGGGATGAACATTCAAGGTCAGCTCCTTCACTCACATGCCTGACATGCCAGGGCTCCCCTGCACGGGCTCTCTCTCCAGACCTTTTTATTATGGCCACTCAGGGTCAAGGCTGGAATTAGAAACTGCCAGTCCTCTTCAAGCCTAGGCCTATAACTGGCAAAGAGTCCTACCTGCAATATTCTATGGCTCGAAGTAGTCACAGGTGACTCCAGATTCAAGGGGGTATAAAGAATGGTTGTGTCCTCTTAATAGAGACATGGTACGTGTTTGCAGGAAGAGAAGGGACTGAGGGCAGCCACTGTGGGCGACCAGGTACCACACGGACCCTTTCTCTCTCAAAATTTTCCTGGTTAGCAAAATAAATCTGTAGTTCTAGAGGGCAGGCTGGTAGGGTTACCCCCGAGGGAAAGGTACGTGAATGGGCTACTAGAGTGTGAGGAATGTCCGTGTATCTTCACTTTGTGAAAACTCATCAGGCCGGACACTTGTGATTCGTCCGTGTCGCTGAATGAATGCTCTACTTTAAGAGTGAGAAAAACAGCTACAAACCAAAGAAAGGTGACCCTTTTGGATGACAAATTATAAGGTCACCCTGCCATTGCCTGACTCCAGGCCTCATGAGAGAAGCCAAGTGACTCAATGGAAGTTGACTGTCCCCACCACGGAGAAGGAGGGCGATGGCGAGGGGGGGGCTTTCCCCTCACCTTAAACCAGGTGGTCAGGGCTTTGTGAGAACTACAGAGAGCCTGACCCGTGCTCCCTGAAGCTTGAGGGACGCAAAGGCAGCCATCTGACTCCCTCGTGGGGCAAGTATGAAGGTGTGAGCCCATGGCGAGCCGCTGGACGCAACGTAAGGAGCGACAACTGCCCGGAGAACCACACCGTTGGAAGGGTCTGGGCTGCCTGTGCATTTCCCCAAGCTGCATGTGGACCCTGGGAGGGATCTGGACTGAGTGGTCCCAAGAGGGCTCTGCCCAGATGGACCATGTGTGGGGCAGCTGGTCCCATCAAGGGATGGACTATACCCGAGCCAGGGAGCTGAAGGAGAAGCCAGCCAGAGGATGCCGATTCTCACAAGTGCCCTCTCTGGTGAGAGGGTCCCAGCCATGCAAAGTCCCTCAGGGACCAGAAGAGCTGCCAAAGGAAGAGCCAGCTTTGAACAGCCTCCACATCTCGGAAGTTCCTTGGCTAGTGGCAGCTACACGAGTCTAGTGACGGGCTCCCTCCCTTGTCCTCTGCCCCTTCCTGGGCACCCACTGTGGAAGGACGGAACATGGTGACTAGAGACTGGGGGAGACGGTGGGAGGAGGAAAAGGGAGGACAGAGGACATCACGGTGCCTCTCCCTCCCCACTGCACACATCCCAGTCCGAGGCAGGCTGGAGCTGGGGACGGGCGGGACAGGCGCTTGAAACTGAATAAAAGACAAGTTTTCTGGAGGAGACAGGATGGGACCTTTCACTCACCGAAATGAGATCGCACTTGTGTTCCTACAAGTCGAGATACAAGTCAAACACAAGTTATAATACATGCTTGTGACTTCAAATGGGATCGCAGCCCCGCCTGAGAGTCCATGTTGGGGCCAGAGACCAGTACCAATCCAACTGCTAGAATGAGTGCCTTTGGAAGTGCTGCCTCGGCCCCGAGCCGTTTCGGTGAGCTCCCCGTGGCACAGACGCACACGTGCTCGCGCTCTCGAAGAAGCATCTCGGTTTCCTCCATCTGCACTTCCTCATTTGCCTAGTGATTCAACCATGGTTGCCGAGCTTACAATGCCTGGGCACCACATTGGGGCAAGAGGCACCATAACCAAAGCAACAGAGAGCTGGCCACCCTGTAGTAGGGCAGGTCATAGCACTGTCCCCTGAGGCATTGGGGATTGAGCTGGGGTCTGAAAAGAGGATAAGAAGTAAGCAGGGGAAGGGGGAGAACATTCCAGGTGGGGGAACCAGTATGTGGGTTGAGCCGTCAAAACTGGGGCTGGCATAGAGAATCGAGAGGGAATGCTGTACCAGGTAGAGAGACAGGTAGGCTGGGGCCTCTGTAGACCTTGTTAGTGATTTGAGACTATCTCAAGAGCAAGGGCACTAGGAACCCATTGACGTGTTTTGAGTATGAAGGAGACAATCTCAGAATTAACCTTACCCTCAAAAACAACGCAGATGGGACCACCTCCGCACTCCCATTGCCACTAGCCTATTGCAACAGTACTATCACTTCTCACCTGAGCTCCGAAATCACTTTCCAAGTGGGCCCCCTGTTTCTTCCCCTGCCCCTACCTCCCCCAACAGTCTGTTGTCCGTACCACAGCCATCGCGATCCTATGAAAAGTATAAAATTGATCATGCCCTCCCTCTACTCTGTCCCATCCAGTGTCTTCTCACCATCTTCAGAACACAATAAAAATTCTGTACGGTGGTCAACGAGGTTCTGCAGGAACTGGCCCTTTGCCTGGCTCCCCCGACCTTCTCTCCTGTTGCTTCCCCCTCGCTCACTGGGCTCCAGCCCATGGGACTCCTCACCACCGTCCCCTGCCCGAGCTGCCCTCATTCCCACTGCGGAGCGCTTGCACCTACTGGGCCCTCTGCCTTCCCAGATCGCTGTGTGGCTTCTCCACCTCTATTCATCTGGGACTCAAATGTCATCTCATCAGCAAAGCCTTTTCTAAAATAGCGTCCTGCATCCCCACCCCTAGTCCCTCCCTAGTCCCTTTCCCTGCTTCATTTTTCTTCAGAGCACTCACCAGTACCCAACACATTTATTTTGTTGATTTCTGTCTCCCAACCAGCGCCCCCCAAATCAGCTCCAGGCTGAGCCAGGACCTGGTCAGTCTCGCGTGTCCCATCGCAGGGAATGGCAGCTGGCACACAGTGGTCTCTCGGTAACTATTTGGGGATGAATGGAAGCATGGCTTCAGGGAGGCCGTCAGGGGAGGGCGATGGGTAAGGATAAAAGCAAAAGGACAGCTCAGAGTGGCTCACAGGT
>CM053612.1:74245768-74362023 GCA_028646535.1 Procyon lotor
AGACACTCAGTTGATCAAAGGAAAAATGAAAGTGCAGATAAGACCCTCCCAAACACTCACCCAGATACTCAACGTGCTGCACACACATACTCTCGGAGGGAAGAAAAAAGCAAGTTCAAGTGAAAACAATGAAAGTCAATAACACTGCTCCTTACTACGTGCCTGGCACTCTCCAAAGTACCTGTAGTAACCACTTTAATCCTCACACAAATATATAAGGCATTATTATTATCCCCATTTTACAGATGAGAAAATTGAGGCTCAGAAGGGGACATAACTTGACCAATGGATTCGTGTGTCATCCCTGTGTACGCACGACTAACCAAACCAGGCACACAGTCAGGATTCCCACCAGTAAAACTTCACTTTTCAGAAGCAGTTCTGGAAAAAAAGCATATTTAGCTGCGCAGGTCAAGTTTAGGAGGAAACCAAGTACAAAGCCTAGAACTGTAAGTCTTTGGGGCACGTGGGTTGAGCGGCCGGCTCTTAGTTTTGGCTCAGGTCATGATCTCAGGGTCGTGAGCTTGAGCCTGCCTGGGACTCTCTCTCCCTCCCCCCCCCACACTCTGCTGCCACATGTGCACGCACGCTCTCTCAAGTAAATAAATAAAATCCTTTTTAAAAAAACTATGAGTCTTAAACTATATCCAGAAGCACTTCTGTCCACTTTCCTCTATTCCATTACACTCAGGGGCACAATCTCCGATTTTGTGGAGGACACCATGTTGAGCGCATCGTCTGTCAGAACAAAGACGACTAAGCCCTTCCCATAATTCCCATCTGTGCCTGTTCCCAAGAATAAGTGGAAAGTTCCCACATGGACTCATTTTTAAAATATTGCCGAGAAGCACGCCAAAGGTGTCCTGAGTCATCCCTGGCTGATGTCCACTCTGGAGCCACGCTTCATCAGCATGGCCCTAAAAGTCCCTTCATACCAGAGCAGTGACCTGCCAAATATAGCAGGGGCCCTATTTTTAAAAAGGTTCAAATGAGCTTGCAGAGAGCCATCAACACATACCATCAGCACAGTTTTATAAAAAACCCCGGCCCGGCCATCGGCGTGGCATTCAAATGGTGCTGAGGCAGCGTAACCCTGAGCCCCAGTGACAGAAGGGACAGCGGCCCCTGCTTAGGGACGGCCTCCATGGGTCAGAGCTGCTAAGTGCTTTCTTCTGTCACGTAGGCGACTGCCTTGCATGGGAGGCTGTAGTTCGCCCATTTTACAGATGCCAGTGCAAGCCCAGGATGGTCACATGACCGCCCCGCAGTCACATAGCTTCTGAGAGCCCCTGAAAGGCCACTCAGTGGTTCCGCATTTGCAGGCACTCAGTGCTTTGTGCTCCTGGAGGGTGCCCCCAGGGGCACCGGGGACCTATAAGGAGACAAAACCTATTGGCCAGTTGTCTCGCCTGCACCCGTCAGTGTGTAGACACAGCCCCTTAGCCACAGGCCCAGAGAGCCCCTCGGAGTCATCAGGGTAGAGGGTTTCAACAAGGGATCACGGATCTAAATATAAAAGCGAAAATAATAAAAGTGCCAGAGAAAAACAAACACATTTTTGTGACATCGGGGTGGAAAATTCCTAGATACCAGCAACCACAGAAAAGCAAGAGCATAAAGAAAAATAGAGGGGCACCTGGGTGGCTCAGTGGGTTAAAGCCTCTGCCTTCAGCTCAGGTCATGATCTCAGGGTCCTGGGATCGAGCCCCACATCGGGCTCTCTGCTCAGCGGGGAGCCTGCTTCCCCCTCTCTCTCTGCCTGCCTCTCTGCCTGCTTGTGATCTCTCTCTCTCTGTCAGATAAATAAATAAAATCTTAAAAAAAAAAAAAAAGAAAAATAGGGAATGGGCTTCATCGAAATGTAAGACTTTGACTGTCAAAAGACATCTTTAAGATGTGGGAAAGCAAGCCAAAAAGAGGGTGAAAATATTTCATATGTATATACTCACAGTCTTTTTTTTGAAGATTTTATTTATTTATTTGAAAGAGAGAAAGAGAGAGAGAGAGAGGATGAGTGGGGGGGGTGCAGAGGAAGAAAGAGAAGCAGGCTCCCCGCTGATCAGGGAACCCGATGATGCAGGGCTCGATCCCAGGACCCTGGGATCATGACCTGAGCTGAAGGCAGAGGCTTAACTGACTGAGCCCCCCAGGCACCCCTGTATATACTCACAGTCTTAAAGGCAACAAGGAGGGTGGTGGGTTTACTTCCAATAGTCCTTTCCAAGACTAACCAAGGCTCCTGGCTGCCGTCACACCTGAAGACATCCAGAACTATCTATTGCTTTCTCCTGGCGAGGCCCCGTGTTCGTGCTGTCCTGCAGGCACCAGGCCTTTCTAGCTGGGAAAGGAGACTTCTGTGAAACATGTGGTTGGCAGGAAGCATAAGACCCACTCCTCCTGGGTCCCTGTGAAATAAGATCCCCTTTTTCTAAGCATTCCGCCACATCTCCCTTGCAAGAAGGACAAATTATTTTCAAACGTGGGAAATGGGTACGTGGCCGCTGGAGCACTCACTATACAAGTTTCCTGTTTCAAAGGCTGTTAGAGGTAGATGTTATTCAGCACTCGTTCATTCCTTCTTCATTCATTCATCATTCGCCCCTCCATGCACCCACTCATTCTTTCCGGACCGTCTCACAAACATCTAGTGCACGCCTGCTGTGGGACGAGGCTGACCCTGAGGAACACAGGGGTCCTGACAGTGGGGGCTCAGTGCCTCGTGGGGGTGGGGGCGCGGGCGCAGGACTACAGCCCCAGGGAGGGTGAGAGTCCCGAGGCAGACTCCACTGCTCTCTGACCACATCCCCTTGGACCGCTTCACCGCACACCTCCCTGCTCTCAAAGACTTTCCCTTCCCTGGGGACCACCTGCATCCCTTTGTCGGCCGGATGCCCCCAGGCGGCTGGAGCCTGATTTGCCGGCATCCGAGAAAGCCACAAGTGCCTGGGAACTGTCCTTCCCCTTCCCCTTAACCAGAGACCGATGGGGATACAAATGCTCCAAATGTATGAAGTCTAAAAAAGTATAATGACTCCAGCTCTCTTGTCCTCTGTTTGGGACAGTTCTGAAGAGTGCCCTTCGCCGTCTCCAGAGCCCCCCTCCACGATGGAGTCAGTTTCCTATCGTGACACTAGGATTTATAATAAGAAATACATATTTGGTCTTCGTCCCCATTTCTGGCAGAGAACTCCTAAAGCCCTTAGAATGTGTCTCTTGTTATGTTAATGAGGCGATTAGAAAGCACCTAAGGCTGGGGGCTGGTTGCCAGGGGAACCAACGGTGAATAGAGGGTTGGAACTTTCAGTGCCACCCCTGACCTCTGGGGAGGGGGGAGGGGCTGGAGATTGAATCAATCACCAATGGCTAATGATTGACTCAATCAGGCCGGTGTAATGCCACCTCCATAGAAACCCAGAAGGATGGGGTTGGGAGAGCTTCTGGGTTGGGGAGCACGGGGAGATGTGGGCTGAGTGGCGCGCCTGGGGAGGGCAGGGAAGCTCCTTGCCCTCTCCCCACCTCGATCGCCCTGTGCATCTCTTCCATTTGGCTCTTCCTGAGTTCTAGCCTTTTGTAATAAATTGGTGATCTAGTTAGTAAAACGTTTCCCTGAAGGGGGGCCTGGGTGGCTCAGCGGGTTAAAGCCTCTGCCTTCGGCTCAGGTCAGGATCTCAGGGTCATCATCAGGCTCTCTGCTCAGTGGGGAGCCTGCTTCCCTTCTCTCTCTGCCCGCCTCTCTGCCTACTTGTGATCTCTCTCTCTCTCTGTCAAATAAATACATAAAATCTTTAAAAAAAAAAAAAAGTTTCCCTGAGTTCTGTGAGCCACGCCAGCGAATTAACCAAACCTGAGAAGGGGGCCGTGGAAACCACTGATTCATGGCTCTAAGGTCAGAAGCCCAGGGGGCCAACGTTGGTGGCGGTGGGGTGGGCGGCAAGAACACTTACCTTGTGGGATCTGATGCTCTCCGGGTAGACAGTGCCAGAATTGAGCTGAATTATAGGACATTCAGCTGGTGGCAGGGAAGTGCTTGGCATGAGGAGAAACACTGAAATTGGTACTAGAATCATTTTACCTACCTTCTGGGGGACTTTGGTTGAATACCACACCTTGGCCTGGCTTCCTTCCTTCCATCTCCCGTTTCCCCATTCCCTGCTGCTTATTCCTAGAAATCCTTCCTCGGAAATTGCTTTCCCTGAAATTCTCACCTTAGGGTCTACTTCTGAGAAATCCAATCTAAGACATGCTCCAACTGTGGAACACCAAAGTGGAGCTGGGGAGGCCTCTGGCAGGGACACTGGGGTCGGAGAAATCTTCTAAATAGGACCAATGTCAGTAGGTGCCTGTGCGCATGCGTGTATGGTAGGTAGAGGCAGAAAAGCGAACTGAAAGTGGGGTAGGAGCTGGCCCCAAGCCCCCAAGGTGTGAATTTGGGAACCAGCCAACAGTCCACTCTGGCTGGTGCCCAAAGCATGCACGCCGGGATGTGGGGAGGACGTGAGGCTGAAGGGGCGCCAAGGGGGCGGAGGGCTTGAAAGTCTAAGTCACTTTAAGAACTTGGTCTTCAGAACAACAGTGAGGCACTGGGGGCTGTGAGCAAGACACCGACCAGACCAGGTTTGCTCCTTAAAAAGATGTCACTCTGTTTGCAATGGGTGGAATGTGAGAGGGGCAGAAGGAGAGTCTGGGAACAGGAGGCTGTCACAGACGTCCGGGCCATCACTGAGAAGAGTTCCTCGGGATGGAGTGGGGGAACATGAGCACGCTCCAGTCGCATTCCAAAGTCACAGTCACCAAGACTCAAGTTTTGATCGACTGAGGGATTCACTGTGTGGGAATGGTTAAGGAGGAGAAGAGGTAGAGATGATTCCCAGGTCGTCACTGGTCCGGGTCCCCAAGAAGCAGACTCACCTTTGGAAACTAGGGTGCAGGAAGTTTATTGCAAAGCGCTCTCGGGATCGACCCTTGCTGGGGGAAAGGGACTGCAGAAGCAAGATGGGGCAAAGGCAAAAGTTGGACGGTGACGCTGTCTTCATAGAGGTTTTAGCCCGATTCATTGGGAGCTTTGGAACTGGGAGGTCCCCCCAAAGGGTTGCTGTGACTGGAGGCAAAGGAGCCAGGCCTCCGTTCACCCATATCACCCAGCCATTGGATGCACCTGACTTTGGGCGAGAGCGCTGAACCTTGGGTGATATGGCTCCCTTCAGCTGAAGGCAATTCCCGGAGAGGATTAACAGCTGAGCCATGAGTCAATGACCTTTCCAGAAGCTCAGGGAGCAGGCCCTTGTGTCATAACGGGGGTTCTCCACGGCAGGGCCCAGCATCCACAGCAGACCTCTGAGTGTGAGACGCTGTGAGGTGTGCGGTGGGAAACACACAGGAAGTCCCCGGGTCCCCATGTCCGCCTGTCAGGAGCAGATGCGGTCCCTAACCCCGGGGAAAGGGGTTAGGTTCAGGCTCTTGGTCTCTTTGGGGTCGTAGACCCTTCTGACAAGTTGATGAAAGCTCTTTACACTCACAACTCTACACCCGAATTTGCACGAAACGTCAGGAACTTGTCTTAGGACTGGTTCCTCGAAAAGCAAGATGGGACAAAGGTTTGGATGCAAGAGGTTCATCTGGAAGGCGAGCTCAGAAAACGAGCCTTAACTCTCTGGCCTTTCCGGTCACCGAGGACCCACTGTCTGTCCCGTCCCTAACCCCCGCAGGCTCTGAACAGCTTGGTTCGGTGGCCACAGAACGCCCCGGGCAGAGAGGCACAGACGACGCCATCAGATCTGCTCCAACAGTGAGAGCCCCGCAGAGTTAGGGTGCCACCACCACCATCGGCCACAGAACTCAGATATTCCTGGGTAAGAAGTTTTACGAGAGGGCTGAGGAACACCGAGATGGCAGGAAGCGTCACCGGGGAAGTAGGGAAACAAATCAAAACAAGGCGGTGCCGTGTCAACAGCGGAGAAGGGGAAGCCATGGAGACCAGGGGACCAAGCCTCCTGTGAGCGTCCCCACTGGAGCTGCCGAGCGCTCACTGAGAACGCAGTGCTCTCCTCGAGCTTGATCCCCCCCACTTCTGACACCACCTGCTGTGACAACTCAAAGACCAAATGGAAGGCTGAGCTCGCCAATAGTTGGTTGAGAGCAGTTTGGGGGATTCGGGTGTAACTCTGGGATGGGGGGGAGCCAGGACTGAAGGGGATAATCAAACATTCAGGAGTTCGGTGGAAGGGTCTGGAAAGAATATTGAGGAGGCCAAGCCACTTGCCTTTGTGCCACAAGAATGCCTCAATTAAAATGCCATTCAGTTAGAAGAGGCAGAAAGAAAAACAAACCCTTCAGTTGTAATTTTGTGCTGAGCTTTTTTCATGTAAATCAAGGGGTGCAAATGGCATTTTCCATCAGTCATAAGTGTCAAAAGCCCAGAGGTCCACAGCTGTTATCCTGCAGTATTACCCGGTGATCATTTAAACGGCCGATCAAGTTCCTTCCGGAAAACAAGGCTCTGAGTCCAAGTTCCAAGTTCAAACACTTGAAATGTTTGACTTGAGCGGAGCCATGAAGTCTCAAAAGCAGCCTTACAAAGGGGGAGTTCACTCAAGGTTGGGCTGTAGTGGGTTTTGTGGTTGCGATTGCCGTGGTCTGGTTTGAGTTGGATCGCTCCTCAAAACACCTCCGGCCAACAAACTGCCCTTGGACAAGGGGATGTCGTCCCCCGGGGGGGGGGGGGGGGGGACACAAAACACAGCGCAAACAAATCAAAGGAAAGGTTAAGTGGAACTCAGTAACCTTGGGCTAGTCTGGAAATGAGCAACGCCAGCAACAGTCCCTGTACACCGCAGACATTCAGCAGAGAGTCACAGGGTGGGGGCAGCTGCGGTTGACGTTCCGTAAGCAAAAACCCACGGTGGTCCTTTCCTCGCACTTGGGAGAGATGGACGGATACAGCTGGTATGTTTATTCATATCTTCGCTAGATTCTAAACCCCTCGAATGTGGAGACTGTAACCCCCGCCCCCACCTCATGGTCCTGTGTTGACGGAATCCCGTGTGTGTGTATGTGTATGTTCTCTAGACATATACACAGTGCTCACCCCCATTGTGTGCGCCCCAGAACATTCTGGTGTTCATGTCGCAAACACATGGGTCAAACAGGGATGGCACAACAGATTAAAAATAAAAGGGCAGAACTCCTGCCTTGTTTTTCTGCCTTTCTCCTGCTGAGTGATCTTGAATGAATTACTAAATGCTTCAGAGTTACAACTTTCCCAACCAGAAAATGGAGAAATGGCCCCCTATTTACAAAGTGCTCTGGCAAGACAACTGGAAACATAATTGAAAGTTTATCAAGTGAGATCTCTCAACTAGAATAGAAATTAAAGCATGACATTTTGGATAAAACTCAATATTTTGTTAGTCAAATTCCATCGAAATTACACTTAGGTACATTAACTTAATTTAAGAACTAGTGGCAAATTGTATTACTATTTGACACATTACTGCTCAGCATAATTATTCAATCAGAACTCCCCTGAAACAAATTAATGCTGATGCAGCCTAATTTCTTTTTTATTTTGAAATAGTTCAAGAATACAGAGAAGTATCAAAAATATAATGAACACCCATCCAAATACCATCCAGCTGTTTGTAAGATACATATTGTGCCGGATTTTCTTCACCCATTCCCTTCAGAGATAACCCATTAGAGACCCAGTTGAAGCTCCCTGTATCCCGTCCTTGTCCCCTCGCGAGTGGTGACAAGTGTCCCATGCTCCCTGCCCTCTGTGGTTTGAGCCCTCAGCTACATGGCAGGGTCCTATCCCTTGGGCCCACCTCGGGTCTCTGCTCCTTTACTCCCAGGCTTTCCTCAAAACCCTCAAGAGCGCACTCAACCCTCACGGGCACATCACCAAAGTATAGAAGAAAGAGTACCCACGGGAGAAACAGCAACAGAAGGCTACAGAGCCTTGGAAAAATGCCCTTCAGACAGACACTTCCCTGAGACCCTTTTCCCTAAAGCAGCAACCTCAAGAACACACCCTTTCCTGGCTTTTCCCCTGCCCTCCTACTCCTTGGGGCCGCCCCTCAGTGAATGCCCTGCCCCCAAGTCCTGGTCTCCAGGCTCCTCTGGGGGAGGGGACCCAGTCTGAGACGGGGCTCTCCTGCAACTTTATATTCCTTATGGGCACATGTGGTTCTATGGCGGGTATCACAGTGCCTTCTTTCACACGTTTTAAACCTCCGTATAAATGGTATCCTACTAAACTTGCTTTTTGCACTTGTGGCTTATTCATTTTGTAGCTTTCTGGCACGTGGAAAAGTAACCAGGCACAAAACACAGTTGGTTCCCAAATGTCAAACAACAGGGTTGTGTCCAACTCACTAAACTCTGTGTTAAATCCTTCCTGATGCATATCCCATTAATGTCTACAGGTGCTTTTGAACTTGAAAAGAATCCCAGCACAGAGTCCGCTTTCCAATGAGATGCAAATGTCTGTGTACACGGAAGACTGAGAAGAATATTTGAACAAAAGTATTCATTTTCTGGGGTAAAGGCTTCCCTTACCGCACTGAATAGGGAAGGTGAGTCTCCTAACTCTGTGAGAGTGTAATTCACCTCTGCACACACCCAGCTTGGGGCCTTAAGAATACTGGACCCCAAAAGATACGAGATCAAGTACCCACAGCCAGTTAGTGGCAGACCTGGAAGTAGGACCCAGTTCGCCAGAGCAATAGGATGGGATATTTTTCCATAATGGGGAATGTCAGCAGAATCTACCAGAACCCAGTCTCCGTGGGAAGGAAACTCTGTCTTCTCTTCTCTTCCATTTTTTTTTTAATCGAGATGTGGCATATATATGGTGAAATTGAAAGACCACCCTTACCTGAATTTTTACATTTTTTTCATCGTCAGATTAAGAGATCCAACATTTCCAGCTATCCCCAAATTGTCTTTATGGCCCATCAGTCAATTATCCCCACCCTGAATGCTGCCAAGAGAATTACTGTTTCTGCTTCTCATGCCATAGATTACTTTTGGCCCATTTTGGAACTTCGTATGAATAGAATCATACAAATATGTATTTTTTGACATCTAACTTCTTTCAGTACTATGTCTATGAGACACATCACTCCTTTTTCCTTGCTGCGTGGCATTTCACTGTATAAATACATCTCTTACCCATTCTAATGTCGATGTGCATTATATGTTATCTCTAGTTTGGAGCTATTATAAATAAAGCTGCCATAAACATTCTTTTTTTTTTTTAAGTTTTTTTTATTTATTTAGTTTTAGTCATCTCTAACCCCAGTGTGGGGCTCGAACTCACAACCCAGAGATAAAGAGCTCCATGCTCTTCTGACTGAGCCACCCGGGCACCCTTAAACATTTTTAATTGTGTCTTTCGGAAGATAACAAGTCCGATTTTTATTGGGCACACACCCGGAAGTAGATTGCTAGGCCATAGGATTAGCATATCTTTCACTTTAAAAGACTCCTCACTTTAGGGAAAACGAGAAGTGTTTCCCTCACCTGGCAAGGCTAGCGGAGAGCAAACTTCCTCTTTCTAAGTGTCTCCTCACTAAAAACCAGAGTCTTTGATTGGAAGACAACCAAGAGAGGCAGTGACCTGGCCTCCCATGCCACATCAGAGTCCTGCCCTCGCTCCAGTCACAGCGGAGCTGAGCCGGGCCACTTTCAGGAAGCAGAAGTCACTATCTCCAAAGGACTTGGACACTTCTGCCTCCTGTGGCTTCCACCCACCTATCCCTTTACATCCCTCCTGCCTCAAGTAGAACCGTACATACTCCTTTGGCTTGGGTTGCAACTCTCAAATCCTTCTGTTGGCACTGAACCCTAGACCAGGGTTGGCTCAGACAGGAGGGAAATGTTTCCAATGCCAAATGGATTAAGGCTCACTGTGGCTCCCATCAGCATTGATGGTGATGATGAGCAAAGAAGGAGAAGTGTTGCACAAAGACAGGTTAGAAAAGTCAAAGGGTCCAGTCCACTATTGATCATCTCACTCTTGGTGCCACATGGCGTGGACTCTCAGATCTTTAAAGGCCCCTGGAGATCATCTAATCCAACATTTACCCAGTGCCAAATCCCCAAGGTATTTCCAAACCTCTGTTTAAGCATGTCTAAGGGAGAAAACTTAGCTCATTCTAAAGCAACCCATCCCATAGTCACGTGGAACCGCTATCTAGAAAGTTCTTCCTTTCAGCTTGAAGCTGCCTTCTTTTAATTTCCATCTATGGGCCCTTGTTTTGCAGTCTGAGAGCCTTGAAAATAAGTTTATTTTTTCATTCAGCCATTGTGCAAATATTATAGGAGCCCATTCAGTATTCGAGAAAGCTGTCCTCATTCAGCAGGTGAATTTAAGAAGAGTGAAAGCAAGCAGCAACTAAGGGCTAAGGACGAGGTGAACACTGTTCAATGTCATAGTTACTCTAGACTAGTAACCTTTCTATTTTTAATCTTGCTATGGCTTCACTGATTAGCAAAGAAGGAATGTGCAGTCTTCTATTATGTAGCAAGGCCACAGTGACATCTCCCATCTCATAACTCAGTGCCCTTGTACTTTGGCAGTAGACCAGAGCAAGATCTGGTCTATCTACTGAGCCCTCTGGGCTAATCTGGTTGGCAGTCTGGTGTGTAAGGTAGACTAAGTATGGTTTTTGGAGACATATTAATATGCCCCAAATCAGTGTGCTAGTCTAGCCACTTCTTTGGATCTTGGTTTCATTTATGGCAGAATCCATGTTTTAATACCCACCTCAAAGGAATGTCAAAGAATCAGATACTTTCATGTATATGAAGCACTTGGCCCCACACAAGGCATACCGAAGATTCTCAATAATATTCTCTTCCCTCATCTTGCTCCCAGAGCTGGTTGTGAGAAGGAGCTGCAGTATGGGACCACAGAAAGACCTCTGTGACTCTCTTCCATTCTAAGTCCACAGCACTAATTTTAATACTGTGAAGCCCTAGACTCATGATGAACCTTGAGAAAGTCAGTTAATGTTTCTGAATCTTAGATGTTGAACATATTAAATTAGATGCTTCCCTAGTCTTAGGGATACATTTAAAAACCTCAGGGCCAAGATACCATCTTTGGGAATTGCTGCCAACAAAGCTATTCAAAGGATACTAGAATGTCCCCCAAGACTTTTTGGTCTCCAAGTCAACTCCATAAGAGGCAATTCCCCCCCCCCCGCCCAGATTATCTATTTATCTAAGTACCTCCATATACCCCTAGCAGTGTTTGATGCATCTGATAGGATATGACATTTGACATCTTAAGAACATCCACGATATGGGGCCTTCTGAAGTTCTCAGAGTGCGCCATGGAAGTTCAGCAACTTTAATACTTATCCACCCAATTCATCTCCAGGAGGAGGGGGTTTTCAAGTACGTTCAGGCTTGATAACAGAGTCAAGAGCTGAGCAGGGTGGGGCTGGACTGTGAGGGCAGCCTAAGGTCAAGCTCAGTACCTGACACAGTAGCCACGCCCACTGTCTCCCCGGGTGGAACTGACCGTGAGTCCTCCCAGGCAGTTGCTACCTTGACAGCTGGGAATGTAGGGCCCGGACACCATTTGGGTAATAACCAGTCAGTCCGCAGAGTGCCTCAAGACATTCATTGGTCCCACTACCCCCCGCTGAAACAATGCCAGCCAAACACAATAGTTTCTGTAGTAAGTCTGGAAGTTTAGCACGAAGGCCAACCCAGCTCACCACCCATTGATTTGAAATCAGCAAACATGGATCTACATTTCCCTCTGCTTCATGTGTTAGAGGGGAACCAGGAAATAAATCAGATTGCCTCCAGTGCCCGCAGTCTATGCTTTCTGCCCTGGGTCTTGTGTATTTTCATGCCCAATTTCCAGCGTCTCCCAACTGCGTCCACCCTGATGGGTTGAATTGCTACCCTCCTTAGAGAGTAGAAATCCAGTTTCCTTCTCTGCGTAATTCTGGTCTCTTCTCGGGATCCATTTTTTTTCCTCCTCGAACTAGACAGCGGTACAAGGGAAAACTTCTGGATCCGGCTAAGACGCCGCAGCTTGCCTCCCCCCAGGATCTTGCGAGGGCTGGGCCAGATCTATCTACGCGGGGGATCCTCGATCAGGGAGGACATTTGTTTACGTCGGTGATCCAGACACGTTCGAAGAGAGACAGTAAGAATGGAGCTAAACCAGATCATTTCTCTGCCAGAGCTTAGAATGAATGAAGTGGCTGCGGGGAGGGGAGGAGGGAGGGCAGCTGCAGGAGTGGGGAGGGGGCCGTATTGGAGAGCTAAGGCTGCACCCTAGCATCCTAACAAGAGGAGAAGGAAAATCAGACGGGCTCCCATTGCGCACTGTACAACCTCACCGATTTGAGACGGAGGTTAAGCAAGCCTGACAAAGTGGTTCATCAAATCAAATCGGAGGTGAGCACCCCCAGCTCTTGGAGCTCATTAATTCCCGGACCGCCTTATTGTCAGTCCCAATCAGGGCGGCTCACCACGTGGCGCTCGCGTCCTTCCGGCCTGGCTTCTGCCATCCATCTACTGATGGCCTGACTCCATTCCCCGCAATCATCTCCCTGTTCCCATCCTGCCGGCCACTGGCCATCCGCTGGGAATCCTTAAAGCCCTGTAGGAGGTGAGCGGGACAGCGATGGGCGACTCTCGCTTCCCGAAGGCCTTTCTATTTTTAATTTGTTGAAAATATTCCGTGCTGAAGTTTCCTTTCTCTCCCTCCCACCCTCTGCGGTATTTTTAGGCCAGGCGGGCTCTTTGGAATGAGCATCTCGCTTGCTGGGCGCCGCAAATAGCTTTCTGCCGTACCTGTCAGTCACCGTGTACTATAGGCATGTGTCATGGGGAGAGCGGGTCCTTTCACTCCAGACTCTCACGCGGGCTCTGCTTCTGTGCGCTGCTAATCTGTCAAGGAATCAAAGACACGCCGGCCTCAAAGGGGAGGCCCTGGCCCCACGGCTGCCTGCCAGGGTTATTATGAAGGTCCCTCCATCCTAGACCAGGAGCTCGCTGGGAGCAAGTGGCAGCAGACAGGGGAAAGTCAGAGATCAGGGATCTGAGCGGGGGGAAGGCGATGTGTATGAGCCGAGGGTGGGAAGGGGCACTTAGGGATCAGGACTTGAAAGATGAAAGCACCCTAGGAACGTTGCAGTCATGACTGCTTTCGGGCAAGGACAGACACGAGAATGATCTGAGATGCTTGCAGGGGAGACCAAAGGTCCGCCCGGCCCGGGGTCTCCTCTGTCAGGGGTGGCTCAGGCGCTTCTGTGGGAAGGAGAGAAGGGTGGAGCAAGCCGGTGAACCAACCTCCTTTATATCACCCTTCCCGTCACTCCTGTGGGTCCAGAGAGAGGCGACGCAGCTGCCTGGCCCTCCCAATAACACTACTGGAAAAGTGTACATGGATCAGGGTGGTGGTTCTCAAAGTGTGTTCCGCGGACCGGCAGCGGCGGCCCCAGGGAACTTGTCAGATATGCAGATTCCCGGGCCCCACTCCAGTCCCACAGAGTCAGAAACTCTGGGATGAGGCCCAGCACTCTGTGTTTTAACTGCCCCCCTCCCCTCCCCACCGGGGATTTGGATGCACACCCAAGTTTGAGAGCCACTAGATCAAGAAAAGATAAGGCAAGGATAATCTAGAGAGTCAACCAAAGGAGAATTTTTCAAGTGTGTTAGAGAACAGGATAGAAACATCGGGATTCATCGCTGCTTCTTACGTGATTTCCGAAATGAATGCTATCAGTATCTAAAAAAGCAAAATGGCCATAGACCAGAGGAAAAAAACAGAATTACTTCTCCGAATTAATGTTCTAATATTAACAGGACCCTTTTTGATGTTTCCTTGGGGGAGAGGGGGTGGGTTTTCAGCAGAAAACCCGTCTGGAGTCAGTTGGGACCAGTGCATGGTGTTTTGATTATGAAGAGAACATCCCCAAAGACCACGCATGCCTGAAATTGCCGAGTCCTCCAAAGCCTGGGCTTAAAAAGTCACATAAATATGTTATAAAAGAAAACTGATGTTTCTAAAAGAAAAACCTGCAAGGACAGCTTTGAAATTAAAATTCTTGGCTGTTCAGTATAGTAGAATAAAGTAGAAGTCTCCCTCCTTGCTCTCAGCTCTCGGCGTTCCATCTTATTTACCGAGAAAATTGAAGTCAGCAGAAGTGAAATCCCTGTGAGCCTACCACCAACTACCCCCGCCTCCCCAGCCTCCCTGCCCTCCACTCCACATTCCCTTGTGCAAGACCTTCCCATGTCCTCCCCAGGACCCTGGGATGCCATCAGCTCCAAACATGCTCCTCCTGCAACGAGTAACATTTTGTTGAACTGATTAATGGATAAATGAGCAAAGGTATGTTCTTTGTCCTGCAGGAGGTGAGGGTGGGGTCTTCCCTGTTCTGAAAACCTGTCCCGGTTCTCTGTCCTGAATCTTGACCTCATCATAATTCTAGGACCTTGAGCAGATGACTACAACACCGTGAGCCTCAGTTTGCTCATCTGCAAAGTAGTGATGGTAATTGCGCTCGTTTTCCAGGGTCGTTGTGATAATGAACGAAGGAATACATAGAAACTCCTTAGAACAATGCCCAGCAGGTAATAAGCATGAACTGTTATTATCTGCCCTGTGTAAGTTTCTTGGGCAATTCTTGTGTGTCTCCAGGTTTGAAAATTGGTGCTGCAGACTGGAGACCCCATTAGATGAGAGACAGATGTTCACGAGGAGCAGGGCAAGCCAAAGGTCGAGAAGAAACTAGAAGGCACACAGCTGGCTGCTTTCTGAAGGGTGACCAGCATCGAGCGGATCCCAGGACCGACCCCTGCTCTCCTACGGGCACGCGGGTAATCTGCCACTGGTCTGGGGGGCGGGGGGGAATCGGCACCTTCTCAGTGAGATTCTAGCTGGTTATTCTCACCCAGCTAACCGGTTCAAAGGCAGATGAAGTGCCTTCTCCAGCTACAGTGGGTGATAGAAAGATCCATGTGTGGCGCTCAGGGCTGCCAGGGCGTAGAGAATATCCCAGGGGTGCTAAGCTGGCCCAGCTGTAATGTGGGTACAGTCGGCAGCAACAGCCCCTCCGTCCAGACTCCAGAAGCCTCCACGCGCCTCACAAACCTGCCTCCTGATGTCAGAAATCCCTTTAGCAGGGGACACACCTTCCTCTGCCTGGCAGAAGATGCCCCAAAGGCAGACACTTCCAGAAGAACCACAGAGGCGAACTGGCCGCATATTTGATCAGTCACTCTGCAGAGGAGGTTTTGGTAGGAAAAGGGCGATCGTGTTCTGCGCCCCCGCTCACTCCACCCAAACTCGTGGATTTCCCACCTCCGTCAAGGCTTTCTTGGCACGTGGTTTCGTTTAGCTCAAGTGGAATTGCCACTGCTTTCTGCCTCTCTTGGCCCCCTTCCCACACATCTCTCCTTTCTAGCTCCTTCTACAAACATCTACAGTTCCTGGAGGGCCCTTCAGGGGTCTGGCCTATCTCTCCCGGGCTGGGGCAGCTCCCTGCCCATTGGCCTGGTTGTCAGAATCCAGACTCCTTTTTTCTCTCTTCCCGGGTCTCCCTGTGCTCTCCGGCCTCACAGGCTCACCGTGTGAGCAGAATTCTAGGCCCTCCTCGGAAAGGGCTGGTCTAAAACGGTGACGCTCCCAGCCCTCACCGCTTCCCGCCTTTCTTAGGAGATAGTAACAGATGTTTCTAAAACAGTCCTTCTCTTGTGAGACTTGCCTCACAAAAGGGGGTCTCCTCACTTTCCCAAGCCCTGGGGCTTTTGTGAAATGATTATTTGACACACAATGTTACATTCGTTTCTGGTGTACCACAGAACAAGCCTTGCTTTTGTATCAATCTCTCCCCCCACCTTGCCGTCACTGGCTTTTCCTCAAGGCTGCAGAAGGGGCAGAGAGCGCGGCTGGGCCCCAGGCCCCCCCAGCGGACCATACTCCGCACAGCTCCGGTAACCCTGATACCATCTCGGGCCGCCCTCCACAGGGTACAGCTCGGGTTCGTCACAGTGGCCCCGATGTGTCGTCCACCTGCAACAGGAAGATTAGAGGGCCAGGCACTTGACACAGACGACCCTGTTGAATCTTCGCAGCCTCCCTACAACATAGGTATTACCATCCTCTTTTCACAGGTAAGGAACCAAGGCCGAGGGAAGGGAGCAAACCTCTCGGCCGTGTTCCAGCGAGTCCGCGCGGCTCCTGCCCCGTGAGCCTGTCTGTCGAGGGTGCTGAGCGGCCCACGGTTGGGAATCATCGTTGACCTGCTCCTTCCCCAAAGTGTGTGCGTGCACACACACACACACACACACACACACAGAACACACTCCCGTATCATTACAATTAATAAGCGAAATTGATAGCACATTCACCCAAACGGCCCATTAGAGTCTCTAACTTGGGTTATGTAACGTGGAAGATATAAACCAAGACACACTCCTAAGGAGATAATAAGTCTCTCCTTAGAGCAAGGCCTGGTGTAGAAGAAGGACTGAATCAGGAGTCCAGAGTCCTGGGTTAAAGGCCTTGCACGGCCACTTGCCAGCTCTGGGACTTTGGAAAATCTTCCTTTATCTCTCCAAGCCCGTCGCCTCATCTGTAAAATGGGAACTTTGACACCCACCTTACCTGCCTCACGAACAGAATCGAGTAAGGTAATGGAGGACCTATCACCGCACCCGTCAAGAGAGAAGACAACAAACACCTTCGTGAGCTCGAGCTCTGACGGCGTGGGCACTAGGAATGGTACAGTCACTCACTCAAATACACAGAATGGTAACTTTCAAAAATCTCCCGTAAACACGACTTAAATCCTATCTGGGGCTCCCGTCTGTCTGAGGCACAAAACATAGCGTGGTCACTAACGGGCTGTCAGCCACTCCAGCGATCTTCTCCGTCATCCAGATTGATCAAAGCAACACGCAGTTCCCTGTGTCACCTCCCCCCCCTCCCCTTCCCTAGGCTGGTGCGGGGCTCCGGTTTCCCAGCCTGAACACCAGCAGGAAGAGGCGCCTTCCTCGCAGTCGCCATCTGTCCACGTCTTGAGAGAGGTGCCTGCGTCCCCATTCTTTCCTGCTTGGGTGGTCCATTCTCTGCTCAGATGTTCCCCTTGCTGGCAACAGACCTCCTCTCTGTCTCTGTCTCTGTCTCTCTTTCCCTGTCTCTCTCTTGCCGCCTTTTAGACTAGCCTCTAAATATGGGCTGTTTTCAAGATTCTGTACTTGGTCCTACAGCGTTTTTTTCTACTTTATTTCCCTCAGACGCTTTATCTACCTTGCTGGCTCCCCCGGCCTGACGTCAAAGGTGGAGATCCCCCAAATCAAAGCTCTGGCCCCAATGTCTCCCCCTGATCATCACAGAACCACGATGGTGGTCCTAGAAGGACCCACTCGTTTTCCTGCGGTACTTTGTACCTCCAGCCGCCTGGCAGACACCCGCCGCCCCCACCCGGGCTGTTGGTAACCACCCCAAATTCACTCTGGCTAAGGCCAGATTTAGGATCCGTCCCCCAGAGAGCCGGCTCCCCTCTACGGTGCCTTATGGCTCCCAAGGGAGGTGCCATTACCTCCCCAGCCCTCCACCCAGCACACGTTTGAGGCTTGGAGCCTCTCTGCATCGTTCTTTCTCTCTCTCTCTCCTCACATCTGCTTGGGCCTTGCGATGCTCACTTCTCACCACTTAAGGTCTCTGGAAGCTGTTTTTCCTTTCCACTCAGACCGGCACCGCCGGCGTTCGGGCGATTATTGCTTCATGCCTCAATTACTAAAATCGTATCCTGATTTGCTTCCAATTAAAATGCATCCCGCCCGACAAGTCTCTTATCTATTTCTCTGTGACCTCCCAATCAATACTTGTTGAAACATAAGGGGTTCTTAATGGGTGGCACCAGGTTCGCAGATGGGCTCCAGGGGAAACTGCGAACCCTCTGAAATAATAAGAAACATTACTTAAACCAGATGATTAGAAATTTGATTTACGATGCAAATGTTTTACGGGGAGGGAGCGAGTGTGTCGACCCACACCCACACCTGAAAGTCGGTGTGGCTTGCGTCAGGAGCTCTCCGGAGAACACATTTCAAGGGAGAAAAATGAAAGCCTGCGACCCAAAGATTCAGTCTTGAATCATCATAGGTTTCAGGGACTCTAATGAGCTAGTCAGCCATCCTGTATATGTGGAACGCAGAGTATAGGCCAGAATTTTTGAGCTAGCGTTTCACTTCCTCTTCATCACGAGCCTTTGCGGGCACCCATTTTCCACATGAGGGCATTGAGGCTCAGCTGACAAGAGTGCTGCGACCCAGACCCTGTCCACATCCGGCACCCACATTCCCTCCCAAATCCCTTTTGCCTCCCCAGCCTTGTGTGTGCCGGTGGCTGGCCGCGCCCTCAGCATATAAACACGACCGGAACTGAGTGAAACATACGTTAAAGCCCCCGGCACTGGGCCCGATGCAAAGCAGGGATTCAAAGCAGTTGGTTCAAAGAATAATTATTGAAAAGCATTGTGCCGAATGCTCAGCTTAGGGAATTGGCAGGGCGATTAGAGAAGGTCATCCAAAGTGGCAAGACACTGCCAAGCAAGAGGGTCCAACTGCCGGGGACAACCAAGTGACCATACTGTGTGAGCCATTGAGCAGCGAGCCACTCGGAGCCAAAGGCTTGGTCTCCATCAGCCTCTCTAATGGCCTTCGACACGTGGCTATTAAATAAATTAAGCCAAATCTATAATTTTCAGATGCAACTGAAAGCAAGAAAAGAGAAGAAATACAGAAAATCAGCTGGGAAATTCTGCCTGGTAAAACGGCAGGCGAAATTTCCCTTTGTCTCTTCTGCATGTACCTGACGATCCGCAGAAAGAAGGGGGGACAACGGTAAGTAAAGGATGAGTGGCGCACCTCTGTTGCACAGCGTGTCCTTGACCAAGTGGAGCTGGGACTTAGAGTCAGGGCAAGTTTATCTCACAGATAAACACGCGGGCGCTCCCCGAGGCCTACAATTTGACCACACGGTGTAGCGAAAATCAGCCGTAAGATTGTGGCCGGGCTAGAAAAATCAGAAAACCAGCCCGACAGGGTCAACCTGGGTTTTTAATTAATCATTCTCTCATCCTTCTGTCCCTTTCTAACCCGGGGCCTGCCGCTGCCACCAGCTCTCTGTGCCTCGGCCGGGAATCTTTTCCTCAATCAGAGAGCGACAGCCCCCTCTCCCTCTCGGGGACACTTCCCACTGTTACGTGATATGACCACGAGCCACCTCGGGGAGCCCTGCTTGAGCTTTTCATTGGCAATTGCCAGCTCACCTCAGAAGTCCCAGCACAAAACGATGCGCCGCCTTCTCCCCTTACTTTGTTTTCAACTCCCAGCGCCCTAGTTTCCTCCACGCTCTGGGAGGGAGCGTGTGAAAAGCTCAGCAAGCAGACACAGAAGCGAGCGGGTTCAGTCAGCCACGGGAACCATGAGGCTGCAAGGGCCGCGCGTGCGTTGCTTCTCCCTGACTTGTTTCTGAGCTGACGGCAGAGGCCAGTTTGCGGGGCCGAGAAAGCTGCACGTGTGAGGCAGCCCTCATCCAGGGTAAAAGCGAGGAGACATTTGATTCCAACTTTGGCCGCAGATCTCCCCCACTCCCCCCGTCATAGAAAGTGGGCTGTTTTCTTTCTGGATTCTCACTTGGACTTGGACGCACAGCCTGAGCAGAGGCACGATCGCGCCTGGCTGGCTTTCAGGACTTAGCGGGTCAGGTACCCGTGCCCCCCACCCCTGCGTTTCCGTCCACTGGCCCAGCCTGGCCCAGGGGACAGGGCCTCTCTCGCCTGGCCAGCCCACGGGTTGGAGCTCTCCTTGGGGGCTAGAGGAAGACAGGCGCTGGTGAAATTAACACAAAGGAACAGATGCCTTCTCCGGGGGTGGAGGGGGGTGTTTATAAATAAAGTTCAGAGGACCAATAGCTTGCTGGAGGCAAGGGAGATAGATCACTTTTAAATGCAAGTGGCTACGGCGATGTTGGCGTTTCCTCCGAAGCAAGCCTGGCCAGCATGGTCAGGGATGGGAATTAGAAAGTGTCTACCACGCCGGGCACACGGGCCCCCTCAATAAGGAGGCAGAGGGAACTTACCTGGGACGTTTCCGAGGTCTCTCCACAGGCAAGCACACACAGGCTCCCCCGGGTCACACGCCGCCGCATCAAACGTATATGGAATGGGCTGCGGGTGGCCATCGGCATCGCCTCCACAAGCCCCAGCTGAAGACAAGCCCATGACAGCAGCTGGGGGGAAATAAGAGGCGTAAACAGGTGGGCGTAAGTCAATGTTACCTTAGAGTAGGGGCTTTAACCTGGGATCCAAGGAGGAATTCGAACTCGGAGGTCTGTGGACTGAGATGGGAAAAGGATGCCATTTTCAGACTCCCTGACCTCTAACTGAAATGTAGCATTTTCATGAGCACTGGGCGTTGTAGGTAAGTGATGAATCACTGAATCCTATGCTTGAAACCAATATTGCGCTGTATGTGGACTAACTAGAACGTAAATAAAAATTTGAAAAAGGGAAAAAAGAATAAAATTCAGCGTTTTCTTTGTTTATGAAAGTAGGAAACAGACCACCATTTCATTAGTGGTAACTGTGTCTTTGTCACCAATAAATGTCACATCCGTTAGTATTGTCGTGGTCGTTTGGAATATCTCAATTTATCATTTCTGCTCATCTGTGCCTCAAAATTATGCCAGCTATGAGACCTGTCACTAGAACTCGCTGTGAAATATATCAATAAAACCCATCAATTATGATATCACAAATGTGTTTACTAATATTTTGATAACTATATTTCAATATAATTGGCTCCCTTTTGAATCTGATGTATTTTTGATGCATCCTAAAACCATTCTTTTGAGAAGGAATGCATTGGCTTCACAAGACTGCCAAGGTGGTCCACGGCGCAGAAAAATACGAGGCACCCCTGTCTTTGAACATCTGATGTCAAGGGTCTATCATGAATGAATATGGACAGCTTATTTTAAATACTCACCGCAAGCCCACAATCTCATTGATCCTATTTTATGAAAGAGGAAACAGAGGATTAAAGCAGATTCTTGGATTTCAAAGGCTGTGATCTTTGTACTACATCGTCCGCATGCGTGCACATGCACGCGCACACCCCCGTGCGCGCGCACACACACACACACACACACACACAAATACACATATCTTTTTATGACTCCCAAACATCCAGTCAAAAATTCAATTAGAACAGACACTACTGGTCATCAAACTAAATTAACTAGTGATCTGCCTCCACAATGCCACAAGAACTGGTTGAAACAATGAAACAAAATCAATCTAACAGATGTTTTGTCTAATTGCATTCATAATTTGATGGCCCTCTCCCCCTTTCCCAGGGTGGCTGAGTAGGCCAAGAGTTTCCTGTTCTGGGAGGCAAGTGAAATGAGTCCATCCAAGTCTAGGCTTCCACACCCCCTCTCCTTTCCACCCTGGACACCTCCCCTGTTCTGCTCAGCCTAATGGCTTTAGGACTAAATTATTCATGAAGGGGAGGGGAGGGAGGGGAGAAGTGGAGGAGGAGAGGAAAGGAGGGCAGGCCAGGGCAGGCCTATAATCCATTTTGCCTTGGGTGCTAGGGAGAAAGGCAGAGGGGTCTCTAGCCTTGGAGAATTAACATTAGAATTTTGAGGACCAATAAGAAAGAAAAACATTCCTCCAAGAGGATATTAATTCACGACAACACCAGGAGGGCCACGAAGGAGGAATTCAGGGCATTATATTAGAGAGGGTCCTCACCTAGTCTGGGGCCTAAGAAAAGATTTCTCTGAGGAATCAGTGTTTGCGAACTCATCTTTTATAGTATTTATGGTTTTAATATCCTGCTGGCATGTAACCGTCCGTTCATTATCATATGAAATACAAGGCAGGCCTCCACCTATGCGGGCTCCCCTTGGAGGAGAAGGGTGGATTTCCCAGGGCTTCTGGCCCAGACGCTACTGCTGGGAAGCAGGAGCCCGGGGCAAAAGCTTCTGTCAGCCGTGGTTAGTGCACAGCCCCAGACGGCTTGAGGTGGCCCTGGCCCGCGTCAGCACAGCTAAACTGAGCGAGGTTGAGCAGCGCAGCCCGCCCCGAGTGGCCCGGCCCATCCCCGGCCCCGCGGCTGGTGCGGGAACTGGGGCGCACCAGCCACGTGCCTCGCGGGGCATCGCTACGGCCTGCTGCGAATTCCATCAATCAGCCTTTGCAGTCCCTTGTCCCATTTGCACATGCTTTTCAGCATAAATCCAGTGTCTTTTCAACTAGAAGCATAACAGTCGCCGTTAGGATGAGGGATGGTCTGGTATGAGGGAAACCTCCTTTTCCCAGGAGGCAAAGACTCCCGGAGTAAAGGTTTAAAATTCCTACTTGAGAACAAAATTACAGTGCATTCAGGAAGTACCCCTTCCGATAAATTATGCCGTCGGATTTTGTAAACCCTTTTTTCTCCCTCCTGCCTTCTTTTGACATCACTGATCATGGGCACTCAGCAACATGGGAAAGGACAGAAGAGAGAGGAACAAAGACAGGTTGCAATGTCTTTGCAAATAATCAATTGAGTTTGGGAAGGTATCGCTAACAAATCCGTACAAAAACTCTTAATGCTCAGAATGAAATCTTGTCCTCACTTTAAGATTTCTTCTTAAGGTGTCTGTTCTGTTGAAGGACATACGTGATCTCATGACTTGTGGGGGAAAAAAATGATTTACCACCCACTCAAGAAATAGCCTTATTCTGGAAACTTCTGACTCGTACACCTCTATTTGGTGTCTTGCTATCTACATCCCAAGGGTCCTCTTTGTTCTCTAGAGGAAGCCTTATGTAATGGTCACTTACAAAACAGATTTTCCTGGGTTAAATCATACACAAGTCATGCTAATAATAACAATGTCACAACCGCAAGTCCCTCTATGCACTTCGAAATGTACTCACTATTCTTAGCACAAAGAAACTAGAATTCTGTGTTTCTGTTAATAGATTTAGATTCACTAGCTATGACAGTGGAAAAACAAAATCACTATCAATCATCTATCTTCTCTATAACCCTTTAAATCATACAACTTGAACATCTTCTAAGAGCAAAATAGAATCGTACCTCTTTTAAAGCGAGCAAATTTAACATATCATTGGGTTTTATACTTGCCACTTATAAGAAATCGTTTGATTGTACTTCATCCGACTTAACAATTACTCTGATTCTTAATGGCAAATTCTTTCATATACTGATTTGAATCCTATCACTAAGGAAATTTATCCAAGTGCACAGTTCTCCACATTTTCCTAGCTTATTCTTTCTTCTAAGCTTGTTTTGCTTGGACTTGCGGCTGAAATTCTGAAGTGTTCTAAAGCATATTAAGCTAATTCTGCAGAACACTGGTCTGTCATGAAATGTTGACGCGCCAATAAAAAGGAGTTCAGATAAGATAGTCAGATAAGATCACGCTGCAAACCCTATGTCCCAGAAAAGTGACAAAGCCCCTTGGCATGACCAGTGCTCTGAGGAGCCTATTATGAAGAAACCTATATAACTTTATTTGATTCAGTGTTTCCAAAGCTTATTTAATTGTTGACCTCCCCTGGTCTCCACTGCACCCGTGATTATGGGTCACACAACGCTTCCTGTCTTCAGAACACAGTTCGGGAGACTCTTAACAGCGCACGATGGCCGGATCCACGTGCACACGCACACACGCGGCTTTTGCAGAATATGCTTTGATTCATGCAAACTAGTATGTAGTCATGAGTTGCCCACTGGTTGTTTTCAAAGGGACTGCACATCGGACTTTTAGCTCAAGGATTGAACTTCTTTAAGCAAAGTTGTTGCTTTAAAAAAAAAATTCTGTTTCTGCGGATAGATAACACCGACTATCCCTAAGCAAAGCTGAAAACCCAATCAAGATCATTTCTCCGGGACTGTCTCATCCCTTCCTTCGGGGGTGCCTGGGTGGCTCAGTCCCGACTCTTGATTTTGGCTCAGGTCTCGATCTCAGGGTCATGAGATTGAGCCCCGCGTGCGACAGGCTGTGAGCTGGGTGTGGAGCTTGCTTAAGATTCTCTCTCTTCCTCGGCCCCTTCCCTCCTCTAAATAAATAAATACAAGTCTGCCTTTTGTTTCAATTCTGTGTCTCCCAGTTAGCAATTTCAAGACAGAATCTCAGGGCTGGGAAATGAGAAACCCGGAGTGCTGGAGCTTGAAGAACTTGAGAAAACCCCAAACACTTCCGTTCACTAATGGCCCAAGAAGTCACCCTGCTTCCCTGCTTCCCTGCGCCAGCTCCTCAGATTCAACATCATGGTCTCTCCCTTTTGTTTGCCAACAAGCTCGTGCCCTTTGTGCCGAAGACGGGAGCCCACAAGCAACTCAGACATTTAGACGCACGAATTCCGTAGGTTGTCAGAGCACGTCCGATGGGGCGAACTCTCTAAGGGAAATTTCCCATCACAGTGTGAGGTCTTCGAATCTCGCATATGGAGTTATTTCTTCACTAGGGTCTTGTAATTAATTCTAATTAAGGGAAACATTAAGTAATGTTTTCCAATTAAGCCCACAAACAGTTTTCGACCCATGGTGGAATGCCCGTTTGTTCTTCACTGGGGACATTAATATTATTAAGCACTGGGAAAAGACAGTATTCGTGGCTTGCATCTCGTGGCAGCTGCAGAATTTCTTTCTCTAGAAAGGACCGAGACATGCTGCTTGTTCTTGGGTTGCGCATTTGTTTGTGGTGACTCTTCCAACAGGAAGAGCCCTACTGGAGATTAGGGGGGAAGATCTTAGCCTTGGAGGGGTCTACCTCTCTGTTTCCTCCCTCCAGCCTTCCTCACGCTGCTGTTTACCCAACTGCCCTTCCCCGGGCCGGTGATAGTCGGGCGAGTCAAATCCTACACCTGTGGCTGATTCTCAGGCAACACAAGGAAGACTCCGCCACGTTAGAAGCAATTGGCTGTTTGCAGGAAGCACGATGATCTGTAGTCACATCTCATTAGGGGCGCCTGGGCCCCGTGGTGCACGAGTGAAGCAAACGCTGCCAATGTAATTTGTTTTATATGCCTAATTCTCTTCCTTATAATTAACATCTGAAATGCGAAAACAAAACGAGAGCGCTTTGCTGGCGTCTGGGCTCTGTGGAGCACTTTCAGGGAGACGAGGATTTTAGATCAGTCCTTTTCCACCGCAAACAACAGGGTGTGCCAGGGGTGGGACATCCGGAGGTCACCCTGGACGCCGATCCCTGGGGTGCGGTATGTGTGGGGAGGGAGGAGGGCACAGAGGAGGGAGAGTCAGCATTATCCTTCCCCCTCGTGCATGGTTTGAACTGCTGCCATCTTTTCTGGGATGAAGGGGCCCTGCAAAGGTGACTCAGCCGTGGGACAGAGCCACCCGTCAAGACCTCGCTGTATATTGCCCTGGGCAGCCTTTGTGGCCACTCCTCCACTGCCATTACCCCCCACGGTAGCCGGAAGCAGTTGGACATGGAAGGACAGAGGAGGAGTGAGGAGTGATGGGTCTTCTGCCACCAACCTGACTGTGAAACCAGGCGAGATCGTCGTCCGCCAAGTCTCGGCAGTGCGAACCGGACTGTGCCGTCTGGTGTGGTCATCGGATCTGGAGCCTGCCCATCTGAGACCGGCCGGATGAGATCGAGTCCACATCATGGGTGTACCCGGTGGCTCTCTTGGTTGCAAACGCCAGAAACGGACCCCAGATAACTAAAGTTGAAGGAGAATTGGTTGGCAGGATATAGGTTAGCTCAAAGACGTGACAAAAATGCAAGGAGATGAAGAAGCTGGTGACCACCAGCAAAGATAGGGTCATGCTGCATGACCAGCCTGGTGAGAGGATCCCACCTGCTGCTGCCTCTGAATGCCACCACTGCCCCCCCGAGGTCCCCGCTAATCAGTGGGTGTCATCCACCTCCTGGTCTCCCACCGATCGCCAACTGGGAACGTGGGAGGAAAGCTCAAATGTGGAGTAGGCAAAATATTCCAAGTGCTCCCTAGCATCGGGCAGCGCGCTTGGCAGTATATTGGCCGCTAATGGGTTTATGCAAGTCAAAGATATAGCAGGAGATTTGTAATGGCGGAGAAAACGGATCTTAATCTCCTATGGTATTTCCGGTCCCTATTATTTCTGCCCAGGTCCTGGTTAGTGTGTTTCTGTCACCCTCTCTTCCCCCTCTTCTTTTACCTCCTTCCTCTTTTGTCGTAACAATGTCCATAATCACTTGTTGAGCAATTATGCAAGTTGGTAGGCGGTTTACGTTCATCATTTCATCTCCACGGAAACCCACAAAATAGACATGATGATTCCCATTTCCAGGTAAAGGAATTAAGGTTTTTAAAGGGAAGGAACTTGCCCCAAATCACCCAGCTAATGTATAATAGAAGTGGGATTTGAGCTGGTGTTGGGCTGACTTCAAAGCCTGAGGTTTAGGTGGGATAAAGGACCCCCTCTCAACATTAAAAAACCCATAGACACCAACAAGATAATAGTACTTACAGTACGCATTGATTAAAAATATGTAATGATAGGGGCACCCGGTTTGCTCAATCGGTAGAGCATAAGACTCTTGATCTCAGGGCTGTAAGTTCGAGCCCCATGCTGGGTGTAGGGATTACTTGCAAATCAAATCTTTAGGGGCACCTGGGTGGCACAGTCAGTTGAGTGTCCAACTCGGTTTTGGCTCAGGTCGTGATCTCAGAGTTGTGAGATCCAGCCCCAAGTGGGACTGTGCTCAGTGCAAAGTAAATAAATCTTTCAAAAAAGAAATTAAAATCTTAAAAAAAAAAAAACTTTCAAAAATACATAATGATAAAGCAATGTTAATTCTATATAAATTAAAATCTATTTTATGTGTCCTGAGCGTACCTATACACAATGCTTTTAATCACAACAGGATGTCCATGATTTGTAAATCACATGTGAAGGACATGATACCTATCGAGGCTTTCACAAGGCCCCTCACACATGCCCCTTGCAATAACTATGTCCCCTCAACCCACCAGTAAAGGGGCAGGCATGTGCCTGGAGTTTGGCCAGTTGGTTCAAAACTCTGATACAACCCAGAAGTCATGAACGACAGCGATAAAACCTCTAACTCTGTGACGGCCATAGAACGTGCATAATAAATGTTGAAGGAGGGGAGGGAGGGAAGGAGAAAAAATGGAGGGAGAAACGGAGGGGCGGATTTAGTTAGGAGAAACCAGCAGGAGAAGCTGAGCCAACTTGAAGGTGAAGACTAACAGGTTCTCCATGTTCAAAGGCCAAGTTCAGAAAAGTCAGCTCCTGCTGGAGTAACAGGCTGACTTCACAGGTCCTGGAAGGTGAACTGAAGCAGGGAGGCCATAACCTTGAGGAGGCAACCGGGGACCAAAGGAGCAGAGAGCCAGGGCAACGGCTCGAGTGAGACGTGGGCTGGTTCACCGACAGAAGGAAGGAAATTGAGCCCGAAGGCCACAGCCCACCACTCGCCACCCGGTGGAGGGCTTCTCTCACCACGCTGCCAAGGGGGCAGAACAGGCAGGCTTCAGCCCTTCCACGCCTCCTGTAAGACATCATTTCCTGCACTGGGTTCTCTGGGACGTTCTTGTTCTATGAGATCTTCACAGGGCTTTCTACAAAGAAAGAAGACGTGCTGAAATACTATTCCCCTCTTGGAGTTTCACAGTACACACGAGCATGCTAAAGGCGGTTGCAAATGTGAAGTAAACACACCCACTTACCTTCCTTGAAACCAAACTGATTCTCCAAACTTACTGGATCCTGGCGCCCTGTTGGCAGATTGCCCGTTACCATCTCAGAGAGCAGTAAAGTTCCAAGATAAGAGGTCCAGAAATACTACCCTACAGCACAGACACCCTAGAGTCACGTGGACCCTTCTTCTGTGGAGGCGTGTCCTAGAAGCTATCTCTCTCCTTACTGTCAGCTCTCCAACTTCCACACTGATTAGGTCTCCGTGCATATTCATCCTGACTCCAGAAAGGTCCAGAAAAGTCGATGGCCAATAGACGTGTTTTTAAGGCCCTCAGATCATCTCTTCTGGAGTGCTTTCCCTGACCCCTCCCCATCCCAAGCCTACCTCAATCCCACCTGCCCCCAGCTGGCCGCCACATCCCCAGCGTCAAGGGGAAGAGCACACACTGGGAATCTATCCGCCTGGCTGTGGATTCTGACGGCTTTGCTCCGCCCCGAGACTGCGTGCAATTTGAGAGCAAAGGCTACGGCTGCAGCTGTGTTTCTTGCGTCTAGCCCGCTGCCTGACACTTGCCGGCCATCCCCCATATAACCTGGTGGATAAAGAAATGATCTTTAGTGATTTTGAGAGACCAAAATTTGTTTTCTAGAAAACCACAGCAAATTGAGAGTGGTCAGCTGATGATTAAACACGCACGCACGCACGCATGCACGCACACAGAGCTCAGGTGTGAAGCCACAGCTGAGAGATGTCTGCTTCCATACATATCCCATTGCCAGTCTCATCCCTCCCAGTGCATAATTACAAAACAAATGGTAAATGCCTTGTTTCATTTGAGCATCTTCTTTTAATGGAGAATTGATTTTCTCTCCCTTAGCAAAAATTTTCAGTGGCCTTACAAAGGGGAAAAATTAACTCTTACATTTGCATGTCAAATGTTTTAATTTTCAATTATAAAATCTGTCTTTCTAAGACATTCTAGAAATGGCAGCAGAATGGCAGCCTGGCTGCGGGCTCTAAATTGCTCTTAGCAACTCAACTTTCTAATGTTCCATTCTGGGGCAAGCATTTCTTAATTGGGTGGGAGTTTCCAGACTTTTCATCTGTCTTCTTCGTTTGCGAGGCGGGGGAAGAGAGCTGTTTTGATTCCCGAGCCTGGGCTTTCTTAACAAAACGATTATCAGAAATGCTCCTGCCCTTCTACTCTCCTGCTCCAGCCACAAGGAGAGAGGTACCACTTAATGATTCTTACCTGTAAAAGGGAAGGGAAACAAAAAAGCAGACAAAGTGGTAGAAGTGGGAAGATCTCCACAAGTCAGCCCCTGGGACCACAGCTTTCGAATTCTAGCCACAGATACCGAAACAGACCCAAAAGGGTTTATTCTTCTCTATTTAAGCAAGATTCTGTTAAGCTAATCATATGCCACAAACCTTGAAAGCAGCCATATCCTGGTTAGCAGACCATTTTTACAGCTCTCTGTTTTGCCTTGCGGTGACAGACTTATCTCCCTCTGTCCTTGTCCTAAACTCAGATATGACGGTGGGAATGGACCAAAAAAAAAAAAAAAAAAATGCAAAGAGAATTATCAAATATCAAAGAAGAAACTACCAAAGTCTGTGTTTTCCCCCGTAGGAGGTTTCAATTCACCTGGGAAGTGTTTTGTAGTTTGTGGCTTGTTTCAAGTTTAAAACCATCACAGCCCCAACACTCTGTAAAAAAAAAAAATCTCTCCTCCATGTGTGAGTGTGAGTGCGTGTGTGTGTGTGTTTTTTCTTTCAGGTTTTTGGTTTTGTTTTTTGTTTTTGTGAAGCACAAACGTGAGGATGTTTCCCTGCCCAGCGCAGGACTTCAGAAAGACCGCCTCTGTCCTTAGCCTTGAAATAGACCGGGCTGCTGTCCAGCGACCCTCCTGTTTCCCCCACGGCAGACTCAACTTGCATTCAGTCCTACAGATAAGGCACGGGGGCTATTTAAGAAGTTAGCCAATCTGGCACCTCCCAGGGGCTTTCACAAGGTAGAGAACGTTAATATCCTAAATAGTTCTAGCCCTCTCTAGCCCGCGCACGTTTCGAGTTGCTTCATCATCCGTACAGAGCCTTTTCTTTAATCTTCCCCAGGAGCGTGTGCGCAGGTTCAAATGGTGATAATTACCATAAAACAATTGTGTTGTCCTTCTCCCAATAAAAATCGCTCTGTTAATCAGCCAACACGCAGCCCCCGTGTCTGAGGACCCTTATGCCAAACCGGCGGGGTAGAACGTGGCTGCAGATAAATTAGCCCACGTGTGATTGCATGCGAAAACACATTGATTTGGGATTTTTTTTTCCCCCTCTCCCGTTCAACCTGACAACTTGTCTAAATAGGCTTCTGCCATGACCTGACAGCTCGCGGACAAGCTGTGTACAACAGGCCATTAAAACGAAATGCTCTGAATAGGGAGAGTACAAAACACAGACAAAGGGATGAGATTGAAAGATAAAAGGATGAACAAAGGAAGTGTGGAGGGGGTTGGGGGGGTGGGATCTGAAGACGTCCCCTTTAATTGTGCTTTCAGACTTTGTTACAGGCTGGAGTCGACGGAGCAGACCCCGCAATGGAGCTTAGGGTGAAGGCTATTTCGGAGGGACAGACCCTCAATGGCCAAAGGCAGGAGGTGGAGGCGGGACTGGGCAGAGGGAGAAGCTGAGCTGTGTAGCAGACTGGGCAGATTCCCGGGCGGCCCCTCGGCCCCTCTCTCCCGAGGAGCTCAGCGTGCTCCGGCGTTGGCACCAAACGGTGGGGAATGTATTCCCTCTTTCAGTCTCACTCCGTCTTTGCAAAGCCAAGGGCGTTCTCTTGGGCAGGGAGCTCCCTGCGGCTCCGGCTGCCGTACAAAGTCCTTCCCTGGATGGGGATGAGATTTGCCATCCCCACGTGATCATAGCCCAGCTCCGTCCACTCCCCAGCCCAGATGGGGTTATAAATTTCCATTGAGCCTATTAACAGTTCCTCTTGTTAAGCACTAACTAGCCCCATGCTCCAAGCTGTACCTGCAGCTCCGTGAATTCTCCTAACAACCGCAAAAGGCAAGGATTCTTAAAATCCCATATTGCGGATGAAGAAACCGAGGGCAAGAAGGATGACTCGTCAAACGACCTATCACTGATGAATGGTAGCTGACACCTGCGCTCAGGGTGCCTGATTCCAGGGTCCACTTGCTAAACTATGACGCGACAGGTTTGCCCTGCTCTCCCCAAGTCCAGTGTTCTCTGTGAAACCTCTCCCAAAGCACAACGGCATAAAGCAAAGAAGCAATTGCCGCTCGTTTATCTGGAGGAATTGTTGAGCATCCCCCGACCCCCAAAATCACTCTCTTAGGCTTGCCTGATATCTCAGGCCATATCTTGCTAATGGATGCATAAAACACATCGATACAAAGCACAGACGCTCACAGACACAGGTCAAAGCTCGGCAGCCTGACGAGGAGGTGCTGAGCTGAGTTCCAGGGGAGGGAGCTTGGCGGGGCCCCCTCACTGCTCTCAGGGTGCACACCACCTCTTTGACGTGGACCTCTTCCGCTGCAAGACAATCGCAGAATGCTATTTTCATTGCTATTTTTGCTTCTCGCCTTTTCCCCCGTAAAAGCAGAAGTCCTATTTGGTCTTCACTCAGCTGGCCAAAAAAAGACCCTGGTGTAGGTATTTCATAAAAGTGAGGTGACCTAAGGCAAGACTTTGAAAAGCGAGGGATAAACTGTATGCTGCCGGGAAAGGACACAGGCCTGTGGACCACTGCAGCAACTCCTTTCCTGACATCATCCGCAAGAGTTTAATAGAAAACCCTATTAGGACGTCAGAGCTCACAGAAGAGCCTATTTCTTGGGCTGGGAGAAATAGCCACAGATTGCAGGGGATCCTTGCCTTACCTTGACTGCCAGACCCCATAAGTGTTTTATGTAGCACGTACTGTGTTTTGCTATCTCTGGTTGGATTCCCGTGAAACCAGACTCTAGAAGATTTTTTAGGTCTTGCTCTTGGGATCAACACCTGGGGAGGAGAGGGGCAGGAAGCAGGAGTGGGCCACACCAAGAATTTGAACTATAGTCCATCCAGTTCCAGCGAAGCCCTCAGTTGATCCCCTGGGAAGCTCTAGAGCTGAAATGGCTTGTCATAGTCATTCTGAGTTGGGGCAAGGGGGGCGGAGCCTTTATGTGTTGTGCCAGACAGTAGTTGGGTATGGGATACCCTGTGGATGGAGCATGACTTTGGGCTAAGGGGCTCTCTGCAGCTAAGACAAATCACAAAGTGGGGCTCAGCTTAAGGTTGCTGGGGGAATGAGTTCTTCATTCCATAAAGGAGACTCAGGAGGCAAGTCAGAGCCCCCACTATAATTCTTCTCTTTCCAATACTCCGAGGGTTATTTATTATTGGTCCCATTTTACAGGAGAGAAGAATGAGGGCAAAACAAGTGAATGACTTATCCACAGACATGCAGGTAGAATTCAACTGTCCACCCATTCATTTAACAAATATTTATTGAGCACCTTCCGCATGCCAGGCATTGTGCGCCGTCCTGAGCATGTAATGGCGAACAGAAAAATACCCCTGAGCTCATCTAAATGATGTTATAGTGTTGACAACTATCCCAGATACAGGAAAAAAAAATTTAGAAATTTATTTCTTTAGAATCGCTATCTAAAAACTTCCCTGCTCCAGGAATAACCATGTGAAGCCTGCTTATACCTATTACCCAACTTCTTTCCAAGAGAGTTCAAAAATTGCAAACATATATTCCTAAAATTTTGAGAATGGGGAAAAGCAGATCCAACTTGGCCATGAAATCCATAGCATAATGAGGAAGTGTGCAGTATAAGTCAACCTTAAACCAGCCAGCCGGTTTTCCTCTGGAACCTCCAAGGGCACTGCTGATAATCACACCTGATTCTTCATCATTTCATTGACAGCATCGTTGGCACCACCAACAAAAACCAACCAAACACAGCACTTCTATCAAGCACCTAGTCTCATTAGCACATTTCCTATTTGAAGAATTGTTTGAAAGATCAAGTCGATGACTTGCAGATGCAGAGTGAATAAATAGTGTGGCTGACCCAGGTCTCTTGTACGTAAGATTTTGGTTGTCCGATAATTTCATTCTTGACTGTCTGTTGAACCACGGAACAATCAAGATGGTGCCGACCTCACCACCCACAGATGCCAGTGCCTTCAGCCCCTCTGTGCTTGGACACCACGGTTCTTGATTGGATAGGGAAAGAAGAAGGAGGGGGCAATGTTGTCTCGTAGGTTCCGTAGACCTAAGGTATAGCCTGGAATTTGCATTTTGAAAATGTTGTCTCCACTTCCCAAGTAAGAACCATAGCCTTAGCATCTAGAACTTTCCTTCTCACTCACGCCCATCGTCTCTGGTGTTCTGTTCCATCAGGGCAGCCAAGGAACCTGTGAGCCGATTCAAAAGGCTGGTTGGGGCTCAGGTGTTAATGCGTGATTCTGAATCACACTGATACCCCTCTGAGCTAACATTTGTAGGTCAAGTGTGTTTGAGGCCTGATCGGGGGTGGCATTGTGCAGCCCTTAACGCCCGATTCAAGTTACAGCGGGGTTCCTCAAGACAAAAAAGACATCGGAATCCCGGGACATGTTAATGGATATGAAAAGGTGATATTTCAAATGCCAAGCGGAATGAACTGGAGGCAGGTCTTATCATCCACCACTCAGCAGGAGAGAGGTAAAGTGGTCTTCTCAAAAAGTGATGGACAGATGCACCTTTGTGTTGCCAGGTGGCTTCTTACCTCGCACGGTGGGGGGCGGGGGGGAGCCACAGAGCTCCACAAGGGTAGGCAAATGTAGATCTGACAAGACAGCAAGAGAAAGGAGCAGAGCCGATGCAAACATTTACTCAGAATAGACCAACAAGTTGTGCAACCCTCTTATACCACCTGAGCTGAGCCAAACTGGCTCAGGGGAAAAGGTGGATGAACCCTAAGTTTGTAACAAACGGAGCAGTAAGATCCCAGGGGCCACACACTTGTAGTTTCCACCCCTTTGAATTGAAGTCTTTTCTTTTCTTTTTTATCAAAATATAGTTAACACACAATCCTGCCGGTCCTTTTAGGTAAACCCCCGCTTGCCAAAAAGATGTATACTTGGGAGAAAGTGTTCCAGAAATCTTGCTGATGGCCCTGGGTTTTCACAAGTGAGCCGTCAGAGAAAGTGCTTGGAGTGGTGTTCTGGGACATTCACACGGAGGTAACTTGTTCCACCAAACAATGATAACTTCAGCAGTCATAGCAACCCAAGTTCCCAGCAGAAGTAACTTCTAGTCACGCGCCCAGATAGACTTGGCCACATAAACAAACTGCCTCCGGGCGCCTGGGTGGCTCAGTTAATCGTCTGCCTTCAGCTCAGGTCATGATCTCAGGGTCCTGGGATAGAGTCCTGCACCGGGCTCCCTGCTCAGCAGGGAATTTGCACCTCCCTCTCCCTCTGCCCCTCCCGCCCCCTCCCCTTGCTCTTGTGCTCTCTCTCTCTCTCACACACTCTCATTCTCTCTCTCAAATAAATACATAAAATCTTAAAAAAAAAAAAATGCCCTATATGGATACCCAGCACCATTTTTCATTTGAAACCTCAATCATATAAAGACCTAATAATAGCAGTTTGAGTTTAAATAGCTTTTAGGCTTACATAGTATATCTAATATTGGGGCACCTGGGTGGTTCAGTGGGTTAAAGCCTCCGCCTTCGGCTCAGGTCATGATCTCAGGGTCCTGGGATCAAGCCCCACATCGGGCTCTCTGCTCAGCAGGGAACCTACTTCCTCCTCTCTCTCTGCCTGCCTCTCTGCCCACTTGTGATCTCTCTCTCTGTCAAATAAATAAATAAAATCTTTTTAAAAAAAAAGTATATTTAATATATATCCAAGCCTCAAAACAACCCCATGAGATATGTCTTATATGCCCCCATTTTACTCACGAGCAAACTGAGGCTTACCCAGGGTAAACGACCATCTAAAATGTTCACCTAGGCATCTACTTCTGACAATGTTGGAGGGGTTTTTTTGCAGACTAGCCTCTCCACAAAGACTGACCAGAAGAGGGGGACAGAAATACAAAGAATGTGGTTGAAAGCCTCGGAGAGCTTCCAGAGCAACGAGGTCTTGAAAGGTCAGTATCTCAGTCCTCTTGGGCTGCCACAGCAAAAGACAGTAGTCGTTGGTTTAAATAACAAACATTTATTTCTCACTGTCCCGGAGACTGGGAATTCTAACATTAAGACATCGGCAGATTTGGTGTCTGATGAGGTGTCCGACCCACTTCCTGGTTCATAGACGGCCATCTTTTCACCACAACCTCCCATAGTGGGAGGGGTAGGGGGTCTCTCTGAGGTCTCTTTTGTAAAGACACGAATCCCATTCCCAAGGGCTCTGCCCTCATGACCTAATCATCTCCAAAAGGCCCTCACCTCCTAATGCCGTCACATCGGGGATTAGGATTTCAACATATGAATTTGGGGGGCATGCAAATACTCGGTCTATAGTAGCCAGGATCCTAGAGAGAAAGGAAGCACATGGAGGTGAATCTGGCATTCTGTACCCAATCCCCCTCTTGAGGTGTCCGCTGATTCCTAGGAAACCTGAGGCCAAGAGTCTAAGAAGCCAAGCACAAAGTGGCGACTAAGACCCTGGGGAGCCCATGGAGCTTTTGGAAGTCTCATAACATGGGGAGACAAAACCTAAAGTTCAGGGCTACCCAGGAGGCCAAAACTTGAGGGGCCAAGATTTCAGAGAGAGGGAAACATATTAAAGTGAGCCTGACATTCTTTGAGGCATTGGATAACAATGCCCTTCCTTTCTGTGTAAAGATACAGCAAGGTTGAAAGCAAAAGGATGGAAAAGGTATACCATGCAACCATTAACCGAAAGAAAGCTGGCATAGCTACCATAATAACAGATCAAGTGGACTTAATGATCAGAAGCATTATGAGAGATAAAGGACATTTGATAAAAAAGGGCCAGTCTGCCGGGAAGGTAAAACAATCCTGTATGTACATAATAACATAGCCTCAAAATATAAAGCAAAAAGTGAGTGAAAAAAAAAAGAGGAAACAGACAAATCCACAATCTTGGGGAGGACTTTTAACCTAATTCCCTTATTCTTGAAAATCTAAGACCAACAGCAAGCCTTTGGACCACCCTTTCCCAAATACAGATGTTCTGGCAAGCAGGGATTATAGCTAAAAGGATTCCAAGGAATGAAAAATGTGGGTATGAGTGGTTTATTCGGAGACTTACATTATTTCTATAATTTCTGTCTTGTTAGTTACTTTCCTCCATAACTGATAGAGAAAAATACAGGCAAAAACTATCAGGAATAAAAAAAAATTTTTTTAATTTAAAAAAAGTATTAGTAATAACAGAAAATTTGAACCCCACAAACAACAAAATTCACACACACACACACAAACACACACATACATGGGCACACATTGCAAGTGTACATGAAATATTTATCAAAAATAAATATATGCTGGGCCATAAAACACATCAAAACAAATTTCAAACAATTGAAATTGCTTAGAATATGTTCCCTGGTCACAGTTCAATTAAAGTAGAAACCAGTTTAAAGATTTATTTATTTATTTATTTGACAGAGAGAGAGAGAGAGAGATCACAAATAGGCAGAGAGGCAGGCAGAGAGAGGGGGAAGCAGGCTCCCCGCTGAGCAGAGAGCCCGATGTGGGGCTGGATCCCAGGACCCTGAGATCATGACCTGAGCCGAAGGCAGAGGCTTTAACCCACTGAGCCACCCAGGCACCCTAGAAACCAGTTTAAAAATATGTATAACTAGGGGTGCCTGGGTGGCTCAGTCAGTTAGGCGTCCGGCTCTTGGTTTCAGCTCATATCATGATCTCATGGGTTGTGGGATCTGGCTGGTCAGGCTCTGAGCTTAGTGGAGAGTCTGCTTGAAAAATTCTCTCCCTCCGCCCCTCCTCTCTCTCTCTCTCTTTTCTCCTCCTCTCTCTCTCAAATCAATAAATAAATCTTTAAAAAAAACAAAAATACATGTAACTAGAAAATCACCAAATATTTGTAAATTAAATATTCTACTTCTAAATAAGGCTTGGGTGAAAGGAGAAATCACAGTAAAAAGTAGAAAATACTTTGAAACGAGTGACAATGAATGAAGGTTTTTTTTTTTTAAGATTTCATTTATTTATTTGAGAGAGAGAGACAGAACGCACAAGCTGGGGGAGCGGATAGGAGAGGGAGAAGCAGGCTCCCCACTGAGCAGGGAGCCAGACACGGGGCTCATCCCAGGACCCCGGAATCATGACCCGAGCTGAATGCAGCCGCTTAACTGACTGAGCCGCCCAGGCGCCCCGAATGAAGATATTTTATAGTAGAACTTGTAGGGTGAAGCTAGACCCAGGCTTCCGTGGAAATTCATAGCCTCAAATTCATAAACTAAAAATTAAAACTGAAAGTCAGTATTCATCTCAAGGTGGGGAAAAGAAAGCAAACTAAAGTCACAGTGGAAGGAAAGAAACTGTAAAGACCATCAAAAGAATATTTACATACAATAGAGAAACTATCTACAAAGCTCAAGGTAGTTCTTTGAAGAAAAGGGTGGGAGTTCCACGTAGCCCCAGGCAGAGCCGGACCTAAACCCAGGCATTGACGGGGCCTCTGTGGGGATGTGACCAGCAGGCAGGAAGGCCAGTTGGGGAGCGCCAGAGGGGGCCAGGTGGGGGCGGCAGTGTGACTAGGTGCCCAATAAAAACAGCACTTGAGAAGTCACTGGGCTCACTTTCTGGAAGCTTCAACAATCCAGGAAGGAATCCCTCAACCGGCCAGGCGCTCTTTTCTCAAAAGTTTTTGTTTTTCTTCTAGCTCTCTCCTCTCAAACTAACTACAGTGTCACAGGGTTGTGGACTACAATCTTGGCATGGCCTGGGGCGCCTGGGTGGCTCAGTCAGTTAAGCATCTGCCTTCGGCTCAGGTCATGATCCCAGGAGTCCCAGGATCAAGCCCCGCATGGGGCTCCCCACACGGCGGGGAGCCGGCTTCCCCCTCTGACTCTCCTCACTTTTGTGTTCTCTCTCAATAAGTAAGTAAACTCTTAAAAAAACCAAATCTTCGCATGGCAATCTACCGGCTTGGGTTCAACGGAAGGAGTCCCCTAATCGCTAGTCTTCCTCTGGAGCTGGGAACACTCGGGCCCTGTCCGTCGCAGACCTCTGGAAAGCCTCCATGTGAGTTCACCCTTCCCCGATTTTCATCTGGCCAAGGAAGCCAAGTGGCTTTTGCTAAGAGAAAGAGAACTCTCGTATTGAGTGCCTACTGTGTGCCAGAGACTTTAAATCAATGACTTCCACTTAATCCCCGAAACCCCTCCGGGCTGTGCGAAGTTTTCAGAGAAGAAAATCAAAGGGCAAAGTGTTTCAGCAGGCCCCCGCCAGGGTCACGGAGCTTTACCTGGCAGCTTTCTTTTCCTTCTATGCCGAAGCTCTCCTTGAGAGACGGTCAAGCCAAATAAGAACGGGTGTTGCGGGGTCCCACTGACCTCAATTCCCCTGAAGGGGGTCTGCCACTGAAGCCGTCGGGACCCTGGGCAAGCCGGCTGAGCGCTACTGGAGGAGAATGCGGGAAGCTTCGTGGTGGTGGGACTGGGCTAGGGGAGAACGGGAGGAGCCAGTGCAGACAAGGGCTAGATTCAGAGCTGGGTGCCTCCGGGAAAGGCTACCGCTCCTGCTCCTCCCCTGGCTCTTTCTATGGTTATCGGGCACAAAAAGAAATGAGGAAGTTAGAGCCGGCAGTCAGGCCCCGTGGGTTTTGTTTGGACCACTGAGTCACGCAGTGATCAACGATCACACGATCACACGGAACATTGGCCGGCTCTTCTGTTGTTCCTCGGGGGGTAAAGCTGCAACAAAACCTGCCCTTCGGCCCCTGAAAATTCACTTCCTGCTTTAAAACGTCCTCGGGGATGGGGGAATGGGGGGGAGGTTTAGGAACCACAGTTAGCAGTTTTTCTTGATGGGATCATTTCATTTATTTTTGGCTTTGGCCTTCTGCTTGGCCCGGGGGCTTTGCAGGGAAGCAGCAGGCCCCACGCTAGAAAAGCTTCCCGCTCTGTTCCTGGTAGCAGGGAGCCATGCATGGGAGTTCCTGGTTGGTGCTGGGCGGGGCCTTGTCACGCTCTTCGCAATTAGGACTATTCCTTTGGTGGCCGACTTCCTTGACTGGTCCATTAGGGAGCCCAGAAATGGGTGCACGGAGGATACTTGATGAATACAGGTTGAACAAATGAATGAACGGAGAACGAATGAATGGCTTCCTACCTCACCCACCAATGCCTATACATGTCACTTTGGCACTACCGCGCAGCCTCTTTCCCTTTTCTAGATTTTACCTCCCAGGCAGGCTGAGATGTATACCTCCCAGAGTCTGCGGGATTGAAATTAGGAAATGCATAGGGTACTGTGAGACGGGCTCCCTGGGGGACTTTGTTTTTTTTGTTTTTTTTTTTAAGATTTTATTTATTTCTCTGACACAGATCACAAATAGGCAAGAGAGGCAGGCGGGGCTGGGGGCGGGGGGGGACAGGCTCCCCGCTGAGCAGAGAGCCCGATGTGAGGCTCGATCCCAGGACCCCGAGACCAGGACCTGAGCCGAAGGCAGAGGCTTAACCCACTGAGCCACCCAGGCGCCCTCCCTGGGGGACTTTAAACCACACCCCCTTCAGTGCCAGGCAGCTGTTCACAGGCTCCTCCCACATCCTCCTTCCCTCAGGCAGAGTCAGGGAAGTAAGCAGATCGGCTTCCTATCTGTCACGGAGGTGATTCATCTTGCTTTACCGTCGCCCTGTCCTGTGTGAGTGGAAATCTGGCTACTAGAGAGCCGCGGCCGGCGGAGCCACCTCCTAGAAACCAAACACACATCTGGCAGAGCTCACTGGTTTCCATCTCCCACAGAGAGGGGCAGATTATCTAAATGCTGATTAAGTCATGAGCCGTTGGTACGGCGACATTTCACTTTGAAGCACCAGAGATCCAGGCAGCCTCAAAGAGATGACATTTCTTTTCGTTCGTTTCTCCCACAGGTATAGAGATGGCCAGAAGGCAGGGGAAAACTCAGACGAAAAGTGGTGGTCTAGAATGCACACACGCACACACGCATACACACACACACACACACACACACACACACACACGCACGAGCACACACTCATCACTCCTGCAGGCACAGACTTCCAGAGCTCACGCATACACATGGTCATCTTCTTCTTGGCAAAGAATGTCCTGGAAGCTACCTGCCTCACCTCTAAAAGGCTTTCTTCCCCACTGGTTTTGTGGCTTTTCTGGCTTGACTATAAACACAAGCCTGGTTAGGAGTGACAGACAATATAGGTGTCCCCACTCGGATCCCCGTTTTGGTCAATGCACCCTGTCCCCCGCTACTGTGGGCTGTTGGCTGCTGAGAGGATTGGCCACAGCCAATAACCAACAGAAATGGGGGCATAAAAAGCCAACCCCTTTGCTTCAAGGCGGGGCGACTCTGGTGCCCCAAGTGACTCCAAGAGCCACTGTGGAAGTAGGCTAACGCTGGACTCCAGATGGACCACACCCTCGATTAGCTCCTTCTGCCTCGTCTAACCTCCTGTCCTCCCCGTCTCCTGAGAATGTTCTCTCAATGAACTTGAACACGAATCTCCATCTCAGGCACAGCTTCTAGGGTTCAAGACTTACAAGAGCCACCAAAACAGCCACCAGGCACATCGCACTCCCTGTGAGCCGGGAGTTTTAAGTGCTTCGCGTGTATTACCTCATCGCATCCTTACAAATCTACCCCTATGAGGTTAATGGTGCCAATACCTCCACCTGGCAGTTGAGACCACAGAGACACAGAGATGTCATGTAATTTGCCCCACGCCACACTGTAAGCGACGGAGCCAGATTTCCAACCACAATCGCAATCCACACTGATTCTAGTAACTCTCTTTAACACCTGCTTATGTTCCTTTTCAGGAAGCAAGTTCAGCTCTTCCTCATTCCTTCTGTAAGCTTTAATGTCCAGGGAATGGGGGGGCGTTTTGAAACTATCATCCTGAAAAACAAATCCCAATAACCCGAATGGGTTTCCTCCCGTCGCCCCCACCCCTGCGATCCCAGCCAGCATTATGTAAAGATTAATTTCATACTTGACCAGATGCTGAGAGGTCTGCATGGCTGTGGCTACAGAAAGGATCCTACTTAAGGGAGAGTAGGAAAGACCGCTCTGGAGCACAGCCTTTTCCAAGGGAAATCCTGTCAAAGCACACTTCCACATAGTCTCAGCGGTCGTGGCTGAGCATTACCCAAGGTAGGGGGCTAGGGAGGGCGGAAGCAACAGAAATGGGTTCACAGATCCACCAAAAGACACATTTAAAACGGCGTTGTTATGATATCAAAACACTGCAAATTACCGAAACGCCCATCAAAAGTAGAAAGGAAAAAATAAACCGGGGTGGCCGCGCACAACGGATGACCCTATGGCAATGCAAATCGTAGAACTCTAACTATATAGTAAACTATGGAAGACTTTCACACACGTGATGTTGAACAAAAGAAGCAACAAGAGCATATACGGCAAGATTCCATGTACATTAAGCTCAAAACCAGACCAGACGGATCTATTGTGTTAGGAGACGATATAGTGGTTACCTTTGGTGTGAGAGGTACCTGAGGGGGCAGGAAGGGGTCTTATAACAGTGCCGGTCATGTTCCATTTCATGGTCTGGGTGCTGGTTTCATGGGTGTCTTGACTTTATGCAACTCCACCAACCGTACACTTAGGATCTGTGTTACTTCCTGGAGGAATACTATATAGCTCAATAAAAAGCTAAAAACTTGATCGAAGACAATTTTGTTAAGAGAAAGAAAGCCTCCTGCCACCAATTCCCATAGACAGGCTGTCTTTCTTTTTTTTTTCCAGAAGGAAAATGATTTCAATGAAGACTAAAGCAGTTTTTTTACCCAGTGATCACACTTGTAAGTTCAGGTTCCTGAGGGAGGTATTAAGTTGCTCTTCAGAGATTTCTCCTTATTCCTCAGGTTCTGCCCCGCGCTGGTTTTTGGAATGTTCTCTGTATTCCAAAGCACTGGGCCTAGGTGCTCATTTACTCAGAAATGGGAAAGCAGTCAACAGAGGCATTCATGAACCACCAGAATGAGATGTCTCCGAAGGCCCCATCCGTGTGCAGCTGGGGCATGTGGGTTGATGACGGTGGCCAGTAAGGAGGCCAGGGGAAGACTGTGTGTGTTACATGGAAGCCAGTAAGCACCAAAGCAGCAGGAGCCCCTGGCCGACAAGGGCAGTCTTCGGTGCCTCCTCTGCGGCCTGTCCCCACTGATGTTCCCCAGCACCCCTTCCTCAACACAATGAGCGAGTAACGGCAAAGAAACCAATGGTCTAGCTTCCAATAACCCTGTCCATTTATTTCAATACACAACAGGGTCCCTGATGTGGAAAAATCAGATTTCTAGGCCTCTTCAACATCTGTTTCTGGCAATCGTGATGTGTTATCTTTTTTCATTGCAAAAAGCAGCTGGTGAGCTGGTGAATGAAAAGCCATTTCATTAAAAAAAAAAAAAAAAAAAAAAAGACCGAGTGAAATAAGTCATGCCTTCTGAGAGATTATTTACGACTTCACCAGAGAGAAGCTAGAGAAATACTCTTCCCTCGGTATGTGGAAGGCCTTTCTCTCTGTTCGCATGGGGATAGAGGGTCACATTTGAGAAAACACAAAGGCACGCTAATGATTTGTCCCAAATTGCATCTGTCCTTCACCTACAGGCTGGGGTTGGTGTCCATTTATTAGCTCGTTTGCTTCACAAACATTTATCGAACGCCCACTACGAGTCAAGCATTGTGCTGGGTGCTGAGGACACGGCAGGGGATCAAAGACCCTATCTTCTGGGAGCTGAAAGTCCCTCGTGAAAGACCTATTTACAACACAACCAGGTGCTGGGCCAGGGACCTGCTCCTCTGACAAAACTTGGATCTTAGCACAGAAGCCTTCTTCCAGAAAAATATGCCTGCTTCTTAATCCCCCGCCAACCCAATGTTCCCAGGTCACAGCTGCTGCCGCTCAAGAGGCTTTGCAAGCTTTTCCCTTGAGACGTACCTGTGGGCATAAGCAAAGATAGAGCCTGTTTGTGTTGTTAGAAGGTTCTGGATGCTCTGACCTCCGCCCCAACCTTTCTAAACTCCTCTCCTAGGACTCTCACTCTTCCACCTTGCTCACTGTACTAGGGTCACATTGGGCGTCTTTCTGATCCTCAAACGTGCCAAGCTCTTGGCTGTCACCTTAGGACCTTTCTGTTAACTCTTCCCACCCAGATTCTCTTGACCCCAAGTGTTCTCAGGAAGTAGTTCAACAATATCTTCTTGTTATTGAAATACCAGCTGAAATGCCACCCCTCAGAGAGAACTTTCCTGACCATCGCCTAAGATAGCTCCCACCCCATGACTCCCCATCATATTATCTTGAAGTTTCCTGCTCTGCGGATTGCTGGTCTCCCCAGCCCCCAGAGAATGGAAGAGCAATAATGTGGGGATCTCATCTGTCTAGGTTCCTGCTGGATTCCTAGTACACACTTGAGACATATTTCTTGGAAATTTTAATAAACAGAAGAATAAATGGCAAAATATTAGAAATAATACAGAAGTCCAACCATTGAAGATCTGTGAAATAATTATGGTATAGCCCATAAATGGGCTATCGTCGGTCCGACAAAACTTATGTTGTGGCTTAAGTGTTTTTCAAACTATGGATTGTGATCCTTATGTGGATCATATAATCAACTAATGAATCATGAAACAGTGTATCCTATTATATGCTATTTCATTATAATATGGAGTACAAAACACCAGAGTGCATGATATATACTAAGGGCAGGTGTTGGGCAGTTACATGTACAGGTGTATGTGTGTTTACTCAGTAACAATGTAAATATATCTTTTACTATGGATCGTGGTAAAAAAAAATTGGCAATCACTGTGGCACAAGATTAATGACTAGGAAATATATTCATAATGAATTAAATGGAAAGAAGTGGGTTGTAAGAGTAAAGACGCAGTGTGTGTAAGATAAAATATTAAATTGAATCACTATTAGCTTATAAGAAAGCACAGAGAGGCATAGAAAACCAACTGAAACAAAATATCAATGAAAATACCAAGTAGATTTTTCTGGGCGATTTTATTGTTTTCTTCCCATATTCATTTTTTTTTTTTAAGATTTTATTTATTTATTTGAGAGAGAGAGCGCATGAGAGGGGAGAAGATCAGAGGGAGAAGCAGACTCTCCACAGAGCTGGGAGCCCGATATGGGACTCGATCCCAGGACCCTGGGATCATGACCTGAGCCGAAGGCAGTTGCTTTACCAACTGAGCCACTCAGGCGCCCCCCCATATTCATTTTTGTTTTGTAAACCATCTACATTGAATGTGTAATTTTTTAAATGGAAGTTATTTCTAGAAGATACTGTCTGATACTCTTTAGAGAAACAGCCTTTTCTTTAATAACACTACCTCAATGACGATGCAGTAAATTATTGCAAATAGGCTTTTAAGTGCCTAAAGAAAGCTTAATTATGACTGGGAGTTCTCTGTACAAAATGTTTCATCTCACATTATTTTGTCTAATCTCCATAACGGTATACAACAGGGGTGACAAGGTACGATCATCTTTCTTTCACAGGAGAGGAAACTGAGGCACAGAGAGCCGACGTGTCCTGTCCCCAGTCACAGAAAGCCCAGAGCTACTCTGCTCCCTGCACTTCTCCTAGAATACAGCATTTCTGCTACTTTCTTGTGCTGTCTGGGACACAGTTATCCCCTTCACACCGCCGTCCCGAAGATACGACGTTTCTGTCCTCCTACAGCCTCTAAGCTGCCAGCTCTAAAGAATGGCTCAGCTGCTCCCGTAGCCATATTTCTGTCCCTAGAGCCGCGAGGGTGTTGTCCTCTCTGTGTATTCACTGGGGACACTATAACATGGGGGTTATGTGCTATTAGAGTTTAAATCCTACTTCTGCCACTTACTAGCTCTGCGAACTTATAAAGTACTGGATGATGTCTGGCATTATACTCAATATACATAATTGCAAAGTAGGGGTAGTAGTATATAGTTTGGGAGGGTCCTGTGGCCAAGCACGTTCACACGGCGCCCTCCGATTCTCGCCATTCCCCTCCTCCCCCGGCCCCCCGACACGGCGGGATTCCCTGTATTGCCCTCCTTGTATTGCCACTGATTGCAAAACTCTTCTTGGTGTTCTATTCCAAGACAGCTCCTGATTTATCCCTCTTGTGCTTGAAGCTGCAGCTGCCGATGCTGGCTGGCTCCTCACTCTATGGTCCGAGAACAAAATCTACGGGGGTCCATGTTACAGACACATTCGGTTTTGCCTCCTGGTATCTGTTACCCTCCCTCTTCCAGAAACACCCCAGACTTCTGCTTAGGCGTGGATCCCTCCTTCCAGCCTAAGCACCAGTGATCTGGGTGGATCTTACACCAGGGTGCAGAAAACAGAAAGAGAGGAGGGGTCACGTCCTGGTAGTTCCTGTCGAAGTCTCAAGCTTCCCTCTGATTGGAGGAGCAAGTCTTGGAAGTGAGGAAATAATGAGAAGCCACTGCCTTTGTCCTAAACACCCCCTCTCCCCCTACAGCCCGTGTGGGATCTGAGAGTCAAGCCAGAGGCTGGAGGAGAGTGGGGCGGAGTCTCCAGTCTGAGAGAAACCAGTCTCCCTGCCGGGCAGAGTCTCGGAATCAAGCCTTACCTAAAGCCAGCCTGTACCCTGAACTTCGCGGGATGGGAACCAGCACTTTCTCTAAGTGTCCCTCACGACAGTTGAAGTTGGGGTTATTTTTTGACAGTTTTAGCCAGTGAGTTCTTGCAACAGAAATGTCCTTAGAACCGTTAGTGAAAACTAGCTGAGAAAGCCTAGAGAGAACACTGCAGACCAAATGCTTGAGGAAAATTCAACAGAAGTCACGGCGCCTGGTGTTATAGTCTCCAAGCCTCTCTGGGAAAATCCAGCTGAAACCTCCTTTCGAGGACTGCAGCTTCTACGTGCTTTCATGTGAAAATATGCCTCCTTATTCAGAGGTACTGAAAGACTTCCTGCCTAGGCTAGTTGGACCCCCCCAAGAGCACGACTTTGAGCAAAAGTGGTTGTAAGAGAACTTGAGGCGCGATACGGTCATTGGTGTGAAACACACGAGGGCCCGAGCCTTAGGACCCCCTGAGAACCAACAGGTCTCAGAGGCCGGAGAGCAGCAGCCCTGGAGGACACGTGGGTTCACTATTTCATCTTAGAAGCCAGTGGCTTCCTGGTCCAGGCCTGTGGTGCTCAGAGGGACTGGGCCGGCTGAGCTCACAACTAAACCTATTCCCTACGAGTCTACAAATATCCCTGAGATGCTGCAGAGTGGACTGTGACAGGCAAGCTCACCTCTCGAGGGAATGAGATGCCCATCACTGGAAGCATTTAAGGCAGGGTCCGAGTGGCCATCACCAAGAGGCATTTTGGAGAGAATTCCTCCCCTGGAAAGCGCACACACACACAGAGATAATACACAGCCTGGGAAAACAAGGGGTATAAAGTCGAGGGAAGAACAATTGGATTTTTGTTTACTTTGAGTCATTTTGATCCGACCCTCTCCCCCCGCCCCTCCCCCACTCACAGGCCACAGGGTTGAGTGATTTCTCAGAGAGGCAGCACTTAGCCCCAGCACCCCTTTCATTTCCCCTCACCTCTGACAGGCGGAGAAGTTGCTCTAGCCCAAGCCGCCAATCTCATTTCAACAGTGGCCAGGAGACCGGAATGGCAGGCGTCCGGGAGAAAATGCAAGTCATCAAGGGCAGGAAAAAGAGGACAACTGCCTCACTGCTGCTTTTCACCCTTTCTCTACTTCCTAAAGCACCCTTTTGGCTGCCTTATTGGCAGGTGTGGACTCAAAAAGGCTGCTTAGGGTGCCAAGTGAAGACTAGGCACTGCCCCCCAACCCCCTGCCCCTACCACGTCCGAGTCAGGCACAGGCTGTGTGCAGGGAGCTCCCTTGCCGAGCCAGGCGGCCTGAGGATGGGACTTCCTGGCAGGACAGCATGGGAGCTATGATGCTCCCTGTCAGGGAAAGCGCAGAGAAAAGCCAGCCATGGGACTGCCTTCACTCCCACACACTTGAAATCCTACAGAACCTGACAGGTGTGATGAGGGCCTGCGTTGTCCGGAGAGTTCAAGAGAGAGGCCCTCCATGCGGGAGGAGCTGAGGGTCATTTTATCTCTCAATCTCCAAAACAAGATGGCACCCGTTTCCGGAATCTGCTTTGGGGGCCCCGAATTTCAGCTTGAGGTCACTTGGGTCTCTTGCGAGTGGTGAATAGAGGTGAGAAAAGCAGCAGGACAGTAGGTAGGGAGTAGGTAGGGAGTACTGGGGAGACAGTAGGTAGGGAGAACTGGGGCCTTAGGCCATGCTCAGTCAAGGGTGGAAGATCTTCCACAGCTGAGGCACATTTCTGTAAATGAGAAAGTCATCCCCCTCTCCTAGCGAGCAAGGGCAGAGTCCCTCCTCCCCAGACTTCACTCGGGGAGGAGTTTTTAATCATTAGCTTCAGGTTGATAATAAATCACAAACGCAGCTTTGTGTTCTCTGAGATAGAAGCAGGGGATCTTGTGTGGGAGGGGAGACTTTGAAAAGAAGACAGATATTCCTTGTGACGCCTGGGGGACTCAGTCATTAAGCCTCTGCCTTGGGCTCAGGTCATGATCCCGGGGTCCTGGGATCGAGTCCCACATTGGGCTCCCTGCTCAGCCAGGAGTCTGCTTCTCCCTCCGCCTCTCCCCTACCCCGCCCCCACCCCCCCAGCTCATGTTGGCTCTCTCTCTCAAATAAATAAATAAAATCCTTAAAAAAATTAAAGTAAAAAGGTTTCGTGTCATTCATTTGCATTCCGTTCTGTGCCTATTTCCAATCCGACGCAGGACTCTACCCAGGAAACAAAACAGATATGCCTAAGTTATATGAATGACAGTCCTAACTCGACGGAAATAGAAAGGACTCCAAGCTCCTTGTGATCACAGTTGTGGCTGATACTTTGGTGGGTTCCCAGGGCCCATTATATTCCTCCGTGCGGAGCTGAAGCCCTAATAAATGTTTGTTATTGAATGCAGGGATTTCATGAGCTCCGAAGCACTCATGAGTCACCGGCGTCAGTACGGTTAATTGACAGGCTTGACCCAGGGTATAAATGGAACCAGGCCACATAGGCCTAGACAGTAAGGCCACCTTCTTTCCACACCAAGATTTCTCCAAGTATGGCCCGTCACCTACCAGCATCACAATTACTGGGGTGTTTGCTAAAAATTCAGATCCCTGTGCCCCCCTCCCCGCCCTTAGGAAATAAGAAGGTAGGGGATGGACCCCCGGATGGTAGATGCTAAATTAGAGGACTCGTACCTTCCCCCCTGCCCTTGGCAGGTGCTTTTGAGAAAATGCTACTTCGGTTACAAGCTTGAACCTAAAAAGAGCACATCTCGTTGAACCTAAAACACGGTCTGTTGCCAAATGCAAGGTTATTTTCTGAGACATCTTGAGAGGGAAAATAAAGCTGCCAACCACTCTTGCTGCCGCATTGTGCATATGAAACATCCTTACTTTATGGAGGGGAATCTGAAAATTGCTGAAATGTGGAACCTGCCCCCTGCACTCCTCAAAGTTTAGTAACCCCTTGACTGTCTCCCAGGGTGTGTGGAAGGGGGTGGGCACACATGGGAGATGCCTGGGCTGTGTCTACTATACATAAATAAGACCGTTTGATCTTTATCTTCCATTAATTTGCTGTGATTTGGGGGGTTGTTTTTCTAAGGAGCTGTGGTGAACCAACGTCAGGATACCCAATGCCAAATAAAGGTGTTGGATTTACTTTTTAAAAAAGAGAGAGAGAGAAATTGGAGAGAGGCCAGAGGAAAGTATGATTAAATGATGGGCACATAGCTCCCAAGGACATCCTAAAGAAAATCCCCTAAGTAGAAAGCTTCTGGGTTTAGGAAGAGTCTAGAAATGCACGAAAGAATGCAGCTTGAGGAAGAGAGCTAAACAGACATACCGCTCTAACTTTGTCCCCAGAAGACAAGGAGGACACACTGCTCTGGGAAACCTCAGCTGTCCCCTCACCCCATCACCAGCAGGCTCGCCCCCAACATCTGCCGGCCGGAGCCTAGCACCCAAACGGAGGTCCACGTACCATATGTCTGAATGTTTGACAGTTATATACCAAGCTAACAAATGTTTACATTGAAAAGCTTCTTGCCTCCTATCTTGACAAATAAGCCGTCATAACAACTTGGAAGGCCAGCTGCGAATTCCAAATCTGGGGCTCGTTAGAGCGCCACACTGGAAATCGCGGGTGCAGAGAGAGCTGGCGCTCGGCCACGCCCCTGCGTTTCCCATCCGCAGTGTGGGGACGCGGATGTGGATGCTTGGGCCGCCTCGTCAAGCTTCTATAGACCTCCTCATTCCCACCTTCTGAACAGCCCCACCTGCCCGCCCCTCCAGCCTGGAGCAATGCACACTGGCCGCAAACTGGCCGAGCAGTCGGCCGTCGGGGGCTGGGGGGGGGGGGGGCCTGGAAGCAGGCCCGGGACTTTTGAGCAGGGAATTCAAGAGTCCAGGAATCCAGAGAGTGTTCTAGGAGAGCAAGTCCTGAGTGGGCACATCCCCTTAGTCCTTCAGAATCTTGCCTGAGGGAGAGGGGAGGAGCCAGAGGAGAGACTCTCTGAAACTGTGTTTCTCAAACTTGAATACACACCAGAATCACCCGCACGGTTGGCGAAAAAAGTGGAGCCTGGTTCCTTAAATCTGGAGTGGTGCCCAAGAGTTCTCACTTCTTCTTCTTCCTTTTTTTTTTTTTTTTTTGGAAGATTTTATTTATTTGAGAGAGAGAGTGCGTGCGCGCAAGTGTGGAAATGGGGAGGGGGAGGGGCAGAGGGAGAAGCAGGCTCCCCGCTGAGCAGGGAGCCCGATGCGGGGCTCGATCCCAGGACCCTGAGATCATGATCCAAGCTGAAGGCAGAGGCTTAACCGACTAAGCCATCCAGACGCCCCCAAAAGTTCTCACTTCTAACAAGCGCCCAGATGATGCTGATGCTTATGCTTATGGTCCGTGGACCACACTTTGAATAGCAAGGGTCCAAAGAGCTAGGACCCATGGCAGGCATCCCTCTGGCGCTGGTCTAAAGGTAGATGGTACTTCCCATTAAGTCTGGGACCAAGAGATGTTTAGTAAACACTTACTCTTACTTGATAGAAGGGGGGGGGAGGAGTGCGGAAGGGTGGAAAGAGGGAGGAGGGGAAGGAGGAATAGGAAAGAAAAAGAGGAAGCTTTTTCCCCTACACTTAAACATCATTTGCGTTAGTACAGCCGGTTGTGTTTATTGTGACTTGCTTGATACTATCACACCGATTTTTCCCTCTTTTCCCTCTATGTTTGTCCTCTGGTTTTTCTAAGTCCTTCAAGGACAGTGACCAAGTATTTCAGCTCTTTTCTTTGCACTAATTCACTTTCAGCAAAGCCTAGCCTGAAACCCAGGTATCTTGGCTCACAGTCCTGGACCCTCCCCGCCCCCCCATCGCCATCGTGTCTGCTAAATAAAAGAAATGTTAATTTGGAGAGACTGTGAATCTTCTGGAAATTTCCATATCACTGAAGATTCAGAAAGTCAGTTCCCATTCCCTCTGTACCCTTTAGTTATTAAATCATAAACTTTAATTTAAGGCATTTTAAAGGGCCCAAAGGAATTTTAATTTGACGTGAATGACTTTCAAATCTGAATAATAATCAGATCATATAAAACTGTACGATCTCTATTACTCTTAAATAATAGAACAAGTTTAAAAATAATCAACAGCCAATGTAAGACTCCTGTATAATTCAATCGAACCCTTATTTTCTGGGCTAATGAAGGAGGCAGTGAGGGAAGTAATTCCACATCATTTGTATGTGACTTTGCTTAAGATGGAGACTCCTACCTTCTGTGTTCCTTAAAGAGTCTGTTTCAACTAATGACACTCTTTAAGGAAAGGACGGGCAATACCTGGGAGGTATTAGCCTATGACCTTTAGCACTGAAATCCAAACCAAGAGGGAAGCACTCACAAAGCTCATCAGAGGGCAACGCCCCCACCCTTGTCGAAACAAACGGTTTGCTGTATAGACACATCAGAGGGTATTACCCAAGACCTGCTTTGAGAACAAACATGGGGTGACCACCCAGTGAGGAGACTTTAGGGCATTTGCAGGAGAGGAAGAGCTGTCCCCTATGTTAAGATCTTTGTCTCACTATCCTCAGAATGGTAGCAGAGAACACATGGACGCCATTCCTGCCACATATGTTGGCATGGGTCATCAGAACAAAGCACCTCTCACACTCAAAACACCCCAGAGCACCAGATGCAGAGAGCCATATTGGATCCAGAGAGTGAATGAGGTCAGCCTACGTTGAGTTGGGTCACATGGGAAGGGGCACTCCACGGCTTGGGCTCACAGGTTGGAAGAAGAGTGCTTCTCAAATGTGAGCAGGCATCACAATCGCCTGTCAGATTTGGGAAAATACTGGAAGGCCCCATCCCCAGAGTCTCTGATTCCACAGGCATGGAACGAAGCCTGAGAATCTGAATTTCTCACAAGTTTCGGGTGATCTTGCCACAGCTGCTCTGGAGACCACACGATGTTGAGAACCATGAGACCATGAAACTCTGACTACACCTGGTAGCATCTCCTTCTTTATCTTGACTGGAAAAGTCGGACAGCTGCCCACCAGCCCTCTGCTTCTTACTAGGATCCTGACAGGCACCGCGAAATCCACCACTAGCAATCTGCTCCTTTGGACTGGAGAGTGGCCTCCCATTAAAGAAGTCACCTGGAAAAACACCTGGAAAAGCCCATCCTTGCCAAGCACCAGTTTAGTGCAAGTCTTCTCAAACCGGAGCTGCTGAAAGGGCCTGAGAAACACTGGAAATGCTGATGCCTGGGCCTTACCCATCCCCAACAGTTCTGGCTTAATTCATTGGGGCAAAGACCAGGACTTGATCGTTTTCGTAGTTCCCCAGTGGGATTGTGATTGATGTCAGTTCGAAATGCAGTGCTTGAGCAGGAATTAAACCAGGTGACACAGTGGTCAGATCCCGGGCGTGGGGACCTGGGTGTCACGACTGGCATGTAGTGAAATAAAGAACCATCAGAAACAACACTGACTGCCTCCCAGTTCCCCTCGGGCCCAGCCTTTGATCTGGGCCCGTGTAGAGTTGAAGAAACTATGTCCTCAACTTGGACGCCTACCTTGACAGAACCCTGAGTGTGTCTGGTGGCAGCAAGTTGACTTACTTGTGCTGCCTTTACAAGGGCAGGGGCTACCAGGGCTGAAACACATCTGGACATCCACCTGGCATCTCAGGAATTCTAGAAGAGGCCTGGGGAAAGCACGTCTTGCTCTCTCTGTCAGTCGAGTAAGCGCTATCTTTAGGCTAAGCACCAGCTTAGCTATAAAAACAGTAACAACTTGGGCTTTCCCTTCCCATCCTTAGTTGGGAACAGGGTCGGGGGAGGTTGAACAAGAACCATGCACAAAAGAGTGGGTAGTACAGGTAGAATATGAAAAATGCCTCTTGGCTGTCGCTGAGTTACGTGTCACCTAGTCACCTCCTTCTCATGTCTTGAATATTTTATCACCTCGCTCACCTCTCTACCACTGCCATGAGCATTAGTCTTTGTGGTTTCAATGTCCAACATAGATAATCCTTCCAACTCTAGCTTCTCCGATCTTTGGCCTCTTCTCTTCTCCCCGTTGTGTCTCCGTCCTAGCTCAGACACCTAGACCTGGCACACCCTAGATGTGATCGTGACCAACGGCTGTGTCCCCAGCATAATCACATAATCTCTATGTTAAGTGTCCCACTCTCCATCTCCCACCTCCTACTCTCCCACATCGCCCTCTCTAATCCCCCCACTCCAGTAAGTTTTGGATCTCGCTGGGAGTTCTTATCACTGATCCTGTCAGCTCTTCCCTCCCATCAGTATTCTGCAGCCTCACTGCCCTCCTCACCGGCTTTGACCCTATCCTAACTCCCACTCCCTTTCTCACCACTGCAGCCATCCCCGTCCCTCCCCCATCTGTCCCGCCTTCGCACTCCGAGGCTGGGTAAATCCACCTCCCCACTTCCCTGGCACCCGCACACGAGGACCTGCTCTTACCTTTCATTCACGACCATGAATGCCGAGTCGGTCTGGAAGGCTGCTGGCATCCTTTGACGTTTTCCTACTCAGTCTGTGCTACTTTCTGCAACAATGAAGCCACTCTTTCTCATCTCTCCTCAAATCCGCAATACTCTCTTTTTCGTCTTCACTCTTGGCTGATGGTCTTATTTCGCGGAGAAAATAGAAGTAATCAGAAGTCCACTTCCAGAACCCGCACCCAATTTCCCAGCCTCTCTGCCACTGTGATCAGATCCTCCAACTTCTCTCCTGTCACGGTAGATGAGCTGTCCATGCCCCTGCCTAAAGCCAAAATGAAATGTACGTGCCCTGGATGCCCCTGCTCAAGACTTGCTTCCTGCCCCCTCCTGTGTCATGACGTGAGCCCCCAGCTAGAGAACCCCCATCTGCACACAAGCCTCCTTGGATGTCAGGAATCTAAACAGAACCCAGAAGCCCTCCGTTGACCCTACATCCCTTTCCAGGTACTGCCCCATTTCTACACTCCCCACCTACAGCAGAACTCAAGTTATTTCTACTTGTTCTCTCTACCTCCTCCTCTTTTCTCTCTCTCTCCCTCTCCTTCCCTTTTGAGCTTGTTCTAGCAAGGCTTTCAGCCTCTCCAGCCTACTGAAGCTACTCTTTCTCACGGTCACCCATCAACGCCCTTCTCATACTGGAAACAGTCTCTTCTCTGGGCGTTGCAGATACTACACCTTCTTGGATCTCTTCCTACCTTTCTTGGCGTTCTGTCTCTTCTGCTGGTTACTCTTCATCTTCCTGACCTCCAAATGTTGGAGTAAACTGGCATTCAATGCTTGCACTTCCTCTCTTTTCTGTCTACACTGACCCCCTAGGTGCTCTCATCTTGAATCTCAGGACCTTAAGCATCATCTACTTGCTGACCACTCCCAAATTTAAATCTCTAGCCTTGACAACTTCCAGAACTCCAGTATCCAGGCTTATATGTCCCATTGCTTTCTTGACATCTCTACTTGAATGTTGATTAGGCTCCTCAAACTTAATGTATCTTAAACCAGAATCTCCAGTCCCCTTACCCAAACTTGTTCCCCCTGGAGTCCCCCAGGGCAGTAAATAACATCATTCTTCAAATAGCTCAGGACAAAATTCTTGGTGTCAACCCCACATCGTTGCCCTTTTCTTATATCCTCCCTTCAATCCATCTGTAAAGCCTGTTAGTTATACCTGCAAAATATACCCAGAACCCAGCAACTCCTCAGCAGAAATCACCACTGCCACGAGGAATCCATCTACCATCATTTTTTTTAAGTTGCCTTGTTGCAACAGGCTCCCAGTTGTTCTCCTTATTTCCACCATTGACCCTTACAGTCTCATCTCAACACAGAGCCAGAGTTGCCCTTTTAAACACATAATTCAGCTGGTTCCATTCCTCTACTCAAAATCCTCCAGTGGTCTCTTAGCTCATTTAGAATGAAACCCATGGTCCTCTCTGCAGCTTACGTAATCCTTCATGGCCTACCCTACTACCTCTAGGCCCTCATCTTTTGCCCACTTCGCTCCAGCTACAGTGAACTCCTTGCCATTTCTAGAATATTCCATATTTAGGCTTATCTTTCTCCCAGGCCCAAATTCTCTCTCCCTAAATAGCCAAATGGCTCATTCCCTTGCGGAGTTCTAATGTCTGCTCAGAGGTCCCCACATCATAGAACTCTCTCCTAACCTTATCTGCAACAGGATTCCTATCTCCTCATCCCTCTAGTTGATTTATTTTGCTTCATATCATCTGACATTATATTCTGTCTTACTTTGGTTCCCTCAAAAGTGGAGCCTGAGACAAGGGCTCCAGCACAAGTAGTTTATTTGGGAGGCAATCCCATGAAGCAGGAGTGAGATGACGCGGACAGCGAGACATGGAAGAGGAGGAAAGGTCAATGTAAAAGTGCTTTATCAAGGTTGCCACTCGTGCCACTGTGGGCTGGGGTCATTTGGGCTCAGTTTCACAGGGACCCCCGGGGAAGTGTACAGAGCGCCTCCCAGAATTTTTGCCCCAGAGCACTGAGTTTACCCCTGAGAGTTAACTCGCCCACACAGCCAGGGGACTTGCTTGAGGGCTGAACAATCCCATGGTATTGGAGAAACTACAGAGAAGAAAGTAAAAAAAAGAAAAGAAAAGAAAACGTGGAGTGCACATTTGAGAAGAGAGGCTGCGATATGGGAGGAATGTGGGTTTGCAGGGAACTATCCCTTGGAGCAGCAGGTGAAGTCAGAGGAGGGCTGACGGGAAATGTTATATGGCACCATCTTCTAAATGTATTCATTAATATCTATCTGCTGCCCCACTGGGATATGAACTGGGTTTTTTTGTTTTCTGTTTTGTTTTGTTATGTCTTAAGATTTTATTTACTTACTTGAGAGAGAGAGAGCACAAGTGGGGCAGGGACAGAGGGAAAGAGAGAAGCAGGCTCCCCACCGAGGAGAGAGCTCAACACAGGGCTGGATCCCAGGACCCTGAGATCACGACCTGAGCCAAAGGCAGAGGCTTAACTGACTGAGCCACCCAGGTGCCCTGAGCTTTCCTTGTTTTTTAAAGTCAAGTTTTTAAAGATATAACTTAATAATATCTAGCCTTTTCAAGGATAGAACTCAATGAGTTTGACAAATGTGTTCAATCAGAGAGCCACCACTACAGTGAAGACGTAAAACATTCCAATACCCCCAAAAGTCTCTTTGTGCCCCTATGCAGTCAGAGCCCTACAGACACTGGCAACCACCGGTCAGCTCTCTGTGCCTAGAATATGCTTCTTCTAGGATGATATGTTGTAAATGACATCATACAGGATGTAGTCATTTGTGGCCACCTCCTTTCTCTTAGCATCAGACCTCCCTAGATTCACCCACGTGGTTGCATGTATCAATAGTTTGTTCCTTTTTATTGCTGAGTAGTGCTCCATTGTATGGAGTGCTCATTGATCCATCCTCCAATTGATGGAACTTTGGGTCATTTTTGTCCATTATGGATAAAGCCACAGTGATCATTTGCATACTGGTCTTTGTGCGGATGTACCCTTTCGTTTCTTTTGGATAAGTGTGTAATGTGCTTTGTTCTGTTCACTTACATCCCTAGCACTTAGCTCATTGCTTTGCATGTAGTAAGATCTCAATAAATATTTGCTGAATGAACAAACATAAAAGCAGCCTATTCAAAGCCATGAAGACCAGTATTCGTGCCCAGAAAAACTCAAATAAAAGCTGAGAATTAGACCACCTATGCACTACACAGACGTTTATAAAAAATCTTATCCGATTGCCTTCTGGGACAGCATCTATTTCCATTATTGAATTCATGGACCAGCACTCATCTATCTCATCAGCTAATTCCCAGACCTCAGCAGGCTCATACTGACTGAGTAGAGGTATAGGGGTTTTTAATGCACTGCCCTGTACACCACCCATGCTTTGGTTTGCCTGTTTGATTTAAATTCTAATTCATCTCTCCACCACTTAATTTCCTCCAGTCCCTAGGCCTATGGACTCATGCTGACTTCCATGGCCACACTATCAACAGACACAGGAATGACACTATTAAAACAAATTCATATCCTCCTTCCTCTTCCTGGCCAGTACAATTTCTCACTGGCTAATGGAATCCCATGGGTAGCCAACCTATTCTAGGAGTTTCTGAACATTTAAGTGATATGCCTCATCCTTGGGTGCTTTGTTCATGACACGTTTTCTTGCAGATATTGTTACATGAGTTCCCCCCAGCCAAGTCAGTGGTACTAATGGATGTATATCACGAATAATAGCAAAGGTTTCACTCACTCCTGCCCTTATCTATAGTAGTTCTAGGAGGCCCCAGGGGTGTCTCACACGTGCTCCTGGACAGCTTTGCTCAGATATCCCAGTGTCTATCTACTGCTCCTTGGTGGGAGCCATATTATTTTTCTATCACCTCCCACTGAGCACCCCCATTAAAACCTGGAAACAGCAGAGCCCAGCTGTCCTGACCAATCGATGGAGGTTGCACTCAGATCTTTGAGGTATCCTCTATTAGCCAGATCTCATAACAATGTGGTTTTCTGGGCTGTTGGGTTCCCAAATTGAGTGTCACAACTCTGTTAGTTTTTCCTTATAGCCCTTCTGCAAATCATTCACTCAGGAAGCCCTTATTGAGCACCTTTGATGTACCAGGCATATTCCAGGGTCTGGGACAGAGAAATAAAAAGACAGGGAACTTTCCAGTGTCGGGTACCTTTTATCCATTCAGCCTCATTGCTGATCCCAGCCATGGCTACGGTGAACAGCTCCACACAGGCTTCAACCCATTTTACCTGCCTGGGCACAGGTTAGAATTTGCCAGCGCAAAGAACCTATGTGAGATTGGAAAGGAAGAAATGAGAAGAGGCTATTATTTATGGGAATTTATAGGAGCCAGCTATGATACAATTTCCCAGAGAACTTTTAAGAACCAGCCATTCCAGTGCTTTGCTCCAGGCTGAGATCATCAGTGTTTCCTTGACCTTGCAGCCTCAGTCTTTTGATCTTCATTCTCTTATATCTACGCATATTTGTACAAGCTCTGATTCCTATATTAAACTTCTTTATTATTATAATACTTGGAAGAGCTCTGTCTTCCAACATAAAGTACCTGCACTGAACACTTGTCTCAGGCTCTGCCTTTGAAAGGGAAGCCAAAATAAGACAGACTCTGTCCTTAAGAGGGAAGAGACAATAAACTAGCAACCAAACAAGATCATATCAGCCTGGGATAAGGGCTAGGAATAAAACAAGAAGCATGATGTGAGAGAGTTTTATGAGGCATGAGAAGGGTATCCACTTTAGACAGCGGGATCAGAAAAGGGTGATTTAAGGAGGTGATATTTAAATTGAGAGCTGGAGGATGACAAGCTGTCCTCTAGGGAACAGTATTGAGGACAGAGGAACAGCGGATATAAAGGCAGTAGGATGAGCCTGGACTGAGCTCAGGATGAAAAAGGCCTTGTGGCTGAAATAAACAAAAGGGAGAGAATTACAAGATCAGATGGGAGAAGCAGGCGGAACCTGCTTGGGTAGGATCCTGCAGGCTCTCAGAAGGAGAGTTTTATTTACCACTCTGCATGGTGGAAAGCCACAGAAAGTTTTCAAGCAGAGGAGGGCATGATCTATGATTTGGAAATAGTTGTCTGAATGCTGTGTGGCAATGGGATAATTGGCGGGGGGTGGGAAAGAATGATAGCTCATCTCTTAACAAACCAAGACCCAAATTTAGAGGTACACAGGGGTCAGCTTTGAATGCCAGAGACTGCAGGACCAATGCTCACTATCACACCTTCTTCTAAAGTGCAGAGCTCTCTTACTGGGCCAAACTCCTTAGGCCTGGCTCATCCTTCTCTTAGGGTCCGTGCCCTTTTAAGAGTCTCCTTGGTTCCTCAAACACAACGACTTCCAAAGGGCTTATCTCTGCAGCCCACCGGACGCTCCCAGGACATCCGAGGGCCAGCTCGATTGCCATTGGCACCCCCACCAGTGTGTCAGGAGGACTCAACTCAGAGGCACCCATGGGAGTTAAAATCGGTCTGGCCTAGTTAAAAGAAATTAGAAAAGCAGACACCTACATTCAACAGAGCTGTACTTTCTCAGACGCTCCAACCATTTTGGCAAAAGGAGATGTGCGAAAATGGTCTTGAGATTGTTAATGGTACAGAATCACAGAAAATATGATGGGGTGGAAACATCTCCAGTGATAGACTCAAAATGGAGTTTTCTATTCTGGGTCGAGAAACAAAATAAGGAGGGGCTGCCTTTCAGGAGACAGCCCCTATTTCCATAATTACGGGCAATTGTACAAGTTACTTAGGAAACATGCGAGTCATAAGGCTGGACTGTTTTTAGACCAGGCCATAATTTAGATGTGGGAAGTGCTTTCACATCTTCGTACCACCACCACATACACGGTGTTTCAATCTATCAGGAGCTCAAATCTGATCAGCTTTTTTTTTTTTTTCTTTTTTTAAGAAATGTGCAGCAAATTGCTTTTCCTAATTAAGGTAGATGAAGACATAAGCACGCAGACTACTTACCACTCTGGGATAAAATTGACTTTCAAATGATATTTAATGGACCAGCCTGATGGTAATGTTCCGCAGTTCCAGGCAGGAGGCCTGGATTTGATTCTCTTACAGCAGGAAGAAAGAGAGGAATGAGTGTGCGTGTGTGTGCATGTGTGTGTGTGCGCACGTGCATGTGTGTGTGTGCGCACGTGCGTGTGTGTGTGCGCGCACATGCATGTGTGTGTGCGCGCACGTGCATGTGTGTGTGCACGTGCATGTGTGTGTGTGCGCATGTGCATGTGTGTGTGTGTGCACGTGCATGTGTGTGTGTATGCGTGTGTGTGTGTGTGTGTTTACAGTGGTAGCAAGTGGAGGGCAAAGGGTGAGGATACTTTTGCAAGAAATTTTTCATCCTTCTGAAAAAAAACAATTAATCTGGTGTCATCCCAAGGATGGCAAAGAGGAGAAAGTCAAGTGAAATGGTGGAAGCAGATATGAATAAGGAATAGAGGAGGTGTTCTTGTGAGCATTTAAAGTCTTTATGCAAAGATCATTTTCATTTTTTACTAAAATTAAAAAAAAAACTAGGACTGACCTCTCTTATGAAGAGAAGCTTAATATAATAATAGCAATAACGATGGTCATAGCTACGCTGCTCACGTATTGGAAACCACGCTAGAAATTCTACACATCTTATTTGCACTGAGCCCTCACGAAGCCAGATGAACCTCAGACAGCTGATTTCCTCACTTAATGTAGGAGGGTACTGCTGCTTGCAGGGGTGAAGGGGTTTGCTCAAGGTCAATGGTGAAACCAGAGTTCAAACACTTGCCGGCAACCCCACAGCACCTCACTCAGGCCCTCCAGCCCACACCAATGCCGCACTCATGGCGTTCCATCTTTCTTGACCACAGTCGTGTCTGTGATATGGTGACAGGGAATGGCAAGCAAATGGTAGTCGGAGTGATACAAATAGTGGGGCTGGCGGTGACTTCAGTGCCGTTCTGCCTGTTCTATAGAAACCAAGCATATCCAGGGGCACCTGGGTGGCTCAGTCATTAAGCGGCTGCCTTTGACCCAGGTCAGATCCCAGGGTCATGGGATCGAGCCCCAAATCGGGCTCTCTGCTCTGCGGGAAGCCTGCTTCTCCCGCTACCATTCCTTCTGTTTTTGTTCCCTCTCTCGCTGTATTTCTCTCTGTCAAATAAATAAAATCTTTAAAAAAGAAAAAAAAAAAAAAAAAAAGAAACCAAGCATATCCAGATTCCAGATTTCAGCTGGCGTCCTCTGTTCCTTGGAGGTCTAGGTCAACCCAAGCTTCATGGGCAGCTGAAGTCCAAAGCCCTCTCCAGAACATCCTCGGAGGCCCACGCCCTCCTACTTTTACCCTGCTGGTGAGCACGGATAGAAAAATGTTACTTCTTTACTTTTACTACTTTCTAGCTAACATTCAGTATTTTCTTCTATTATGAATCAGTTCCTGAGTCCATTGCCAGCAAGCGAAATTCTACCAGTTACTAGCCTTGCCTGCTAGGTCTTGCTATTAACGCATTCATTAAGAAAAACATATATTGCTGTTTTGAACATTTGATCCTTAAACATTTGATGATGAAATTCCAAACGAATTGGCTTTCTTTGAGAGTCTAGGTACAGTTAACCCTTGAACAACCGAGGTTTGGACTGTGTGGGTCCACTTATTCACAGATATATTTTTTTAAAAACAAATACAGTGCAGGACTGGAAATGTATTTTCTCTTCTAACATCCCTCTTTTCTAGCTTACTTTATTGTAAGAATACAGTATGTAATACATATAAAATACAAAATACGTGTTCCTCGATTGCTTATGATAGCAGAGAGGGGTCCGATCAACGGCAGGCTCTTAGTAGTTAAGTTTTTGGAGATTCAAAAGTTGTACAGGGATTTTCAACTGCCTGGGGAGTCGGTGTCCCAACCCCTACATTGTTTAGTGGTCAAATGTGTTTTATTTCAGGCATTTAACAGCACGATTCCAAGAAGGGGTCCATGGATTTTACTAGACTGCCAGTGGGATCCATGGCACAAAAAAGATAAAGAAGCCCGAGTTAAAAATGGAGAATCATGTGGGAATTTTACTACAATAAGAGAAAAGCAAGACGCTGCAATAGGAGCTCTGGTTTGGGTTCAGTGAGGCCCACCCTCCTAAGAAGGCCACTGTGGTTATCAATGAACATTTTTTTTTTTTTTGGTCCTGTGACTTGAGTTTGGAAGTTTCCACACCATTCTTCCAGAGGAATAGGAATCAGACTGGGTTCACTTGCACAGAGTGGCTTTGTGTGTTCAAGGCCATTCATAGCACCAGGGGGGTGAGCGGAGGGGAGGGAACCTGGCAAGACCCTTGCCTTCTTTTGGCTAGTGGACACTCAACAAAGACTCAATGAAGACTGAATGTGTCTCCCTCAGTCCACATGTTGAAACCTGAATCCCCAACACGATGGTATTTGGAGGTGGGGCCGTTGGGAGATCATTAGGTCTAGACGAGGTTGTGGAGTGGAGCCCTATGATGACATCGGTGCCCTTAGAGGAAGAGTAAGAGACCAGAGCCCTTTCTCCACCATGTGAATATGAAACAAGACAACCATCGGCAAGCCAGGAAACGGGCCCCCACCGGGATGAAAACAGGCCAGCACCTTGACCTTGGACTTCCCAGCCTCCAGAAGTGTGAGAAAGAAATGTCTGCTGTTTGAGCCCCCCCAGTGCATTCTATTTTGTCATAACAGCCCGAGCGGACTAAGACGGGTGCTTGCTTTCCCACTGACCATTATCCAGATGTCTTGGATACTGTCCACAAACTACGCAGATCGCAACCATACCCCGTGCTCCCCTACATCCCCTGGACAGTCCCTCTTCTGCCTTCCGATACCACCTTATTCATTCGAAAGCTTGCCCAGTATTATATTTTAATGTACCTTTGTTTTGCTGCTCTCGTGTCCTTGCTCGAAACCTGTAAATCCTTCTGATCAAGGATCTAGACTTAATTAGGGAAAAAAAATCCATAATAGATTAAAATTTTAAATATACTGGTTATTTCTGAACAAGTCTTCAAAAAGTAATTGCTTACCATCTGTCTTCTGTTGACCAATTAAATGGTAACTAGCAATAACCCCGACTGGGTTACGCATCCCCAGGTAAGAGCCCACTCCAACCCTGAGCTCAGTTGGCCTTGGGACAGCAATCCTCCAGGGATTTAAAGGAGCGAATGGGAAAGAAGGAAGGTCACTTGGAATAATGACACGCTGAGGCTGGGCACTAAGGCTGTCACCAAACTTATTGGATTTTGTTATAATTATACTCATTGAACTCAACCAAACTTCCAGGTTTAAATTGTTTTTATGTCCGCTAAATTTCATTCCGTTAATATGGAGTCCACTTGTTCAGTTTGCCTTTTTTTTTAACTTCCTTTTCAAATGTTTGTTTGTTTCAGATAAAGCACCATACAAAATGTTGGAGACAATGAGCGCATTAAGGCACAGGGCAGCGATCCTTGTCAATGACTGTCCTTGTGGGCCTGGGAACGGAGAAAGCAGCGGTGCCCGGGTAGGGAATCATATAAATTTTCCATCGAGGGAAGGATACTTATGTGAACAGAACCAATCATCTCTAAAGGCCCACTCCCAGGGGCAGCACCAAAGGAGACCTCAAGAGATTGCAATGCATAACCATAGTGAAGAGACGTGATTTGTGGATCCACACATTATAAAAGCTACTTCTGTTGATTTTCTGTAAATGTCATGTGAAATAAATTGCTCTATAGCTTGAAGATTGTTTTGCAAGTAAAAAATGTTTAGGATGGCATTTTCCTTTGGAGGAATGAATTTATACTGAACTAAAAGCCTTGAACAGCTCTTTTTTTTTTTTTTTTTGCTTGTTTATTTTTTTTCCATGCAGCAAACGCAGTTTTGCAGACCACTGTGATACACACTGTACATGTTTTTGCTGCCCATGTTGGAACGTGATGGAAATTAGGGAGTTTATGGCCCAGGAGCAAAGGAGTTGCTAACATGTTACAGTGTAGGGGTGCCTGGCTGGCTCAGTGGGTTAAAGCCTCTGCCTTCGGCTCAGGTCATGATCTCAGGGTCCTGGGATCGAGCCCCGCATCGGGCTCTCTGTTCAGCGGGGAGCCTGCTTCCCCCTCACTCTCTGCCTGCCTCTCTGCCTACTTGGGATCTCTCTCTGTCAAATAAATAGATAAAATCTTTAAAACAACAACAACAAAAAGTTACCATGTAGTCACCACTTTTTACCGTTTTAGTAGACATGGGCATTTTTCTTTGATTTCTAGCTCCAAGTCCTGTCCCCACAGCCTGTTTCTTGCTGCTGCAGTAATTGTGGTCATTTTCTATAACTTCCCAAATCAGCATGCACCTGCTTGTATTCCCACGACCAGGTCATCGCGGAGGCGCCAATCACGAATTCGGTGTTGTGATCTCGTATGGCTTGCCTCCCAGGCTCAGCAGCGGGGAAGGCCAACCAGACTTCATTTACTTCTGGCTGCCGGAAAAACTAGACTCTGAGAACGGACTGACGGTTCAGGCAGATGGTTTGGAAAGGGGATCTCAATCCACTATTGAGAGGGTGGGGAAAAGGAGACAAACTAAGAAAAGGGGGCTTTCATAAATGGGCTTCTGCTGAGGGCAACTAGAGCCCGATCCCACCAGGGACCCTCTGAGGGATGTTGGGGAACAGGCTTCAGAAACATTCCACCTCAGGGCAAGGGAGCCGGGGTACTCAAGCACCAACCCTATTTTTTAGTGGTTGAGGGTTTTTTCCGGGGACCTTAAATCCCCTGGCATTTCTGGGCTCTCCTGCCAAGAAGTGAACAAGCTCTTGGTGGGGGGGTGCCTGAAAACCCTGGGGCACAGAAACCAAGGAAGGCCAGGACTCAAGACAGAAACCTAGGGATGTACTCAGGAACTCAGAGGCAGGCCCACTCAGGTTGGCCAAGGGAACATGGGGCAGGAAGTTGATAGTGCTTACTACAAGAACCGCTCTTTATCGAGCACTTACTATGTTCTAGGCACCATTCTTTTATGTGTGTGTGTATATATATTATATATATATATATTTTATGTATATATTAGCTAATTTAATACAGTGAAGGCTTCAGTATCACATCTCCAAGTGCCTTTGACTTTGTCACTTACATGGCCCATTAGCTTCCTTGAAGCCAATTCAATGTTGCTGGCTTTATCAGACCACAGAGAAAACAAGTACTCAAGTCAAAACTGCCCAAAATGCTTTTCCAAAGCGTAACTGAAGTCATTTCTCTTGAGTAGGGAGGAAGGCACAGTGGTCAGATGATTTTTTTGAAACATAACTTTGCAGCTTCTGATGGGTTTCTAACCTGCTTCTGCAACTCTCCACGTTTCCATTCTCTCTCTGCTTGGGTTTCCCTCAGAAGGAAAATACAAGAGTCTTTTCTAAAAGCAGGCTTCTTGGGAGGACATATTCCTGTTTTTCCAGAGACGGTGAAATACGCCGTCCGCACAGCACCGTCATTGTTATGTAACATTTTATCAGGGACACTCGGTGCTTTCTATCAATAGTTGCCCATCTCGCATTTCAGTAGCGTTGACAGGAAAGCCAATCCAAGTTTTTCTGGAATTTGTGTTTGTCTTTTATCATCGTTCATGCCACTCTCCGAACTGACAGCCCCAATGGCACAGTGGTATTTATCATTGCCTCTGCTAGGTACGCTGCAGAAGCTGAAATTGGGTAGAACTTTCTAGGCAGCAGTAAATCCCAATCATAGATCAATATGGATAGAGCCGGGCATCCCTTATCAACTCTTCTAGGCTTACTTACTCGTATGTGAAAGCCCCGAGCCTCACGGTCAGTTAGGAATAAAGTTTTGTTTTTTGTTTTTTTAAAGATGTTATTTATTTATTTGACAGAGAGAGAGAGAGATCACAAGTAGGCAGAGAGGCAGGCAGAGAGAGGGGGAAGCAGGCTCCCCACTGAGCGGAAAGCCTGATGTGGGGCTCAATCCCAGGACCCTGAGATCATGGCCTGAGCCGAAGGCAGAGGCTTTAACCCACCCAGGTGCCCCAGTTAGGAATAAAGTTTTATTGATGATACTTGGTGATGGGCTAGACAAAAAGAGAGAAACTTTTTTCCAACGCCCCTCTCTCCAGTTCTGTTGGTGAAGAGAATCCTTGTTGGGCAAGACGGAATGTTCTGGTGTTCTTTGTTCGTGTTTTGCTTTCATCTTAATTACTCTGGTTTTACGCTGGTCTGATATAGGCCCAACACATAAGCCAATAGTATTTCTCCCAAAGCTAATATGGAAAAGGGATGGAGCCCTCGGCCTATATTAATTGCCATCGAATACCTTCCCTTCGGGCAGTTGAGGCTCCCAATTTTAAAATTCCAGAGGGAAATTGGAAAAATCAGGAAGCATAGGCCACTCTCAAATAGTATTGCTCAGTGACCATCTGTGGCCAATACCCCAGAGCATGGACTTGACCTTGGGCTGAACGTGGCTACTTTGAAGTATAACGACCAGGTTGAGATCAGTGAACTACCCATTCAGTCGGTCTTGGCCAAAGCCCACCAGACAGGTATGAGCAGAGAAGTCTATGCTCCCGGCTACCCGTGCAGTCAGTGCAAATCTTTGTTCATTTGGGATTCTTCAAGAAATTAAGACATTAGCGCCTTTAGCTCCTGTTTAGATGATTCCAGTTCCACAAACAGCAGCAAGCCTGCCAAGGAGCTGCAGAGATGAGGCACTTCCCGCAGTTCTGTAGTTGGGGCCCTTTTTCTGGCTGAGCTTGCGTCGTCCGGGGAGCATGCAATGAAACTCTTAAAACAGATCCTCTTGGTTCATGCAAATTAGATCCGCATGAAGCCCGAAGAAAACAGCCCAGGGAACGGCCACATCATTGCATCTCCCAGGAATAAGACTGTCTCCCCGCACACAGGCAGGCTGCCCCGCCCGCTGGGTCTGCAGAGCTCATGGAAAGAGGCACCCCAGGTTTTGCCTCTGCTGGTTTGGGGGCTCTGCTCCAACTTCCCATTCTCCTGAGGCCACTGCAGTTTCTAATCAGAGCCCACATTCTGCTGGCAGATTAGAAGGAGTGCAGTGCAAAAAGAAAGGACCACTGGGACAGAGGGGAATTTTCAAGATGTCCCAGAGGGGCACCCTAGGATTGTCCCAGTGTCTCCTAGCTGCACATCTGGGCCGCGCTCTCCTCTACACCCCTGAGCTGCTGATGACCAGCCATCAGTAGCTGAGGGCTTTTGTTTCTCTTAGGAGACTTTCTTTTTTTAGAAAGATTTTGGATTTGCAGAAAAAACTGTGGTTATTGAGTCACGGAGAGTACACAGGATTTCCATTTGTCCCATACCAGTCCCACTACTGCTAACGTCTTGCGTCAGCGTGGCAGGTGTGTGCAGTTACGCTTAATGAGCCAGCATCGATCCCGTTATGAACCAGCATCCCTGCTTTATTTGCATTTCCTTGGTTTTTATCTACGATCCCTCTTCCGTCCCAAGATCCCACCCAGGGTACCACAGGCCATTTATAATCCTCATGACTTCTTAGGCTCCTCTTCCATGATAGTGACTCCGGCTTTCCGGGTTTCTAATGGCCTTGACAATTTTGAGAAGTACTGACCAGGTGTTTCTGGGAGAAAGACAACAAAGCTGAAGTACCTTTCCCATCGCATCGCATCGTGTCCAGGGTACAGGTTACTATCGCATGCCTTATCGCTGTTGATGTTGACCTTGATCATCTGGCTGAGAAAGTATTTGTCAGGTTTCTGTACTGTAATGCTCCTCCTTTTCCTCCTTTCTATCACTCCACTCTTTTGAAGGACACGATTGTGTGCAGCCCACGCTTAAGGTATGGGGAATTATGTACCACATCCCTTGGGCGGAGGATCTACAAGAATTCGTTGGAATTCTCCTACAGTGGAGATGTGTCTCTTCTTCCCCAAGAGCTGACTTATATCAGTGTGGACTCATGGATATTCATTTTATGCTTGGGTTCTAATTCAATATTGCTCTCTTTCTTGATTATATTTTTCGAGCTTCAGCCACTGGAAACTCTTTTAATCGGCTTCTTTGACACACTTAGTATCAATGGAGGGTGTTTTTTGTTTTTTTTTTGTTTGTTTTTTGTGGGTTTTTTTTAGCATTTCTTTACTTTTTGATACAAGATCCTCCGGGCTCATCTTGTATTTCACCTGCCCCAGTCCTAGAATTAATCATTTGCCCCATTTTCTTTTATTGAAGGATTGTTTTAGGAACCAAGATCTTGGCACTGGGTGTGTTTTTTGCTACTGGGCTATCGCCATGTGACAGAACCAGGAAATAGAAGTGTGTGCTAACCTGAATATATACATACATCTATAGATACTTCAGTATCTATGCTGAAGCTAGCCATGAGTTCAGACCTATGTCTCCAACTCTAACCCATTACCACGTGGGTCATTCCAGGCTCCTTCCCTTGCTTACCTGTAAATTCTCACTCCATAATGAGAAACCTGGCTCCCACCATGCACCACTGGGTACTAAATTATTCCGTCCCGGTATACCCGTGTACCAGAATCCCAATGGCCAATCTGGACCCCCAGGGCTATGGCATTTATGTGCAGTTCCTTTTGCCTTTCTTAGAGATTTCCATCATTTCTTAAGTCACTTACGTCAGCGCCCCATGTTGCGTCCCCTTCCTTGAGGTGGTTTCATACATCTGTGATACAGTTAAATTCTTTTTATCACAGCCTGCATTCTATCCTGAGATCCCTACCTGGGGACCTTTTTTCCTCCAACAGTGAGAAAACTGACTCTCATTATCCTCAATGTATTTACTCAAAACTAAAACGCACAAAGAATTTCAAAATGGTGAACCCTTACAATTGTACAAAGCAAACCTATTAACTAGGGTTTAATATTTGTTTGTAGTCCCCCCCCGCTTGGGGTAAAACCGACATACAATGAACTGCACAGATATTAAGCATACAGTTTGATGGGTGCTTGATTAACTGCATATACCTGGCCACCCAGAGCCACCTTAAGATAGAGAATATTTTCATCACCTAGAGAATTCTTCATGCTCCTTCATGCCCCCCTCTACAGGTAACTCAGTCCTGATATTTTTCAGCACAGATGAGTTCGCCTGTTCTGGAACTTCACATAAGTGGAATCGCACAGTACGTCATCTTCTGCGTCTGGTTTCTTTCACTCCGAATCATGTCTGTGACAGTCATCCACACTATTTCTTTAACCCTGTAATTAGTTTAGTAGTTCCCAGGGATGGAGTCAAGCCAGTGGTGGGCTAGTAAATATTTAACAATCAGCTCTCTGGGGGAAAAGAAAAAAAAAAAAAGCCCTGATTTTTAGCATTTGCTCATTTTTGTGACATAAATACGCCCAACATTGCCAGTTTTAAGACACTTTCAAAAATTTCATAATTGGCTCTTGCGGCCTGGGGTGAGTATGATCGGGCACGACACCGAGCGCATAAGCTAGAGGCTCCCTTCGGTGGTGGTCTACCAACAAGCCGGTGACATACTTACGGCATTATCTCGCGGTGCTGAACGACCAAGTGGTTTTCGAGATCGTAAGTCTACAAAGGCTTCTGAGAACAGCATATCCAGTGAATCAAACACCAAGGGCCTACTCTGGAACAACCACCACTTAGATGCACGAAAGGTCTGCTGTCCTTTGCCTCTTTTTTTTTTTTTTTTTAAGATTTTATTTATTTGTCAGAGAGAGCACAAGCAGGGGGAGCCGCAGGCAGAGGGAGAAGCAGGCTGCCCGCTGAGCAGGGAGCCCGATGTGGGACTCCATCCCAGGACCCCGAGGTCATGACCTGAGCCCAAGGCAGAGGCTTTAACCCACTGAGCCACCCAGGCGCCCCATGTCCCTTGCCTCTTTGGCATCTAGGTGATAGAGATTGCTGCTTTGCTCTCAGTGGGGATATTACAAGGAATTTGGGTAGATTTGGCCCCCTGAAATTTTGGCCTTCAGTCTGTGGCATTCTGTTTTTTTATGAGAGCCGTTTTACTCCATTATGTTGACATGAATTCAAACAGCCCGGGATTAGGAAAACACATCTGCCAGCTCCTGCCTCTGTCAAGTTATGAAATAAGGATCGGGTACAATGGTATATCACCTAATAGAAAGGAGACACATTACCATTATGTCAAGGAGATTTCCAAAGAAACAGTGGTCTGGAGCGAAGTCCTCAGATACTTGAGCAAGCAAGAGCTCTCTCCCTATGGCCTTGGCTCACAGTGCCTGCAGCTTCAACAAAGAAGGCATTCGAGGCAGGCTTCCCCTCCTCCCCATCCCTGGCCGCTTTTATTTTCTGTTTTCCTAAGCCCTTTTCTTAAAAATGTTCAGAGTGAGGGTCAGGAAGAGGCATAGAACGGGAATAGGGAAAGAAAATTCTTAAAGATCTTGCTCGGAGCCGACCTTCAGGTGGAAGCCCCTTATACCGAGCAGCTGTGTGAGACCCATTCGAGTTCATTAACACCCTCTTCAAAACAACGCGTGGAAAAGAAAGCCTTCTTTTCCCCATACCAATGACTCAATTTGGCTTTTGTGTATTTTTAGGTTAGTGTGTGAGCAAGGCCTTCTGAAGTCTGATGAAGCCGTATGATAAGCAGCTCACACATTCCGAAGACCTTGAACATCATATGCCCTGCATAGGCCACCTGTTTCCTTTTTTTTTTTTAAGATTTATTTATTTATTGGAGAGAAAGAGTGCACGGGTGCTGGGGGGCAGGGGACGCAAAGGAGAGGGAGAATTCCAAGCAGGCTCCTCGCTGAGCACACAGCCCAACGGGGTCGGTGGGGGGGGCTCCATCTCACCACCCTGAGCTGAAATCAAGAGTTGGAGGTTTAACCGACTTCACCACCACCCGGTACCCCCTGCCTGTTTCGTTTCTGCTCCTTTTTGGATACAATCTGCCATCAGACCATGTGTCCCCATTTCTGGTTCATGACAATGGTCATCACACCATCGCATCTGGTCAGCTCGGCACCCTCTGCCTCCCTTCTCAATGCTGTCCCCTTGTCTTTGAAAAAGCTGCAGTCAAACCGGGCTCGACGACTGCCCAAATGCTCCTACGTGACCGCCATGCTTGGGCCAAGAACACTTCCTTCCCCTTCCCCCACTCGTCCCCGTTACCCAGGGTTTCCTTCCTTGTCTCCGCTGGAAAGGGGCACAATCTCTCCTTCTCCAGCCAACCAACCAACCCACCCGCCCCCAGCCCACTCACTGGAAAGTCCTCTTTTCCTGCTCCAAAAAGGACACCGTGTATTGTCCATGTATGACATTCCCAAGACATCCCTGCCTCCAATCATATCTTGTCCCACCCTGTCCCCTAAAAGCCACCATAGACAAGCTATTCTGGGCATCAAAGGCCAGCGCGCATTCCAACATTGATGGAAACGATAACTCGTGCCTGGTAAGAAGTCAGCACACAAAAGGTACAATCGATGTCCTGAAGATCAAAGATACACAACGAATGGCTGAGGCTCCCCCATCCCACCTTCCTTTGCTCCGCGGAGATCCCCAGAAGCTTTGGTGGGCACCAGTCGTGTGTGCGCATGTGCACAGGCACAGTCCACAGCGTCACTAGTAGAGCGGTCCAGCCGCTGCACCCCCATCTTGAAACACAGCACCGCCTTCCCCCCCTTGTTCCTCCCTGCAGCATTGGGCTTACTAAAAGATTCAGTGCAAAGGCCCAGATAAGGCTTTCCACAATGAGTTGCATCGAAAATTTAAAAATATATCTTTCCTATATCGGCTTACTCTCTTGTCAATGTTTGACTGCAGTCTCTCGTGTGCATATGCTGAATTTCCTTTCCTCTGAGTTCCTACAGCACTTTCAGATTCACCTCTGGGCTCTAGTCCTGCCACAGCTTAACAGCGTTTCCCGTGGGGCTTCCTCGAGGGTCCGGCCTAGGCCCTCCCTGTCTTTGAATCCTCAGTAGTCAGCACTGATCTGCGGATCGTTTACATAAATGTTTGCCAAACCGTGGTTAAATGTTTTCCCACAGCACACGGGCTGGATCAAGCGTGAGTCCTCAGGATGAGGGAACCGTATCTGTTTTCTTTTCTGCACAGACCTTGGCCCGTGCAATTTAATAAGTGCCTTTGAAAACGGATGCCCTGACTTGTCTACACTTCCACTACCTGCCTGTATTTTCTACGCATTGTTTTTTGTTGTTGCTGTTTTGGGTTTTGTTTTCTTTGCTTTGCTTTGTTTTTGTTTTGCTAGCCGTACGTATTTGCAAAAAGGTAGGAAAACCAGGAAGGCAGAGATTTCTTGCCCACTGCCTTTAAAATCCAAAGACGAACAAATCGTATCTATGACCTCACTGTTATCTCCTTTGGAAGTGAACATCAAGGACTATGCTTTTAGATGAGAAGTGAATGACATTACGACCAGGAAAAGCCTTAATAGAGGATTGAGCCCATTCCACCAGCTCCCTCGGGCCACCTGCCAGCGCGAGACGAACATGCAGGAACCCTGTCAGCCGGCTTCAAAATTAGAATGAATTCATAAGAAACAAAAGATCTTGTTTTCATGGGAAAATATCCTTTGTGATATCCAACAAAGGGAGAATAATTTTGAAAGCATGTGACTTGGGGTCCTATCCTGCAGTTCTTACACAGACAAAACTCTCATTGACTCCATCAATAGAATTATTGCTACATAAAAGTCTTTTGCAAAATTTCCATGATGCTTCAAAGTGCATTTTAAGTGCATCAGCCCAGCATCCTACGCCCGCCCCCATTTTAATACAGCTGGAGAAGGTTTCTCTTAGATTGCCCTATTGTACCGCAGGAGACGAACCCAGCATAGGATTGGAAGCCGATGGACACCCCCACCCCCACCCCTGCATACATCATCATAGCAAAATCCAGGCGATATAGAGAAGGTCAAATTTCAACTGATCTCTGAGCTCGAATTTTCCATTTCAAATTGCTCTTGCCAGGTAGACAGAAAATGGATTTCTTGCAAGCTTCAATAAATACCATCTCCAAGTAAAATCCACATTTTTCAAATAGATAACAGTATAATGATTGGTATTGCTATTCTAGCTATGGTTGAATAGCAAGCAGTCCATTCCTTTTTATGTAGTATGCTCCTTACGAGCCTCAAAAGATGAAATTGGGCCTTCAATACTGTTGGAATGAAGGACAATGGGCCCGATCTGTTCTTTTGAATTCTCTTAGCAAATGTACTGCATAAAATAGAATGCAATGCTAGGAAAGACTTCCCTTCTCAAAAAAAAAGCAGGCAATATCTGTTCTAATAGGTTTTCCATTCTCATCCATACCTGTGTTGTTGTTCACTCAAATGATGCAATTTTTAGTAGGTAGCATATTCTTAAACTAAGAAAAAAAATTCTTACTTTAATTCATGAGTTTTTGCCCTAAAAAAGCTAATGCTAATAGTTTCACAAATGGGCTTAAAAGGAAATGGGGGAGCCTGTGGCCTCTCCCATGGAGCTTTTAAGAACTAGAAAGATCTGGGGCTCCTGGGTGACTCAATTGGTCAAGCGACTGACTCTTGATTTCGGCTCAGGTCATGATCTCAGGGTCATGGAATGGAGTCCTGTGCCTGGCTCCAAGCTCAGTGGGAGTCTGCTTGAGATTCTCTCTCCCTCCGCCTCTATCCCTTCTCTCTCTCTCTCAAAATAAATAAATAAAATCTTTAAAAAAAAATCAGTAGATTGCTTTGGGTAGTATAGACATCTAAAATATAGATAGGTTGATAGATACATCCATCTGCTCCAAGATGTTATTCCAAGTGCTTTACACTTAGCATCTTATTCACTACTTACTACAACCCCATGGGAAAGGTACAGACCCATTCTACAAACGAAAAAAGAAAGAGGCAAATAGCAATTTTTTAGTAAATAATTGTTGACTGCTGTAAATAAATGGAGGCCAATAGAAAGTTCCTGAAACGATTAGCAAAGAACCTGGAGCCAGTGACATTTTTTTTTTTTAAGATTTTATTTCTTTATTTCACAGAGAGAGAGAGCGCAAGTGGGCAGAGAGGCAGGCAGAGAGAGAGGGGGAAGCAGGCTCCCCGCTGAGCAGAGAGCCCGATGTGGGGCTCGATCCCAGGACCCTGAGACCATGACCCGAGCGGAAGGCAGAGGCTTTAACCCACTGAGCCACCCAGGTGCCCCGCCAGTGACATTTTTTAAAAAAATGAAAAAAAAAAAAAAAAAAAAAAAAAAAAATGATTGCCCTTAGTCCTTTGGTGTAATTCTCTTCTTCTTCATTAGAAACAAAGCCCGATTTTTCTTCCCCAGAATTCCTTGCAGCTAGGTATGGCCTTACGGCTAAGTTCTTGCTAGTGCAATTTACATACAAGTGTTGTGTGGTATTTCAGGGATGATCTTTAAAATGAAGGAGGAAGGCCTATTTACTTCTCCTTCCTCTTTCCTGCTGTTCAGGACACATATGAAATGCTGATATTCCACAGCCATTTTGGACCATGAGGTGACCTTGGGAATTGAAGCCACACACACCTGAACAAGAGAGAGGGGTGCTGGCAGCTGACTCGGTGAAACCACCATCCCACATCTGGCTGCCTACATCGCAACTACTTTTACATAAAAGAGAACAAGCTGATGGGGATTAAGGAGTACACTTAGCATGATGAGCACTGAGTAACGTATCCAACAGTTGAATCACTCTATTGCACACCTGAAACTAATATAACACTGTATGTTAACTATACTGGAATTAAACTAAAAAACTTAATTTAAAAAAAAGAGAGAAGTTGGGGCACCTGGGTGGCTCAGTAGGTTAAGCATCCTATTCTTGATTTCAGCCTGGGTCATGATCTCAGGGTTATGGGATCGAGTCTGGGGTCAGTCTCCCTGCTCAGCTGGGTGTTGGCTTGGGACTCTCTCTCCCTCTCCCTCTGCCTCTCCCCTCCCCCGCCATGTTCTCACTCTCTCTAAAATAAATAAATAAAATAAATCTTAAAAAAAAAGAGAGAGAACCAGATTTCTAGCTTAAGCCACTGTTAATTCTTTATTTCCTGCTATATGCAATCAAACCAAGAACACACAAGAACAAGTCACATATACCCCACAACAACAATGTCTCTTTGATACCTATAGCAAAAGGTTATGCTCATATTTGAAAAAGATCAAATGTTCTTTTTAATACTCATAATACATTTTTCTGGATTATAAGATAATACCTATTTTGGAAAATTTAAAAAAAAAAAAACCAGAAAAGCAGTAAGAAGAAAATTACACTCATCTCTAATTCTACTAGTCAGAACAAATGCTATTCATACTTTGGATTTGACCTAGACCTGTAAAATTAAACCTTTTCCACAGCACACCACGCTGTTGCCTACCCTGCCTCTCCCTGGAAACTCCCCACAATGAAGAGCTCCCAATGTTGTGAAATAGTTTAGCCCATAGCTGGGATCATTCTGTTTTAAGTTCTCTTTTATATTAACAAAAATTTGCCTCCCTGACAGCTGGAGCAACCCAGAATAAATGTATCATTTCTCAAACATCATGCTCCATTAACTGTTTGAAGGTAAACACAAAAACTTTCTTTTCCATAGTCACAAACTATGCTCCAAGCATTGTGGCAGGAATGAAAACATAGGTCATGACTTAAAATAATCCAAGTGACAGAGAGTGAAGGTAAAGTAGGTGAAGGCATGAGTACACATGGTCAAAAGCCTTTTTTTGTTTTCAAATTTGGTGACCAACTAAAATATGGAGGGTTGAGGGCCTTGTTCAGGCTGGGCCACACGGCCATGTGGCACATAACCTTATCCTAGGTTTCCGAGCCTAAACACCTTCAGCCCAAAGCAGGTTGTGAGTGAAGCCCACTAATGTTTCCCTTGCACCCAAGTTTGGGATCCTACCACGCCCCAGCCCTATGTAAAGAAAAAAGAAAAGCGAGTTAGTTGGTTGGCTGTGCTCCAAGGCAGTAGGCCCTGCATCAGCTTATCACCTCTGCCACATGGATGGCAGAGAACGAGGAGAGAGGAAGAAGAGTCTTCCAGAGGGGGTAGACCTGACCCTTGGACTCAAGCAGTGTTTCAGGGAGAGCAGCAAGAAGGCCACACCCTAGCGCTGACCTGTTAACACACAGAGACTGTGCCCACTGGAAATATGGCATAATCATGTCCCAGAATCTGATGAATCCAAACAATACTCCTCCTCCCTAGATGTAGATTGAAGGGAGGAAGGAAAACAAGCTCTTGCTCCTTCATTAACTTACATAGCCAAAGGAATCAAAGCTTTTGAATAGCTTCCTAGGCCTACTGCCTTGTATTAAACTTGGGGTCAATTAAATCTCCTTGGTCGTTTTCATAAGAACTTCTGAGACCTCCTCCATCTTATACCCACGTAAGTAAAGTATGAACCCTTAATGAGAAATTTACATTTGTCTCTATCAGTTTTAATCTTCTTGCTTTTGTTTCCTAATTCATGTCACCATCTAACATTCAAACGTCTGATAAAAAAGAAAAACAGAAAAGGCCACAGTTAAGGGTCTGGAACCCACAGCCGAAAACCTCATTCTAAGGCGATCTAATTTTTGTTCATGTTCAAGTTACCTTGAAAATCCCAACCAAAGACTCATTTAGCCTTGCCTTTTCTACGTTGCCCAAGCAGAGATCACGGCCACCAAATAGTGGTTTAAATCATGCTATTCTACTGGCCATTCCATTATTCTGCCTATCTTGGGACTCTGTTTTTACAAAGGAAATGAAAAGAGTTTGCTTTTTAATTACATACAAATACGATACCAGAGAGACAGCTTAAAAAAATGCTCATCATCCCAAAATTCAACTTTTCCTGTGTATACGTGACAGATTATATCCTTAATTTGCTTGCATCAAGCCTGAAACAAAGAAATGATAGATCTAGGAGCAATCTTTTCTTCCATACGCTTGCCACACAGAAGCTTTTTATAAAAGGCAGAGCAATTAGCAATTTTATCTGTTTGTTCATGTATTCGTATTTTGCGTATATTTGCATTTCATATTTAATTTGGTGCCCCGTAACTATTCAAATTAACTAGACTCAACAGATACTTTCACTTACTAACACTCTGAGTGATGTGCCCTTAAATTAATAAATAATTAATTGAACAGATAAATAGAATTTACACTCAACCGGAAAATTGTCCTTCTGTGTAGCAGACATGAAGAGCAATCCTCTTTGGTACAACACGTATATACAGGTAAGGATATCAAAGTATATTTATCAAAACAGATAACATCCTATTTGTGACTTTTAAAATATGTGTTAGAGCACTTGAGGAGCTAATAATTTTTAATGAAATCTACAATATTTCTACAAGCATCTTTAGATGAATTTTTAAAACAAGAAGCTTTGGTTGTACTGTGCTTATTATTGAGCTTCGTATGGCCTGGAGGGTTGGGATTTTTCTCCTCTAGTGAGACATTTGTCTACCGGCCACCCTGGTCTAAGTTGTAAAAATTACAGAAAATTGTTCAAAATGTTCTACCGTAGTTAACAACACACTCCCCCAAGAGTCAACGTCCCAGTCCAGATCTGAGCTGCTGTTGGAAGGGCCCCAGTGCTTGAGTCTCCTCTGGAATTTCAGAGATTTATTCTAAGTGATTTTGTGGAGAATAACGTTGGAGCCTGATTCACTGAAAACCTTAGAACCAAATAACTTGTCAAAAATCCATTCGGTTTCCAATCACATTAGCTCTGCTTCCCCAATGTCACCCCACTTCTTTATGCGTGTCCCTCCAGCCTTGGCTGAAGTATTCCTTCTGGGGCTCATCCAGCAGGCCTCTCTTCTGAGCATCTGCTTCCCTCAACCCATCTCTACTCACACCTGGATAAGGACCTGGCAGCAGCAGGGAAAGATACCACCAAACCCTAGCCCTGTTTGCCTACCTGTGACCTGATTCACACCCCACTGACAGTAGGATAAATCCTCCCTCGCATGGCCAGCATCAGAGTTCAAAGAAGAAAATGTCATCATGAATCGTATCATGAATTTTGCTCAGAAGCAAAATGGTCGTAAGTGGCCACTTGTTGGCACATTTGTTCTTTCAACAAATATTTTTGAGTGCTCCCATTGAATGCTTTTAGCCCTGGGGATCTAATCTGGAAGTGATTTGATCTGAAGCTTTCCTTCTAGTGGATGTACAAAAAGATAATCTATCTCATTTACCCTGCCAAGACTTGGATTCCCACTAGTAAGCTTTCCCTCAGCACTCTTCGTCTCTCTCCAGCCATTTTGCTTTGGGGACCTTTTACCTCCATGGGATATATGCACAGAAGCAGTTGAACCACACTGGAGGTGAGGGCAAGGTGGTGTGGGGGTTGGGAGGACAGAGAAGGCAGAGAGGTGAAATCAACTGAAAGGACTCACATGTACATAGAGAAAGAGAGAGAGAGAGAGAATAAGACCCACTGTCAACGTTTCCCTCTTTCTCTCCTTCCTTCACTCTCACTTGAAGACATCCCCACGAAAAAGTAATACAAGATTTCTGCCTCCTGCCTACGATTGCTGCTGCCGCCACTGCCATGTTAATGATTAATATGTCACATCAAACTTCTGGTAAGGACACAATTCCTTATTCTTTGTCCATGAATTATCTTTGAAACATGGAGAGCGGAGTGCATTTAGACTCACTGGACGCACCCGTTCTCAGCAAAGCATTTTATCATTCGTTCAAGTAAGACTTCATGGCTTAAACCCTAAAATCAATTTGAAACTTCCTTTTGCTATAGCAACTGATCGATGCCCAGAGAAACTTGAAACAAAGGGCAAGATGAACAGCTTGAGGGACAGTGCTTAATGGACAAAATGGAAAAAAGCACTGGGCTAGTTCTCGCTACAGAACTAATTGGATGTGTGATCCTGGGAAAGCCACTCGGTCTTCCTGAGCCTCACGTGTCCTTACCTATAAAATGGATGTGTGAGTATGTTTCCTCCGAGAACCAAACGGTCCACCCCACATTTAGCCTGGACACTGAGAACCCAAACCACATCCACTGGCTATGCTAACATGACTTTGCTCGTCCACTGTCTTCATTAGTATTACTTCACTTTTCCAGGACTGCCCTGCCCAAGCAAATGATTGGATTATTTTTTATAGGTCCCTGCCAGCAGAACCATCGACTCTCCCATGGAAAACATCAATAGACAATTTGCACCCTGATATTCTTTGAATCCCGCATCTTAAAATCCTCATCTTGCTATTTTCACCAATCCTGGATATACACGGTGATTCGCACCCAAACTTAACCGAGCCCCCTGCATTGAAAGATGTGCCCTAAACCAAACTTCCAATTCTCAGTGAACTCTGACCTTACCCCATCCTTCTGAGACAGAGCCAAAGCAAGAAGCTCACCTTCGTCTTATCATGTGTTGGTGATATTTGAGGAGCCAGCTTCCGACACCTCCCAGAATCACTGTGGTAATATATGTGAGAATTTTTTGAATGCTGTCAATTGCAATGAAAATACGAGTTGACAGAATGACCATAAACAGAGGGCAATAAATAAGACCCAGCTAAGGTGAAAAGTGACAGTAAACCAGAAGGGGATGTAAACACCCCTGGGAATGACAACTCCCTGAACCTGTTGTAAGGTGCTCGGGACTCCTACTCCTACCATTGGAAATAAGGGGAGACTTTTTCACCAGTACCTACCATTGGACTGTTCTAGTTCACCTCCAAAGGTGAGAAAGTTGCCACCATACAGTTGTCAAACCAAAGTTGATCTTCTAATCTAGGATACAACCAGACAATGGGTGCGCAGGTGGGTGGGTGGCTATCACAAGCTGCCTCCACTTGAGTTGCCAAATGTAGGACAGGCTCTTCAACCTGACGATTCAAAGAACACCACCTTAAATCAAGCCTACCAGCTTTACACATTCTAACAGGGTTTAGTTCGGTTTACAGATTCTTCAGCTTCTTCTGGCCAGCCAAATGTCATTAACCCATCACCATACATCTCTTCCATATGCCTTTTGTGGTGAGAACACCCCCCCCATGTCAGTTTCACATAGGTGTATGAAATTTACATTCACACCATAGCAGTGTGCATATCCGGAATATATAAACGCAGCATCCTCAATGCTGAAGAATGTGGCCGAAATAAGGAAGTGGCAAAACAGATTCTGGATTAGCCAAAGGAGGCTAATCATTAACCAGGAAACCCAGAGTGCTTCACATCATCACCAAAGCGTGTAGTCCTGCACCGGCCATGAGGAGCACCTTCAGCAAACGCTGTGTGCTATCAGAGCTGGGATCGTGTCTGTCTTGACGGAAGTGTGTTCCCGTGATACATCTGGCAGTGTTTGACACAAAAGTGGCACGTGATACTATGTCTTGATTGGTGGGCAGACAATTCACAAAAGAAGACAAATGTCTGAGAGATAGTAAATGTCACTAGGCAACCAGCAAAATTCATCTTTAAATGAGATATCATTATTTGCCTATTACATTGGCACAGTTATGGAAGATAGTGTATTGTGCTCTCGAGGGTGGAGCCAAATGACCGGTGTGAGGCAACATCAGTGTGGGTGCAAATAGATACGACTGCTCTAGAAAGGCATTCAAATCAAGCCTTTAAAATGTTTCTGCCCTTTATTCCACAGCAAGGAATTGACCCGGGGGAAATAATTTTGGACGGAGGCAAACACAGCAACATGATAAAGAGCAAACACAAGGAACACAGACTCCATTCCCAACAACCAAGCGATGATTCGGGACTAGCTAACAGATATTTCACATTTACTATCTACAGACTGTGTGTCAGGGCTTTGTGGCTATTACCTTATCTAATTGTTTCAGAAACCACATTATTACCCCCATTTTACAAATGGCGAAACTGAGGTCATTTGCCCGTAGACAGAACTGGATGCTGAAGGAATCAGGACCAGAATTGGGATGTCTTTGACTCCATAGCACTTACACAGCATCTCTGTACCAGAGAAGATTATGCATTCAAATTAAATTTTAATAAGAGGGTAAAAATTTAATGTTGAGTGAAGACGGGATAGAAAATTGTACATATTTAATCTTTTTTTTTTAAGTAGGCTCCGTGCCCAACGTGGGGCTTGAACTCACGACCCAGAGATTGAGAGTCGCGTGCTCTACCAACTGAACCAGACAGGCACCCCTATACATATTTAATCTTAATTTTCAATACACACGCGCGCGCATGCACACGTACACACGCATTGGGGAAAAGTTTTCATGAAATGCAGCAAATATTAACAGAAGTTATTTCTGAGGGGATGTTCTCTGAGGAACTATTGTTTTCTACTTTATAACTTAGCTACATCTCCTACTTTTCTACTATGATTAATAAGTTATTTTCAAAAGAGAAAAACAGAAATGTTAAGAAAAAACACAGTCGTGAGAGGCATCTATGTCCCACAGATAAAAAGAGGTTTACACAACAGTAAAGATCTTTTGCTTGCCCTGGAGTCTGGTCGTAGGGACACCCCCCATACTCGCTTTGTTGGGGTCCCAGAGTAATGAAGCTTTCTTTGTTTTCCTTTCTCTACTTCTGTGAGCTCGGCATCAGATGGCTGGATCCAGGTGGATTTTCTATATAACTGCCTTGCTGCACAGACTGCAAGAGGCCACCAGATCCCTCTCCTCCATTTCTTCAAACTAGCAGGTGTTTGCACACCTGCAGGGGCTTCTGAAGATATTCTACCCTCTGCGCTCAGAGATCCACGTGATGACCTGACCAACGGGGCCAGATCAAGCAGACCACGATCTGTAGTCTGAATCACTGCACACACATCACGCGGGAGCCTCCTGGAAACGCAGGGCCTTTGCACCTGCACCCTGAATATGGCCTGAGCTAGAGAAATGTGGACACAAGGCAGAAGCCAAGTTCACACAAATGCATACAGATCATTTTTATGGTGTTTTGTTTCTTTGCCTAATGAATACCTCATTCTCAATCAGTAGACCGAGCAACATAAACTATGAGTATTAAATTGATCTTTTTCTGGCCATTGCTTTTTCTGAGACTCGATCACAGAGTCACATTGAGCTCCATGCCCAAACTACACATTCTTAGTTACACATGGTTTCTATACAGATGGGAGAGCCATCAATTAAAGGTCTGGGACTATGGCCTTATCAATTCACTACCTTTCCAGCTGCTGGTTGGCTATAAATTATCTCCCTTCTCATCCTGTTCCTAGTCCATGAATTGGAGTAACGTTTAACCTCTACTGCTGTTCCCACTCAGCTTTATTGAACTTACTTTGATGCCAACATAATTAACTACGTTCCTCCTCATATATTCATGAGATATTCACATTGGGGACCAACCTGCTTTATGAAACCGTACGAAGAGAAAGATGTGGAACAAAAGAGTCGACTTGTGTGACCATAACTACATTGGCACAAGACAAAAATAAAAATAAAAATAAAAATAAAAATAAAGATGGCGGCTAGTAAGGCTCCCAGGTTCTCATCCAAATGAGAAAGCAGTGTGTCCGCTGGAGAAGAAACCATACCACAGAGACTCTTCATGGAGTCTTAGAGTTGGATCAAATGATTTTTGAGATCATATGATCCAGTGTCCCACTTACAGGACAAGAAAATATAAGACATTCAGGTGAGACCATTATTGATTCTCCTCTTAAAATTCTCCCGCAGAGATAACAACACACTCCTAGCTCAGAAACCCATTCTTGGGTTCTCTGGCCCCAGATGACAAAAGGTCTTGAGCCTCGATGAAATTATTCTCAGCCTTATCAAAGTCTATTCTTTCCTGTCTCCCCCTGCTAAAGTGGGGTGGGCAGAAATTTTCAGGGGTCCTCTTCACCACTCCCTAATCACTTCAAACAGAGGCAGTCGTCAGCTTCTGAAAGCACAACCAGACCCACGGGCGGGGAGTAAGGAAGGCCGGTGAAAAGTCTCCTCCCTACAGTGTAGACAACTACCCCCTGCTCTGATTAATTCCAAACCCTTGGAGAAGCACTCACCTAGGAAAGTCATTTTGGGGGTGCCTGGGTGGCTCAGCGGGTTAAAGCCTCTGCCTTTGGCTCAGGTCATGATCTCAGGGTCCTGGGATCGAGCCCCACATCGGGCTCTCTGCTCAGCGGGGAGCCTGCTTCCCCCTCTCCCTCTGCCTGTCTCTCTGCCTACTTGTGATCTCTCTCTATCAAATAAATAAATAAAATATTAAAAAAGAAAAGAAAAGTCACTTCGAAGAAAGCCTAGGTGAGAAGTTCCTGGTGTGGTAGCCAACACACCATTTGGGAAGAAGGCAGAAAAGCGGTGTTCCAAGTCACAACATTGGGAGTTTCTCCTGCTAGCCGATAAAGATAAGAGCCTCTAATTTGCTCGAGCCATCATCCTTTTCCTTTGTGGGTCTGCGCTTGTGCCGACGTGGGCGATCCGTGCCCTGATGATGTTGGCCTAGTTGGGCTTCAGCATGGATTTCCCCACACAAATAACATTTGGGTTTGTTTTTTAAATAAGAGTCACATAAGGCTGAGATAGGAATGTAGCCATAATGGTTCTGAACACATGGATCCATTAGAAAACTTTGGGCTTTGGGCCGGTTTGTGTCACCACCTCAAAGAGTCCGGCTTTTTTGGCACATGACAAGGTGGAGTCTACTTATCATTAAAGGAAGTAAAGAATAGCAAGAGAGCAGAATATAGTTTCCTGAGACACCACAGAGCTAAAAAACAACGTTCTTGTTAAAGCCTTGAGTTCCAAGTTCAAGCTACACCTGTGTGAACAGAGCAACCGACTAGCAAAGAAAAAAATAAGTACAGTATGGATGGGGATAGTGGCTACCTTATTTATTGATGTCTATCACATCACCCCCCAACTTTAAATTAGCATTTATTATCTAACAGTTTTTGTTGGTTAGAAATCTGGAAGCCACTTGGCTATAAATTCTTCTGGGTCATGCATGGCCTCTTATGAAGTTATGTCAAGATGTCAATAGCCAGGCTGGACTCATCTGAAGGCTTGAATAAGGATGGAGAATCGATCCACTGCCAAGATGGCTCACTTCCAGAGACCACTTCCACAGTGGCCTCTGGTCAGTGGCAGGAAACCTTGGCTCCTCACCACACAGACCTCTCCATAGGACTGCTTGAATGTTCTCACACGTGGCAGCTCACTTCTCCCCAAACAAGCGATCCAAGAGCATCAACGTGGAAACTGCGACATCATTTAGGATCTAGCCTCAGAAATCATACTCCATCGCTCCCTTTCCATCTTATTAGTTACTTGGGTCGGCCTCTTCACTTCGGAAAAGACTACACAAGGATGCGAATACCAGGAAATGAGAATCATTGGGGGGAATCTTGGTGGCTGCCTACCACATTGGCCATTAACCCCAATGTCACCCCAAAGAGGAATTGTTGGGTTCATTGATGTGGCAAACTGCCTCTTTTTCTTCTCTGCTCAAAGTGGGCAGGTCATCAGTTTCATTTCTGGGCACAGAGAGGAGGGGAAGAGGAAAACCCGTAAGTGGCTCCTCTGATTCCAAGTTTCATGGTCCATGTGAACTTCAGAGTCTCTTTCTCCACAGCTGGAAACTTTCTCCATGGCTGGCATTCCAGTTATCTATTAGCTCCACAAGGTATATCATTTATCTTGTTCTTTGAGGCCTTCTATGTAGATTAAGCTTCTCACAGCATGGTGGTCTCGGGGTGGTCCCATTTCTTACGTGGTGGTTAGCTTCCAAGAGACACAAAATGGAGGCTACTTCTTCATGTAGGATAGGCCTGAAAACTGGCACAACTTCATTTCTGTTATATTCTACCGGTCAGAGCAATCACAGAGCCTGCCTAGATTCAAGGGGAGGGGACACGGACCCTATCTCTTTACAGGAGGAGTGTCAGAAACTTGTGGCCATCTTCAGCCCACCACAGTGGGAGAGCTTGAATGGATCACCTGCCCACCTGAGGCAATGGGACTATTGGGATATTAAAAAATTACACAGCTATTCCTTGGGGCCACAGTTTTCTGTCACTACCAGAGTATCTTCCATAGTGTGTGTGGCAGATAGAGTCCGAAGCAAAGCCCATGGTTTCGTTCATTCATTCATTCATTCTTTCATTCATCCATTCAACAACTACTTCATAAGCATTCCCCCTCCCCATATGCTAGCCACCTGGTCCAGGTGCTTGGAACACATCCATGGATGAAATCAAAGTTCCTGGGGCACCTGGGTGGCTCAGTGGGTTAAAACCTCTGCCTTCAGCTTGGGTCATGATCTCAGGGTCCTGGGATCGAGCCCCGCATCAGGCTCTCTGCTCAGCAGGGAGCCTGCTTCTTCCTCTCTCTCTCTGCCTGCCTCTCTGCCTACTTGTGATCTCTCTCTCTCTCTCTGTGTGTGTCAAATAAATAAATAAAATCTTTAAAAAAAAAAAAAGAAATCAAGTTCCTGCCTTCACCAAGCTTACCTAACCCAGTGGTACATAGGTGATGAAAAGGGGTCAAATAACAACTTTCATCATCACATGGGCTTGCTGCCCACGAGGCACTGTGCTTGGTACTTAACCGTACATTATTTCACCGACTCCTCAGCAGAACCTGCAAAGGAAGAGCAGCTTCTCTCCACACAGCTGGCAAATAGCCAAGCTGGGATTTAAATCCAGGGTCTCTCTGACTCCAAAGCCTTACACTCTTAATCACCATGCCACGACATCTCTCTCATGCTAAGATTCTAAAATGGAAATGAGCCCGGGATAAAAGTGTCCATGTTAGTCCCAGGTCAAGATAGAGATCGGGATGGTAAAACCCACCAACGTCTGTGAAGTACCTAACCACTTATTAAAAAAACATTTTTTTTTCCTTTACCCTACCCCAACCACTCCATGAGGCATGAGGTTTTCTTTGCGGAGAGGGAAACAGAAATGCAGAAGTTTCAGGGACTTATCCCACATCTGGTCCGAACCTTCCACACATCTGTCCAGCTGTGGAGACTTAGGTAAAAGTATAGCCATAGGAATACCTTCAGGTTGGCCCACAGTCAGGCAGCTAAAGCCTGCCTGGCAGAATACAGTTGTTCTCCTGCTCTTAATACAGAAAGCGAGTATCATGGCTCACCAAACTCTCCCAGCTGACCCCCCAGGCCAACACTGCAAGCATCATTAGGATGATGGCAGCATCATCATTGAAGACCTACTCCTATCTCCCATTGACCTGTATTGCTCTCTTCTTCAAAATAGCCCTTAACCACCTTAATCCAGGTTTGGGCCCTTCGTAGGCCAGAATCACCATAATCTGTTTTGTGGAAGAGGAAAAGGCTCTCACATAAAATATTTTCCACCTTGACGTTCCCATAATAAATAACTCCACCATTACACCAGATGGTGCCCTCCTTTGAGACATTGAGCTCCTGGAGAACAAGGATCAGCTTTCATCCATCTTCATGTCCCCAGTAACTAGTTCAATGTGTGGCATATAGTAAGTGCTCAAAAAATGTTTACCAAATTTAATTAAATCTTAGTTAGCCCCAACATGTCCTGAGCAGATCTGGAGGTCATTTAGGGGATCAGAGGTCTCCAGGTAGCTGACAATGATGGTAAAATGTCTTTGGCAATGAACAAGAACAATGAAATGAACAGTTAAAGACATAAGTCAGATTTCCAAATGCCCTATAAATCCAGCATTGATACAAAAAGGGCTTCTTTTTTTTTTTTTTAATAATTTTAGGAAAGGGTTAGGTTTCTAGAAAAAACTGCAGAGATGGTAGAGCGTTCCCATACACCTCACAGCAAGATTCTCTGATTGTTAGTATCTTACATTAGTGTGGTACGCTTGTCACCATTAGTGAATCAAGATCAGTACATTATTCTTATGAACTCAAGTCCCAAATTCACTCAGATTTCTTTTTTCCATACTGTCCTTTGTCCATTGCAGGTTCCCATCTAGTACTCCACACTATATTAGTTGTGCTGTCTCTTCTTACGTTCCTTTGGGCTATGATAATTTCTCAAACTTTTCTTATTTTGGGTAGTGTTGAGGAGTATTGGTCAGGTACTTTAGAGATCACCTCTCTACTGGAATTTATCTGATGCTTTCTTCATGATTAGACTAGGGCTATGTGTTTGTGGGAGAAAGACCACAGAGGTGAAGTGCAGTTCTTACCACATCCTATCCAGGGTACATACTGTCAGCATGACTTACCATTGTTGATGTTGACCTTGATCACCCGGCTGAAGTAGCACTTGTCAGGTTTCTTCACTCTCAAGTTACTCTTCCCCAACCACCCCCCCCAGTGGGCTTATTTTTATTTACTTTATTGATGTATAATTTACATACAATCAAATGAGTGCACCCAACTCAAGTGTATAGCTTGATAAGGATTGATGAACCACACCAGTGGTTCTCAAATAGGAGTGACTTTGTCACCCGGGAGACGTTTGGCAATGTCCAGAGACGTTTTTGGTTGTCATCTCTGAACTAAGAGGAGGTGTTACCGGCATGTAGTGGATGAAGGCCAGGGACACTGCTAAATATTTTATAATGCATGACACAGCCCTCCCCGAGAGAGAATTATCCAGCCCAAACTGTCCGTAGCAACAAGGTTGAGAAACCCTGTTATACACTCATATAACCACTGCTCCCCACGAAGACACAGCAGCACCCCAAAAGGCTCTGGGGCTCCTCTGTAGTCAATATCCCATTACCTGTCCCTAGAAACAACGATTCTGATGTTCTTCTACATCAGTAGAGTAGTTTTGCTTCTTCCGGGACTTCATATAGATGGAAAAAGACTATTTCTCCTCTACCTCTGGCTTTTTTCATGCAGCAGACTGTTAAGATTCATCCATGTGGTTTTGTGTATCAGTAGTTTGTTCCTTTTCATTGGCTCATATCCCACTGTATGGCTATACTATACTTTATCAACGGGCATTTGGGTTGGTTCCAGTATGGGGTTTCAGGAGTAGAAAGAAAACTGTGGAAGTCTTTGTGTGAACATGTGTTTTTGGTTCTCTTGGATGAATACCGAAGAATGGAATTGCTAGGTCATATGGCAAGTATACATTTAATTCAAAGGGCTTATACTGTTAAAAAAGAAAGACAAAATAAATGGTTCTTCATCTCATATTGGACTATATGGATTCTCTCACTACTTCTGCCTTCTCATCTCCGCTCAGAAATAAGTTTTGAATTAAAATAAGTAAAGTGATGTCAGAGACATCCTTTTCCATTTTTTTCCATCCCCAGGCAGAATTCCTTGGAATAGGTGATCAGACTTCATCAATCCCCTTCTCACTTGCATTTGGCCAAGCAAAAGTTACTGTCTCTTAAGATCAGAACCAGAAACAGCTGTGTCTCTGGTTCTTTGGGTAATGTGTGTTTGATTTTTTTTTTTTTTTTAGAAGATGTTTATAGAAAATGGCCTGCGGTATTGGCAGTTGTGAGAACAGATCTAACTTCTGCTTGGAATTGCTATAAATTTTTAAAACAAACCAAACCCTAACATCGCAATATGGCTATGTAAGGTACCTCCAAGCCAAATCCATTAGATTGGGAATGAAATATTTATTATGATCTGAATGAGACAACAACAAAAAAGGACATTAGATTTTCCTTAAAGTTGTACAACCAAAACTTGGAACATTTATTTTCCTACAGTGAGTTTGGGGATTTAATCTTTGATTTAAACAGAGACTCAATGTGACCATCGTGGAAGAAAAAGTTTACAGAATTCATAAATGAAAATGAAACCTTTTCCAGGTTCAAAGTAAAGACTTAATTTGCTAATAAGCATCCTGAACTTGAGGCACCGAGAGCTATTTCTTAGGCTTAAAAATTATTGATAATATGCATTATGAACTGATCTTTTCTCATACTCTCCCATTGGAGCTGGAAAGTGATAGCTCCCAAATTTTAGGCATTCGTATCCAAAGATAAAATTTTAAAAGAGCATTGGTAAAATTATTAATTTTCTCAAAAATTAAATAATTTAAAGAAGGGCAATAAAGAACTCCATAATGAACAAAATGACAATGGAGAAGTAGAGACCTAAATTCAAATCTTGCCTGTGTCACAGACTATTTAATGGGAAATATACTAGATAGATTTCGGCTCTAAACTTTCATGAATTCCATTGTCTGGTTTTCAATGCACACATAAATAACAGACCACAGATATTTGTATAAGCAACTGTTTCATCAGAGTGTTTTCACACTCTTCAAAGTAATCGGGGTAGGGGGAGCATTAGACGAGAAGCATTTGTTAAAGTCTTATATGGAGTTACTACTCGCCTTACAAGAATTATAATACTAAAATGTCTTCATTAATTTTTTTTTTTTTTTAGTTACAATCTGATGGAAATTTAGCATTGCTTTTTACATCTTTATTTTTAGGTAGATTTATGTGCCCCTGTTGTAAGATTAAGCATTCATGCGACACTTTAATGTTTACTGAGTGGTTAAGGATCATATGTAAGTTAATTCTCGTGCAAGACTTTTTAAAGGCAGCCTGGGTTATTTAAATGGAAAGAAATTGCTTTGGGAAAAACAGTATGTACAAATGGAGTTAACTTTGAAGGGAACAGGCACCACCTTCATCTGTATGTATCAGGAGCATAAAGTACGATGGTGGTCCAAACAGGCTCCTAGCAGCACATTTCACTTCTGTTCCAAAGGGACAGTATGAGGTCCCTCTTGGGTCATCATGAATGAGGTCCTCAGAAATGAGGTCATCTCTTGGGTGCTTCCTTTTCATACACTCAGGATTACCATTTTGGCAACTTCTCCATGCATCACATGACTCTTCTCATGTCTGGGTTTTCAGTATTTTGTGTCTCTTCCCACTCTATCCCTCAGTAAGTTACAACCCTTATTCAGGTGAGCGTTTGAAGGTTATAAAATCATCTGCTTCTCAATGGGGGAAAAACCATCAGGAGGGGCCATTCCTCGTGTCAGCCTGATAGTATGAACTCCAGTAGCTCTCTTGGTGTGAAGATTTTGTAAGACCCCTAATACACCCTAGGGACAAATGCAAAGAAACAACAAGGTCTGCAAGCTATATTTGCCATGAAAATGGAACCTTGACTTCTTTGATGTAGGTGATTAGAATGTCAGATTTGAATGTCATGGGGGCTATTTTTCCGCATTTAAATTTTGCATGATTTGAAGACAAAAGATACTGTCGTTTCAACGGTGAATAGAATTCAAATATAATAGCCGCAAATATTTGTGAATGAATTGTATTTTGAAAATCATAATGTTCAGAATGAGCATAGATAACTGTATGCTACGACGACCAAAATTAATAAATTGCCCACCATTGATATAAAGGTACAATTATCACCTGAGTCAAGAAGTAAAACTTACCCACGGGGATTCTTCCTGATGTAACAGTGATGCTCACGTTGCTATGAACCGTCAAGACCTGGGCTCACCTTGAAAGGGGAAATTCCAACAAAAATAAGAACTTACTTTTTTAGATAGGATTATTCTCTCCACGGAAAGAAGAAAGGGTTTCTTTTGGCAAAATGTTTAAATCAACACAGGTAGACAATCCGTTTACCTTGGAACAATCGTCGGAGCTGTAACCCACTTCACACAATAGCGTGTTTCCATGAGAGAACAATCATTAGTAAGGAATTGACCTTTCTGGAGAAAAGGCGAGAATTCCTAGCAGGCATTATGTTAGAGAATTAGGCTTTTCTGCAGATTTGCAAACACATCTTTGGAGGAGGAATTAGCTTGCTGAGGTGGGAATGCATCTGATCTTACAAAACACCGATATTGAGATGTTTATTTCTACCTTTCTGGGAGGTGATTTTCCTCTGGGAGGAAAAATGTTGAGATTAACTCCTCCTGACCTCTCTTCTCACAGACCTTGGCTCTGACCCTGCACGTGGACTCCTACCCTCCCCCCAACAGCAGGCTTATCCGTCCCCCCACCACACTGCCTCACCCCCCCACTCCACCCCCGTGCCCTGCTCCCCATGGCCTCCTTGCCACCATCAGAGGTACTTTCCACGCTGGTCATACTATCTCAACTTCCTCAGTTCCATTTCTCTGCTGTGAAGTGTCCAAGTCCCCGGGCTGTACCTTCCTCTTTTGCTACCTATGCAACACGCCTTTAAGGGTTTTGCCAAATGCCTATATCACTGCTGCCTGAAAAGTTTGGAACAATCCTTATTTCCCAGGGTTCACCTAGGAGATCCCAATCCTTTCCCCAGTTGTCCCCCAAATAGGTATTGGCGTTGGAAATCTTGATGTGAGCCGGAAATGTTAGAACAAATAATTTGTGTTGGCTTTGGTTTGATTATCTTGCCCTGGGTTTCTAAGCGGAGCCAACTCGGGATGGTGGGGGGGGGGGTCTTGCTTAGCCAAGATCCTTGTGGACAGATAGGAAGCTACTCACCCACACCACACCTCCCCCAAAGGAACTTTTGTCTGTAGGAAGTTAGAATAGGATTTCTTGGTAACTCGGGAGTTGGCAGAAGCAGGGGCTGCCCCCCCCCCACGGGAGTATTCCCACATTAGCCATCACCTCGCTGACTTCTATGCATCACCCCTTGGCTGTTTGTTCTGCCTCAGGTTTGAGGGTGGGGTTTTATGTACACTAAAAAAAAAAAAAGGAACAAGCCAATCATTTTCAAAAGAAATCATAAAAAATCCATTTCCTCCTATCGCTCACTCAGGGACAAGCAGGAGTCAGAGAATATTGCATATCCCTAAAGGTCTTTTCTCTATGGGAGGTATTATAATATGTATATTTTCCCTACTTTGACTTTTAAAAGGTATTCATGAATATGTCAAATTCTGGGAAATGATCTCCTGGTGTTTACTTTTTTTTTTTTTTTAACTCTTGTAACCCCTTGATCCAGCTGGTTTGTTAAAACAGATAAATTTATATATACATTCCTTTCACAAAGAAGTTACCCCCTCAGAAAATATATTACTGTAATTTATTGTCATTTCTGTCTCTGTAGCAAAGCTTCACTCACACTTGGGGTTCTTTGTACAAGTCGCACTAGATAATAGCATGTAGCTAAAAAGCATTACTGGTGCCCTATGCCGAAATAAAAACGAAAATGGGAAATATGAGCAACTCGAAACATACATTTCACACCCAGGCCAAGCAGCACACCTCCTCTGGGGTCACAAGAGCATCCCCGCATACCTCATCTTCCGATTTCCTTTGTAAGAGAGAGAAATGATTCCCTTATTTAAGTCCTTGCCATTTCAGAAATTTCTCTTACATTGGTGTCTGGGGAAAGAGCATTCCAAAAGAGAGGACAGCAAGAGGGAGGAGCCCACGGCTGGAGCACGTCTTGCAAGTTGGAGGAGAATGGAAGTGGCTGGCGTGTGGGGGACAGAGGGCATGAGGGGAAGCGGGTGGAATAAGGTCGGAGCCCTACTAGTGACCATTCCCTGCGGAGTCGTGCAAGCCTTCAGAAAGATGGCGGCTCTTACTCTGAGAGTTATCAGGAGTCCTTGGGATGTTCGCATCAGAAGAGATCTGTTTCAATCACATCCATCATGGCGGCTTGAACCAGCACAGTGTTGGTAAAGGGGGTGAGAAGCAGTCAGATAGTTGGTGTATTATGAAGACAGGGAGCCAATCAGTCTCCCTGACCAGCCGCGTATGACATATGAGAGAAGGAGAAGAGCCAAGAGTACCTCCAAGGTTTTGGCCTGAGCAACTGGGGGGGTGGAGCTCCCATCCGCTGAGCTGGGGAAGGCTGTGTGTAGCTACAGCCGGCTTAGTAGTTGAGGTCTAAAACTAAAACCATTCTTCCCCCTAAAACCTACTCCTTTGCCCCTCTCTCTCATGCTTATCTGATGTATTCATGGCGGAGCCACTTCATCCCAAAGGTCACCCCTGACCCTCCCCTCTCCATAACCCCCAGATGATGCCAACCACACCCTGTGCTTTCCACTTCCTGGATGATCTCCTTCCTCTATCCACTTCTGTCCTCCACTGCCATCGTTTTATCAGAGGTCACCATCATCAGTCATCTGACGTCTTTTTTTTTTAATTTGATTTATGTTTGAGAGAGAGAGAGCACAAGCAGGGGGAAGGGCAGAGGGGGAAGCAGGCTCCCCGCTGAGCAGGGACCCTGACTGGAGGCTTGATCTGAGGACCCAGGATCACAATCCGAGCCAAAGGCAGATGCTTAGCCACTGAGCCACCCAAGTGCCAAATTCCTGGTGGTCATCCAAATCCTTACGAGAGCCTCTGAAACGGCCATGAATCCACTCTGGATTGAACCGTTCACTGGACTGCACCCTGAGACTTCATCTGAAAGCACAAAACCCTCCCACCAATGGTTCACCATTTCTTATTGTCCTCAGATAAAGTCCAAATGCTGAAGTGTGGGGGTTCTTTGAACTCTTTGTTTTGAAATAATTTCTAACTTACAGAAAGGCTGCAAGAAGAGTTCAAAAGCTTTCCACATACTCCTTACCCAGATACCCCATTTGACTTCTCTGTCCCTCTCTCTCTCTCTCTTCTGAATCATTTGAGAATAAAGTGGAAACACAATCCCCCTCCCCCTAAACGCTTCAGGGCATATTTCCCTGGGAATGAGAACAACAACATGTGACTGCCCCAATAATCAGAATCAGAAAATTAACGTGACTCCCATACATCGTATAGACTCTATTTAAAGTTTCCCAATTGAACAAATGTCCTTTACAGCCAAAGAGATGACAGTTGTAGATAGAGGTGTTGTCGACAGTCCTGGGCCAGGAGCTAGTCCCAGGTCGTTTGTGGCATTCAGTTATCTTGTTCCTTAGATCTCTATTATTGTGGAGCAGTTTCTCCATCTTTGCCTCTTATGACCTTGACATTTGTGTAGAGTGTAGACCAGCCATTTTGTAGAATGCCCCTCCCTTCGGATTTGTCTGGGGTTTCCTCACGGTTGGATGTGACTCGCGTATGTTGGACAAGATGATCACAGAAGTGGCGTATCCTTCTCCGGGCATCGTATCAGGAGACGGATCTTTAGCCTGCTTTACAAATCTCTTCATCACACTGCTTCTGCTTAGGCATCCCCCTCATCTCTCACCACCCATCCCTGCTCCGAGGCTTTCAGACATAGCCCCAGAGATTCCATCCCAACCGCATTTTTCCCTGGCCAATCCACACTGTTCCATCAGATCTCCTTGTAGAGGCCGCTCTGTCCAAGGGGCCGGTGCTCAACCCAAGGCCTGGCTTAAGAGCCTCTCTTCTAAGCTCCCATAGCGCCCCGCACCCACCCATCATCACACTTACTAAGCTGACTGGTAATTGCTTATTTGTCTGTTTATTTGATGGCAGGGACTGTGTAATGTTCACTAACATCACTTAGCACTTAGCCCAACGTCTGGCACATAGTAGGTGCCTAATAAATATTTACCGAATGAAGCATCACTTCCACGTAAACTTCCTCCTGCATGCTCCCGGAGGCTTGCTTAACTCCATTATCTCCCTGTTGGTGTTGCTGGATTGTTTACTACATTGGGTCTTTCCTGTTAGACTGGAAATTCCTGGAGCCCTATCTGAGCTCTTGCCCTTGATTCCAGTGCACCTTAACCCAGAAGGAAGGAAAGAGAGAAGGAAGGGAGGAAGAAAAGGAGAGATTGGGCTTTTTGTTCTAGAACTTTCTTCCCTCTGAGTTGGTGTGGAGCAGGTGCAGGCTGTTTTGGAGTCTCTCTCTCCCAGCTTCTCCTCCCCCCACACTCCACTTCCTGTTTATTCTGCCTTCGACACCGCACTGGGGAGGGGTGGGGGGTGGGGAACATTCCACTTCCTTTATCCGCCTTCTCACTCCCTGTGGGCCCCAATTCAGGAATGATTGCTTTGAGGTTGAGTTTGTGCTCTTTCAAAGTCTTTATGAGAGTTATTAACAAGAATCTAAAGCTTCTAGTGTGAATTCTCATCAGTGCATATACTAATAAGCGATGAAGTCAATGAAGGAAGAAAAAAGGGAACAAAAGAGAGGCCTGGAAAATTCACAGATTAAATAGTCAGAATAGTTTAGAATGTGGTCGCATTATTTTATAAACCCTTGAACAAATCAGGTAAGAGAAAAGCATCCCCTTCCTCTAGGGTTTCCTTTTTATCCTTTCCCTGGCCAACATATTTAATTAACAACTGGAGAACACTTACTTCAAGTTACAAGTTATGGTTTAATCATTGTCATATCTTGAAGGCTTGGCTTCCCTTATAACAAATTCTTCGAACCCTGGTTTCAATATTAGTTAGGGTTAGATTTGGCCATGAGCAACAGAAATGGCAGTGACTTGAACAAGATAGCGCTTTATTTCTGGCTTTTGAGATCAAAGTTCAGAGATAGGCCATCCATGATGAGCAGAAACCCAGGTCTCTTCCCCCCGTCCTGCTGTTCTAAACGCAGTGCTGCCACCTTATTATCCAACATGGCTGCTGGAGCTCCAGCCAGCCCATGTTGCTCCATTTCACAACAAAAAGAAAGGAAGAAAGGTACTCTCCCATCCTTTAATGACACCTCCTGGAAGTCATATGTGAAACTTATGCTTTCGGCTCATTGCTTCAAACGTTGGTGGTTACCTCTAGCTGCAAGGAAAGCAGAGAATTACAGCTTTATTTGGGGTGACCAAGTTCCCAGTGAGATTGGGGGAACAAGGAGAGAATGGATATTGGGAGACAACTAACAGTCTTTGAGACGAATCTACTCTTCTGTAAAATGAGAATAATATTCATAGCTACTTCATAGGGCCCTTGTGAAGAAGAAAATGAGATCATGCACGAAGTGGGCACCAGTCATAGTAGTAACAATGACTTCCTTCCTCAAATGAAGGAGGAAGTATGCACTGAGTGTGCGCTTAATGGTACCTCATTGCTATTACTTTTAATCCAGTGAGATCGTACCCCCATTTTGCAAAAGAGAAAAAACTAGAAGAAGCCAATTAACTCCCCCCAGGAAACAGAGAATGAACCGGTGAAACTGGGGTGAAATCCAGATTCTGGGACTCTGAATCCTGGTTTTCTTTCACCCCTGGGGGCCACCCCTCCTTCAGCCTCACCTAGCCACAACCACCTCTCCCACTATGAGCCTCATGTTCCCCAAGACAGCATGTACTATGCTCCTCTCACACTCTACCCCAGCACTACCTTGTCACCATTCAGTGGGAACTGAGAGTACCAGGTGCCCGTGGTGAAAACATCGCTCATCAAAAGGGGCTGCACGCTGGGATCCCTCATTAACTGCTGGCGAGGGGGTAAACAGTGTATGCACTGTGGAAAACTCCTTAGCAGTTTCTTGTATAGTTAAAGATAAACCTCTCTTACGAACTAGCAATGCCATTCTTATGTATTTGTAAAAAAGAAAAGTCTTCAAGTGGAAAGCTCTTTATAACTTTATTAATAAAAGCTAAAAGGAATAAACTAAACAGTGCAAACAACCTAAACGTCCGTTGGCAAGAAAAGAGGTAAATAAAACGTGGACACTTACGAGATGGGACACTGCTCAGCCATAAAAAGGAAAGAACCACGTCCTAAGTGCTGCAGGAGTGGGGGTGGACCTCAGACATATCACGTTGAATGGAAGAAACCAGACCCCAGAGAGCATGCAAAGATGATATTGCATGATTCCATTGATAAGAAGTTCAAGAACAGGCCAAATGGTAGATGAGGGCTAGAACTCAGGAAGAGTGGTTGTCTGGGTTGTGGAGAAGGGGGGATCAGAAAGGAACATGAGGGAACATCATAGGGTGATGGGAACTCTTTGAACCTTTACTAATGTGTCAGTTACGCGGGTGTGTGTGTTTGTCGAAATTCAAACTAGGTACTGTTCGTTTTATTGCAAGTAATTATATCTCAATAAAAAAACCCAGAACTAATGATGAGTGGGGTGCAGAAATGAATGCTACTCCTCAACGTCACAAAACAGTTTTAGGAGGGAAAGAAGCGAAACTCGAACAAATAAAAATGAAGAGGGCGGGAGCACAAGATCTTAGCCACCGAATAGGTAATAAAGAAGGCTGCTAGATTTGAAGTAAGCCCTTCAAGTTCCCAGTGGCAGAGCCACGACCCGTGTCTGTTTATGTGAGGCCACTGTCACCAAGATTAGAGCTGAAAAGAAAAATAAAGTCTCTTTCACAAAAGAAGGCGAAAAGAACCTTTCAATACTGTTCTCAACAAGTTGTTGTGCTCGAAATTCTATATTCCAGCCAGCCCAAGGCAGTGAATGGATTAAGTGTCAAGAGTCTAACCTTTTTGTTTTCCAGCCACATGCTAGAGGCTGGGTGTTTCCGTTTCCTATTGCTTCTAGAACAAATTCCCACAAACTTGGTGACATAAAAACAATGCAAAATTATTATCGTCCAGTTCTGGAAATCAGAAGTCTAAAACAGGTCACGCTGGACTAAAATCAAGGTGTTGGCAGGGCTGCGTGCTTTCTGGAAGCTCCAGGGATGATCTGTTTCCTTGCCTTTCCCACCTTCTAGAAGCTGCCTCCGCTTTTTGGCTCATGACCCCTTTCTCCCTCTTCAAAGCCAGTGAGGGCAAATCGCGACTTCCTCCTGCTGCATCACTCTGACCTTGACTCTGACTTGGACTCCTACTTCCATTTTTAAAGACCCTTCTGATTACATTGGGTGCCTCTGGATACTCCAGGATAATTTCTCCATCTGAAGGTCAGGTGATTAGCAGCCTTCGTTCCTGCTGCAACCTTCATTACCCCTTGCCACGGAAGGCGATAGAACCACAGGTTTGGATGATTAGGACACATCCATCTTTGGGGGATCATGTTTCTGCCCACCAAGCTGAGCTTTAACTGTAAAATGTGACTTTGGATCCTTCTCTTCTCCACAGCGGCCATCAGAGGAATGTTTCCAAAGGTTCCACGTGTATTAGAAGCTGTTACTCAGGCAAATTTGATAAAACAGACCCTGTCCTACAGAATTACATTCTACTTTTTTTTTTTAAGATTTTATTTATTTGAGAGAGAGAATGTGCAGGGGCAGGGGAGCGGAGGGAGAGGGAGCAGGAGGCTCCTTGCTGAGCAAGGAGCCCGATGTGGAATACGATTCCAGGACCCTGGGATCATGAACCTGACCGGAAGGCAGACGCCTAACCAATTGAGCCACCAGGAGCCTTACATTCTACTTTCAATTGCTTTCACTTAGTTCTACAGTCTCCTTCCGCCCGGGGTCCTGGGATCAAGCCCCCCTGTGTGGGGCTCCCTGCTCGGCGGGGAGTCTGCTTCTCCCTGTCCCTCTGCCCTTCCCCTTGCTTGGATTCTCTCTCTCTCTCTCAAATAAAGAAATACAATCTTGGGTCACCTGGGTGGCTCAGTCGTTAGGCGGCTGCCTTCGGCTCGGGTCATGATCCCGGAGTCCTGGGATCGAGCCCCGCATCGGGCTCCCTGCTCTGTGGGAAGCCTGCTTCTCCCACTGCCATTCCCTCTGCTTGTGTTCCCTCTCTCGCTGTGTTTCTCTCTGTCAAATAAATAAAATCTTTAAAAAAAAAAAAAAGAAATACAATCTTAAAAAACCCATAGTGCCCCCCCACCCCTTGGCCTCCTTTTTGTTCCCCCGCTCCTTCTGGATTGAAATCAGGCCAACCCTGAGTTGGCGAACAGCAGTCTCGTGAGGCTCTAGGGAGGGACCGTGGCCCATGCTGTGAGGACGGGCAGCTCAGGGCTGGAATCGGGCCCGCTCAACCATTCCGAACGGACAAAAATGACAATTTCACGTGCTTCAACCTAGCACCTGCTGCCTCTCTAGTCAGAGAAAAAGGTCCCAACCGGCTATCAAAAGAGAAGGATGACGTCCCCGCTGCTCAGGTTTCCGATGGGTGGGAGTGCCCCAAAACACACTTCGCCTTTCTCCATCACGGCCCTTATCACGCCGACCCAGGGGTGACATCTGGTCAATTCGGAAAGACGAAATTCTTCGGCAGGCAGCTCATCTTGGCACCTCCCTTTTTCTCCTTGAGGCTAAACTGGCCCCAGGGCACAGGCCTTTTCCTCTGCTCTCAAAACCACTGGTTGGAAAGGGCTGACGGAGCGTCAGTTGTCAGATTCCTCCCAGCCCCCAACACTTGGGTAAAACATCTAACTTTCTGGCACTTTCCCTCCAAACATTCAAGCTATGAAGGAACCGTGGGCAAGTACTTATCACAACAGAAGCCAAATTATACCCCCAAAGCACCGATGAGTTAGAATGTCAATTAGAGGTCACAAAATACTACACCTTGTTTTGAATGACCCGAAAACATCAACTACCCTCCTCGCATTCTGCACATAGCTCGGCTGCTGCGCTACTCACACGTGCTCTTGCACAACGCACGCGTCCCATTAACAACATAGCAGGGCTTAAAATTAACATCACGTTGTGAAAAACCGGAAAATTTAAAATACCTTGGTCAGACCCAACAATGCGGTACTTTCATTTTCATCTTGGCTTGACTACCAAACAGGAAATCTCCTCAATTAGATGTCTGCTCAGAAGAAGAAGGGGGGGGGGAAAGCCATTATCCAAGGACACAGAAAGTTCTGTCAGGTATTTCAACATGGTGGAAGAGTAGTCAGGTTTTAATTGGCCCTATTGAGCTCACCCACAAGCTACAACATTCTTTACCTCAGCGGTGTGGTATTCAAAAGGGAAAAAAAAAAAAAAACTACAAAGTTAGTTCCTACCTTTGAAAACATCAAACGAAACATGTTCGGCTTCATCCTGTTAACTGAACGCTCGTTGATAAAAGTGCACATCTCAACGCTAGTGAGACTGGTATTCAAAAGTAAAAGAAGAGTCTCGAAAACGCCCCACCCCCCGCATTGTTTATTTAGCTAAAATAAAGAACCGGGCTCTGTGTTTTGCTAGTATTTTCTCAGTCTTGTCTACAGGGTTGGAAAGCACTTTCTCTAGACAGCTCAAGGTCAGAAAGTTACTTTCATTAACCCCAGTCTCAACCCAATGATAAAAACTTTCTCCAATCAAAATCCTTCCCAGTTTGGGGCTATTGAAGTGGGCCACACGGGCAGATAGATTTTACAACTGCTAGGCACAGCATTCTGAAATAATAGACAAAAAAGTAATAAAATAGAAGAAAAATCATGGGAAGGTACAAAAAAAAAAAAAAAAGGCAAAAACAAAAACATTCCTCTTAATATAGAAAATGCCAAAACAAAAGGACGGATGAGACAGTTGTGGGTTTAGCAGGCCTTGTTTAGATAGATGCACCCAACTATTAGTTTTGTGCTTTAACTTGACCAAGACTTTTGACACTAATAAGAAAACAGCCAACTCAGTAATTAACAACAACAAAAACAACAACAAATGGCTGAGAGAAAATTCCAGAAGGCCAAATCTGCATATCCGTTTGGGTATTTGCTATAATCACCTCCATTCAAGCCCTGAATGGCAAGCAGCTGGAAGAACTGTGTACAGATGTGGTTTTCCTTCTCCTTAACCAATATTTCATTAATTAAATAACATTCTTTCTGTGGAGCAGGGAGGATCCTGAGGAATGTGGGAACCACAAAGGAAAATGCTAGAATCCTTATTTGCCAATGCTGGAAGAGATCTTAAGGCTCCAGCTGCTTTTACCTCTTATTTCCTTTCTGCAGGCTTTCAAACCCTCTGTCTGTCCTGAAACCCAGAGGAGACCTCCCATCTCCACTTTATCCCCTTATGTTCCTCCTTAAACTCCATCCTCCGGAGAACCCAGTTTGCTTCCAAGGCCTGTCCACCATCCAAGCATCTCTACCACCGGGAGAATAAACTCAGGGACAATGTCTATGAAGTCCCTAGAAGGGGGTCAGGGCCATTTGGACAAGGAACTCTAGGGATCCAGGTACCCAAGTGTGGTCTAGAAGTAGGGGCACAAGCTCTGGGCATTCCCTTGGCTCTGAGGACTCCTTGCTCTCAGGGAGTCACAAGGCCTTACAGGAACCATGGGGTCACTGAAAGTGGGGGACTCAGGAAAGGAGCCCTCATTGCATGAGGCAAAGGATGGTATTGGCTTCCAGATACAGAAATGGTTATTGGTAATAGACTATCATTATCTCTACCACTTACCAGAAAGTTCTACACAGTTCCAAATGAACTAACTGGAGATGTAATAAAGTGTTTAGAGGAACTCAAGAACATCCTTCAAATTTCCCTGAGTTACTTAACAAAGAAAAAAATTGAACCTGAACTTAAAAGAAAAAATAAATAACTTTAAGTTTAAATTATCTTGCTAATTAAAGCAATTTAGCCTCGATCGGAAACTACATAAAACTTGAAAGTTTATTTTATTTTTAAGCTTGAAATTTTACAAAGACTAATAATTAATTTTAAGAGACCAATTCGATAGTCCACATGTTTAAAGTTTTCATGAGCTTCTGGTCCAGATTTTTTTATCTGTTGGGGGTAAAAATCCCCTCTAAAATTTTAGAGAAAACGTCCCCTCTGTCATTATTTTATTCAAAACTCTTCCAAATAAATCAAACAAGGCTGTAATGATTGGTATCAATGTACTGGACGTCCCATAAAAAGATAGTTACCTTTAAAAAAAAGGTACACTCTGTAACATTTGGGGCCTCAGTCCACCAGAACTGTGTCCAATTTGCAAAGAGAACCAGAGACTAAGAGGAGAAGGCGCCGGGAGGCAAAGGGGAGACAGGATTGCCCCAGTGAATTTTGTTGGGCAACTACAAATTCGGGGAATCTATGGGGCATATGCAAACAACAATAACTTTCATTTAAAAAAAAATTGTTAACAGTGGGGTAGTTTTCAAGTCGGTCCAAACAATAATAATCCCAGCTGCTTTCTAACAGTTGAGTTCAGGTTCAGAGAAAGAGTAAATGAGGCCAGCCCACTAAGGAACACTGTGTAAATGTACAACATGAAAAACCCCATGTGAGCAAAGTAGAAAGCTGTTTTTTAGAGGCAAAATCGGGCCTTCTCAAAGGCTTCGGCGTGCAGTTTTGATGTAGAAAATCGCATCAAATGTAAATATCTGGAGGGTAATCAATTCCATTCTAAGCTGTTCCGTTTTGCCTGGTTCATCTAGCTGTGCCTTCCCTTTGGTCACAGGCCGCCATGGAGATGGGCACCGCCAGGCAGCCGTGAGCTCTTTGAGGGAGGTGCCGCCCAGTCTTTGCAACTTTTAAAATCTGTTGAATACTTTGAGCTTCCTCAGTAAAGATCTTCTGAAAATAAAGTCGCTCATCCCTTTATCTCCCGATTTTAAGCCAAATTTTAAATAGCATGGGAAGTTTGACTGAGTCCGTCTGAAAAGTCTACACAGTTCCAAATGACCTGGAGATGTAATAAAGTGTTTAGAGGAGCTCGAGAACAACCTTAAAATTTCCCTGAGTTACAAAAAAAAAAAAAAATTGGACCTGACCTTAAAAGAAAAAATAAGTAATTTTAAATTATCTCACTAATGAAAGCAATGAAGCCTCGATCAGAAACTACACAAAGTTTGACATTTTATTTTATTTTTAAGTTTGAAATTTTTAAGACTAATAATTAATTTAAAGAGACCAATCCAAGAGTCCACATATTTGAAGTCTTCGTGATTTGACCTTGTTTTGTCTCCTAAACTGATCTTGAGTAAAACAGTAGTTAATATCTGTGGGCTAGTACTTTTGGAGGCTGGGAAACCTCACTGGTTCATTAAAAAAAAAAAAATCCAACGCTCTTTAACACTGCTTGTTATTACTCCTGGCTCAGAATCACTATTTACATATAAAAATATCCTTACTTGAAGGAATGTTTCCCAAAATGCAGTTCAAATGGGTAACTATGTACAGTTTAAATTTTGCTATCTGTATTCTCTGTGCCACAAGAGCACCCTGAAAATGACTTGCAGTCAGCATCTCCGAAAATTCCTGCAAATTATCTGCCCAAACTATGACTTTTTGCTTTGAGTTCAGGTTCTCCCTCGAGACTTTGCGAAAGGAAATAGTGGAGCTGCTGTTTCAAGGATGTAACTGAAATTATGTGTTCTGTGCTTCACATACATATTCCTGGAAAGAGGCAAGGGAGTCAACAGAGACATGAACCAACATTTAGAGCAAGATAGAAATCTGTAAGGCCCTTTTCAGTAGAGCCCGAAGGAACTCGGGAAGAGTCCTTCCATATGTCAGCTCAGCTCATGTAATCCTCACTGCAACTCCACGAAGAAAGCATTGTAGTTATGACGCCTAATTTCAAGTGTGGCAATGAGCGTGGATGGTCAAAGACTCCTAGTTAATAAGTCGTAACAAGAGGATTTGAACACACCACTTTCTGGCTCCAAAGTCTTGGTGTTTCTTTCCACCGCGTGCATTCTGCAGTCCCTTCTTTGTTGTTTGCACTTTGAGATTTTAAAGGGAATACAATGCAAAAGGCTGTATACCTTCCTTTGGATGCCGGTCCCTTATCTTTCTATGTTAATGATTAACTTTCTCTGGCAAAGGCAAGCACCCCAGTCTTTACACTTCCCCATTTTTTCACTGCTGCTGAAGGCAGATAATAGACTTGAGCTGCCCACACCACAAAAAAAGGTTTGGCTTTTTACTTATTTATTTATTTATTGGACTGCAAAATTCTATGTATTTTAAATTCAAGCTGTAGGAGCTTAGAGATGCCACATGACTTCAAACTGAAGTTGATCCAACACTACGTCCCCCTGAACAAATAATGAAAAAAAGAAAAAGCAGAGCACCCTCCCAGGAAAGCAGCATAGTGGCCCTCTAAGAAGTGTTCCCCAGGGCCCAGCGGCAGCTTGGCTCCAATCTGCTGTCCACAATTGCACCCTGACTCACCGAAAAACTGGAAGCATTGCTGGGCACCGCTTAACAATTTAGCTCTTGCCTGGGAACCAGGGTAACAGGCCCCGGCACACATTACAGAACACGTTTCAGTATTTCCCAAGATTCACCTGAGAGTCTTTTAAAGTAAAGACCTGCGAGGTGTGCGCGCCAGTATAGGCTGGTGTTTCTTTTCTGATTTTTCAGTAGAAAAATCTCTTAAAAAAAAAAAAAGCCACTTCTCAGTAGCTAAGTGAAATTTCCGCCTCTAAAATGAGTTTTTCTGCCTCAAAAAAACACTTCGGTGTGTGCTGGGGCTTCTCAAAAAGCTCAAAATGTTAATCAAGCTCTGCTAAAAGCTGGCCAAGGGGGTTGAAAAATATAGGTGCCTTCCCAGATAACCTTGAGTATCTGCGAGTTTTTCTTGAGGTGTGTGGGCCTACCAGGGACTGACTGACAAATACAAATCAAAAGCTTGGTAGTGAATCTTGCTGGTAGCTACATCCCAAACAAAACTGGGTCCTTACGGAGCCGATTAACCACCACTTTGAAATACCAGAGAGGGAATAACATTTTCTTTTGCTAAAGGAAAAAAAAAAAAAGGCGATTGAATTTATTTTTATTTCATTTAGCTAGGCCATTCACGGACAGATTAAAAAGCCACAAACTTTTGCCGAGTTTCGTTAACACATTTGCTTTTTTAATTTTAGAATATAGTCTACATCTGGATTAAAAAAAGTTTTAAATAAATTTAAGACATATGACAACAGTGGAACCCTTCATCATTCTATGTACAGCATGGATAGAATGTCAGTTGGTTCCATTTCGGATAAGTCCACTTTCTCATAATAACATTATTATTTTTCACTGGCTGAGTGGCAAGCTTCCTAACGAGCTGGCCCGGTGCCAGCTTCCAGACACTGGGGTGGGGGCGGGGTGGGCGTGAAAGGGCTGGGGGGGTAGGGGTGCCACAGGACAACTATACAGTGTAACAGAAAATCATTAATCTCATAGTACCGGTTACCGACAGACAGTGCTGTTTGTGCGCTTATCACAATGGAATCGACGAAGTTTCAGAGCAAGGAGATTGGAAATACTTGAAGGCAGGGCCACTGTTACAAAAAGAAATAGTGCAAACAGGAAAACTGATGCAATCCTAGCAACGCTGAGGCCTCCACCAGCCCAACGGCAGGGCGGTAGGAGGCTGCGTGCCCCGCCTTCCCCTGCGCCCAGCTCTGGGCGCCGCTCCCAAGTGTGGCAACCCAGCGCCGCGCCCCGGCATGGCCCCTTCTCAACTCATCTCCTCCAGAAAGAACAGAAAAGAAACTCCAAGGAAGGCACAGGCTGAATGCAGGGCGTCAGCCCAATCCCATTCCCACCAATTTAGAACACAGCCCCCGCCCCCCCCCGCCCCAGCGGGAGAGGGGAAGTGGGCCCCAACCCTGACTCCCGCCACCACTTTCCCCTCCTCTTCGCAGAGGCCCCTGCCTCCAGGCAGCCCCGCCGCGCCCCCTGCACGTACGCAGCCCCCCCAACTTTGCAGTCCGCCCATCGCCCCATCGCGCCCTACAGCCAGAAAGAAAACAGCTTTGAGGAAAGAGGGTGAGAGATGGGGCCAGGAAGGGTGCTGGGCGGCCGCGGGCGTCCCGCCTCAGTGGCCCCAATTGCTGAAGCCGATCTCCTGCTTGTATCTGTTGGTGAGGATGTTGGCTTTACGCGTGAGTTTGGAGAGCACAGTGTGCAGCCCGCGCAGGTGGTAGTGGAACTGCTGTTCCAGGTCCTCCTCGCCGGCTTCCGCGCCTTCTAGGTGGCTCAGGTCCACCAGGATGTCCTTGGACTTCCAGGCGTTGCCCTCCTCACTCCCCGCCGGCGGCGGCGGCTGGTGCAGGACTCCCCACTCGATGTCGTTGCGGATGGACTTGAGCAGCACGTAGTGGCTGTACATGTCCCGGGAGGGCGCGAAAAAACTGCCGTTGGCGCTGCCCGGGCCGGGGGCCGGGGGCGTGCGCTCCTCCAGGCAGTCGCCACTGCCGCCCACCTCCACGCCGACGTCGTTGTCCAGCCCGGGCTCGGCCAGGGGCACGTCGCGCAGCAGGCTGGGCACCATCACCGTCTGGTCCATGTTGTTCACCGCGCCGATGAAGCGGTTCATGGCGTTAAAAAGCGAGTGCTTCTGGTTGTAGGTGTCGCAGATCTGCATCATGGTGGCCGCGCGGGCGCCGGGGCACAGGGACGCAGGGGCACGGGGTGGCCGGCCGGGGCGACGGGCTGCCCGCCCTCACGCGCTCTCCGAGGCCCGCGCCGGGGGCCTGGCTAGAGCCGGTGCGCGGGGATCCCCGGCTCCTGCTCCACCCTCTCCAACTCTCCTCTCGCTCGCAGCCGGGCCCTGCGGGACACTCGGCGGCTCGGAGCTCGGGCACCCGGAAGCTCGCGATGGCGGCGCGTGGTCCGCAGGTCGAGCCCTGGCCTGGCTGGGGGACGGGAACGAAAGAGATTACCCACCCGGCGAGGGTGCCCGGCGGCCCCGCCCGCGCACAGCGCCCTCCGCGGGGCCGGCTCGCCCGGGACGGCGCCCCGCGGGCTCCCGCAACCCGGCGCTCCCCCCGCAGCCCCGCGGTCGCCCCTCCTCGCCCGCCGAGGCCGCGGAGAGAAGGAAGGGGTGCTCCCCACCCCCGTCCCCCTCGGAGAAGCCTGCGTCCCGGCACCCACGCTGAGCGGACAGGGATGGGGCAGGGGCACCCACCTCCTGCTGCGCCTCGAGATCCCCTGCCGCCGGGGGAGCTCAGCGTTCCCGCTGCTGGCGGCTGCTGCCTGAGGGCGCTGCTGCGGTCAGTGGCCGGACTGTGACTGCGGGCGGCTGTGGTGGCGTCGGCCCCCTACCCATCCCAGGTGCTCAATTTATAGAGCCCCGGAAAGGTGTCGCCGGCGCTCAAGGGCCACCCCCGGAGTCTCCTCCTCCCGCCTCCCCGGCAGCGCCAAGATAAAAGGCCCGGGCCGGGATGACCGCGAGTAACACTCTCCTGGCCCCTTCTACAGCGAGGGCGGGGCGCGCCGGGCCAGCTCCGCCTCTCGCCTGATACCCGGCGGAGGGAGGGCGCCTTGGCCGGGCCGGGCCGGGCCGGGCAGGGCCGGGCAGGGCGGAGGAGGGATGGAGCAGCCGCACCCCGCCAGCCCCGAGAGCCGAGCAGGCCCGTTGGGGGAGGGCCGGACACCGAGCGGGGAAAGATGCTGGCGTCCGGACCGGCCAGAAGGCGGGCTGGCGGGCTGGCGTGCTGGTTCGGGTGGGCCTGGCACAGGCTCCCGGAGTGGGATGACCGCAATGCACCCTGGTTGCAAACGGAGCCCCCAACCCTGAACAGACAGTGGCCGCGGCCCAGAAACTACCATCCTGGTTTATTATTAGCCGTCGAGGGGCCGGGGGAGGGGGGGGGGGGACCAGCAGCAGCCGCAACTCCATCTCAGGGCTCTTATGTAAGAAGGATGGCTGGGCATGCCTGGTGCACGTGGACGCGTGGTATTCGGCCGTGGCCCTGGCCTGGGCCAGCTGCTGGGGGAAGGGAGCCTCGGAGCCTTTTGCCTGCGTCCAGGCTGGGTCTTTCTCAATCTTTTCTGTAACAGCTGTTGCCAGAGATGAAGAGCAACCCGCCGTCTGATGTGCACATTTCCCCAAGAGATCAGATGTGCCAATGGGGAGAAGTCGCCAAATTCCTGACTTTTGTCCAAGTCCTGCTGCTCAGAGATGCTGGCGAACCCTGGCCATGTGGCCTTTAGCTGCCAAAGGGCCAGGAGAGGGTGACCATAGTTAGACCCGGTGTTGGGTGTCTTTCATCATTTAGCGGAAAAGCTGGGAGACATATGTATATTTGGGGGGGGGGTGGAGTTTGAAATGTTCCTTTCCAAAGATAATTCTTAAAACACAGGGTCATTGAATAGGGCCAAAGCCATGTACTGAATCTTTGAATTTAATTTTTAAGAGCATTGCACCTTAAATTTCACTTTGGGACTCCAGACCACAGCCTGTTTTCATGTATTTTTGCTTCACCATCTCACTTCCCTTGTCATGTCCTTCACTGGCCCCTCTTCTCCAATAATCCTACAGAAAACAGGACTCAAGTTTCTAGCTTCATTTTATTTTTTAAAGATTTTATTTATTTATTTAACAAAGAGAGAGAGACAGCTAGAGAGGGAACAGGAGCAGAGGAAGTGGGAGAGGGAGAAGCAGGCTTCCCTGCTGAGCAAGGAGCCCCACATGGGGCTTGATCTCAGGACCCCTGGATCATGACCTGAGCAGAACAGATGCTTAAAGACTGAGCCACCCAGGCACCTCTCAAGTTTCTAATTTTAAATTGTTTTTCTCTAAAACCTTTCAGGGGTGTTTTTACTACATTGTTTTCTCACGGGATAAAAAGTGCCAAAAGAAGAGAGAGGCACCTAATAAAGGAGTTTATTTCTTTCCCTATTTCTTTCACTTTAACTGTGTATATTTAATTTTTTTCCACAGCAAACAGTCAGACTTGGTGCAATGTGGACTCACCCGTGGACAACAGGACAGCAGTCAGTCACTTCTGGCGACTGAGCCTAGCCTGGGAACCTCCAGTTCCAGGCCTTATTAGCTCTGCCAGATCACGGCCCATGTTTTCCTATTGATAAAACTGGGATAACGCTACCTACCTGCTCACCTATCAGTCTTTGAGGGGAGTCAATGGAAAGAAAAATGCTGGGCAAAAATCATTATATAAATTTGAAGCATGAAGATAATCTCATCTTCCCATTTTCACCATGGAGACTTAGAAACTTTCCCATAGTCAGTTTCCTTATCGATAAAATGGAGCTTCTCCCAGGGGCTCTGCCCGTTTTTGGTTAAGGTTAAATAAGACAGTGAATGTAAAATTTATGTAAATTAGAAGCTACTTTCCAAAGATTAATTGTACTTACTGAAAGACCTCATCATAGCCAAGAGGTGTTTATGTGACAGTCAGAAACTTTAAAAACGTGTAAATGGGCTATGATGAGCCACAGACCCTTTCCCCAAGTGATTAGGCAACAGAAGAGTACAAAAATCGGTTTTAAATCTTTACAACCAGTGAGATACAAAGAGCGTTGCAAGAGGACAACTCGAGAAAAACACACATCCAGTTTCCAGTAGGTGATCCTCTCACTAATTAAAACACATTTGTCCCCCATTACAGATCCTCTTGATATTTTAAGTGCTTTTGCCTCTGGATGACAACTTGGTATTCAGATTGAATTAATTAAAAGCTGGAATCTCGCCTCTTTTTGTCTTGGTCCCAGTTTCAACACGGTGTGATAATAACTTGCAGCAAACGCAACTCCAGGTGATCTAGCAAAGGGATCCCAGCAAAAAGGCCCAGGTTGGAAGAAAGCCCATGAAGCCCTCTTTTTGGCCTCCACCCATCTCCCCCACCCCCCACCCTCCACCCCAGATCCGTTTCCTTCCTTCCTCTAGTCTCGAGGTCCCTCTCCATCCTCCAGTTCTTGGCTTCTGGCCCCTGCTCTTTCACGATTCTTAAGGACCGTTGAAGGAGGTGGCTCGTGCACCTGCCTGCAAAACTTCCCAACCCGGGCCTCCTCAGCTCCTGGGTGCCCGCGCAACTACTCACGCCCACCGAGTAACTCCGGAACGAAAAAGTCCCCGGGCCAGGGCTCCGGGCCCTTAGAATCACCCCACTACCGCCCCTCCAGCTTCAGCCAATCAGATGCCGTCTGAGCATGTTATGCAAATAAACCTTCGCGCCCCAGCCAGTCAGAAGCCAGAGCCCCCTCCCCCCAGCGTCCTCTTTCACCCCTGTCGCGCCCAAGTGGCGGCCGCGTCCCTGGCAACTGGCGCGCAGTCAATTTTCCCTCACACGCGGCTGGGAAAAAAAAAAAAAAGGTTCCCTGGGGTCACTTGGGAGCGGAGCGGGCGGGCCCCGGCCTGGCCCCGGCCTGGCCCGAGGCGGCTAGCCTCTCTGGTTGCCCCGGGCACTCTCCCAAACCGAGATCTGGACCTGTCTGGAGATGCCGAGCCACCTGCCCAGGCTTCATTTTGCCGGAAAACAAAGTAAGTAGTCCGAGAGCAAACAACTTTTGAGTACTTAGTGTCGGCCAACAGGCCCGAGGCTGGCGGCCCCCGGCCTCGGCCTCCCGCCCAAGGCGCTGAAGTCTCTGTGAAAGCCTTGTCTGGGGTCTGGCGCCCACCCCGGCTTCTTGGTCCACGGCTCCGACTGTGGAGCCCTGAAGTTCCGGTTCTTAATTCGCATTTTACCTCCTAACCTCAGCAACCGGGAAATCATGCGTTGCTGGCCCGTCTCCCAAAAAGTGTCCGCAAATTACCCCTACCACTGTGTCCTTTGAACAGTTGGAAATGGCGGCATTGTAATTGACCAGAAATTCACAAAGGAAAGAGAGATCAAGGGTCAACTGGTCACAGAAGGCAGATGAGAGAAATAAGAGGTTCAGCCTAGAGGTGGAGAGAAGGTGGTGTAAGTGGCTGTGGGGCTAGAAACCAGCCCAAGTCAAGGGAGTGGAGATTCTGGATTATTCTGAGGCAGAACTTAGAAGGAAGCGCTTCGTGCAAAGTGTGCAAGAAACAGGACAGTCAGACCCTTGTTCAAGGGCACGGCCTCCCACCTTCCACTTACGCTGAAATCGCTCCCAACATCCCCACCAAGCGGCCGCCCCGACCCACGTTCTCGTCATTCTCATCCCCAGGTACTAGTTGTCCCTCCTTGGAGCCCTCCTGGAGGCCACGCAGCACGCCATCCCATAGCTGAAGGTAAACGCTGTCTCCCTTGAATCCGTTCTTCTTCCAGCCACCTATTCCCAGTTGCTACCGAGGTTCTTCGGTATCGTTTCCTAGGCGCTCATCCATCCTGATCAGTCTTTGCAAGTAGCTCCGGTCTGCTTGTAAGTGTGGTACCTGGGATCCATCCCAAGCGCCATCTCCCCCAGGACCCAACAGAGTGGCGGGGCCTCCTATTTTACTGTAAATGGCAACTTTCTAGGTCATCGCTATTGCACACAAGTGCCTGGAACTTAGACTTGTTAATGCATTTGAACTCTACAACAACCCCGAGAAGAAAGTAAGGATCAGAGAGTTTAAGTGGCCAAAGTAACAGAACTGGGATTTGACCTAGTTTTCCGCTGCTAGAACTAATGTTCCTTCCACACTATCCAACACATACCTATTTCCTTACAAGGCCACCTAACAATTTCATGGACTTCTTTTAACAGCTACCTCCATATGCTGCTGGTTAACAAAATTCTGTGTATCTCATTCTTGAGCAGGTCAGATCTTTTTGGACCAAAGCACAGAATCTTGTATGTATCCTACTTAAACTTTATTTCATTAGATTCGGTTCATTTCTCCAGCCTGTTTCAATATTTTAGGTCCTAATTTTTGGCTCTAATGTATTCAGGTCTTACCCATACGTTTGATAACTATTCTATATATTCATCCACATTATTGATCATAGGCAAAAGGCAGCACTCGGTAAAGGGCAAAGTGCCGTGGAACATTTGGAAAGCTCCTTCGGCTTGATATCAGTCCATTAATTAGCACCTTTTGGCGTATGTTGTTTCAGCCAGCTATGAATCATATTAATTGTACAATCATCCAGCCTACATAAAATTTTTTCTTGACTACAGAATATTATGAGCGACCTTGCTAAATGCCTTGCTCAAGTCCCAAGTTAATGGCTGTTTTTTTTTTTTTCTTCTGGGGTCAGGAAGCAGGGTATTTTTTGTCATCTGCTATGGAGAAACCACAGTCACATGGTACAAATGTGGCAGAAATAGCACCACAGTATTCTGAGTTAAAATTGGGAGGGGGAGGGAGTAATCTCATTGTCATTGTCATTATAGGATATGCCATCACAAAGATTTAGTTGGGAGAAGGCTAAAACCCAGGAACAGGACAGGAGTGAGTCCGTTGGCCTCAAACTTTAAGCTTCCAGGTTCTGGCACGTCTGAATATGTTGGAGTTAGCACTTTGTCAAATCTCATTTTAAAACAGCCTCTTTAGCTTTGAATCCAGGAGGAGTAAAGCACAGAAAAAGTCGAAAATACCAAAGACTACCTTTCGTTAGGTTCTCAGCATTTCTCTATCTTTGGCAACTTTATATAGAAAATACATCATTTAATTTGAGTATGGTAGATGAGAAAAGTACAAGACCCATTATAGGTTTGCTTACTTACCTTATAGGGGCATCTCAATTTGGTTATTCCTGGGGCTCTAACAATTCCCAGGCGTCCTGGCACCACCAGCATAAGGGGACATGGGCAAGGGGAATAACTCAGGAGAGAGCATTTGACTGCAGAGCACAAAAGGAACCGTGGCAGCGTTCTTCCTTCACTCTATCCTGTGTATCTACTGGGTTAAATTATGAAATTAGATTCAGACTTTATAGCTTGTAATGCTAAATTAACATAGGAAGAGAAAATGTAGGTATCAATATTTCATGTGTTCAAGTCCTAGCCCGAGGGACACACACACACATATATATGTGTGTATATGTATATATATATTTTCCATTTTACTGTTGTATGTATATAACCTAATGTATGTTTATATATAAAAGTTATATATATCACTTACACACACACACACCCTTTTATTGAAGCTACGATGTCATGAATACAATGCTATCTGATAGAACATTTCAAGAGCTCCCCACCATAGATTACTCTTTTAACCCTAATAATAAAAGAAATTGGGCCTAGATGAGGTACATTGGGGTTGAGCTGAATTCACCTATATCATATCAAGTCTGGACAGAGCACTTAGTCTAATCTAATGAGCAAGGAGAAAAGAATAGTGTGGCAAACTAAAGCCAAAAAAAAAACAATAGTCTGCAAGAGATATGTTTGGAAGCAAATATAATCCACAATTCCCTCTAGCTATAGAAGGAGGTAAGAAGAGGAAAAATAATAAACCACTGGGAAGATTTAAAAAAGGAATTTGCAGAGCAAAGGAAACAAAATTTGAACAACAGCAGCAACAAAATACCTACCAACCAACCAAATAGGTGGAGAGTTAATAAATGGACTAGAAACAAAAGAGCCATGACGGAATGTTAAATTACTGCCAGAGAGTGAAGGGTTCAGATCATCACAGAGAAAAACCACAAAGAGTTAACGGAAATGTTGGGTCTAGACAGCAGAGACAACACATGGATGTAATTGATGTCACGAATACATGAACTAGAAAACAATTCAGACATGATAGAGAAAATTGTCCTTAATAAAATGTGTTCATCTGTAGATTTAATAGGCACACTGTATAACAGGTAAAATTATTCAGAAAAGCTGATGTTGAAAAACAAGCTAGTTATATGTTTCAACTTCACGGAAGAAGAAAAAGTCTTCAAGGATCCAAGTAGGAAAAGAAGTCACCAGGAAGACTGTGGTTGCGGGGGAGGATAGCGTCAAGCTGGCTTTACAGAAACATTCAACAACAGGAGACGGTGGACCTATAAAAAAGAACATGTGAGGGGTGGCTCAGTGGGTTAAGCCTCTCCCTTCGGCTCAGATCATGATCTCAGGGTCCTGGGATCCAGCCCCCACATCGGGCTCTCTGCTCAGCGGGGAGCCTGCTTCCCCTCTCTCTCTGCCTGCCTCTCTGCCTACTTGTGGCCTCTCTGTCAAATAAATAAATAAAAATCTTAAAAAAAAAAGAATATGTGAGTCAAGAATCTTATATGACTCAAGTAAAAACAATAGAATTCTCAAACATGAACTCAGAGCTTTTCTTGAAAAAAAATTACTCAGGGATAAAATTCTGCCAACAAAAAAATGAATCAAAAGAAAAAAATGCAGGAACAAAGAAGCCCTGATGAAGAGATTCATGGTGAGCTTCAATCCATTGAAATACAGAAGGAAGATTAAACTGTGGGTAGGATGGTTGCAGAACAGAATAAATATTTTACACACCTACAATGTGAAAATAATGCAAGCATTAAAATTGGAAGATGGGAGAATGGAGTAGCAGAGGCAATCAGCTCTCATTGCGGTCGGTCAGTCAATGAAATCTGAAAGCAAATTACGGCATTTACGAAATGAAGACACCAACATCTTAATAATTCTCAAACAATTTTTTCTCCACTTAGAGGAGTCCTTGAGGAACTAATGTTTTCTATAGCAAAAAATCTGTTTCTAAAGTTCAGTATTTCTTTCCACGTCGCGTTAGTTACTACTGACAATTCAAGTAAAATTAATTTTAACATTTCATTTAAAGTAGCATGTAAACTAATGTTCTATTTCTTCATTTGAGTACTAGATGCTACTTACATAGGTGTGTTCGATTTGTTAAACCGACATTTACATTCGAAAACTTTTCTTCACGCCTGTTATACTTGAATAATTGTTTGGAAATTCCGTTTATATAAACTGTACCGGTAGTTTGTCAACAGTCTGATCTGGCGAGCTGGTCTGGAATTAAATGCTCTCAGTACTGTTTTGGTAAAAACATTTGTGAACCCAAATATCATGTGGGAGTAGGAAAACAATACGCCATCTGAACCCTCGACCCTTAGGGCAGAAACTACTGCTCTTGTTCTCTGTTCCTGTCAACTGCGGTTCAAGGAGTCCAGTGTTGGGGGTTCCCAAGTCTTGGTCTCGGAGAGATGATATTCTCAGAGGTGATTCCATTAAAACAGCATTTTTGTATAAACTCCCTAAATACTGTTTCTCAAAGTGCCTTCACACAGCATATTTATGCATGGGTATCTGCTTCTGTCATGCTGTTCTTTGTTATGTGTCTATTACAGATGATTCATAAAACTAGAAACCCAGTGTCAACCATTCTGTCTGTGAAGGCTGCATTTCTTCAACCCTAAAGGTAAACAAGTTCGCCTGAGTGGAGTTCTGAGAGTCTCCTGTGTACTCATCTACACTCCGAACCTGGCCAGAGGAATAGATTATGTGTCCATAGCTCATATTGTCTATCACACTGATGCGCAAAGGTAATCCTTGCCAGTTTGGCCTGCAAAGTTTGGATTTTAGGTCAGCATTGGTCCTGGGCAGTCTGAAATCCAACTGGGGCACGTGGTCAGTTTCCTTTTCTCCTAAACGGCTTCATGATTAGTAGAAATTTGGAAATAAACTCATGTTTATTTCCATTAATGAGCACCTTGAACTTTGTTATAATTACTGCTTTGTTCCTAGAAAAACATTAAACAAGGAAACATATGTTTTTCAACTTTAAGACACAGTGTCTTGTATAATTTCATTTTGTACAAAGCGGGTGATTACCTTGTGTGGGATTATAAAGTGGATGTTTGTGGCGTAGAGTTCAGCCGGCAGTATTTGTCACAACTGTTTATTTGGCGCTACACAGTGTTTCTAGAAATGACTTCCTTGGTTTCTGCTGAATGGACTTAAATATCATTTCAATCCTGATTTAAAATATTAGCAAATGTTAGGTGAAAATGCTGTAGTGGTTCGCATAGTGATTAGATTTGGGGTTTTAGAAAAAAAAAAAAAACAACCTCGATTTACATAACAAAACATCCCCTCCGTAAGAGAAAACCACGTGGCTAGGTGTTAAAACATCTCTTTCCTGTTTAGTCTCCTTCAGTAGGAGATTCCCTTAATCATTCGGCTTTAGATTCGGAATTGAGAATATTCTAAATTGAAGATTCTTGGAGTCTGTCAAATATTCAATTAAGACATCGTAAGCGCGGGTTTAGTGTTTGTTCATTCCAAGCTATTTTTTCCGTTTAGTTTTAGACAGCACATTCACCTTTGTTAGATCTAGGCTGAAGCAAATTGGATGCCTTTAAGAACGGCCAGTTCAGCTGCTTTTATAAATGTTGTTCTTGACCTACTATAGGAACCACGCCTTTTGTACGTTCAACCAAGTACTTCGCATTTCTTTGTTCTGTTTGTGTTATTCCTCCATGACTGGAAAATAGTTCCTGGATTATTACCACCTAACATCATGTTTATTCAGATTTCTATTGTTTTATTTATTCAAGCAAAGGCATAAGTTTGCCTTCCTTCTAGAATACAATCCTTGACCTATGTTCCCAGATAGAAAACAGTCTCCTTCCCTCCTCTCCTCTCTTCTCTCTCTCCCCCCAACAAAAGGGCCAGAAATTGGAATGGGAGAAATGCTTAATGGGAAGGTGATGTTCTCCCAAATCCCTAACCACATTGGAATCCTTCTGTAATTCATTCAGAAAATGTAAGGGCATGGGGAGGTCAAGTTCACCTGCAAGATACTGTATAAGGTGACGTAATAAATTAACAAAACAGAAAAAACAAACCCACCGCACATTGCAAAGAAAGTGATTAATTCACAAATTATGACTGCATTCTCATAAAGACCCTAGAAACATCTGAGTAAATTTGTGTTCTAATACAAAATTAGGTAGAAATAAGTTTTCTCTAACACACATCCTATTTAATTGAGGGGGTGGCAGGCCGCATCAGGTAGTGGAAAGAGCCAAGTCTCTGGACTCAGACCTGTCCTCCCTGCTCCTTCCCCACACACGCCCCAAACCCAGGGTGCAAATCACCCCTCTGCCATTTCCAACCTCCTGAGCTCAGGGAAGGCACAAAGGCTCAGTTTCCTCATCTTGCAGAGTTAATGGACGGAGTAAGACGAGGTATGCACATAGAGAGTACCAGGCATCCTGCCAGTGGTAAGTGTATCACCAGCTGTGGTCCATTTCCACTGTGTATTGCATGTGTGTATCAGGAGGCCATACATGAGAATTATGAATGTATTCTCAATCCCCAGATCATGTCTTCCTTCCTTTCAAGCAAATTTCCTGTAATTTGATCATTGAATATGTTTTCTCCTCTGGGATTTTGAATCTCTTCTTCTGGAGTTTATTGTATGTTTTTGTCTCTGTTTCAGAGCTGTCACTTTTTTAAAATCTAGTTTCATTTATTTGTCCTTTTTCAAGTCCTATTGAATAGTCTCTCCAAGCCTATCTCCCTACTACTCACTCCTGATATCAGTAATATCTAGTCTACTTTTTGTCTTTCATATATGGGTTTGTTTTTTTTTAACAATCCGAAATACTTCCTTTAAAAAAAGATTTTTGGAAAATCATGGTGAATATATTTGCAATGACATGGATGGAACTAGAGGGTGTTATGCTAAGTGAAACAAGTCAATCAGAGAAAGGCAATTATCATGTGATCTCACTGATAGGAGGAATTTGAGAAACAAGACAGAGGATCATAGGGGAAGGGAGGGAAAAATGAAATAAGACGATACCAGAGAGGGAGACAAACCATGAGAGACTCTTAATCTCAGGAAACAAACTGAGGGTTGCTGGAGAAGAGAGGGTGGGAGGGATTGGGTGGCTGGGTGATGGACATTGGGGAGGGCATGTGCTATGGTGAGTGCTGTGAATTGTGTAAGACTGATGAATCACAGACCTGTACCCCTGAAACAAATAATACATTACATGTTAATAAAAGCCCCCCCAAAAATCATGGCGAATATGCCAATATTTGATCAAATTGG
>CM053612.1:74362523-74497315 GCA_028646535.1 Procyon lotor
TGGCTATTCGTTGTCTTTTCTGGTTCCATATAAATTTTAGGATTTTTTTTCTTGATTTAACCAGAATCGCTATTGTGTATCACATTGTCCACCATTTGATAGCAAATTTTTTCAAATGGAAATTTCTAGTTATTTTTCTCTTAAACCCAAATCTATAAATTATTGTTAAGGAATTTTATATAGATTGAATGACTACTACCAGCGTTTACTTCTTTAATGAACTTGATACATTCATTGCTTAAAGTGGAAGTTTGACTGAAGTCATTTGTAAAATGTACATTTTGTAATGTAAATGTAAATGTAAATGTAAATGTAAAATGCACATTTGTTATGTGCAAATTATTTTTTCTTTGATAACAAATTCAGTCTCTTTAAATTTCTTTCTCTTTCTCTTTCTCCTCCTTCTTGACCAGCAAATCAAAAAGAGGGCAGAGGTAATAGAAATAAATTATCAGAGGATTATGAACATTTTGAAAAATAGAATGAGTTGGAAAAGATCTGTGTGAATGATGACCTGAAAGAAAACCAGAACGTTCTTTCTCAGCTAAGAGTGTTTTACATTAAGACAGGTGTTTATTCATCTCAGCACACAGGTCAGACTATGGTTTAAAAAATATTCCACCATTTAATGCAATCAATTAACATCAGTTAAAATTGTCACAAAATCCTATCTTACAGCATCAGAGCTCTTGATGGAACCCATCGTGATGTTAAGGTTCAGATTTAAGGAACCCATGTCGCTCCTGTGATTTGCGTGAGAGTGTGAGCGTGTCACATGGTCACCTATCAAATGGGGACTGGATTGAAATAGTCTGCTTGATATGTGATGTAGTCAAACTTTATGTAATACCGAGTTCTAAAACTGCAATCAACTGGCAATTAGGGTATGTCGGCAGGAGGACTGAACCTACCTAGCTCAGTGCTTAGAATGGTCAAACATGCTGAGTTAATGAGGCAATGTTTGGATGAGGCATGGATCAGTTTTTGAAGACATTAATGTTGGCCTGTTGCCTTCCACACTTCTGGCTCCTCATTTACAAAGAGAGGGTAACATTGATTTTGGAAGTGCTTCAGGAAGTCCTAGGTCGCAGCTGGTATGTGTTTTGTGGGGTGTGTCGGGACGGTCATAGTGACAGGGCACCTTCTCCGTTCCATTTACATTTGGGACCCGAAAAGCAGGGACAAGGGCTTCAAAGAACCTGGGAAATCAAAGAGCTAACAGCTTCTTGGTGGTTCAGGGCGCTCGGGTCTTATGACATTTTCCATATCCGCTCGCTAACATAAGAAATGTCACAACGTACCAGTAGCTCACCAGTCTCTCGTTCTGTATGGGAAGGTGACACGTCTCCTCTGTGAGGATGGGGCCGTCTGCATTCATGACATCATCTTTGGAAGTTAGGGATGTAACTTGAACCTGCCTAATTTGCCCTTAGTGAACTGCTAAGGTTCTGTGATCCACGAAGTGATCCAAATTCTCCTTGAGCATGTTCACCTTCCCATCCCGCCCAGCTTTGCAGGTGTAATGGAGTCCCTGAGCGTACTAGACACTGCATAAACAGTTTCTTCCTGTTTGTTCTCAAACCAGAGCCCGTAAGTTTTAGGGTACACTGTACATTCTAGACTTATTACCAATAAGCTCACATGAGTGCTGGCCATACCTTCTTGGTGTCTTCTTGTTGATCCCATCCCCTCTATCTTAGGGGAGGATCGTTGTACAAAGGAATTAAGGTATTTCAATACTTCGGCCTGTAAGCCCAAATGAAATACACCCGTGTTTTTGCCATTCTGAAAATTCTTTCAGAACAAAAGCTTTTCAGTGTTAGATTTTGGAAACTCCCAACTCCCTTCAGCAGGCTAGTTCTGCGACAAAGAAAAAGATTTGGTATGCAAACACTCCTAGCCAGAGCACATACAGACTTTCATAATTCACTCAGATATACCAGTCTAACCCTCAATATGTGATAAAAATTGATTATCCATTTAAAGTTGTTTCATGGTCCATGCATGTGTTTCCACTAGTGTTTTAAGTGGCTTTACACAGAGTGAAATAGCATTACTTAAACAGTAAAGTATAAACATAATATGGCTCGTTTATTAAGGTCCCAATGCTGCAGCTGGAAGGCATCCCAGGCAGTCCTGATGCATAGAAACCGTCAGTGTCCTTGGCTTCGTAAGCCGCTGAGACAATTGAGACACTTCGATGTGGTCTATGATGACCCTTCCCTCCTTCCTCTCTAGCAATAGACAAGACACTGTGCTTTTATCTTTCCTCCTAATCCAACTATCTCTTGTCAGTCGTGCATTGTTCACATGAGTTGCTTGGTAATAAGTGTTGCAGCTGAAATTTTAGAGTGGATTGGAATCCATTTCAATGTAAAAGCTTGGAATTGTCGTCTTTGTTGATGGTTGTCGTCAAAGGAGGGAGTGTGGTCAGGCAAAAAGGTCATGGCAAAAAGGGTAAAAAAAAAAGAGCCGGCTGCGTTTTGCATAAAATCCTAGTGAGTTTCCCCGAATCTGGTCTCTTCTGAACCTTGGCTGTGTCCAAAACACAAGGGATGACTGTCAGTGCCCGCCCCTAGACCCGGGACACAGCCCATCTCCGTGCAAGCCAACCGGATGGCCTCCAACTGACCGCATCTGTAGCTCTTTGCCATTGGGCTTCCTCTGGTCGCCAGAGCCCCCTTGGTTTACCCATAAGTCTGGCTGGCAGTGTTGGGGAGCCAACAACGGAAGTTGCCACCTGCCTCGGGCTCATCTGCACCGTAGATGAAATAGTTCTAAGATGGGATCTTTACTGTCCCCGCAAGTTCCCGGTGGAATCGAGCTGCAGTTTCCCACTGTGGTAACCTGCTCAATAACACATGCCTTATTGGACTTCTCCCCTTCCTTACTCCCCTGTCGTTACTTTCTGGAATGATCTCCCAAATAAACTCGCTCTCACGCTTTTGTCTCGAGGTCCAATTCTGAGAGAATCCAACCTTCAGTGATTTTTTTAAAAACTGTATGTTCTCTGGCTCAACCTCAGATCAACTGAATCCATATCTCAGGGGAGCGAGGCCTAGGAAACACAGATTTTTAACACATGCAAGTGATCCTCAGGTGTGGCTGGCTGGAAAACACTGAGAACCCCTTCAGCACAGTCCCTCTCTCCCCTTAGACTTAACAGTACCAAGGGAAGGCAGGAATGGCTTCTAGAACATGGCAGCCATCAGCGAAGTGGTACTCACAGCATTCAAGCATGGCTTCCCTCGCCTTCTTGCTGGCAATCCTGCAAACTCCAGGAAATTGTCAGTGGAGCTTAGAGGAGGGCAACCTGCCCTCGTCCTTTTAGACTTTCAGGAGTTCATTCTGTGTTTCATTCCCCACCTGGATGCCACAGGTTAAGCAGAAGGTTCAGAGCTGCCTACAGACCAAAATCGCTGGGATGTACTTAAAACCGGACTGCATATTTAGAATTTCCTCTGGTTGATCCCAAGCAAAAGGATGGTCTCCTGCTATGTCTTTCAAGACAAAAGTGCTTAGTGCTTAACAATGAAGAGTAATGCAAGCCGAGTTCTGGGGCCAGACCCTCCTTGTGCCCACTAATGCCTTTCAGTAGCGAGAAGGAAAAGCTAGCCAGAGCCTTCTCCACACCTGTGCCAAACCTGAGGTCATGAGGAATTGGTGTTCAGAACTCACCTGAGACCATTTATGGCTCCTCAGCTTGAAAGACTTAAGAATAATTTCGAGAAGTCAAAACAAAATTCCTTTGAAACCTAAAGAATGAAAACACACTTTCTGGGGAACCAAGTAGAAGGAACTGCGTGTATTTAACCCGGAAAAGATACTACTGATGGGGTAAGACTAAATTGTCATTGGACTGGGTCTTGAAAAATCAGTAGGCTTGTCTTATTTATTTATTTTTAGAGATTTTATTTATTTATTTGACAGAGAGAGACACAGTAAGAGAGGGAACACAGGGGGAGTGGGAGAGGGAGAAGCGGGCTTCCTGCCGAGCAGGGAGCCCGGTGCAGGGCTCGATCCCAGGACCCTGGGATCATGACCTGAGCTGAAGACAGAGGCTTAACGAATGAGCCCCCCAGGCTCAGTAGGCTTGTTTTAAGCATAACTTTTCTTTTCTTTTTCATTTTTTATTTAAGCATATATTTTAAATAGAGATTCATTTCTTTAATTCAACCCACGTCTTTGCATTTCTTTTTTTTTTAAGATTTTATTTATTTGTTTGACAGAGAGGAGGGGGATCAGAAGTAGGCAGAGAGTCAGGCAGAGAGAGAAGGGGAAGCAGGCTCCCCAATGAGCAGAGAGCCCCATGTGGGGCTCGATCCCAGGACCCTGAGATCATGACCTGAGCTGAAGGCAGAGGCTTTAACCAGAGGCTTTAACCAGAGGCTTAACCAGAGGCAGGTTCCTCACGTCTTTGCATTTCTAACACGGGCCTGGTGCTATGCCCGGCACAGGGGTCCCGAAGGTGAACCAAGTGCAACTCTGGCTTCTAATAGACCCCGTGTTGTGGAGTTTTGTAGGGAATAGGACCTGATAGAGTGCTACATTCCAGTAACGAATAGAGTATGATAAACCTTCAGAGGAGAGAATGGTTCATTAGGATAACGTCTGTAAGAAAAGGGATGCATAATTGCTTTTAAGCTAGAAAACACTAGAGAAATGTTATTAACAGCTATACCTGGGGAAGGAGCAGGGAGGCGCTTGAGGAAGATTCCAGGGAGAAAGAAACTTTTGTCCCGGGCCTTGAAGACCAGAAAGAAGGCTTTCAGCAGGCAAGGTGAGGAGCAAAGGCAGTCGGGGTCGTGGGCCCAAGGTGGGCAAAGCCTGGAAGCTCGTGTTGGGGCCAGTTGCTGACGGGCTGGCGGATTCTGCGCGGGCCAAACATTTTCTGTTCTCCCCAAGGCCACCACCCCCCTGTCCTGCTTCCGTTTACCTCTCTGCGGCATCCCAGACCTGTCTGTGAACTCGCAGGCCTCTCTTTCTCGGCACCTCCACATCTCTGGAGCTTTGGCCGCCTGTCCCTCGGAGATGAGATGCTCAGAAGCCCCATAAATGCAGCCCGCCCACTGATACCTCTGAGCCGAGCCTCCCTCTGCTCCTAGACCAGGCCCTCCCTCTGTCCCTGACCTCACCCGCCCCTGGTCTTTGTGAGTTCTGAGCTCTCCCTCGACCCTCCTCTGTCATCATAAGTCTTTCCTACTCCACCGATTTTTTTTTTTTTTTGCTTTTTCTTGAATTGCGTCCTCAAGTTGCCCCTACCTTCGACAACCCCCCTCCATACCCTTCCCTTTACCTCCCTTCTATGAAATGCTAGCCCATCTCCCTTCCTTTTTTCCCCAGTCTTCTAGAAGGCTTCAGTTATACCTCCTGCCTGTACTTCAATACCCACTCCCTCTGTAATTTCTTAGAACCCAATTCTGCTTCTTCACAACTGCCCTTTCCCTTCTACCCCCCCCCCCCCCCCGCTGCACGTGCTCTGAGCTCTACCAGGGACCCGCTGTGAGTTTTGAGTCCCCCTCCCAATTGGCTCTGCGTGCATCTCTCTGCTTTCTCCCTCAGCTTGGAGGGGTAGAATCCCCTCCTTCATTCACTGAACATCGATCGATGCTCTACCCGATCCCGCTTCTCTGCCTCATACACGAGTGAGACCTGTTTTTCCCTTAAGGGGCTCGCCCTGACACCGACTCTCAGGTCTTTGTGTTGGGATAACAGCCTGTGCCCGGGGCTCCCGGAATGCTGAACAGACAGTGATTCGGTGGGTCTAGGGCAGGAAGGAGCTTCGGGGAGGAGCCCAAAGGCGGTCGTAGCCTACCTAAGTGGCAGTGGAGACAGTCTTGCCATTAGCAGCAGTCTGGAAGGCAGGAGAGGAAACTGATTTGCGGACAGTGAGTTCCCACCTATCTGTGCCGAGAGTGAGAAGGCAGCTAGTTTACCCAGGAAGTCGAGGCAGACGGCTGGGCATTAAGATACAGACCAAAGACATTCGGAAGTCACCTGCTGATGAGCGCGGCTGACACCAAGAGGGAGGTGGGCTCACGGGGAGACAAGGCTGGATAAAAAGGAGAACCAGGGCGCAGCTTGGTGGTGAAGGCGAAAGCAAAGCTAGAGTTTCCCTGAAGGAGGGCTTCCTGCGTCCTCCACCCCATGCTCCATGTCATCCTGAGTCTGATGGGCTTGAAGCACAGATCTGTCTGGTCGCGCCCTTGCTCAGAAACCCTCAGTGGCTCCCAGGTTGCTCAAGATGGAACAAACAAGAGAAACTATCTCTGTAGCACAAGGCTCCTCAAGGTCTAACCCTGGGGTAGTTTACCTTGTCTATCACCACTCCGTGGCAGGGGCCATGCTGTGACCCAGCGGTTCTGGACCTTGAGCACACAGCAGACCCACATGGTGGGGGGCTTGCTGACACACGGATGGCCAGCCCCCACCCCCGAACTTTCTCACTCGGTAGTTCTGGGGTCGTGCCTGAGCGTTTGCGTTCCCAACAGTTTCCTAGCGACGCGACTGCTGCTGGCAGGACCCCATGCGAGGACCATGGAGGATTTAAGCCCCGCAGGCCCCCCTGACCAGGACAGGGGGCTCTGCCTCTGTGTCTTTGCAGATGATATTCCATGTCTGTAATTGCACCTTCTTCTCATTGCCCAAGGCTGTGTTCTAGAAAACTTCCTGGACCAATTCTCCTCGGTGGCTGTACATGATTCTTTTCTACCTTCCGCTAATAGGTATTCTGCCTCTCTGATAGGCAGGGACCCTGGTAGGTTTGATTTGCCAAGGCAATTCAGAGAACAATACTCCAGACTCAGCCCTGAGCCCCTACTGGATGGGGCCAGCCTCGCTATGTTGATGGGCTTGCTGCCCGCACCCCCCAACACGCCGGGACCCTGGGTGGTCCCAAGGCTTGCGGAATGGGGGAGGGGGAGGGGGGCAGCCGCTCTAACTGTGATGCTCTGGAGAAAGAACCATTCCGAGGCTGAGGTTGGCAGTCCCTTACCAGTGCATATGTCTTTTGTCCCCTTCTAGAACACAGATTTCTTAAATGCCAGAGTAGAACTCTCTTTGTATTCTGTGCTGCCCGCAACTGCCTTGAACGTGAGCAGTGCTTCTTGAATGAGTGAAATGAGAAACAGCGGCGTGTCCAATTTGTTATTGGCTTCTAAGTTTATTTAAACAGAAGAGGCCATGACAGATGACATCTGTGCCGTATACATTTGTCACATTTATGTCACATTTATGTTAACATGCAGCTTTTGAAAGTACATTTCTTAGTATCTCCATTATCTTCTGTTATCCTCCCATTTTTATCTGATCAATTAGGAGGTACCTTTTGACCACCTGGCCATCAGGCAAAGAGACATCTATTTACCTATTCGATAGAGCCTGGGAGCCTTGGACGATTCAAAATCGGGCATTTCTAAACGATGATTTAAAAAAATTAAGGTATTAACCTCATATAGAACTTTGTTTTCCAAAAATAAACATTTTTTTTTTAAAGGACAGCTCAGGGGATTTGGATTTTTTGGAAGACTTTTACACCAGGCTGCCTGCTCACCGCACGGTAACACAGCACCATTTTGCCATCTAGTGTCGCGGGGCAGTATTACCTGTGATAAGCGCCCCCGCAGGCTCCTTGAGCCTTTAGTAAAGCCTGCAAGTACGGCCGTGGGAGTCAAATAGATCTTAGAATCCCAAGGATCCCAGTTTCTTAAAACTCGGGCTTCTTTCTCATCCTTCCCTTCTCAAAGCCTCTGGTAAACAACCAAACTGAGCTAAATTCAGAACATATTGCAATTGTGTCCTTAGGACTCACCCACATGCATCTGCTGGGAGATTTCCTTCTGGGTGGCAGTGGATGGTAGAGAGGACAGCACCCGCGGAAGTGGGTCCAAGTCGCTCGGCTGTAGCAGTCATGGAATTGAGCATGGCTTTAGAAGCAAACCTCAGTTCAGGAGGGTACGTAGGTGCGGGTTACACAGACAGCATCCAGAGCAGTTACGACCAGGGTTCAAATCCTTTTTCTGCCATTTACAGCAGTGGGACCTCGGGGAAGCCATTTGGCCCCTCTGTACCTCAATTCCTGCATCTGTAAAATGGGCATGATAATACTTCCCAGTTGTATGGTTGTGGTTAGTATGAGTTCATAAGTGTAAAGCTATTGACTGTATAGTATAGTATTTGCTTGAATCCTCAGACTATGATTTAGTACTTCTTCTAAATTAAAGAAATTTAAGCAGATTTCTTAACTTCTTTGAGCCTCAATTTCATTATTTAGGGGGATGTAATACTTTTTGATTAGAATTGGTAGCATGCCTAGTGTACTTGCCACCCAGAGCAGATAGTTTTTAACCCTGTCTTCCCCTATATGACAAAATCTTTTCCCGTAAGAATCACAAAAGGAAACAAGTGATTCTAATAGCCAGCAAAGAAACACAGTAAAATGGTCCTTTCTTGAGCTTCCATTCCAGTAAAAATATAAAATAAAATAAAAATAAATATCATCATACCAAAAAGGAAAAAAGACATTGGAGCAGTATTTTTATCTGTATTCATATACTTTTTAAAGACGTGGACACTGGGACTCCTGGGTGGCTCAGTTGGTTTAGTGTCTTGACTTCAGCTCAGGTCATGATCCCAGGGTCCTGGGATTGAGTTCTGCATCGGCCTCCTTGCTCAGCAGGAGCCTGCTTCTCCCTCTCCCTGCCGCTCCCCCTGCTCGTGCTCTCTCTCAAATAAATAAGTAAAATCTTAAAAATAAATAAATAAATAAAGACGGGAAACCACATGAAGAAATATACCCACTAGAGTGAACGCCATGTGGTTCAAAGGATGATTTGTACCTAGAATGGCAGGTTGAAGCATCGTAAGTTCTGTTTCTTTGTTTTCACCGTCACTGTGCTATCTGTGCGTTTCCGATCTACTATTTGAAAGCAGGAATGTAGCCTCACTAGGACTAGGGACCCAAACTGCACCCAAAGTGAGCGCAGATGATTTCCTACCAATGCGAACTTACTGTAGAAGCCAATGTGTGCGTGGCTGAGTCCACTGGTGTCAGCGGTCTACTGTGTCCTGGGGGGGGGGGGGTCCCCTGCATCGTCTTCATGCAGAAAACAGTCTTTATTAAAGGGCAAGTAATGCAAATGTGCTTGTTCGAAACTCACATATATAGCATTTAAAATTCAACAGAGACCTTGGGAATTTTAGAACTGAACCCAATACGATATTTGGGGGGTGAGGGGATGAGTATTATGACTGACGTTCCGAATTACAGGCACATGTTGATAATAAGAGGTACGGATTTGTAGTAGGTTTTATTATTGTTTAGAATTTGCCCACCAACGGTGCATCCTCCTACTGCCTGCACCCGGGGCCCACTGCACCCACCATCCTGCCCTTGGTACCCATTGCCTGCGAGAGTTCAATGAGAAAGGCTGCCAGGGAAATTCACTCAATAGTAAATATTCGATATATGCAATATTCTTCCTTGAGTTATCTCCTCTATCCTCCAGGATGCCCAGAGAAATGATTTCGAGCCTTCAGGTGACTGGCGAATGACAAGGTAATCAACAGCTGCAGTGTCCTATGGTGCTTGATGATAAATAATCAACAGCTTCGGCCTTCCTTGGGAAACCTGGGTTTTCTTTGGATTTCCCCGCAAGACAGCTCTCCACACCAAAAGACCAGAGCTGGGCTGAGTTGTCTTGGCAGTCGGGTGTGGAGGTACCACTGCAGGGTTTGGCCCACAAGCCTGCCCATTTGCCTGTCTGCTCTCAGATGTAGCCCCAGCCCTGCATCTCCTTCACTCGGTACGACGAGGTGCTCCATTTCCCCGGCTTCTGGGCTGGTTAGGCCAATGGGAGGACCAGACAGAGACTGGAGGGGAGGATCCTGGCCTCATTGCCTCTGCCAGTGCCTGCCGTGGCTCGCTCTCCCACTGAGACAAGTGTGCCGAAGAGTTAGTGAAGCTTAAGGTCCAGGGCCCCTCACTGACACAGGCCCCTTCCAATCCCCTGTGTGTATAATTTGTTAACAGCTTTTTTGAAAGATAATTTGCAAACCATAAAATCACCCATTATAAGAATATGGTTCAGTGGTTTGTAGCTAATGTATCGAGCTGTGCAGCCATCACCACGATCCGATTTTAGAATGCTTCCCTGGGCCCCCAGAAGTTCCCTCTGGTCTTTGCAGTCAGTCTTGCCTCCCAAGCCCGGGGCCCGGTAACCACGAATCTACTTACTCTTTCTAGAATTTGCCCATCCCGGACATTTCATATCTATGGAATCGCATAGTAAGTGGTCCTCTGTGATTGGTTTCCTTCACTGAGCATCATGTTTTAGGGGCTTATCCACACCGTAGCATGAATCAATAGTTTTTTACTTTCTTATTGCCAAGTAGTGTTCCATCGTATGGGCAGTCCTCATTTCCTTTATTCATTGACCAGTTGCTGGGCCTGAGTGTAATCTTGTTTGTAACTTTGCATTCTTTATCTTAAAAAGGGTTCCCCAGATTGTCTAAGCTTTGGGCCCCCAGATCCTAGAGCTGCCTCTCTCTGCCTGTATGGTTACAGTCCTGTGGCAGGAGGCCTTGAAGCGGTCCCCCCGCTCCCTCACGATCGAGCCTCCCAGTCCTCATGCCCTTTGTAGTCCCTTCTTGAGTGTGGGTTGCCCCAAGTGGTTCCCTTCTAATGAATAGAATATGGCTAATATTGGGATGTCACTTCCAAGATTAGATCACAAAAAGCCTGACTTCCATCCTGCTCTCCCTTTCTCGTATTCTCTCTCTCTCTCTCTCTCTCTCTCTCTCTCTCTCTCTAGCTCTCTCTTTCCCTTAGAGCTCTTGCTCTACAGGGAGAGAGTGCCATATTGTGAATGGCCCTATGGGCAGGCCCACGTAGCAAGGAACTGATGTCTTCAACTGACAGCCAGCGAAGAACTGGAGGCCCGTCAACATCCATATGAACGAGCTGGGAAGCAGAGATCCTTTCCAGTCGGGCCTTGAGATGACCCCAGCCCCAACTGAAACCTTGATCGCAACCTCAAGGGAGACCCCAAACCAGAACCGCCCAACTAAGTTGCTCCCACATTCTCGAGCGGCAGAAACCGTGAGGTAAGGTTTGTTGTTGGCCTCTGTTCAGTTTGGGGGCTGACGTGTTAGTCACCTACAGACAGATGTAAGCCCCCGCCGGCAGCCTCAGCCCGTCTCTAGCTCGGGCCACATGAGCACGGCTTCTGCTGTCTGCTACCGCCAACCGCTCCCACGGCCTCCTCGTCCCAAGGTAGTGGTGCCTCCCCGCCTCGGCTAACGCCTGCGTTGCCCATGGGCCCTTCCTTGACTTCTTACCCTCCTCTGACCCGTGTAACCAGCTCCTGGTGTTACCCCCCTGTGTTTTAAGCACCAAGAGTTTCTGTTTCCAGCATTGCAGGGTAAAGCAGTTCATCTTCCGTGACACGTAGCCTCACTTGAGCCTTCACAAGTCTGTTTAGAGAAAGAAAAAAATTAGCGTGGGACCAAGAGTCTGGTAGGTCCTAGAATCAGTCCTCATGGATAAAATAGGTTAAGACAGAAAGCCACCCGCTGAGCTACCAGATCGTGCACAACAGTTCTAAAAGGTGATGACAGGGTGACCGAGCAGCCGTCCTCACCATTCGGGTCCTCGGTGAGCATTTGGGAGCAGGGACAAGGGGGGAGGTGAGCGAGAGTGGGTATTCTCCAGTGGCCGCAGCTGCCGTCCTGGGGGCTCCTCTTGGCTGAGTCTCCCTGGGACCACGCAGAGAGAGGGGGCATCTAAGGCTGCTCGAGGGGCAGACGTGATCCTCAGCAGAGGGCCAAGCCCGCTTCCTCTGGGGCTTGGGCAGTCTCTCTGAGGGCTCTGTACTGCTTAGGTCAGAGCCCGGCTGCTCTGGGAACGGAGTTCAGCCCCTGGCACGGTGAAGAAGTTTCTACAGACTGCTTGAGGGCTGGTGCACCAGCAGACATGATGTATTCTTTTCCCTGCTGGACCAAGTAGCTGCTCTTTCCCAGCCTGACCTGGGAAAAGAGAAAAGGAGCCTCTGGGTTTGGTTCCTCATCTTTCAGTCTCTTGCTTGGTTGGGGGCAGGGGCTGTCAGCTGGGGAACTGTTTTCCTCGGACATTGTTTCTGCTTCCAGCCCCCACGCGGTTACTGCCTCTGGTACGTGGGGCCATGGAGTAAACGGAGCTGCAGAGATTAGCCCCTGGCATCTTTTGACCCCTTAGGGGCTCACTGTCCTGTGCAACCGGCTCTCATTCTTCATTACCCCCTGTAGCCCATGATTCTCTCTCCCCTGCTTCTGGCAACTTCTCCCTTTCTCCTCTGTTATTTCCTGGACCAGCACCTTCAAACACACCGCCCAGCCCCGACGGAGGAATCGGTAGGTTCCTCTGACACAAGTGGGTTCGGCAGCGGTCTGCGCTCCGAGGGGTGAGGAATTGCCTTGGAGTGACCACGCCCCCTCAGCCGCGCAGACACCCCGCAGACAGAGGGACAGAGAGGAGGCTGGCACGATGTCATGGAGTCTGTTTCTGAGCGCATAGTCTGAGCGGAGAGAAGGGGCGGACAAAGGAGGGAGATTAGGAATAACATGGCTAGGAGGATCATAAGATCGATTTTACTCGAACTGCAACTGTCAGCCATTTGGGGGCATCTGGGCCAAGGGCTCAGCTAGAGCTGGAGAGAAGTTCAAGAACAATGGCTCATAAGAAAGACAGTTCTCCTCTCCAGACCACTGCTGCTTTCTCTTGCTGGAATAGATTTCGCCAAGCAGTTCAGTATTGACGCTTATCATTTGCATCTCCATTAAATATTCATATGATACCCTGGAATTGTTCATCACTTTTCAGTCTGGGCCGGATTCCGTGAGGTGCTGTGCTGATCCGCTCTCCTCATGTTTGGGCTCCCGGTCTCTCTGGGAGGTCGTCACCAAGGGCTGCTGGGCACCAGGCTGGGATCCAGGGCAGGGGACAAGCTCTGAAGCAAGAGAGGCACTCGTTGCCCACGGTGTGTTTCATGGATATTACTTGTGTGATGATGGGGAGGGACGTACATTCTGCAGCCCCTCAGGGCTCTGCTGGTGAATTACAGATCACTTTGTCCTTTAGCCTGTTAGCACATCCATAAATTACAGCACAGCCTGGGCAGAACTCCTATGGAAAACTACCATTTAAAAAAATCTTTTCGGGGCACGTGGTTGGCTCATTGGGTTAAAGCCTCTGCCTTCAGCTCGGGTCATGATCTCAGGGTCCTGGGATCGAGCCCCACATCGGGCTCCCTACTCAGCGGGGAGCCTGCTTACCCCTCTCTCTCTGCCTGCCTCTCTGCCTACTTGTGATCTCTCTCTCTCTGGAAAATAATTAAATAAAATCTTTAAAAAAAAAAAATCTTTTCTAGGGCCTTTAATGTGGGGACCGCCAATCAGTTAGGTTACCAGTCACCATAAATACTCAGTGGGTTGAGAAACAGAGACAGGGATCACCTCCATTTTGTGGTTGAAGAAGATTTCAGGACAAGCCGTGGGTGAATGTTGAACTTGGGGCAGGGGATGGGGGGACCCATTGCCTCCAGCGGCAACTCATTGTTGGACATTTTGTCGGGCACATTAACGGAAAACTGGATTTCGCTTCAACTGAGGTATTTGAAAAGGAGACAGTTCCCTCTTTATATTGGCTCTAATGCTTTTGGCTGCGTATAACAAAATACCAACTAAAATTGCTCCACAGTCAGGATGCTTCTCATTTAATATACAAAAAGAGAAATTCTAGAGGTGAGTGGTATCAGGGTTGGGTCAGTGGTTCCATGGTGTCACTTAGGACCCAGATCCCCTCCATGTTTCTGCTCTGCCCTCCTCAGGGTATTAGCTAGGTACTTAGGCCTGTCCCCACTCCCCATGGTGGCAAAGTGGCTGTCATGGTCCCAGGCACTGAATGGAGACACAACAATGTCTGACTGAAGAAGAGAGCTGGTTTCTACCCATGAGGGATGTCTTATAAGGAGGGCTTCCACAGGAGTCCCTTCCTAGCTTCTCAGTGGCCAGAATCAGGTCACGTGTCCATGCCTTAGCTGTGGGAGAGGCCGGAAAGCGAGCAGCCGCCATTTTCAGTGTCGGGGACGGGAGGTTCTGTGCATCAGGTTGGAAAGGAGGTTGGAAACGGCCTCTGTGCCAATGATCGGCAGTATCTTCCACACCTAGATTCCACTTTTACTGAATTCTTAGCACAAGCTTAGCACTCTGTTAGGCACCTTCACGTGAATTACATTATTTACCCAGTGACTCTGTCATACAGTTAGAATGCTCAATAGATCAACTTCTGGGGTCTTAGAAGCCTGCTTGTTCATCTGTTTACCTCTGCAGTCCTAAGGCTGTTTGTGGGCCAAGACTCTGACCCAAACTGACCCGGGTAACCAAGCAGACTGAAAATGGGTATTAAAAAGAAAGACTGAAATCCTATCAACATGGGTTCAGACAAGCTGGATTGTTGAGACTTGGATTTTCTTTGTTTCTGGCAGAGAGTTAACATTCCGAACCTCCAGAATAAAAGCCACACGCCGAAAGGTCTTAATTCTTGTTCTTTCAAGTTACCCAAGAACCAACACTGGCCGTAGATACACACGCCCTATAAGGAACGGCTCTGAAATGGAGGGCCCCAATACTGCCATGTTCTGGTTTATTAGCTTAGGTCAACCCCGTTGGCTGAGTTCATTCCTCTGAGCCCTCTGAGGATACATTGCCGTTCACCTGTGTTTTGCATTGGAGTTTCTGTCAACAAGTAATCAAGTCTCTCCAGATGTTTCGCTTGCTGTAGCAAAGCTACCGTCACACACAATAATGCCCAGATGTTCCCTTTGAAAAGCAGATTAAAAATGTTTTTGTTAATGCTTTTGAGTTATCAAATGAATTGTGAAGAATATGAATGCAAAATTGGTTGTAGGAATATCTACTTGAAACTGGAGTTTTAAAAAATCAATTATCTGTAACCTCTTCGGGTAAGATTAATCGAACTTCAACAAACAAAGTAGAAACATCAACTGAGTGTTCGGGGGGGGGGGGGCAGATCCAAGTGGCTGGAGCTTATGAAATCTCTTCACAGAAGGATTTTACTCCTGCTTGTTCCGTTTTCTTCTTCTGTCCTCTATGTCCCTTTACTGTACTTCACATAGAGCCTGTCCGCTCTTGTGTTACTGAGTCTTTGTTTCTGACGTGGTGTTTTCTTGATTTGCTCATTTGCCCGAAGTCCCGAAAGCTCTTTGAACACACTCCTGTGCTTAGCCAGAGCATTTCAGAGCTTTGCCGTTTCTGATTTATGCTGTTCTTTGATAGCCTGCTAGTTTCCTTATTTTCTTTTAACCTTATTTTGTGTTATTACACACTAGGTTTCATTGTTCTTCTGCAGCGCCTTCATTATCTGGCGGTGTGTTATTTGATTCATCCCTCTCTTTCCTTGTAATACCGTCGTAGAGGGTTTGCTCACGATTGGCTTCTCTTGCTCATGTTTAAATGAGGCCCTGGGGTCCTGCGCTTTTCCAAGAGGGGTCCAGCCCAGGGAGGGTGCAAACCGGCGCCTCTTCCTGCTCCACGGCTCCTTCCCTGCTCTGACTCGGAGGCGAGGCTGGCTTGGCGGCTGTGTGGCCTGTGTCACTGTGCAGGGTCCTCTCCGGCTTTCCCTCTCTGCCAGCGCCTCGAGGGGCTTCATGAATTGTGGACCAGGGGCCCTTCGTGTTCAGGCTGCTCTGTGCTGTGCAAATGATGTCCCTGGTCCCACCGAGGAGTAGCAAGGACATGGCCTGTCTGGGGGACTCCTGCACGGTTCCAAACCTCTCCCGGCCACTGTGAAACTTCCCTCTCTCCCACCAGCCGCCGGCTCGCTCAATTTGGAGGCCACTCCCAACACGATTTCTTGCTCACGAAGGGTCTCTGCTCTTCGGGATGGGGGTATTATTGGGTATTCTGGAGGTTCCTGTAGGCTTCCCCCCACTCAGCACACTGTGGCCTTCCTGCAGCTTCCCGTGGGGACCTGTGGTCCTTTCCGGGGCGGGCTTGCAAAAGCTACGAAGGTGTTGCTCAGGGGTCTTCTCAGATCTGCCTGCCGAACGTTCCTACTTAAGGGGGAATATTTCTTTCGGAAGCAGTTGTGGGCAACTTCTGTGTCCTGAGTCTCTTAGGATGATCGGAACGCCCCCTTATTCGACCTCTAGTTCCTCGCACAGCTTCTAAACCCGTAGCGGTCATGCTGCTGTCCGGGTTCGGGCCCACGCGCCCGTGTTCTGGAGTTCCTGGGCATGCGGTCGCTCCCTTTTGTTGAAGATGTTGTCCGTGGTTTGTATCTTTGCTATCCTACTTGTTACGAGAGGATTTGGAGAGATTAACAAAAGGACATTGCCATCATGATCTTGCCCCAACTCAAAGCCGTATAAGAACTTCTGGTTTTGATTCACTTACTGTAGGACCATTAACCATCCGCTAAGTACCACAGGAGATTGGCAAAGCCCACTTTCTACGGCCGTTCTTATCCAGGCTCATATTATCTCAGAGGCTCAAGTACAGAATAGGAAGAGAAGTGGTGCCATTGCCATCAGCAGGGCACAGGGGGTCTCGCTTACGCACTGAATATAGTAAAATGATGCTAGAATTTGACTCAAAAAACCTTCGCAAAACGAATAAAGTTCTATTTGGGAGCCTTTTTCATCCAGAATGTAAATATGTCCCTTACTTTCTTCGAATCTTAAACCCTGTGATAACTAGAGCAGGTGAGAGCTACCTGATCAACACCTGGAAAAAGACACACCATTGTTCTTTTGGTTTTTTGTTTTTTTAAATAATCATTTATCTCATAAATAAAATGAGGCAGTAGTATATAATTTTCACTCAGCGTATGTGGCGTTATTTTTTGCAGACTAGGACACAGTAGCAGGGCACGTATCAAGAGCATTTGGAATCCCAATACATGATGCCCCACGAAGTTCCTCCACAGCCTCGGCTTACCTGCTGCTCATTCATTCACCAGGTATATGTGAAATCTACCCCGTGCCAGAGCTGTTCGGATGAGAGGACAGAGCCCCTATGTGTGGGAAATGAGGCTGGTAGCCTCTGCAGATCTCAGGAAACGGGGTGGGCACTCAAATAAGGACCAGAAGAGGAAAAGCTACGTTCATTTAGGAGGTCAGAGAGGGCACCGTCCCATGCTTTCACTCTGGCTCCCTCTATTTTCCCAAGGCAAGATGCCCTCCTAACGGAACTAAACACTTGTCAAGTCTTTATGATTCTACTTCTCAGGTACGCCTCGGCTCCTGAATACCATTTTATAATGACATTTTTCTTTTTTTGAATTCTCCCATATGGTCTCATATTTGTCTCTGTATTATTGTAAGGTCATTCTACAGTGTTTTGTCTTTAAGTGCCTATTCCTATACTGCTTTTCTCCAGCTGAATTTTAAGCTTTTCCATGATAGCAGCATATCTTCAATTGCCTTTTATCTTCCGTAAGATCTAATGGGACACGGGACACACAACGGACACTTCACAAATGCTTGTCACAGAAGGGAACAAATTAGTAAATGAAGTTATAGATCCCAGTTGCCGCAAACGAAAACTTAAGCTGTGTGTGAGTTTGGTTTTGTTTGGTTTGCTACGTGAAACTCGATAAAGCCGGTTATATGTTCTTCGAACTGTGGACGGATGGAGCTGCTTCGGAGACCCCAACGATGTAGCCACGTTGGCTTTCTTTAGCAAGGTAGATAAGGATTCTGTTGCTAAAACACATCGTATCTTCGAGTGACTTAAGCTTAGGTGACTTAAGTACAGAGCACATAGAACATACGGTGGAATCATGTGGTGGGAAGAAGCTTTGGGATAAGCGACAGCTAGAGTCAAATGCTGAGATAGCATTCCCCAGCCGGGTGGCCCTGGACAGATGAATGGGCGTCACCCAATGTGTGTGTCTCCACATGTATTTTGCATATTATCACAGGTCCATATTCTTCTTGCTGTGCGCTCAACTTGGCCCAGTAGTATAGCCACGAGTCTCAACATTGTGTATCCATTGATACTCTAAGCTTTGCATTGATGTTCTAAAATGGGTCAGTGCTCCCAAAGTTGCTATAGTTCTGAGACAGACTTCGATGATACATCTTTAGCTTCCTGTCACATAGACAAGATCTTTTCCATCCCAAGCCCCCGTCATGTACAATTAGGATATTGTTTGGAAATTATAACTTCTGAAACATAAGAAAAGACAGGCCCAATCCTTAAACTTGTCAGACACGCAAGGCTGTAATAATAGGCTTGAGAACTATAGATTTTTGTACTGGAGCTTGATGAAGAAAGGAAGAAAAACAAAGACATCTTTCTACCACGCCAGTGGAGCTTCGCGGGCTCTGGTTAGAGAAAGAGGTCAGACTCAATTCATCATTTGTTACCCACCATTGTGCCAGCCCGGGTTTGCTTCCGCCGCCAGGTTCACAGGACTAAGGTCAGGGGAATGATTCATAAAGCAACAAGTCTCTCAGATTCCACTTCTTCCTCCTGAGTTCTCTCCTTATTAAAGTATCTTCTCTAGAAGTTTTTCAACAAAGGTCCATAAGTGATCACCTTTCTCCTTCTTATTCTTCTAAAAAATGTCTTTGTTTTGACTTGATCTGGAATACAAATCTAGCTGAGAATAGAAATGAGGTTCACAGTTGAATATAGTGTTCAGTTGTCTTCTGACGTTGTTATTGATGAACAGTCTGTTTTCAGTCTAATTTTTGTTCCTTGGTCTTTTTTCCCTGATTACAACTTCCTCCTCATATTTGGTATTTTGCAGTTTCACTGTGATGATCTCTACCGCATTCTCTCTCATCGCGCCTTCTGGAACTCTTAAATTTCTTTATTTCTTTTTTTTTTAAGATTTACTTACCCATTTTAAAGAACGAGTGAGAGCCAGTGGAGGGAGGAGCAGAGGGAAAGACTCTCGGGCAGACTCCCCTGGAGCATGGAGCTCGATGAGGGTGCCCAATCCCATGTCCCTGAGATCATGACCTGAGCTGAAGCCAAAAATCAAATGTCCAACCAACTGAGCCACCCAGGTGCCCCGGAACTCTTATTCGATATGTTGGACCTGATTTTTGCCTCCATGTTTCTTAATCCCTCTGCCCTGTGTTCTGCCTCTTCATTTTTCTTTGCTGAATTATGAATCATTTGCCCAGATTTGTTTCTAGCTGGGGATAACACGGCCGCTGAGTTTTTCATTTTAATGATTCTGTTTTTCATTTTCTTTTTAAAAATACTTCTCCTTTTTCATAGTGCCTTTTTCATTCATTATGGTTTTGACTCCTCCCTTTATCATTTTCAGGTGTCTCGTTTGAAGTCCCATTTTATTCATAAAGCTTACAAATCAAAACATCTCCCTCCCTCAGGAAGTAGCTCCATTTATTAGTTTGTTGCATATCCGCACCGTGTTTCTTCATACAAGTGTGAGGGTTTTTGAATATCTATTCGGATTTTCTCCCTTTCTTACCATAAGGCGACATCATATACTATATAGACAGTGTCCTGTCTTACCTTTGGTACTGAAAAACATGGCCTTGTTCTTGTTTGCGATGGCAGAGCGTTCCCTTGTATGAGTGCCCCACGGTTAGTTTAACCAGTACCCTGCCCTGGGTTGTCCGGCCTTTTTCTCTTACCCATAATACTGTAGTGGATAACTTGTCATTTTGCATGTGCTCAGGCCTATGTCTGGGATTGAGGCACAGAGTGGGATCCCTGGGTCAAAGGGTAACTACACTTGTAATTTTGACCAATGTCACCTAATTGTTCTGCATGAAGTTAGAACACTTAGTGCCCCACCAACAATGGATGAAACTGCCTGATTCTCTACAATGTCACTAACGAAGTGTATGTCAAACTTTTTAAATATTTTTAACACACCTCCCATATAGTCTTTTTCAGAGTAGGTCATTCTTTCCAGTTCTTATTGTACCCCTGCACATCGTCCGTGGTCTTCTCCCTCATCAAGGATCATTTCTTGTCACATTCAGAATTTGTGTTAGTGAGCATCTCTTCACCAGAGACTTTCTTCCCCCTTCTTCTGGTTATCTATTGCTACAAACAAATTACTCCGAAGTGTAATGGCTTAAAATGACTATTTTATGTTGTTCACGATTCTGTGGGTCAGAAATTCTAGAAGGGCCTGATTGGGCAGTTCTTGCTTGACTTCTTTCATTGTTGTTGCAATTGGATGCCACCTGGGCCTAGAGTCATCTGAAGGCTTTACCGAGCTAGGCATCCAAGATGGCTGACACACAGGGCTGGCAGTTGGTTCTGGCTGTCAGCCAACGGCTCAGCTGACATGGAGGGGGAAACACCTACACATGAACTCTCCAGCATGGCAGCCTCAGCACAGCGATTTTTCTTTGTGTGGAGGTTTAGGGCTCCAGCATGAATGTTTCAGCAAATAATGTGGTCGCCTCAAGGCCTTGTAAAGTCTAGCTTCAGAAATCATATAGCATCCCTTGAGCCGTATTCTGTTGATCAAAGTAGTCACAAGCCTTCCTAGATGAAGTGCAGAAGCATAGATCCCACCCCTCAGTGGAATATCAAGGATATTTTTAAACCATCACGTTTTTGAGGTCCCATGTGTCCTGGATTGTAGAAGGATATCTACAGGATGTGTTTCCATTTCCCTCAGTGAGGTGGCTCAGAGGTTTTATTGATCTAAAACCGGTTTTTATATTGATTTCTCAGCTTAAGGATTCACATACCATATGGCAAGTGAAAATTCATACTCTACAACCACTTGTGGCACAAACCAGTGGCTTACTTTTCTTACCAGAAACTTTTTTTTTTTAGTCCCTCTAGAGTTGTGGGAAGACACATCATGCGTGTTAAATCCTTGGGCCCAATCAGGAGAGTTTTTCTAGTCTACCTTCACCAAGGGGATAGCTCTTTTTGGAACTCTGGCTTCACGAAATTAAATAAATTCGAACTTGTCTTGCTTGGACACAAGGCCACATCTTTTACGGCCATTAAATCCTAATACTTGACCATAGCGCCCTGTATCTGGGTCTGATGCTGCACCTTATCCCCACCCCAAGCCCACGGGACCTTGCTTTTGATTTCCTCTTAATTTTGCACTTGTAGGGATTTGCTTTCCTTTATTTTGAATGAAGCTATGTATTTAAAAGTTATTGTTGATATGGTCTATCCAGCATCTCTATGTGTTTGCAGTGGAAGGATCATTTATAATAACTCAGTCCAAGATGGTCCCAGAAGTCTTCAGTTCTCAAACAACTTTTGAGGGTCAAAAAAATAATTATTGAATGAGTACCTTTGAAGGTATGTTTAAGAGATCATTATTAGTGGGTGAGAGTGAATGTTTCCCCTTCACTGTCATGCTTCCCTATAAGGGCATCCCTTTCATATTTTCTGATCTAGATCTGTGGGCAGCTGCCATTTTAGCCAACCTCCAGTGGCAGCTGAAGCATGTGCAGTCACTGCCTTTTTGCCATCCCATACAGCTGTTCTTCTTGTCGTAGATTTGGCAGGATAATCAATAGGACCCAAATGGCAATCAATTTCATGTGATTGCACTTGGTTTCCCATCGATTTCAATGCTGACTCTATGGCAGAATAATGAGGGAAAGCTGATGCCAATCATTGCCTGTGAATGCCACTGCACATCTTTCTAGGGGACTGAACAGCATCAAAGAGATGGGGAGAAAGAGACGTGCTGGCAAAAAGAGAGAGGACAGAGCAAGCTTCAGTGATGAAGATGAGGAAAACGATGTTGATAGAGATGTGAAAAGGAAAGCCTGAATTATGACAGTCCTCTGATCCAGAACACTACTGAAAAGCCTGGGGTTCATACAGGAGAGGATAAAATCAGCCTCGGGGTCATTGAGCTGGAAGAAGATTCCAAGGTATGTTTCCCTAACAATAATGATGTTTAACAGCTTCATCGTAGTGAGGAAATCTTGCTTGTAAGTTCACACTTGGAAATGATTAGTCTAATCACGGTTTGATCATCAGATGTCATTTTCTCGAAGCCAAGAACCACATTTTTATTTACCCACAAAGTACTCAACCATCCTCCGCCATATGGATCCTCAATGAATAATTGATGGAAATATAGATTGTACCTTTTATGGGTATCTTTTTCTAATCTGTGGACCTAATAATGTATTGTTAGTCTTCTCCAGACTTCTCTCGGTGTTGACATCCTAGTTTGACATAAGACAGAGCCATCTCACCAAGGGAATGATCGCGATACATGCTAAAAAGAAGGCAAAGTTAACAATACAGCAGAACACGTTTGACTGTGATTTCTTCTAAGGCATTTTTGAGAAGGAAGTACATTCACATTCGCCAAAAGTTGGAGTAAGACGGAAAGACATATATTAAAGCATATCCCTCTTACTTCTGTCTCCATCCACTTCCAGCTGGCCTGTCCCGCCTTGGTAATCAGTCATTGTGGTTTATTGGGTCCCAGTTCTTCCTTACACAGATACAAGAAAATACAAATATCTTCATATTTCCCATTTCTTATGCAAAAGGAGGCATGGCGCAGATGATGTTCTGCCCTCCTTTTTTTCACTGAATATACCCTAGAGCTTTTTTTCCTGTATTGGTACCCAGAGAAAAATACCTCCATTCTACTGTAGCAACCGTGTAGTATTCCATTGTGTGGCTATGGCGAAGCTTCCTTAGTCTCCTATTAACGCCCAATCGTTTGCAATTACAAACAGTGCTGCAATGAATAATCATGAACATATGTCATTTCTTACATGTGCAGGTGCATCCGTGCAATAGGTTCAAAAGGTAAACACATTTGTAATTCTGACAGATAGCATCACTTTGCCCTCCATACAGGTTAGAGCATTTGCATTTCCACACGTCACGTACGAGAGGGTATCTTCTGCCCCACACTTTACACCAAGAGAACGTGCTGTGATGTATTTCGATTTTGGCCAATCTTAGGTGAGAAATGATACCTCACTGTAATTTTAATTTGCATCGCTCTAATTATGACTGAGGTTGGGTGGATTTTTACATATTTCAGGTGCCATTTATTTTGTTGTGTGTGTGTGAACTATGTCTATCCTTTGCCTGTTCACCCATGTTTCTTGAAATGCTTTTATGGTTTCTTTCTTGCATTTAAATCTCTGACTCATTTGGAGCTTGCTCTGGGGCACCATCATTCAGTGGGAGGTTTAGGGCCCACTTTGTAGTTTCTCAGATCGCCACCCGGTTGTCCAAAGTGTCCCTGAGCCTCCCCATCAGAGAGGCTATCGTTATCAAATGTTGACATCCTGTACCCGGCTTGATTTCGGAACTTGCTATTCTCTTCCAGTGATCTCATTCATTATTCAAGCACCTTTTCAACTGCTGAACCATCCCTGTAAGTTTTCTCTTCTGGTAGGGCCAGTGTCCTTGTACTGTTTTCCTTTTCCAGAATGTTTCACTGGCGACTCTTACTCATTTTGTAGTGAGTAGTTCTTAGAGTTTCGTTTGTGACCATTTGACCTTGGGTGTGTGGGCAGGAAGGCTATGGTACAGCCATCCTATAGATGGCTTTTTTCCTTCTTGTGAAAACTGAAACTGAATGCAATCACCAAGTTTAGGTGGAGGGGTTGCTTATGAATCTGAGATGAACATTGCGTTGGTCAGCATAACCCAGCAGACTCTTGCTCTGAAGAATGACCTTATCCCACCAAGTAAAATAAGGTAAGCCAGCCCACAGCCATCGGAGCCCCATCCTCACAAGTTCTAGGATGAACCAAGCCAGTAAGACGTAAGCCTCTGGCTTCGGGTCTAACAGCCTTCAGAGAAAAGGGTCCAGGAAGCAGCTATTTGTTCTGATGAATAAGAGCTGGGAGACGGGCCACGACATTTGTGAGTGAAGCCCACACCCAGACGGCGGCAGGTGTTACCTGCGCCCCAGACCCTCCCTTGGGCTGCTCCTTCCTTAGATTGGAAAAAACGGGGCCCAAGCAGCTGGGCGTGGCCAGGAGGAGCCATTCACAGCACATCAGTGGGCCCACAGGCATTCTTCCCAGGGAAAAGCACTCCTGGGCATAGCTGCCTGGGAGGGACTCCGGTGTGGGGAGGTCAGGAAAGAAATCTAATAGGAAGGTGCACTTGAACTAGATCTTGTAGGAGAGAAGGGAGTTTTCTGATTGATGAGTTTGGAAAGGGCATTTCCGAGAGAGGGAACAGACAGCACAAAAGCCCAGAAGTACAAGGATGACTAGTGCATTCTGGAAGGGGCAGGTGGTTTGCTGGGGCTGTAACAAAGGCCTGCAGGGGCATGCGTGGTGCCTGCGCGGACAGATCTGCAGCGTTCTCTAGGTCAATACCTGAACTCGAACTTGAACTGCTTTCTCTAGTCCATGGGAAGTCACTGAAGGATTCTTTCTGTAGCCTGTTTTTTTATTACCAAAATCTTACCATCACATAATGAACATTCAAATAGCACCCGAGTCTTTCTTGCCTCCACTTCTCTCCTCCAAAAAGACCACTGCTACAGTTTCTTCCATTTGTTTTCAGAATTTTCTCTCCAGAAACACGTCATTATTATGGGTATGTGTCCCTTTTAAAAGGAGATCGTACTATGTTGTACTGACCTGGGCTTTTTTCCCCCCACTCAATTACCAATCTTTTTTACAACTGCTCTTGAAAAGCCACACCACTGGGGGCTGGAGGGGGAACTCGCAGTTTTTTGGATTGGCATAATGACTCGTCCTCCACAAAACGTACTAAATAGATGCACTAAAATGAGAGTTTTGACACTATGCTTTCAGGCAAAGACACAGTCACTGATTTCCTTGGTGAGCAGTTTCTAGTCCGAGATTATCAGCTAGAACTCCTCTGAGCTGTGCCCCACGTTTGAATGGAGGCCAAGTGTTTTGTTTCGTTCACGCAGACCAAGTGAGAGCAATGCAGCTCTAGTACCTTCCACTCACCTTCAGTCTGTAGTTGACATGTGCTGTTTCCACTCAGTGTTTAGCCTTCGTGTCGCCCCCACAATGCTATGCTGGAACCTTACTTTCAAGAGCGGTTTCAGGGCCAGGGAAGCAGGAGCCCACCTAAACGTGAAGAAAATGGCGCAGAAAAGCAGAACTCACCTCCCAAGGAGTGGCTCTCCAGGACCCCACTTCCCCAGCCACCCCCAGACCGTCATCACGCGCACACTTGCAAGCTGATGTTTATTCCTTACATCAACTTGTTTTCAGCATGCAGCCGATCTCTTTTTCTTTCTGCAAAACATTTCGGAGTATTTGGTGTTGGATTAGAACGTGACACAGTTTTCCCAGCGAGATGGGTATACATAGTTGTTCATGAAACAGCTCTTGGCTTAGTGGCCAGGCTTTCAGGAACAAATCAGAGTCTGAAGGGAGGATGTAGAGGGCCTCTCAGGGCACAGATCACTGCCAAGGCCACCAGAGCGCACCCCAATCTCCGGCGTTCCGTTTCTGCCTTCCCAGTGCCTAATGTCTGCAGATACCGCAGCGCCTCTGGCCAGCCATCTCTTACTGGATGGTCTAGAGTTCGTTTGTTGGTTTTCTAACAAAGGGAAAAAGAAAAATCAACAACCAAAGTACTGCAGTGGAGATCTTTTTCTACACATCTTGAAACACTTGCGCAAGCATATCTGGAGGAGACATTTCTAGGAGTGAAACTGCTGGGTCAAGGAGTGGATGCATTTACAACGTGAAAGCAAATGCCCAATTGTCCTTCCCAGAAGACCTACCGATTTACACCGCCATTAACGTTGGACGAGAGTCCCTACAACCCCATCAACAGAGGACCACAGTGAACATTATCAAATGTGAAAAGCCGTCATTTGTCTGTCTTTATATGTATTTCTTTAAATGTTAGTGGAGCGTAAGAGTGAAGGAGAGCATTTTTCATGCACTTATGGCTATTCACAATTCTTTTTCTTTGAACCACCTCTTCATGCTCTTTGCCCATTTTTCCATTAACTTGTTACCCTTTCTTTTATTGAATTGTAAGATTTAAGGGTTTTAAATAAGGGTGACATACACTCGCATTTCGGAAAGTTCTTTTGCTATATAGTGCCACATTGATATTACCGTTTATTCACTTGACTAATGTACCCATATTTTCGTGACTTCACAAGAATGTGGACATAGGTGTCTCTGACCCTCTCAGAAGGAGCAGCGCTACTATGGAAGTATGAAGTTTAGAGAATCTCATGGGCTAAGTCTCGCCGCGGTAGAGCTGTATTCTTTTCTTAAGTTTGTGGGTTAGGCAGAAAACCAGGAAGTGTGACAACAAAGAGAGCAGGTAGATTATACCTTCTGAAAATAAAAGGAACATCGGACTTGTCAGACTATCTCAAAATGAGGAAATAAGAAATACACCAGCATTGTATTAATTTCTCTGCGGCCCGGCTTTCATTTCTCTCGGAAGGTCGGAAACATTTCTTCTTACTCCTCTTTGGAGAATTCACACTTGGTTAATGAAGGCAATTCTTTTCCTGCACTGCACTTTCCGTTTTCCCTTATACACACTCTGAACTCCCCCGGTGGGCATTCATGCCCTTTCAGACCTGGCTCTGAGCTCCCTTTCCAGTGAGATTTGTCTGTGTTCTGAAATGTGAAGTAGCCTCTACATCCACAGTAGACATTACCTTGTCCTCTTCTTGGGCTTTGTCGTCATCTCCCCGTCCCTTGGAGAATTCCCCACCATGGACCACCCGGCCCCCAATGTCTGCCACGTCCTGTTTCTCTTTGAAATCTTGGTTCCTTCACTCCCACAGAGTCTTCTAGACCTTGCCCTCCTCCCCAGCTGTTTGCTTCCTCCTTAGGGTCTTATTTAACCTCATTTATGAGTGAGTTTTGTTTCCCCAATTAGATTAGAAGGGTCTTGAGGTCAAGAGTCCTGTGGTGGATTTCTTGTAGCCCCCTTCCCCCATAGGGACCATCACAATGCTAAGCACTCCAACGTTGACTAACTGAATGACGTGAGTAGGACTTCGGGATGCTTCCAGCATGTGATGTGAGGTCCTTCTCAAAACTTTCTACCACAAGGTACCTGCCTCTGGCCATTCCTTCTCTGCCCCAGCATGGCGACCCACATCCTCCATCTATCCCTCCGATGCTGGGGCACTCCAACTGCTCAGTCCTTGCCCTTTTGCTCTGGAAAACTCTCTTCCACCCCTTATTGTCTGCCACCAGTGACTTAAGAGCATGGCCGGAACAACCACTGAAGCCAAACCCGGGCTCACCTGGCTGATAAATCGGATGCCCTCCAGACACGCGCCACCTGCATGTCACTGAGGCACCCAGACTCCGCCTCTCGGAAACCTGACCCATTGTTGTCCCCCAGCCTGCTCCTGTTCATGCGTCCTCGCTCTCCATGGTGGCTCCACCGCTGTCCCAGTCAGCCAAGCTAGAAATCCAAGAGTCATCCTTGAGACCTCGTTGGCCCCCCCTTCCGGCATCCAGTCCATGGCAGGCTCCACCGAATGTGACCCTTTTCCACACTAGCTCTCAGTGCCTTAGCTAAGGTTCGCATCGTCCCTGAATGACTGTAGCCGCTTTTTACTTTGTCTCTCTGACATTAATCTCACACCCCTCAAATCCTTCCAGAATGATCACTTTCCCCTACTCTTTCTACCTTTCCCCGGCTCTTTGCCGGCCGCAGAGTGAGGTCCCCGATTCTCAGCCTGGCGCATGCGGCCCATGGAGCTCAGTCCCTGTCCCAGCTCCTCTTGCTGTGCATCTCACAACCCTCACAGAGCACAGCAGCAACACAGAAGGGCTTAGGCTACGCGCACTGCCCCCCCCCCCCCACGCCATCCTCTTCTCGCCTTCTTGCCTTTTGCCCCAAATGTCTGCCCTGGCTCTAATGCTCTTCCACCTTCTGATGCCTGATCCCTCCATTTGGGTTCCCCACTCCCAGCTAAGCGGTATGCCATCCAAATCACTGGTTTCGCATAGAATGTAATGTCCTATTTATTTATGACATTTGTCCTTTCTTGTATCGGGCTTCCCACCTGACTGAGAGCTCTATGAGGACAGGGTTCATATTTCGTGCGTCTTTAATCTGACACATATTAAGGGCCCAGTTTGTTGAATGAAATGAGCGTTTATTTCTCCTCAGTGTATAGACGATTGTGGGGATTCGTGAATGAAACCGTGGAGGGTACTTCCTCATGCAGCTTCTAGTGCCTTGTGGAAGGTAGGTCTTTGTGCCCTTACGTGGGATAAAGGTTTCAGAAATAGGCACGAATGCCATATATTTGATACTTGTTTATTTGCTCCTTTGCAATGAGTTGGAAAGGAACGGAAAAGGAGGTGGGACCGCCTTGTGCTCCAGCAGCGACTACTGTGGGCCTCCCTGCCCGGGGCAACATTCCTCCCCTTTTGGGGACCGAAGCAGCACTACAGATGCACAAGAGAAAATGAGAAATTTTTTTTTTTTTTTTTTTGAAAACGAGGCAATTTTATCCTGGTTTCCAGTTCTTAGTAAGCCAAGATCATAAATTCAAATTCCGGTGAACAATTATCAGCAGTTTATCTCAAGTCGCTGCGAGGGGGAGCGGGTTCTCAGGGTAACTCGGTGGGCAGCCAGTGGTCAACCTTCTGCCGCCTACTGGTTCACTTGGAATTGTTACACACTTAACCTTGTGCAGCATTTGGCCTTCCGTGCAGGAAAGGGGAGACGATTTTCCTTAGAAATGAAGGAACGGGAGTATCTTTGTGTCCCGGCCCATGCATTGTAAAGCTGGAGCTTCTGGAGTGTATTTCATTCGTTTTGTAACTCCCGGTAACTAGCTAGAGGTTAACCTAGAAAGAACTACAGCAACTTTTAACTTTGCTTAAGTCTGGCGGTGACCCTGGCAAAATACTGTGGCTTCTTTATTCTGGTAGAATGATTGACACATTGATTTTATTACCTTCATCCTGTTTGGAATTATTAATACTTCGTTGTTCCACTTGATCTTCCTTCCCTGCTAATCTTTGTGAGATTTGCGGTTTGTAATCGTTTTGTAGCTGGCATTCTCAAATAATGTAGTTTTCGTTTTACATTAATCTGAAATGGAATGTTATTGGGCAAAATACCCCTTAGGAGTATAATGAAAAGGACCTATTAATTTTCAGGGCAAGAGGGCTAATTACTCCCCTCCCCCTTAAGTCCGTATTAATTGCTAATAACTTTTTATAGAATCGAGTACATGAAGCTAATTTTGATTTCTTCTTTCCAATGTATAGCGTATCTGAAACACTTGGCCAGAACAAGAAAAGGAGCTTTAGAAGGTCAGGTGCTTAATAAATATGCTTTATGATACACAGTTTGTAAATGAGTCAAAATTGAAAGAAATCGGGGGCTCCAAGAGGGAAGGCTCATGTTATTAATTAAAGGGGACTGCAGTTGGGAGACCAGAACATTGTATGAGGCCACACACGTGCAATACTTTATGGGAGATACTCTACAACATCACTATGGAAAATTTTATAAAAAGAAGAAATATTCAAGAGGTGATTTAAAAAAACATGACAACAATCTATTACTTTTTCCAATTCTGTGGATTAAGTATTGAAGTAGGGGTCAGCGGCACGGGTTCTGTTCCCGTAAGGGTGGCTGGGGTGGGTCCGTGTAGCTGTGTTCATCCGGGAACTTTGCTGGGGCTGGCCGGGCCAAGCTAGCCTCTCAACCCGCAGAGCTGCTCTTTTGTGGTCTCTAATCGTTTGGTTGTCTGTCCTGGGCATTGTCACAGCCCGATAACTGGGATTCAAAAAAAATTTTTTTGAGCCTTTTCTTTCCATTTCCCTCCCCCCCCGAAAAAAGAGGCAATATAGTATGGTGGTCGTGGTGAAGTGTGTGGCACTGGGCACGGTCTGATCTGGTGAGAATCCCAGCTCCACTGGTGTGACCTTGGGAAACCTTCCTGTTGCTCAGTTTCTTCATCTGTAAAATGAGGATAATGAGAGTGCTTCCTAACTCATACTGTTGCTGTGAAGATAAAATGAGATCATGTCCACAGAGCCTTTAGAACAATGCCTGACATTAGTGTCACCAGAGTTAGCTATTTTTAGTATTAAAAGAAATTCCCAGGTTTGCACCCCTGTCCTCATAGCAGCCTTATTCACAGTGGCCGAGAGGTGGAGGCAACCCAGATGTCCACCTTCAGATGAGGAGAGCCACAGAATGTGACGTATCCATACAGTGGAACATTATGTGGCCTTCAAAAGGAAGGAAATTCTGACACATGCCACAACATGGACGAAGCTTGAGGACATTACACGGCGTGACATAAGCCAGTCCCCAAAAGACAAATCCTGCATGATTCCACTTATATGAAGTATCTAAAGTAATCACATTCAGAAAGAAAAATGAAACAGAAAGAAAGTAGAATGGTTATCACGGACTGTGGGCAGAGAAATAAAGAGTTGGTTTAATGGGTACAAAGTTTCAGACCTGCAAGAGGGAAGGTTCTGGAGACTGAATGCACAACAATGTGAAAATACTTGGCACTACTGAACCATGTACTTGCCAACAATTAAGATGATAATTTTTATATGGTTTTCCTTACCATAGTTGGGAAAAAAACCATTCTCTTCTGAACATGAGGGAGTTTCTGGGGCGCTGGCAACATTCTATAGCTTAATCTGGGTGCTAGTGATATGAGTACGTTTAGTTTAAGAAAATTCATCAAAAACATGTTCATGAGGGGTGCCTGGGTGGCTCAGTCGGTTAAAGCCTCTGCCTTCGGCTCAGGTCATGATCTCAGGGTCCTGGGATCGAGCCCCGCATCGGGCTCTCTGCTCAGCAGGGAGCCTGCTTCCCCCTCTCTCTCTGCCTACTTGTGATCTCTCTGTCATAAATAAAATGATTTATAAAAAATAAATAAAATCTTAAAACAAAACAAAACAAAACATGTTCATGATACGAGCACTTTCTGTATGTCTCTCGCACTTGAATGAAAAGTTTAAAAACAGAGATACACCCTTCAGTGACTTGAGCTTGCAATCCTGTTGCCAAGAAAGCACACGCTTGCTTATAGAAGCAAACTTTTTACAAGTTAGCGTGTACAGAAATGACTGTCTCATCCAAGAGAAATGACTCTTGAGCTAGCAGGTGTGTTAAGAATTCAAGGAATTCAAACCCCCTTCACACAATGTCATAACCCGAATAAACTAGGTAGGAAAACGTGACACAGTTCTCGCTAACCTGAACAAGAATTTGATCCACTTTTTAAATCAACCAGGCTTAGGGGAAGACTCGGAAGAACTCGGTGACACAAAATAGGCCTTTTAAAGAATAATTAACAGTGGTTGACATACAGAGGTTGTTTTTTGTTTTTTTTTTTTTAGATTTTTTTATTTATTTGACAGAGAGAAACACAGCGAGAGAGGGAACACGAGCAGAGGGGATGGTAGTGGGAGAAGCAGGCTTCCTGCCGAGCAGGGAGCCCGATTCGGGGCTCGATCCCAGGACCCAGGGATCATGACCTGAGCCGAAGGCAGACGCCTAACGACTGAGCCACCCGGGTGCCCCAACATACAGAGTTTTATAACAGCTTTACTGAGATACCATCTACTTTGTGCAACTCAACTGTGTAAATGGACAGTTCTGTGATTTTAGGCTATTTGCAGAGCTGTGCCACCATCGCCACAATCGATTCTAGAACATTTTCATCATGTCATGCCTTATTTCTCCCCAACATCCACACATTCCCCCCAATCCTAGGCAACCACTAATCTACTTTCTGTCTGTATACATATGGCTCTTATTTATACTCACGGAAATAGAATTATACCCATATATGATCTTTTCTAACCGGTTTCTTCCACTTAGCTTGTTTTTCAGGTTCATCCATATTGGAGCCCATGCCAGTACTTTATTTCTTCTTCTTATTCAATAATATTCTATTGAATGAACATACTGCATTTTCTTTTATCTATTCATCACTAGATAGACTTTTGGGTTGCTTCTACTTTGGAGCCATTATAAGTAATGCTGCTGTGAACTTTTGAGAACAAGTTTTTGTGTGAACAAGACATTTTCACTTCTACCCGAACGGAACTGCTGGGCCTGTGCACACATATCTGATACACAATAAATCGCACACATTCAAAGTGCACAACATGATAACTTCTGACATAAGCTACACCCGTGAAACCATCAGCACCATGAAAAACTCACCTCACCCCCAAAATCTTGTGTCCCTTTTTCCCTCCCTTCTGACCCAACCTATCCCCACCCCTGGCCCCAGGCCAATACTGACCTCATTACTGTCACATGGTGGAGCTTGTATTTTCCATAATTTTCTATAAATGGAGCCACACAGTACATGTTCTTCTTTGGTCTAGATTTTTTTTTCACTCGGCATTTTGAGATTCATCCATGTTGTGTGCATCAGTAGTTCATTCCGATTTGTCTATCCATTCCCCTGTTGATAGATGTTTGTGTTATTTATAATTTTGGGCTATTACAAATAAAGCTGTGGTGACCACTCATGTACAAATATTTGATTGGACCCAGGCTTTCACTTCTCTTGGGTAAATAAGTACCTAGGAATTTAATGGATAGATCATATGATAAGCGTTTCTTGAACGTTTTAAGAAGTTGACCAAATATTTGCCAAAGTGGTCATACCATTTTGCATTCCTGCCTGTAGTGTGTGAACAGCCCAGTTAGTATGGAAAATCAATACTTTAGACTTTCCAATTGGTAAATAGGGATAGCTCATTGTGGTTTGAATTTCCATTTCCCTAATGACTAATGATACAGGGCATATTATCATGTACTTTGTCATCTGTTTATCTTCTTTGACGAAATGTCTATTCAGATATTTTGCCCATTTTTTCCGGTTTGTTTTCTTATTGAGTTTTGTGAATTTTTTTTTATATATTTGGTATACAAGTCCTTTATCAGATTCATGCTTATAATGATTCTCTACCAGTCTATAGCTTGTCATTGCATTTTCTTTTCAATGGCTTACCTAAGAAATAACCCAATCTAAAGCAGATGTTCTCTCCTATGTTTTTTTCTAGAACTTTCATAGGTTCACATATTACATTAGGTCTGTGATGCATTTCCAATTAATTTCTGTGTGCAATATGTGAATAGAAGTTCAGTTTTTTGCATGTGGCTATCCAAGTGTTCCAGCACCATTTGAGGCAAAGGCTATCTTTCCTTTACTCTGTTTTTTTTGAGCCTTTGTGAAAAATCAGTCATCCGTGTATGCATGGATCTATTTCTGGACTTTCTATTCTACTCTGTTAATCCCTTTAACGACCTGATTCCGATACCACACTGTTTTGATTACTGATGCTTTATAATATTTCTTGAAATTAAATAGTATCAGCCCTCCAACTTTGTTCTTTTTCAGTTGTTTTGGCATTTTCATATGAACTTTAGAATCGGCATATCCATTTCTACCAAGGGAAAAAAAAAGCCTGTCGGGATTTTGACTAGGATTGCATTGAACTGATCAGTTTGAAGGGAACTGACAACACTGGTGAGTTTCTGAACCATTAATGAGATCTCTCTTATTTGGCTCTTCCTTAATTTCCCTTAGCAATGTTTTTTATAGTTTTTAATATATGGGCCTGATCCATATTTGATAAGATTTGTCACCAAGTATTACATGTTTTTTGATGTTGTAAATGGTATTTTTAAAATTTTGATGTCTGGGGCGCCTGGGTGGCTCAGTGGGTTCGGCTCGGGTCATGATCTCAGGGTCCTGGGATCGAGCCCCACATCGGGTTCTCTGCTCAGGGGGGAGCCTGCTTCCCCCTCTCTCTCTGCCTGCCTCTCTGCCTACCTGTGATCTCTCTGTCAAATAAATAAATAAAATCTTTTAAAAAATTAAAAAAATAAAATTTCGATCTCTGATGATTCTTTGCCGGCTCATGGATTCACTTGCCGTTTTTGAAATTCCATCAGTTTTTAACATAGAAAATCTGTGATTAAAGGCATTTGTATTTCTTCCTTTCCAGTCTAGATGCATTTTATTTGTCTTCTCTGATGATCCTGGCTAGAACTTTCAGTACAAGGTAGAAGAGAAGGTTTGCTAATTCCTGAGATAAACCCTATGTATTAAAATGTATCATTGTTTTTATGTGTGTTTATATGTTGCTGGGCTCCATTGGCTGCAATCTTGTTTAGAATTGCTCTATTCATTCATTCTAGGAATGCACCGCAGTTTATCCATTCTGCTGTCACTGGATACTTGAGTTGCTTCTGCTTTTGAGCTACTGTGAATAAAGCTGCTGTGGTTATTTCTGCTGGACTTTTTGGGGGAACATATGCACTCAGTATTTTGAGGTCTATACTTAGGAAGAGTATATTATGAACCACAGCCGAGTGCTCTTAATATATCCATTTTAACATGATTGGTGATTAATTTTTGCCCTTTTAATTCCCAGGGTGCTAGCCTAGCCGCCACTAAGCAGAGGAGGCCTCCTTTTCTTCTCCCCAGGGAGCGTCCCTTCTCCTCCAAAGGCCGGCAGGAATGAGGGTCACTGGCCGCATGAGGGCCCTGGCACACGTTCCAGAGTTTCCCCTGAGTGGCAATGTTTGATTTTCTTCGGATGAACTGGTGATGGAGAAACCCCAAATTGGGCAAAAGGCAAGAAACCATCAAAGGATTGCCTTTTTTTTTTTTTCCTTTCTAGTGAGAATACCTTGTCAAGGTAGGTAGAGGCATGTAAGGCGCTCTGGCCGCATGGCTAGGATTGTTTTTCTACAAGAAGATACAAAACCCCAAGGCTGGGCCCAGTGCGCTCTGTGCCACACCTTTATACATCCGGGCACCCGGCAGAAGATGCCACGGAATTAGGGTGCACGTCCCTGCTATTGCCGATACCGTTCATAATAATCTTACCTTTTTATGAAAAAAGCTGCAGACTCTTGGCCTGAAGGGCAGCAGATGTGACTGACCGAGTCTCACCTTCTTGCCCGTCCAGATTAATTTTAATATATGGTTGTTCTGAACTTTAAATAATATCTCCCACTGGTCTCACGGGACTCTGTGGGGAAGGGCACATTGATCTCCACTGCTGGACCCGCCTGCGAAGCGAGTAATGACCCTTTCTCGTTTTGCCATGAAACTCTGTGGGAGTGAGTCAGTGCTAGGTCGCTGGCTTGAGAGGTAGGGGGTGGGCTACACGGGCTTTTGCAAGGGGTGTGGCGGGCGCCTTGGGTTTTCCTGGGGGAATTGAACTTTCTTTAGAACCTCATTCTTAGGAGACTCCGGAGACAAGCATGGTAAGGTTGTGTTGACGTTTTTGTGGAAATCGACTCACTCCCAGCCTTTGGGCTGACAGCTCAGACTTCATCCCCGTGTTCCAACCGTGATCTAGAAACCAGGCTGTGGGCGAATGGCAAGCAGTCCAGAGAAATGCCCTGGCCTCGAGAACTTTCCTCCCGACATGGCCCAAAGGCATCGACAACATCCTTGAGGTTGCCAGCGGGACCTGACTTACCTCCGAGTCTGGAGGCAAAGCTACTGGTGGCCTGGAACATGAGATCAGACAGAGTACTATGTAAAGGAAATTTTAAAAAATCCTGCTTTCTCATTGGTTTATATTATGATTTCTGAGCCACTTCATTTTCAGAAATTCTCCATTGGCAGTGACGCCCAGGACTTTGGCTTTATGTCTCCTCCTACTCTTACAACTGCCCATCACAGGAAAATTGGCACATTAAGGAATCCCTGTTTTGAAAGTTTCAAGATTTCTTACAATTCATGTTTGTCTCAGTATTTTTAATTGCCATGTCATTAAAATAGTGTTACATTAGCTTGAGGTGTACAACCTAACATTTCAACAATTCTGTACAATACTCAGTGCTCACCATAAGGAGTGTAGTTACCAGTAAGCGTTACAATTTATTTTTAAATTTAAAATTCAAACAAGGCTAGCGCTTGCCTACCTTATACCTACCTTTGTAGTCAGGTCCCAAACCCCCGAAGTACCTGTGTCCCTTAAATATCTTCCTGATTGTTACACTCAGAATCCAGAAGTGAACATTTAGAAGATGAATAAGCAATTTTTTACTCCCAAACATCCATATGTTTATCATAAAATTATTTGGTGGGGGGGGTATTGTGATAAAGTTCATTGACCATCTGAATTGCTAGAACTGGGAAGAGAAACAGAAATTAAAAAATCTTCAAACAAATCGTGATTTCCTGTATAACAAGACTCTCATGGCATACAGATTCCTTTAAACTCATGGAAGCTAGAAGTAGGATGGCGGTTCTGGCGGTTTCCAAGGGTTAGGGAGAGGGGTTGCTGTTCACTGGGTACAAAGTTTCAGTTAGGCAAGACAAATAAGTTCTACAGATATCAGTACAACATTATCCATATAGACCGCAATACCGTACTGTTTGCTTAAGATTTGTTAGGAAGGCCAACCTCATGTTATGTGTTCTTCCCACAATAAAAACAGAATGAAGATTGCTGAGAAGATTAAAACTCCTAATTCAGAACAATTTCATGGACTAAGGGTTGTTCTGGGGCAAACAGCCACGTTTCGGACGTCCTGTCTCTTCCTTGTAAGAAGGCCCAGCACACATCTCTGACAAAGAAGGGCCAGAGTCTCTTTTTAAATGAAATGCTACTGTGTCAAAGCAACTGGGTGGGTATAGAATCTCATGCAATAATTTATGTCCAAGTGGACTGGCCACTCTGTATTTATCCATTGATCATCTGTGCACCGGTAGACAGGCAATGGGTAGGTCCATGATTAATTTGTGTGAAACGGCACTCATATGTGGAGTCAGGAATCCCGGCTCTGCAATGTGAGCACGTTCTCACACCTTCAGCTGTCATGGCCACTGGGTTTGGAAGATCACAACTCTCGGAAGCCTTAGTACCTTCGTCTACTCAACGAAAAGAATACCTACCTTCTGAAGGTGCCGGCTTAGATTTCTCACGTGTTCTAAGGAGCCGGCATGCGTGTACCATAACCAAAAGCTCAGAGTAGCCAGCTTCTTTGAGGAAGAAAATAGAACCTCACGTGTTCTCTTAGTTCACCTCCACTTGTTCTGCTAAAGCAACTCTGGGACCACAAAGAATTCAACTCACTGGAATTTAAAGACTAGAGCGTGTGCTTGCCCATTTCCACGATCCAGTTGTCATGTTTAAAAAGTCAGAAATGCCTAATGCGGATTGAATTTGTTGAACCGCATTTCTGGGAGATGGGGGGTGAAAGGAAGAAGTGCCCCCCAAAGGTATCCTCTTCTGAATATTCAGCCACCTTCTCCCCTCCCTCAACAATCCCCTGCTATTTGGTTTATGGCTTAACAAACGCATAAGGCCATATTTTGTTTACTGCCTTCAGCGGTTTGCGCGATCCATGTGGCTTCCTCCCCTGGAGGAATCGCACAGATAAATTATTGCATACAATTACATAAAATAAATTTAAACTGGGTAGGGTGAGTAGCAGGCAGGCTAGTCTTTCTGAGTGTTTCTACTGAGTTAATCCCTGGTGAAGAGGGAAAATCGCTGCATATAAATGAGATCTTGCTGCTGTCTAAACCAGCTGATAAATGATACCATCTGCTGGAAAAGGATTCTCAATGCCCTCGCCACTCCCCCCACCCGCTCACAAGAATAGCCATTCTCCATTCATTATGTACCAGCTTCCATATTCGAGGAGGCCGTTGGGCTGGGGTGCAGTGGGAGGCTGTCACCTTACCCCAGTGGTAGAAGGTTCTAGCCGACTGACTTAACATTCTAAACCTAGTTCTCCAGGTGGCCAAACAGCCCACATTTTCAAGACACGGATCATTCTTTGGGCTCAGTCTGTGGCCTACATCAGTGTTCTCAACCTTGGCTGTACATCAGAACCCTCTGGGGAGCTTGGACTCGCCGGTGATTCCAAAGCACGGCCAAGTTTGGAAACCAGTGGCCTAAATTAGTACTTCTCAGATCTTTGTGACTATGAATCCCCTGGAGATTCTGTTAAAATGCAGATTCTGATTCCGATTTGGGGCAGGGCCTAAGGTGCTGCGGGTGCAACATGCTCCCGGCGAAGCCCCCCACTGTGGATCAAAGCCCCATTTTGTGTAGCTGATTCTTTTCAGAAGCGTCAGCTCTAACTCGGTGCTTTTCAAACTTTCTTCTTCAAGCTCTGAAGCCCTTTCTTCCAAGCCAAACTCACAACCTGTAGAGCTTGTCCAAAAGCTCATGCTTTTGCACCCGCACATGCACTGTTACGTCTTCTGTAAGAAGTTAACTCTTCCTTGCAAGGCGAGAACTCGGATTAGACAATAGATGAATTTCTGGAAGTGTCTTCAGGGTTCTTATTTGGGGGAGGTTCTCAGCCTTGTGCACGTAACCATAAATGGCTGGTCCCGGCACATACACCCAGCCCCCATAGCAGCTGCCTGACCCAGAGCTTCGGGTGCATTTCAGCCTACATCCGAATGGACGCAGAGGACACGGTGTCAGAGCCTGGCTGCCCATTCTCAGAAACAAATTCAAACACAGAGCAAAAACTGGACTGCGTAAGGCCATCAGTGTCACCCACTTTCATGTTCTTTCTAAAAGCGATCCCTAATTTTCTTCATTCATTCGCCGATCATGTCTGCTTCCCAAAAAATGTCAGTTTCACGAGGGCAAAGGCCTGCTCTGTCTTGTCACTAGTGTAGCCCCATATTCAGAACTGTACCTGGCACGGCGTAGGTGCTCCATAAGTATCTATGGAATGGTTGCATACATAAAGGCCACCAAAAATTCTCATTCCTCTTAGTCCAAACCAGACCGATCTGGACATTCCCTTGATTTCCTGTCCAAGTCAGCCTCACCCCTACTGCCACGCTGGGCTTCTATTCTTTCAGCACTGTGGCGGCTGACAACCGAACCCTGCAGATCTGTAGCTCCGAAGAGAGATGTGTGACGGCTAAATGAAGACGGAAGTCACTGGGGTACACGGATAAAGATGGCCCAGGCTTGGGCTCTCACGGACTCAATCTTTAAAAAAGAAAATATTGAGGTGCCTGGGTGGCTCAGTGGGTAAAGTGTCTGCCTTCGGCTCAGGTCATGATCTCAAGGTCCTGGATCGAGCCCTGCATCGGGCTCTCTGCTCAGGGGGGAGTCTGCTTCTCCCTCTGCCTCTGTGCTCACTTGCTCTTTCTCTCAAACACATAAACAATAAAAAAATTATTCCCCATGCCTTGCTGTATCCCCCCCGACATGCCCCCTCCCCTGCACAAGCCTGCACAACCAGACTATCACAGACCCCTTCAGCTCTGCCATGATTTCCAGATGCTTACTATTCTGGAGAGTACTTTGGATGTATTTATCTATCACTTTATCAATGTCCTCTTAAAAATGTCATTTTTTTGCTACCAAAGAAATTACAAATAGAACCAGTATCAACCCCACTGCTCCATTCCTTCAACTGCAGCAAGTATCATTTAGAAGACTCTTCATGAAGTAAAGGTAATGAAAGAAGGGGTTAAAAAATCAAATACCAAGTCATTTACTTTTAATGATTTCTCCTCAGGGTTATTTTGCCAAGAGGTATGTGGCAGTACAGAAATGAGATAATTACTAGATTTTTTTTTTTCAAAAGAGAGTAGACATGAACAAATTGAAAATCTTCCAAGATAATGAAAAGTAGTTCTAGTATTTGGAGACTAGCCGCATTTGATTTTGCTGGCCATTGGAAATTCTGACTCCTAAAGAAAAATATTTGAGGAAGCAGTACCAAAAAAAGGAAAATAAAAAAAGGCAAGCCTTGGCTCGTCATGAAAAAAATGAATGGCCAACACCAAGATCAATGACAGCGGAGTGTAAACTTACTTGTACAAAAGTCCTCTTCCTCATAGTTACTATTCTCCGTTAACGAGGTGTGTCATTCAGTAAGTCCCAAAGGGAAGCAAATCTAGTTGTGGCAGGCAGCCTCTCAGATGACCCCTGACGATTCCAGCCTGCTGGTATTCACACCTTCGAGTCATCCCTTCCCTTTCTGCATGGACTAGACTCATTCACTGACTTCCAGCAAACAGAGTTTTAGAGAAGTGACGGCAGGTCCCTTCTGAGGTTAGCTTACAAGCAAGTGGCTTTTGTCTTAAACCTTCTCTCCCACTCCCTCTCTCTCGGATGTCTCATCCTGGGGCAAGTCAGCTGCCGAGTTCCCCCACGGAGGGGAAGGGCAACCCTATGGAAAGGCCCCTGTGGCGAGGGCCCAAGGCCTGTCAACCATCACCTGAATGAGGCCAGAAGTGGATTTCCTCGCCCAAGCTGAGCCTTTAAAGGAGATCGCAGCCCGGGCCAATGACTTAACTGCAACTTCACAAGAGACCTTGAGAACCAGAGGCACCCAGCTAAGCCACACCTGGATTCCTGAGCCACAGAAACTGTGAGAGTAAGTGTTTGTTATTTTAAATTGCTAAGTGATGGGATAATTTTTCATAAAGCAAGAGGTGACTAATACATCTGTATTCACAGAAGATGTTATATTGACCTTTTCACAATCAACTGTACAAACCTAAATTATTGCAGTAAACAGATTAGTAGCTTGCATGGTCTGCTATATCCGTGGAAATTAATCAGCACTGCTTGAAGACATTTTCGTCTTCATATGTCCCATGGTCTAAATCCAGGAAGTCTTCTATTACTCTTCTTTGAGTTAAATTCTATTACTCCATGGAAACATCACACAATGGATCAAAAGGGTCCAAGAACAGATAAAGGAATTCCTCCTAGCCCTGGCAGCGCTCTGTGGCAAACAGTACTGGGTAATAGGTCAAACTTGCTGTGCATACACAGAGCGTTAGCCTATTTATACAGGCTAGCTTGAAGGTTCTATTAGGAGACAGAAGCCACCAATTTCCTTCCTCCAAGAAATAAAAATCTCAGGATTCTCACTGTAACTCTAAATAAGAATCCGCTTTGGATCACACCAGTACTACTCAAGACATAAAGAGTTATTTATATTGAGGATGGTGAGAGAAATTATGACAAATTCATGAGATAAAAATAGTAATACATTAAATGCAAAACAAGACCTGAGGTAAAAATAGAATACCACAGAATTCTCGAGATAAAACAACAACTAGGACTCAAGGAACAACTAAAATAAACGAAGAAAATATATGTACTGAAGACCACTTAATCTCCTGGCACATAGTTTAAGGACTTAGGGTTCATTCATTTGTTATTTATGAAGTAATTTGAGAACCTAAAAAATTCTTCTTTGCCAGTCACTGTGGGGAATTAAAGGCAGTATTGACACTGTCCTCACCCTCAAGAACACTCTTAAAATATCTTAACCAACTGTGAGTGAAATTATTTACACATGAAACAATTAGAGAACAAGGAGGCAACATGTAATACCTTGCAAATATTAGAATATGGGTCCTGGCAACATGAAAAACTGAAAAATGAAGCCACACACAGGGCAGAATCTCAAAGAGTGGATAAAAGTATGTTTCAGAATTAACTATACAGGGGCACCTGGGTGGCTCAGTGGGTTAAAGTCTCTGCCTTCGGCTCAGGTCATGATCTCAGGGTCCTGGGATCGAGCCCCATATCGGGCTTTCTGCTCAGCAGGGAGCCTGCCTCCCCTCCTCTCTCTGCCTGCCTCTCTGCCTACTTGTGATCTCATAAAATCTTTTTTTTTTTTAAAAAGAATTAACTATACATCTAAAGACAAAAAAATGAGTCACAAGAGAAACAAAGAAACTTAAAGCTAGAGAAACAGGTTCTCATGGGTTGTGTTCCATCAGGGACCAGGGTAGAGGGTGTGATGGGAGACTAGATCTAGTATACTCTTCAATGCCTTGAGAGTTGAACCCTTACAAAGGATCAAGAGACATATTCTTGGGCCCACAATGAGCAATGATATTTATCTCATGACCCTGCATAAATCCAGTGAAGGGGAAAGGAGGAAAAAACCTACAGAAACAACAAGCATGTACAGGTGTGGAGTGTAAATTTATACTACCTATGTCGTGTATGATTTCTCAAGCTGAGAAGCTCATATAAAATCTGGTTCTGGATCAACAAAACTTCTGGGTGCCTGGCCAAACAAATGCAAAATCTCTCCACAGGGATAATTCTATAACCCAGAAAGCATGGTACTACAAAACCAATCCACTCTCTAAGTGTAATGTAGTATCCTGGATTGGATCCTGGAACAGAAAAAAACATTGAAGGAAAAATTGGGGAAATCTAAATAAAATCTGGAGCTTGGTTAGTAGTGATGTACCAGTGTTGGTTTCTCAGTTTTGACAAATGTACAAGGGTAATATAAGGGTTAACATGAGGAGGACTGGCAGGAAATCTCTGTATTGTCATCGCAACTTCTGCATAAATCTAAAATTCACCCAAAATAAGAAGGTATTCTAAAAAATCCTCCCTGAAGCTTACAAAAACTAAAAACACAAGAAAACAATCTATCATGAGTGACAGGCAGCAAATGCAATGTCCAAGAGGATCAGCACTCACAAACTTTAGATATTAGACTATCTGGAAGGATGAAGACAGTTAAGGTTTAGTAGAGACAAGATGAGAAGTCAGTGAAATATAAGGCAACTAAAGAAGAACAGAACATTTTATTTATTTTTATATTTTATTTATTTGACAGAGAGAGAGCAAGCATATGCAGGGGGAGGGGCAGAGGGAGAGGGAGAAGCAGACTTTCTGCCTAGTGGGGAGCAGGATGCGGGGCTCGATCCCAAGACTCCAGGATCATGACCTGAGCTGAAGGCAGACGCTTAACTGACTGAGACACAAAGCGCCCCAAGAACAGAAGATTTTAAACAAAACAATGAAAAATAACTTACAGAATATTAAAAATAATCAGACAAAATTGAGAAAAGAACTGGAAGACATAACGGAGGAAGTGATCCAGGATGCTCTTCAAGAAATGAGGACATGAAAAAAAAAAAGAAAAGAAAGGCTCTAGGAGACATAGAAGATAGAAAGCCCATCATATATAGGAGGATCATGAAAGGTAAAGACTTACAGTGCTTTAGTGATTGTTTTTTTCATAAAGATTTAGAAAGAAGAAAGTTTAGCAATTAGATAAAGTATTAAAATACTCAATCCAAGAGCACTGGACTAGCATCACTATAAGATTCACATTATTTTCTTCCAGGGGCGTTACATGCAATGATGACCAAGGCTATCTCATACACACCATGAATCAGCTATCCAAAGGAGGTCACCATGCAATTATCTTTTCCAGCATCTATTAAAAGAACAGGACCCAGTCCTGGGAGGTGGAGGAAATGGGGAGATGTTGGTCAAAAAGTACAAACTTTCATTTATAAGTTCTGGGGATGTAACACACAGCATGGTGACTACAGTTAAAAATACTGTATTGTATACTTAAAAACTGATAGGAAAGTAAACCTTTAATGTTCTCACCATGACAGTAACAAAACTTGGAATTATAGGAGGTGAAGGATGTGTTAACCAACCTTATTGTAGTAAACATTTCACAGTGTATAAATGTATCAAATCATCACACTATACATCTTGAACTTACACAATGTTATAGGTCAATCATATCTCAATAAAGATGGGTGGGGGGAAAAAGACTGTCTCAAAGGCAACTAGGGAGAAATGACAAATGTCCCCAAAATGAACAATTAGACTTATTGTTAATAATAGTAAAAGGCCAAATTACCTTCAACTATCAAGCTAAAATTTTAGCCCCAGTTAAAGTATCATTCAAGAATGCGAATGACATGGAGATTTTTCAATGTTTGAGATGATTTAGCACGTATAAAGCCCTTAATGAAATAACAAACAAAACATGCACTTCAGAAAACCCCAAAACTGAACCCCAAAAGATAAGATGAAAACAGCAATGTTTAAAAACCCAAAATGAAACAAAAAACTGGTATGCATGTAGGTAAATCTAAATAAACTCTAAAAACAGTGACGTGATCCATTTCGGGAGACTGTGGAAATACAGTGTTAGGGAATAGAAGCATGGACGTTAAGTGAGAGGTGCCAGGAGTTAAACCACTCCAAGCTCTTTGCCTTATTTTGGAAGAAGATGGAGATTCTGATTAACTTTCCATTTCAAGTATGCACAATAAGAAATTAAGATTAACCACTAAAAGCATAAACATATGATGCATAAATTCAAAATAAAAAAAAGAAGCAGGGAAGAAAAATGAGAAAGAAATGAAAAATAGAAAAAAATGTGCTAGAAATAAAAGCAAATACATCAGTAATAACAATATATAACTGGATTAAGCTTTTCAGTTAAGACTTTCTCAGACTGAGCTAAAAACGAAAAATGCAGCTATATGCTGTTTAAGAGACACCTCTAAAATATTACACAAAGAGGCTAAAAACAGAGGGATCTGGAACAATACCCTTGGCAAATATTCATCAAAAGAAAAGTAATTATAACAACTGTAATATCAGACAAAATGAACTTTAAAAGAAAAATCATAATTAGAGATAAAGAGGGTCAGCCCATAATGACAAAGGAAATAATTCATCAACGAGATGTAATCTTGAATTTGCACATCCTTAACAACATAGCTCTAAAATACACAAAGCAAGGGATTCCTGGGTGGCTCAGTCCATTAAGGGTCTGCCTCGGGCTTGCGTCCTGATCCCAAGGTCCTGGGATCGAGTCTAGCATAAGGCTCCTTGCTCAGTCGGAGGCCTGCTTCTCCCTCTGCCTGCTGCTTGCCCTGCTTGTGCACTCTCTCTCTGACAAACATATTTTTTAAAGATTTTATTTATTTACTTGACAGAGAGAGAGAGTACAAGCAGGGGGAGCAGTGGAGAGAGAGGGAGAAGCAGGCTTCCCGCTGAGCAGAGAGCCCGACGCGGGGCTGGATCCCAGGACCCTGGGATCATGACCTGAGCTGAAGGTACGTGCTTAACCGACTGAGCCACCCAGGTGCCCCAAATATTTTTTTTAAAAAAATACAGGAAGCAAAAACTGACAGAATCCACAGTCCCAGTAGGGGATTTTAAGCACCATTCTCAGAACCTGATAGGTCAAATGGATAAAATATTCTTAAGAACACACAACTTGAACAACAGTCCTAAAATTTACTATTTGAAAAAAAAAATTTACTATTTGAATATATTTGCGACCTTGTTCTAACCCTGCACCTATAGTTAGAAAATACACATACCTTTCAAACACACAGAGAACAAACAGGGAACATATGCTAGGACACAAAGCAAGCCTCAACAAATAACAAAGAATCTTTATCTTACAAACCAAGTTTGTTGGAACAAAAAGACAGCCTCAAACTCTACACATTTGGAAATTAAAAAAACAACAATTCCTGTATGGTTCGGTGCATAAATCCTAAAGAAAACTGCAAAATGTCTGGAATAAAAGACAACAAAAATTGCAAACCGAAACCAAAATGCAGCTAAAGCAGCACTTTTTTTTTTCTAAGCACAAATTAATGAGCTAACAATGCAACACAAAAAGTTAAAGAAAAATCCATGGAAACTCCAAGAAAGATATCCTTAATTCTCTAAAAATGTTGACCTTTGAAGAGGACCTATCTGTTCCACAGAGAAGGAGTTTTTAGATCCGTTTTTTGGGGAACAGATTAATATATGCTTTCATGATTTTTTTTTTTAAGGTGACTCATTAAGAAGGAAAATACAGATCACCAATACTCTATACTGCTCCTATTGTTAAAATACTTAAATCAAGCGTAAGGATTCCATACTTCAGTACAAACCAGCGCATGGAGATGACTGCATGGTCTGATGTCATCTCTTCTCCAGATTTTCTTCAATCCAGACAAGAAGGAAGGAAACGAAGAATGCTCATTAAAAACAAGGAAGGAGAGAATAGATGTCCATTTCTTTTTTTTTTTTTTTTTTTTTTTTGGTAAAGGACGTTGAGTTTTGAAAACTTTGGTGAAATCTTTCTGCCTCTAGCCTGAAATAATACAAAGCTTCCATTTTTGTAGCCAACAATACATCCGGCTCAGGATAAATGATTCAAGTTCCTGAAATGTCCGTAAGAAAGTCTGACCCTTTGGCTTTTGCACCGCCCGTGGTTATTTTGTGGGGTGGGCGCATTCGTGGAAGGGTAGGTGCGTGCGTGGAGGGGTGGGTGCATGCGTGGGGGGTGTGGGCGCATGCGTGGGGGGTGTGGGCGCATGCGTGGAAGGGTGTGACCACGTGTAAGGTAGTCCATTCCCAATCACCCATGGGGCAAGGGGAAGTAGAAATACATGTTTAGTAGCTTACACGGTAAGGAAAGAACAAAGCGCAGTGATTTGTAATGATTCTATTTATTAATACATGTATCACAAATGTTCACAATATCAATGCATTCTTGTTGGCATGCTAGACAGAGGCATTGTTTAAGATCTTCTAAAAATATTTTGACTTTTGTTCCCCCTTCACACTCATTTTGAAACTGATTTGCTGAGGTCCTCGATGTCCCTAATGATGCAAAGAAAAATATACAGAAAGAAGTAAAAGAACACAAGAGCAATTAATTGGGGAAGAACAGAAGTGGTGTTATTTCCTTCACAGGAGGCGACAATATAGCTTGGTAACAGGATTATATAGGTTTCATCTGAAAGGTATGGGGGCCACTAAACCGTCCACACTTGCCCAGGCATTAACAATAATAACTGTTTCCTTCATACAGGACGCAGGCTTTTTTTCTACTCACGGACGATTATTGATGTCTTTCTACATACCCTAGGCAGCCTGAAGAAGGTAGGAAAGAGTCTTAGTAAAGGGAAAAACCAAACCAAAGGAGATTAAGCCAAAAGAACAGAGAACTATCAGCCTATCTACATCAAGGGGTATGGCGTGTATCACTCATGATGAAGGGTGAGCGGGAACCTTCCACACTCCATGCAGGGCCCGGTGGGGCCAGGGATGGTGTGATAACCAGTCACCTACAATGAGCTAGAATTGGACCAAGTCCAGATGGAGGAGCTGGCACGCAGGGGGCCTCGGGCGGGGTCCACTAGGACTGGATGCAGGGAGCCCGGCTACACTCTGGCACGACAGGGCTTCACAAAATGGAACGCTACGGGGGTGCGGGCTGGAAGGCGGAGCGGAGACCGTGTGGGCGGGTCGCTGGGGCGCTGGCTTGGGGGTTAGGGAGCGCGGGGCGGGTGTGTTAGGTGCTGTGCTCTAACATCCTCTGGAAGTCTTTCGGAGAGTGCTGTGGTTCGTTTTTAAGACAGGTCTCCCATTCCATCATGCTTGAAAGACTGTGAGAGAAATGCAAACACGTGAGTGACTTACCGTTAAGAAGGACTTAAAATAAGGCAACAAGCTAAAAAGAGCACTCAGACGTTTCGTGCCACCCTCCCCAGAGCCACAGAAATGGCTCTACATCTACATCTACAGCTCTAACCATGTAGATATTTTAGGCCTACAGGTTTCGGAGCATGCGCAGGTGGCGCCGAGCTCAAGTAGCTAAGGGGTGGGCGGGTACCCTTGCCCGTTTGCAGGGCCGCGTGTGCCCCAGGGGGAGAACCCCGAAAGTAAACACCCTCCGCGTGCACTCACCTTCTCCTTACACCATCTCATACTGGTTGGCCGTGATGAACCGGGACAGACAGCAGGCCAGCAGCATGCCGATCAGCTGTTGCCGGGAGAGAAACGAAGACCACAATCTCAAGTCCCTGAACTGCACAGTTCTTTGACCCCCCAGATGTAATTGTTAACAACCAAGAGCTTTTGTATGCGAATGAGGAAGAGGGCACTGAAGAAAAAGATCAACGTGATTTCACTGCTGGGGTCTAAGACTTAGGGAGTCTGATCACTAAGGCAGGACAACTGGAGTTTCTAGAACCGGCCATAAGGTTTCACTCTAGCGTGCTCTGGCTGCTTAAAAACAACTTTTGACACATAAGCAGTATTACAATTGGTTCATATGTTATGAGCATAGGGGAAAAAATGGAAGGACCACAGAATTAGCAAGGTATGCATAAAAAGGCCAAACACGCCCATTCCAAAGATATCTCAACGTGGTGCGATGCCTCAGGCATTCACAGCTGACAGGATCATTGTTCTTTCCTTGAGGCGAAGAGACACTAATTCTTGACTGGGTGAGTTTGCCAGTTGAGGTAAGAAAGCCATGGCTTGAGAGCCGTAGGTGTTGGGTTAGGGGAAAGGGGGCATCGAGGCTTTAACTTAGCTTTGTCTCTAACCATGTAGGTATTTTAGGCCTACATCTTGGTTTCCACCTCAGACATGCCAGACTCTGACGCCCTGAGGACTGGCACCCAGCACTGGTACGTCACCAAGCCCTCCGGGTGAGAGAAGCAATTCATGCAGGCCCCATGGTCGCCCTTATCTTACAGGTGGGACAGGTGCAGCCAAAGCGGGTCCCACTGTGGCTCGGGGCAACCCCTGAAACACGGCTACCTCTCTTGCTGAAATCCCAAATTCTTATCTTCATTTTTATTTTCTTTTATTTTTTTAAAGATTTTATTTATTTATTTGACAGAGAGAGAGAGAGATCACAAGTAGGCAGAGAGGCTGGCAGAGAAAGAGGGGGAAGCAGGCCCCCCACTGAGCAGAGAGCCCAATGTGGGGCTCGATCCGAGGACCCTGAGATCATGACCTGAGCCGAAGGCAGAGGCTTTGACCCACTGAGCCACCCAGGCGCCCCCTTATCTTCATTTTTAAAAGTAAAACTATGTTGTGAAATATAAAAACTGTAAGTTCTGTCCGGCGAGGAAAAATCACCACCTTATTGGACTCACCCTGTCTCCTACCAAGGCTCTGGCCACCATCATTTCTGTGCCACAAAATACATAGTATCCTGCCCAAACCACCAAATCACCAAAGGAACCATGGCTGTAAACCTCCAGAATTCTGGACCACATGGCACATATTAACCGCCGCCCCCCCCTCCCCCCGAATGTAAGGACTTTGAACCTTACAGCTTCTCCCTTTTCATTAGAACTGCCTTTTTCTGGGACCAACGTACACCAGAACACACTTGATACTTTTTAAGAGGAGAGAGGCAGGTAGGGATGGGGTAAAGGGAAAGGGAGAGAGAGAATCTCAAGCAGGCTCCACACGCAGCACAGAGCCCGACTTGGGGCCTAATCTCATGACCCTGAGATCATGACCAGAGCCAAAATTGAGTTGCACGCTTAACCAACTCAGCCACCCAGGCGCCCCTAACACACTCGATTCTCCTAAAAATCAGATTTCAGCCAAAAAACAAGCATGAGAGGTACAGCATATTCAAGTGTATTGAGCTATTTAACCCTCACCACATCCCTGGAGAATATTACCATCCCAAACTTCCAGATAAGAAAATGGGCTCAGAGGAGGTTAAAGAATTTCCCCCAAAGCACGCTGGTAGCTCACACAGAGCTTAAGGTTCTACCCTCCTTCCCCTGTCGGAGGACAGCCCCTTCCCTTCCCTCCCACCCCAACTCCTTCCTACAGCTCAGCCTAGACCTTGTCCTTTCCAGAATCACTCCTTGGTCTCATGCTATGAGGGTTCCTTCCCGCCTTGCCTTGCAAATTTTGGACAGAAGGGTTTCGGTGGGCATCTCTTTATTTGATTTCAAGTTACTAAACTTTTTTTTTGTAAAGCTGATCAGTTTCGTGTTTCCCTGTTGAGCTCATATGTGATAGTTACCACTCCACTTCGTGGTTTGCCATGCTCCCATAATCTGGTGCTTTCCGAAGCTCCTGGCTTCTATGGCAATTCATGAGCCACACAGCCGGAAGATTCCTTAGGATGCTTAACTATTTCTTGTGTCTAAAATCTCTGCTTTCAGGGAAGGAGAGCATGTTTTTTTCCCCCGCAAACAGGAATAGCATCATTCTTAAGCACTGGACGTACTTCGTCACAGAAACAAGAACTTCTACAAATATCTACAAATATCATCTACAATGAAAGCTACTTGCTTTTAAACTTACCGTATTTTACCCTGAAACTAATAACACAGTATGTGTTAACTAAATTGAATTAAATTGAATTAAAATAAAAAGTTTAAAAAAAGAACGAGGCTTTACAAGAAACCACACCAAAACAAACAAAAAAAAAACCTTACTGCGTTTTATATTTCTCGGGCAAGAACATACCTTCCGTTTGCCCACGGAAGAAGATAGGTTTTTTAAGTTATTTTTTAACATCTACTAAGAAATTCATTTTTCCTAAAAAAAAAAAAAAAAAAAGTATCCTGAACTGAGGATCATACAAGCTATTTGAAAACAGTATTTTGCACACATTGGCTTTTATTTTATTTAATTCTATTGCAAGAAAAACTAGGATTTGGGGTGTGGTAGGCATTTTGGATTATTCACAGGGTCACGGATTTCAAATTGGCTCTAGTGTTTTTACCAAATTTGAGAGAAAATTTCGCCCTCCCACCTCCATAAGTACCAAGTTAAGGGACAGTCAGAAGCTGGGGGGTGGGGGGATCATCCTGTACCTCATAGCAGCTGTTACTGGGTGATTTCTGGGTACGTGATGGGAAGCCTGTTCAGCCAAAGTCAGGGCCTCGGCCTCAGTGTAAGTCAGGATAAATGCTTGCTTGCCACTAGACCCAGTTCATCTGTAGCCAGAGAAGCGCAGCCTTATTTTGACAAAGCTAACTTTGTTTCAAGCTAACTGAATGGGAAAATCCCCTCAAAGAGCAAGGTACGCTCTGTGCCCCTGAGAAGCACACTGCTGGTGTGTAGCAAGGCTGCAGGAAGTAGGCGCTGGGCCAGACTAACGCTTTAAGCCCCGGATGGAGAGGACAAGGGCCCTGGTGTCTCACGCTGGAAACCCCTCAGGATGGAGACCCCAGAGCCAGCCCTCACCATTCCTGTGGCCGGCGAAAGGCCTGGTGCCAGACGGCCTCCAGAGTTTTAGATCAGATTATTTATACTTGGTTGACGAAGGCTTTATAATCCTTCTTCATCTAGTTTTTTTGAGGTAACATTTTATTTTTACCACTGTCTGCCTTGTTGGCACTACACTGTGCTTTCTTTTGGGTCATGGAAACCTCTGGGGCGTTCTGGCGTTTCAAGAACTGAGAAGCCAGAGACGGGGAGAGAGAAGAAAGGGCCTCTACTCAACAGGAGGCTGACTCCGGGCTCTGTCAAGGCCCTCTCACAGAGTGAGCCTGAGAGGCCCGGGTGCCGTGAAGCACGAGCGACACGGGTTGCCTCCCTGGGGCTCCGCAAGTCACCAGGGACCCGGCAGATGCCAAGATGTGGGAGAGAGGAGCGCGAGACAGGTGGGGCCCAGGGCAGCAAAGACCAGAGAGGTAAGGGGCCATGGGCCGAGGGTGTCGTCCCTGCCATCGCCATGGGAGGCAAAGGTGGCCCAAGTCCTGATTCCTGTCCACGGAGAGGACAGCCGAGTTATAAAGGCCACTTCCTGAACAAGCAAGCGACAAGCAATAGGTCAAAGACTTAAATCCTTATAGTGCCTGAGAAGGTGGCGTGCGGATGACCGAGGTTCAAAATTTTGAACACATGTGGCTAAAGAAAACTTCCATGTCATGGGCACGTGCCAAGGAATCAGGTTTGACATAAAACTTTATAAATGCTATTCAGGACCATCTCGGGCCGCGAAGATAGGGTCAAGAGCTCCGTTAGCCTTCTTTGGCCACGTCCCATCGAGGCTATGAACAGCTTCGTCCAACCCTCTACATGGAAAAGGTCAACGAGTCCCAGAAAGGAGTTCCTGGTTCGTACTGAATCATCCCAGCAGCCTGTGGGCCCTGGGGGAGGCCCTGCGGGGGCGCAGGTCAGGGGATGGGCGGAGAGAGGAGGATCTGTATTTTTTGATGAGTACCTTTCTCCCATCAATTTCACAGACTCACCCCCTTTCGTTATAAAAGCACAGAACAAGTTCCCTTTGGGTGCTTCCTGAGGCAAGAACAAGGGTGATCTCTGGCCCCAGAGTCGAATACAGCAGGCCGGGGCGGGGGAGGGGAGGTCAGAATCGTAAGCAGCCCGACCTCAGGCAAGCCACTCCGCCTTCCCCTTCTGGAAAACTGCCCGACCGTCCCCACTCAGGACTACTCCATGATGGGGAGGATCAATCCAGCCCCACGCGTTCCACGTCCAGCTGGGGCCCTGTGCCCGCGTGCACTGGATGCGGGAGCGTCGCCACGCCCCACGTGCGACCCACAGCAGGAGGCCGAGCAAGGTCAGGGGCGGCGTCCCAGACTGAGGAAGCATCCAGACTCAGACACCCTCAGCTCTGGCTTCGGGTCATGTGAGGCGCGGGGGTGGTGCTGCTATTCCCACTCTCGTCCCGTCTCCGTCTCCCTCTCCCTCCACGCGGGCACACGCGCACACACTCACGCTCTGCTTGTGTGTGTGTGTCTCTCCAAGCTCTCTTGAGTGAAAGAGTAGCTGCCAAAGTACTTTGGCCTCTACCCGTAGAACCTGCTTTAGCACAGGAAGGCCCTGACATTAGCCAACATGACTCATTCACCCAAATTAGCCAGCGTTCCCTAGGTTTTGCTCCGACACTGGTCCTAAAAATTTTGAACACCAGGTGGCTAAAGCTTTGGTTGTGGGTCATTGACCAGGACCAGTGCGGCTGGTTCTTCCTAAATGGGCAGCTGGTAAGTGTCCAGGACAGGCCTTGCATCCACCGGTGTCTGGAAGCCGCCAGGAACCCCGGGGCTGCCGGCACCACGAAAAGCCACAGCTCCCAGCACAGCCCACCAGGAAAAGGCAGCTCGGGCTCTTCCTCGCCTGCCTCCCGCTGGGCACAGGTCTCTAGCCCCTGGCTCACCGCCCCTGTCTGGTCCTGTGGGTAAATGGTCTTGGCTAGGCGATGCCCCTGCACTTTGTGGTTTGTTGTCTTATCCCAGCAACAATGTGGTACCTTGATGAGACCTAAAATCTCTGCAGAGTTCCTGCGCGGGGGGTTCCCTCGGGGACACTGGCTCCTCAAGGGCTACGCAACTTAACGCACAAAAATTCCGTTTCCGCGTCAGGAGCCACAGTCAAGCTTTGGATGAAAGTAATGATCGCAAGATGAAGTTCGCTAACTGGAGGCTTTCTACAAAGGGAGACAGCTCGTGTGTCATCGACAGGAATGAAAAACAAAACGGGGACAGGTCAACCAGGAGAAAAAGCCTCCCCGCAAATCCAGATCGGCCATTTGATGTTTGGAGTTGTTTATGCTCCAATTAAGCCAGCACTTGGTTCAGTTAACCTCCATTTGACCTACAGAAGAAGCGAGTTGTTTTCTGGAGCTAGTCATTAGTTGGACTGTAACCGATATTCCCTTGATGGCAAAACTTCATTTAAGTTGAAAAAGGAAAATCAATAAACAGATGACCTGAGGACTAATGAGCAAGGAGCTCCGACCCCATCTATCAGCCTCTCCCAAGGCCCGGCGGGATGGGGGTGGGGGGCAGGCGGGGAATCCGGAGGCCCGGGAGGGAAGCCAGGGTGGGAGCCTGGGGAAGGCCAGGCCTGACTGCACAATTACACAGCCTACCTGGGAGAACGCAATTCCAAAAGCCACTCCGGCGATGATTCCCATGTTGGTCTCCATGAAACTGGTCACCAGATCATAACAACCCTGCAGAGAGAGAAAGAGAGAGAGAGAGAGAGAGAGGAAGAGTGTGGGGACTTCAAGAGACGCGTTACAACCCCGGGCCAGACTGAGCTGTGTTACCTTGCAACGCTCCGACCTGCAGTCGGCAAATACAGCTGCAACTCACCCTAGGAACTCGCTAGCATTCTTTCCAAACTTAAAAAAAGGAAAATTTTGAACATGCATAAAGGTACAGAGTAGTACCGCGACCTCCCGAGTGACCCTTTCTCTAACCTCACAATGAACATGTGGCCAATTTAAATCTCAACTCTCCTCCCCTGGCTGGATTATTTTAAAGCAAGTCCCAGATAAGTTGTTTCACCCAGAAATGTTTCAGTGGTAGGGACAGAGTGTCAGACCTATGAAGCAAACCGGGAGACTCCAACCATACGAAGCCATTCCCCATCCTTACACAGAAAGACTCAGCATAATAAACACCGTTACTAGCATTTTGACAAGTGATACAATCTTTGAAAAAGAAAGTGAAATCATCAGGTTGGGGGGTATGTGTGAATGCCTGCCACCTTTATTGTGTTTTCGGGTTCTTCCCAAGGAGACCATTAAATTTACTTTTTTAACAGGGGAAAACCCTATGTTTTATAGTCCTCTTTTCCATAAATTTACTCTGTGACCTTGAACGAGTCACATCTCCTTTCTTTTTTTTAAGATTTATTTATTTTGAGAGAGGGAGAGAATGGGGGGAGTGGCAGAGGGAGAGAGAGAGAATCTCAAGCAGACTCCCTGCACAACCCTGAGATCATGACCTGAGTCGAAACCAAGAGTCGGATGCCTAACCAGCTGAGTCACCAAGGCGCTCCCTCATTTCTCCTTTCTAGGTGTCAATAACTTCATCCATAAAATGAAGCAAATTTCCCTTTCACAAACAATGAAATCTCCAAATGTTGTAATTAAAACCAACGCCCGTTTTATCAATTTCAATGTTAACATAATCCTGATAAAGTGGATCCCTTTTCTTTAAAAGAAATGATCTGGCTGGAGTTCAACCATGTTGCTAAACAAGTTTATTTGCCGTTGTTATTCGGGATTACATTTTATCAACCTCGTCCAAGTAGGAAACACCAAATTTTGTGTATCACCCATATTGCAAAAGCAAAAGCCGACTCTTCCTGTTAAATGCCTGACAGGTCGAACTCTGTGGGTGTGTGTGTGTGTGTGTATTTATTTGAAACTGGGCCAAGTCAGCCTAGATTTCTGAACTGACTTATATGATCTCAGAAGACATGGTTTTTTCCCCCAGTTTCCTGAAAAACGGCTTCTACTTGAATGCCTGCAGATATCAAGACATTAATTTCATAAACAGGGTAAAAAGGATTCTTGTTTATCAAGAAAGGCACACTAAATTGCAATAATATCTGAAGACCACAAAAAACCACGTCTCCCCTATTGAAATTCAAAATTTAGCAATTTAACATTTCTCAGAGCTTAGGAAGATTCTACCAGTGCTGTAGCTTCTAATAAGTGATATTTTATGCGTCTGCAGTCTGTCTGCAGAGGAGAGGTACATTGACTTAGCAAAAGCGCTCTGACATGTGTTTTCAATGCAATGGGCTAGCTGATGCAAATTTGAAGGCTGGAGGCGGGTGGGAAAGGAAATATGCTTCTGCTCATGAGGAATTTTGAAATTTGATTCTCTCTTTGTAGTAGAAGACTGATGATTTCATTTTTACTAGTGAAAGTATCTATCACACTACTTTTCAAAAGGTAGTTGAAGGGAGAGCAGGTTGGGTTAGGAAGAATTCAACACAAGAGGAGAGAAGAGATGCATATTGGAACACTTTCCCGGATGGTAGCAGCTAAGGCCATGTTTTGCCCTGGTGGCCCTCGTGACATATCTTCTCCTCCCCCCCGAGCCCCCCTTGCCGGTGATGGTTGGGCGGAGGGATGAAGTTCATTCAGTCCAATGCCAGTGGTAGGTCACCTCAAGATATGGAAACCCAAACCCAACAATAAAGACCAGAGAAAAGCGAGGCAGGTGATTTTCTTACTCTACAATATAGCTTGGCATAGATATTTTTCCTATGAACTTCGATTCTGCATGTAAGCGGAATATATTTTTCTGACATCTGATTTCTGTTCCATTTGTAGGAGACTCGGAGTAGAGTCAATCACATTTTTGATAAGCCCACGCCAACCAGCAAGAGAAACTGGAAACACGCGGTCCCCGCCATTATGTGCAACTGTGACAAAATCGTTCTCTCTCAACCTTGCTCCTCAAAGTGGGGTTCTTCCAGGGGCGGCAGCAGCCCCTGAGAGTTTGCTAGAAATGCAGAATCTGAGGCCTCGCTCCAGACTTCCTCCATCAGAATCTGCCAAATCCTTGGGTTGTTCATTTTTAATGAATTTTAATGAAAGTGACCGCTATCTCTAGATGTTTCAGCTGCCCATTAAAGCTTGAGGAGCACTCTTCTAGAAGAAAAGTTCTCCTGTGACTTTTTACTACAAAGAAGAAAGCAAATTAATGAATCCTATCAGTAGGAGGGTTCCTTAAAATGAAGAGATAAAAGTGATTTTGCTTCCCTGTCGTTGCCCAAACAGTGTAAGACCAAGGTTGAAATCAATACTTTCCATCTCGGGATTCCTCTGTTCCTCACCAGGCAGACCCGTCAGCCCATTCTCCTGGTCTCAGCTGGGATCTGCAGGAGGCAAGGCCATGCTCGCATTCTACCTCACGTTCCCCGCTACACCGTGATCTTATCTGACCACAATAATCTCTTTTCATTTCCTCAAATGAAAGCCTGGTGGTCAGGTGTGAGAGAAATCTACAGAGACCTGCTAAGGGTCCTAGGAAACATCCAGAAACGGAACAGGCCCTTTGCTCGCCCTCTCTGTGTGTCGAAACCAATGCAGTCACTGATGGGAAATATCCCTCTTGCCCTTGCTCTTAAAAAATGTCAAGAATTCCGATGGAGCAGGGGCCCAGTCAGTGCTGTCAGCCGCGTGAACTTGCAGATATTTCAACATCCTGCTGGCAAAGCCAAAATGAATCCCGTCCCCTACACAAAACAATAAGCATCCTGTTTAGCGAGTCTCCCCTCCCTCCTGCTTCTTGGCCACTGACTTGAACAAGTCATCTTTCTGTGCTATTAAGTCGTAGGGTTCAAGACACAAAAGGATCTACAGGGATTCAGAATGCGTGCATTTAGACAACACGATTCCGTGGCACTACAGGGGGCAGTAGTTAAGCCCCCTGGGGGAGGGGGTCACGAGAGGGGGGCTAACATTTATGAGCATCTCCCATTAGTGTACTCACCCCAGCCCTATCGCCTGCCGTTTATGGGTGAGGCCGCTGAGACTCAGACCTGGGCCCTCATTTGTCTCAGAGGTCTGCGTGGGCATGAAATGAGACTCAATAGACAAATATCACTCTTTACTCGCCTTTTCTTCACAGAGAAAGTCAGGTTGGAGAAGTGAAGCCCCCTTTCTCGGTATCTGAGGTGCCCAGGAAAATGCAAATCAAGCAGGATGGGGGTGTGTGTGAGGGGGAGGCAGGAAGTGAGGTCAGTTTGCAGGTTATCAATGGATGAAATGAAAAAAAATGCTACCCTACCTTCCTTTCTGGAAATAATCCTAAAGATCAGAGACACGTACTATGGGATGGGACTCTAAACTCGCTTTTGAGGACTAACAGCAAAAGATCCTCCCTCTGAGGACCTGCTGCATCATTCCTAATGAAGGAACAGTGTGCTTTAGCGACTTTGTCTCGCTCCATCCTCCTATCAATCCTAAGAGGCAGGAACGATCATCTCCCTTTTGCAGCTGAGAAAAATAAGAAAATATGACTGAGAAAGGTCACCCCTTGCAGGTGGCTGGGCCGGAATTTAAACTGGAGTCAGACGCCAGAGCCCATGTCCCTGACTCCTAGATCCCCAACTTTCACAAAGGGAAAGGAAGTTTGGGGGTGAAAGAGACGACCTGGGGTGATGGTGCTGCTTCTGCAGACCATGTCCCGGGGCTCCGTCATGCTCAGACCTCACTGCCATAAGCGCTTCTTGCCTTGGAGCTGGGTACACTCGGCGCTTCATAAAATGGCAGCAACAGGACATCTCTGGGGGCTCAGCGGGGGTGCCCATGAGGAGGCCAGAAGTCACCTGACCGGTAGGACACAAAGGAAGCCTCGAGCTTTGGGTTCATAGCAAAATTCCAAGAGGAACAGATGTCTTCTTAGCTAAGGCAAGAAGCGATCAGCACAGAACATCTGACCAATAGCGAATCATAAGCCCAGGATGACAAAATGAACTTCTAGAACGGCAACCATGCCCTGCAGCATCTACGCCACCAATACCAACATTAAGTGGGTAAAATACAGAGACCATCTCCTAACATTCTCATCTTGAGAGGATGGCCATCACCTATGAATTATTCAGCAGTTGGCCCTGATCACGTCAAGTGTTGAAGACCTTGGAAGAATAGAATTTTATCTGAGCAACAACAGAAAATTTACCCGATGGCTGCATACAGCCGGCAAAGCCAACAGAGGGTTGGTGCTTTCCTCCCTTCTGTGACGTGGAAGACAGAACTGGTCTTCCTGGTGATGACTGAAATTCCATGCCCCTCATTTCCATTACCTACTACCTTTCCAGTTCCTTTCAGCCAGTCCTTTCTCTCTCTGATTTCTCTGGGAGTCAGGATGCTGACAGTGTGTCAAAGCGGACTTGCTGATTTCTTTTCCTCGAGCAGAGAACACCCTAAAATAAAGGCCACCCTCCTGGCAGAAGCAGACGTTGTCTGTCAACTCTCGTCCCCCTTCCTGCTAAGGACTGGCACCCCGCTGAGAAGAATTCCATGTTCCGAAGGTAGATGGAGCAGAAGCCAGCCAGGAAGAAGGCCCTCTCGCCCAGACTACCAATTCTAACCCATCCGGCGCGGCTTCACAGAAACACACCCACCCAATGCCCCCCGGCCCCCAGCCCCCCCCCCAACATTCGCCACGGATCCCACGGGGGCTGAGAGCAAGCCTACCTTCTGGTTCACTTTAGTGGCGGCCACAGTCAGATTGTGCAGGTCCTGGGGGTTGCAGTCGGTGTCGTTCATGCAGCAGCTCAGGGGGATGCCGTGCTCCAGGAAGTAGGGGCTGGTGCTCCAGTTGGTGTAGTTCTGCACCCCGCAGCAGCTCAGCTGGCGAGGGGGCAAGGGAGAGAACCCAAGCGTGCGGATCACAGACGCCGCGCTCTCCCGCCGCCCCGCCCTGTGGGCGCCATTTAAACGAGGAACTCGGGCCAAGACCCTTAGTCAACAGGCGCGGCTTCGATGAGGCTCCAGGAACGCTCGTACTCACCGGGGAGCCCGGCTGAACTGAGAGACTGCATGTTGTGTTGGCTTTCTTACCACGAGCCCAGAGGAAAGCAGGGCATCGCGGGCCTGGCTCCGCTGGTCAAGGTACGGAGCCACTAAATCAGGCTTGTTGGTGGGGAAGCCAAGATAAGAAAGGCTTTAAAAAGCTCTCTTTAAGGCTTATAGATCATAGGATCTATGCCAATAGGCAGATGGTTTGAGGGGGGGAAGGAAGGCAAAGGAGAGAAGAGGAAGAGAGTCCTGGTGTTGGTAAACTCTCGCTATCTGCTTTTATGAATCAAGTTTTTGGGGGGCACGGCCATGCCTAAGGCCTTTACGGACTGTGGCTGCCTTTGTGCCGCCGGAACAGAGCGGCGGGCCACAGACCGACCGCATGGCCCTCAGAGCCTCAAGTAGTGACCGTAGGACCCTTTCCAGAAAATGTGTGCCAACCCTTGACAGAGAAAATGTTAAAGGAAATGGGGCAAAAGTAGAAATCAGTTACTGAATCTGGGTAAAGTGTATACGGTTCCTTGTACTCTCCTTGCAACTTTTCTGTTGAGTTTGGAATGTTATCAAAGTGCCAACAGAAAGAAAATAAAAATACTGCTACCGAAGTAAAAAACAAAAGAAAACACACAAGTCCCCCACCGCTTCCGCACCCAAAGAGCTCCCCAGGTGATCCAGATGGGTCGGGGGGCTTGAGCACCAGCACCTGTCCCCCTGAGCACCTCCAAGCAGGGGATAGCTACTTCCCTCACCTCCTCTGCCAAGCGCCAGGCAGCCCGGGGCGGTCCCACTCCTGCCTGACCCTCGGCTCCTCCTAGGTCCTAGGTCCACCATCTGCCCCCACTACACTGCCCAAGCCAGAAAACACAGCTCACCGGAGCGCCCCACTCAGCCTAAAGACGCCGCTTCCAGAATGCCAGCCTTTTATACATTCACTATACATTCAATATATACATTCTGCATATACATATACATGCCTCCTTCCCAAGGCTTCAGATTTTAAGGGCAAGCTAGCTTTCCTTGGGAGGCTCATAGTTCACACTGATGAAAGGCAAGCCACAGGCACTGGTCCCCCTTGGTGCTAATTACCCAGATAACTGGACCCTGGACAAGGTCTGGGTGTGAACTCTTGGAAATGGAAGCTGGAGGATACGAGGCAGTAGCGAGTGCTGACGGCCCCACACCCCCAGCAGCCCCCAAGTCTGAGGCCTGATGTCACTTACGCTGCGCTGCACGTGATCCACCGCCCGGCTCCTCTCGTCATTGCCGTTGTAATTCTGCATGGCGTCCGTGTAGGTCCTCAGGAAGGTGTCCTTGATCTGCAGAAGGCAGGGAGGAATGTGGTTCTGGTCCACCACCACCCAAACGGACTCACATTTGTGCTGACCTCTGCTCCAAAATGGCCATCCTCTTCTGAAAATCTCTGAATCAATGTAGGCCGAGGGGAGGGGGGCAGAACGCCCTGTTTTCTGAGACAAAAGATCTCAGGAAATTCGCTGAGGGATTTATTAGCTCAGGAATTAAAAAAAAACAAAACAAAACTGTTTTCTTCATCCCCAATCCAGAGGAAGAAGCCTGCCTCGTGAAATGACCCACTGACGTGGCCAGTTTCTGAAAGAGCCATGAGAGTGAGCCCCAACCTCAGGCCTGGTTTTTCTCCTGATTTTCTTCAAATTGATTGATGGTCATCGTTCTTTCTGTAACTTTTCCTGTCCTGTCCTGACCAGACATGGACCCTTGTTCTAGCATACAGGAGTAGGGCAAAACCAACCTGCACTTAACCTGTCTTTACCGAGGTCAAAAAGAGAGGTGGAAGGATGTGAACTTCTCTTTTTATTTTTTAAAGATTCCACCTATTTATTCGACAGAAAGAGATCACAAGTAGGCAGAGAGGCAGGTGGAGAGAGGAGGAAGCAGGCTCCCTACTGAGCAGAGAGCCCGACGTGGGGCTCGATCCCAGGACCCTGGGATCATGACCTGAGCTGAAGGCAGAGGCTTTGACCCACTGAGCCACCCAGGCGCCCCGACGTGAACTTCTCTTGTTACAAGGTAGTTCACAAAAGCCTTCCTCCTCCTCTGGGAGTACATTTGGCCATGGGTCACCTTTTGGGCTCTGTCCCCCTGGAACCCCGCTGAAGGGGGGGCATCAGGTGTGTTACGAGGCAGCTCCCCACATCTGGTGAGACTTCCCCAATTGCCAAAACGACTCTGGAGTGAGAGGACGGCAAATGACACTGATGGCCTGGTGGGAAGTTTCGGGCTGAGTACGGCGACTCCCTTACAGAGGCGGGCCCCTTGCCGAAATCCCGGGCGCTCTGCCTGTGGAACAGTGGACGCTAGTCACGTGGAGCTTCCAAGCCAAGGTGGATGCCTCACCTTGCCGTGTCCTTTCATTTCACTGCACCTGCACTGTCTCTGTGGGCTGGGCAGGGGCACGCAGAATAGACCCTGGGCCACCCTGAGGACTTCCCCTGGAGAAAGAAGCCCCTTGCTGGTGGCCAAAGGGTGGCATCGCACCCCCGCCCCCCACTCCTCTCAGGGTGTCAGATGCACAGGGCTGGGCTAGATGAGGGTGTCCAGGCCCTGGGTATCCCTGCCCCCAACCTCCGGGGAGCCCAGTCACGCCGCCTGTGCGAGGAGAGTGGGGAAGGGCTCCGCTGTGTCTGGAGTTCACACACGTGTCGGCGGCGGGGGGCACCTCCAGGGCTGTGGAGGCCGGACCTCCTCAGGTTTCTCCTCGCCTGACAATAAGAATGGGAAGTCTAATTCCAGATGCAGCACCTACACAGAATGGGTCCTAGAAGTCGGCCTTGACACCCGAGATGACACCTCTGGTAAGCGGAAAACCAGAGCAATGGGGAAAAGGGGCAGAAAGCGCCACAAGCCAGCTCACTGGGAGCTGAACTTGGCCAAGCACAGAAGTGGGTCTGGGACAGATCACACCAGACTTTCAACAGCCTCGGTGCGTTTTCCACCTTTATCTTGCTGCTTTTTTTTTTTTTTTCTTCCTTTCTAACACATGCATCTCGACTTCTGGCTTTACTGCTATTTACAGGGTACAATACCAGACCATGGGGGGATTTAGCGCCAGCACTTTATTGTAGCGTGTCCCCTGTCTGACCTGTCACCACTATACACGTCTGACAGGGGACACTGCGGTGGCTACAGACAGCATGAGGGCATCTCGTCTCTGCCCGCGCGTCTACCCATTGTCTCAACAGAGCGGCCACGGCGACAGTCCATGGGACTGAACAGCCAGCAATGTCCTTGCAACCACAGTTACAATCACAAAACAGTATTCAGAATTCTTTTGCTCCAGCCTCCAAAGTCTAAACCTATTACATGTCACTTAGAAACAAAGCCATGTAGAGGTTTCAGATCATGATGGCCCTTTTCTCTACTCCCCTCGCCACCACACAGAGTAGCAGGGCTCCTCACTCCTGGCCTTGGCTTCTACCCCCCAGTTGGCAAGGGGAGGCCCCCAGGGCTCTGGGGAGGGAAGAGGGGGGCGCAGGCTGTTTCGGGGAAATCAAGCAGTCAGAGAAATCTCGTTATATAGACACCCACCTGGACCTCGCCGAAGCTGCTATTTTAAAAGGAGTATATTTGATCGACACCAAAGGTCACTGCTTTAAAACAAGGTGGAGAATCATTTCCTGCAGAAGCTCTATCACGAAATAGAATGAGGATCAACACCTAAGGTTTCGAGTCTGGTGAAATTCCTGCATTTAGATTTTTATTGGCATTTCAGCCCCTGTGAAGTGACATTTGGAGAACGGCGATTCTGCCGGAGAGGGCAGCTAGCCTCTATGTGCCCCTCACACATTACAAGAGGTTTCATAAATCCTCCTCCCAAAGACCGTCTAACCGAGTTCTCTACTTTGTGTATACTCACCTCATGACGGAACACGAACCCAGAAATGCCAGCGACCAGCTCAGCCAAGAACACCAGCGACAGAAACATGGCATACTGAAAATCAAGCACACGGGGACAAAGGCAGACACGTTAGGATTGGGGTGAGCGCTCCTCTGGGGTAGGTGACTTTGCCATCTCAGGGAATCACACCGATCCTCACACCCCCCCCCACCAGACAAAGTTGAGGAAAAGTTTAAAAATACTCTTGTCCAGATTTCCGCACATGAGCCTCAATATAGAAATGTGTCTGTTTAATATGCATAAGCGTTTTGGGCCACACATGCCGAGGAGAGCTCATCCGGAGACTCAGCCCAACCAGGAGAAATCCAGAACGGCTTTTTTATAACTCAGGCATCTACTGCTTTTGATGTTAGAATCACGGAGCAAGAAGGTACGCTGGGGGGAAAATGAGTACTCCGGAGGTCACAGTTCTGCCCTGTCTGGGGGTCCTTCCTACCACCTCCCCACGACGGTCAGCTGGCGTCAGCGGGCATGCTCCATCTGGCTTCTGCAAGCTGAGCATCGTCCCTCCACCCGCGTGCCCCCGGCAGCCCATTCAGTTTCCAAGCTTTCCTGTTGCTGAAAAGACCTCCTTTCTCTCGGCCACAGCCTGCCTGCTCGTTACTGCCAGTCCCTGATGCTAGAACGGCTTTCCGGAGATCCGAGAAGATGCCCAATCTTGCTCGGACGCAAGGGCCCCTCGTATGTGTGACCACGGCCATGGTGTGAACCTGCTGCTTCTCTTCGTTTGGGCAAATCCCTGCAGTTTTCTTGGGGCGCCTAAGTAGCTCCGTGGGTTGAGCCTCTGCCTTCGGCTCAGGTCATGATCTCAGGGTCCTGGGATCGAGCCCCACGTTGGGCTCTCTGCTCGCCAGGGAGCCTGATTCCTCCTCTCTCTCTGCCTGCTTCTCTGACTACTTGTGATCTCTCCCTATCAAATAAATAAATAAAATATTTTTAAAAATCCCTGCAGTTTTCTTGAGCACATCTCCTAAAATGGCTTCAGACCCCCTTCCTTGGCAACTGCCTCGAGCTCCTGCTGACAGAAGGACCAGAGTGCACACAGGTCCTCGTTCTTCCTCAATATGGTAATCAGGCTTGAGTGTAGCCCTTAGAGCAGGGGCTAGGGGGCTGCTTTCTTCTGCAGCTCTGCTCAGCACGTGGGGCTGATAGCCTTTAAAAAGCTGTAAGTGTCTAAGGCCCTTAGTGCTTCTTATTCATTTCATGCTTCCCGTACTTTCCGAGTTGATTGTGTGTGTGCGCGCGCGTGCACGTGCGCTTAGTTCAGGGATAAATTACATGGTACTTATGAGACATTAAGGGTTTCCATTTTTGTGCCTTTGAAAAGCAGATAAAAGGAAAGAGAAGGGATTCTTTTCCTACAAGGCATATGTCTTACAATCTGTTTCTTCTCATCTCAAAATGAAATACAAGAGTCCAGAATGTTCGGAATGGTCCTAGGTGATGCTATAGAATTTGGATAGACTCGACATGGTCACATTACTTACTTGTAGGGTGTACATCATGTGCACAGGATCATAAATTATTTTTCTCGGCTAGTGGCACATACGTTAAAAGAAGGAAATACTGGCTTAAAAGGCCAGTTTTGTTCAGAATCTTAACAAAAGTCTCTCCACACACACACACACACACACACACACACACACACACACACACACACGGCACAGCCAATAAAATAGCAAACACAGTTCTGAGCAGAAGGCCCCGCATACGTGACCTTGGTCTCTCGACTTCGAAGCACATGTGACTCCAGAGTCTCACAGCAGGCCCACAACCCACCGGAAAGTCCTGTGGGAAAGTAACCATCAGGAGGCAGGTGGGACAAAAGACAACTGACTATGTGGTCAGAAGTCCTCCTAGGTTTACGTCTTGGCTTTGGTGTGGGCTAACTCTTAGGAAAGAGGCAGCCACTCTGGGCCTTCATAAAGTGGGAACAGTTATTTTCAGTTGTTTTGCAATTAATGAGGTTAAATGAGAACCATAAAATTTTAGACCGACCGTTAATCAAGTGACCTCCGCTCTTGTTGGCCAGATCAGCAGTTTCCCGTCTCTGGGAAGTTCCCTGTTTCCAGGAGCTTCCAGAAAACAGCTGCTTCTCCTTCAGAAGGCCTTGGCCAAAAGCCTACTGGGGAGAGCTTGTATTAAGTACAGGTGGTAGGTAGGGGTCGAGTTGTCTCCACGTGAAAATCCTGGAGCCGACAGAGCCCTGGCTTTGGAAGGAGACACGTGTGGGTTCCCATCGCAGCTCTCCCCACACTAGCTGGGTGAAGCTGGGCAGGTTATGCACCCAGTGTGGCAGCTAGCCGAGGAAAGGGACTGATGGTTTTTTCAAAGACCAAAGACAAAAACTAAATGAAACCCCCAAAACTTCTTCCCAAAGGTTCACCCGCTAGGGCGCTTGCAAGTGGTCTGAAACCTCCTTCCGTGGAGTCCCATGCCACTCTTTCGTGCATAGGGACAGAGGCCCGGCACTGAAGACCTAAGCCAGGTCTCCTCCCTTCTTGTTTGGACAGATGGGTTCTCAGCCATCTTTCTTTTCTATGCGTCTGAAGTGAATTCTCCCCTTGCTACGCGTTGCACTAAATGGGAGGCTCCCACCCCTTGCCTTAGCATCGAATCCCCTAGAGAGCTTTCGGAGAAGGTGGTGCCAGGGCCCCCCGCCACACATTCTGGTTCAGCTGGCTGCAGGTGGGACCCCTGCCCACACCAAAAGCTGCCCAGGCAATGGAAGAAGGCACGCAGAGTTGAGGAGTAGACCAAAAGAAGTTCTCGTGCTTGTAAGAAGCCCTGGAAGGTGGGCCCAGGGTGGTAGCGTAGAGTGGCAGGGGACAGCAGTAGAAATGCCTCCATATGGCCTCACTGTGTTTCTTCCACCGACCTGAAGAATCCGTGCTGGCCGGGTCATCGGCATCCTGCGCGGTCTGCGCGGTCTGCGCGATGGAAGGGGCCAGAGCAAACGCTACCTCCACGAGGCTGTCAAGAGAGACTGCTCAGTGCCACTTGGGAAGGTGGTTCCTTTGGAGTGAGTCACCGTCACCCCCATGTCTGTCACTAGAGGGTATTCAATGTCACCCTAACCGCGGGCTAAGCACAGCACTGAGGGACTCTCCACTCTCCCCTTTCACAAAATGAGGCATCTGAAAGAAATCTTTTTGAACAAAGTATTCTTTTGAGGAGAGGCCCTTGCTACCTTTGATCTAGAAAACGCTTTAACATTAAGGCTCATGGATGAAGAGCATGGATGGTGAGTGGACAATTAGGTAAGGAGTCGACCAAAAACATTAGGAATCATGGTAATGGCCTTGTGACAGCCTGCCCCTGACCCTCTGGGACACATCATGCTGTGTGCATGCATCCTACTGCAGCAAAGGTGCCCGGCCCTGGGCCTGGTAGCCAAGCGTGGCCAAGTTCAAGGAGGCAGAACGTATTTCTCCAGTGGGAACTTGGAGCTGAAAGGCTGCTGATGTTCCGGAGGCTGCCATGCCCACCAGAGCTGCACGTCCCATACCTGAAGAGATTTCTAAGAAGCAATTCAAAACTAGACCAAGGCATCTTGCCATGAGGATATAAATGGCTTCTGGGAACCACAGGCCGCTGCTTTGTCACCACCTACCTCGAGGGAGCAGATCCGGATTTTTTTGTGCCAGGCTGTGTTTGGGGTTGCTTTGCCCTCTAAGAGATTAAAGGGTGGATTAGGTAAGAGTCTCGACTAAAATTAGAGTCCGTGCATATTGGCTTGTGGGTGGCTTCAAGAAGGGCCATGTCGCTTGCATGTGATTTTATTTTTTCACAAAGTCGTTGAAAGAGCAGCGTTATGTTGTAACAGACTCACCAGTTTCAGCATCCACGGGCTACCACGGCAGGTCGCGAAGCATCCAAACAGGCCAAAAACCACGATAGTGGTGCCAGTTCCGATGAGCACATAGGGAGCGTTTGTGGAGTTCTCAGCAATCAGGGAGATGTAGGTGCCCAGAGTGAGTTTGCCCCAGACTCCAACAGCCAACAGGATCACCCCAGTGATCTGAAAAGGCAGTGGAGGGGGTGGGGAGGAGAGAAAGGACTATGAAACCGTGAAGGTGACAATCAACACCGCAATGTGGCCTAGATGCGGAGACTCACATTTTCGTGGGCAAGTGGCATTTGCTGTTGGAGCCCCCGAAGCAGTGGGAGGTGTCGCTCAAGCCACCCCAGATTAAAGACACTGGGTTTTGTACAATTAGATCTGGCCCTTACACAAAGCCATATGCGGTTACCACATGGATTGGAAGTCTAGCCGACAACAAGGAAGCTTTTTTGAAAGCTGTTTGTGAAAAATGCATGTTCATGCTAATACAGGTCTGAGAGCCCTCCCAAGCCTGGTCAGAGAGCCGCCACCCAATGCCGAGCTGGGCATAAGGCCAATAGGAATGTCGGCCACCCTCTTCAATGGCACATGTGGATACGGTACGTTTTAAGGACATTTTGCATGATGTTTTAAGGAGCAAGATGATTTTCTTTCCCTGTTAGAACAAAAATCTCTACAAAAGCAAAACATTCGAAATATTTTTGAATCCCTATCGGTACACTGAATCATTCCTGGAATTAGCTATAATGCGATTTGGCAAATCCCACCGATCAGTCCAAAGGAAATTGCCACAGCATGTCTAAAGTGCAGGACCTTGCATCAGTCAGGCACTGATTACATGTTACGACCTACCCTCCACCCCCAGCAGGCCATACGACCCAGCAGCTTTAGCTGCTAAAGCCAGCGGTTGACTTTGTGTCTCTATCTCCCAGCTGGTCTTGACTTCAGTTTTCCAATAGCTTAGCCACTCGTTCAAACAGACAGCCCTCTAAATGCCCCCTCTTCTGACACCTCGTGAGGCTCGAAAGAAGCCTGGGTGTCCAAGGGAGGAGGCATGGTGAGAAACGGGCAAAGCGGTAGGGTACAAATCAACGCCCACCTTGTCGAGGTCTTCCCTGTCCATCGACCCAAAGACATGCTACACGAGGAAGCAAACAGCGGGGCCAGCGAAGATGCCCGTGCCCCTCTCCTGCACACTCCGAAAACCCCCGCAGTCTGGAGCCACCGAGATCCACCATCAGACTTTCTCTTTGCGGCGCATTCCACCCATTTGGCGGAAGGGATCACCGGGAAAAGCATGAGCTTGGTGATATTCCCCTACTCCCCACCCCAGTTGCCTCTCTACTCTGTAGAACCACCACCATGAAAGACAGAATTAAAAGCTTCCAATCGGAAAAAGATTGAGGGACCGGTGCTAGTTTTATAAGGGAAAGGTGAATGAACGTGATGCGATCTTGAGAAAGTGTTCGACACTAATATTTGGGAGAAGGTGGCCCAGTGGAGGTCTCCCGCCCTTGAAAAGTTCCAATGGGGGATGCCTTGGTGAGTTAAGAAAACCCAGGCTGCCAAGAGTTTCAAGTCCTCTGCTGACACCTGGTGGTTGCTAAAGAAGGTAGCTGCCTCCAACAGCCTCTTCTGCCATAGGGAAGCATAAAATGGAAACGTAAAATGCTTTTAATGCACCAGAAGCAAAATTTGAGAATCAACTCTCCGTTCAGTAGGGGTGAGAATGCAGTGACCATTAGGGAGAAGGGAAAGTGCGTGGGTTATCTTTTATGTCCCCGTGCTGAATGCAGTGCCAGACACGGTCATTTCACTTTTCTGCGTCATTTCACTTCTCTGCGTCTTAGAACCTCTGTCTCATAAAAGGATCCTTTGGATGTCACACACTTACAAAACTTCTCCATCAGGTGGATATTGTGAGGGGCCTTAAAATGGAACCAGAGAGAAACTTCCTCCCCTACTTCCCACTTCTACCATTATCTGCCTAACGCTGTAAATGTCACAGCGCCGAGGTACTGATCAACACCAAGAATTCAGTTCAGCCAGGCACTGTTTAGGCTGAAGACACGTCTCCTCTACAGACTTGCTCTTTCATGTGACTGGGGTTCATCATGCTTCGGATGTACGTCATTGGGATGCGGTGGCTTTAGTGACCGAAGAGAAGAGTCAGATGGGTCTTCTGTGACCACTTTATACTACAGTGCACTTACTGCCACAACAAATATATGCAGTACATCAAAGTTAACCCAAATCCAGATTTTAAGGGTAATGGTATTAACATTTTGATCCCTTTTCTCCTTTCAAAAACTAATTTCTCTGAGTGCCCCCGTTGCTTTGTGTAGGACAGCGCTCTCCGGTAAAGTATAAAAAATAGAACATCAACTTTGTTAAAAGGTTCATAAAATGTAAATTACATTAAAATTAGAGAGCTATCTGCAGACCTCAGAGCTGTCTCTTAAAAGACTGCCCATGGGAGCAAAGAAACACAACGCTGTGGGCACCACATTGTGTGGGCGAAAAGCCATCCGGTATCTTGACCTAGACCAAGTGGGTCGTCCTCTAAGGAGCTCTTGCTTCTAAGGACATGAAGAATGGCACGTGGATGGACCCCATCCATCACCTGTGTGTGAGGAATCTAAGAACAGCCAGAGAGAAAAGGCCTTCTCCAATGTTGCTCTTCTCATACTCAGAGATCCCTGATGGCCCAACTCTTGTGTTTGGAAGGCCAAACCCCACCTACGCACAAGGCCTTCTGCACACATCAAACTCACCTGTGCGGCCACATCTCCCTCCCTCTTCCTTATACGCTCTCTGTGGTCCAGTAAAACTGAGCTGTTCTCTGTGTATTTCCTGTGCTTTACTACTTGTCAGCCTTTGCTCATGACGATCTTCTTGGTGAGAATTCTTCCCCTTCCTATCACTGTCTACCTCCTTAACTTGTGTGGCAGACTGTACCCGCTCCTCCCAGTCTCCTTACACACAACTTACTCTGTACTACACTGCTGTCTTGCGGTGCCCCCATCCTCCTCCCACACACATCCAGGACCGTGACCCCCGCCACCTTTGATGGCAGGAGATGTGTCTTGCACATGGTCAACGTCCAGTACATGTCTGCTGAATGAATGAATGAATGGATGGATGGATAGCCAATCGTGCTGTACTCTCTGAATCTTTCTGAGGAACCATCAGAAACAGTACGCAGGCCAATGCAAACAGGCATTGTCATCTGGGGAAAATCACTATGCTTAAGGACAAGATGAGAAGATGAACTGGACAAGGGAAAGAAGCTTGGGCTGCTGTGTGCCCCGTGGCGAGAGAACCACCGTGGGTGGTGGCCGTGGTGGTGGACTTGGGGCAAGTGTGGGACGAAAGTGCCAGGCAGTTGAAGGAAAAAAACAGCAAGTCACGGGCTGAAACACAAACTCGTGCTTGCTCTCATTTTGTCTACTATAATAACACTTCTCACAAAGGATAAGAAACCCACAAAGACGAGCCTAAGTTAAAAGTCATTGTTACACCGTGTGTGATTTTCTTTTTGGTTCCTGTCAACACACACGCACACGCGCACGCTCCCCACTACGTGCACCTTTACAAGCACCCACACGGTGAAGAGCAAGGCCAGGGCTCCTTTGACACACCTCTTCCGCATTTGGTTGCCATGAGTAGGTTCAGGACTCACCAAAGCAATTTTGGGTCTGAGCTCCTCAGAGCCCTGCAATTTCTAAACCCATTGGGGAAGGTGCCACCACCACCTCACATGTGCTCATGTCAACCACGAGCCAGGAGGACAGGCCCGGCGCCCGCCAGGAGTAGCCAGGCTGAGACTCAGGGTCTCCTTTCATCCCCAGCCTGTCATGGCGGCTCGACATTTTGTGTGCTTCCAGTGCAGCTCAGAACACGCGGGTGGTGGAGTACTTCCGGCTACCTCTAACGTAGGCTTGGTGAGGAGGCCAAAAAAGCTACAATGGAAGCACCAGACAATGCAGATCAGAACTAGAAAACGTGATGGCTCACATTACCTTAGAATCTCATCAAAAGGATACACTACGGGCAGGTTGGCCAATACTGCACGGGGTGTCCAAAATGCTCTGGAAGAGATTTCCTGAGGTTCATTCTCATTCAGAAGTAGATACTGGGGGAGCGATGGCAGAGATCTGTGCGGTCCTTTGCCCCCCACCAGGTTCGTACAGCTAACGCTGGGCAGTCTCCCTGTCGTCCCTGCAGCACCCTGGTCCTCAGAGAGGAGGCAGGGAGACGGTGTTTCTATCTTTCTCATGTGCGCACGGGCATCTCACTGGAGCCCACTGCCTCCTCTGCACACAGACCGCAGCCTTCTGACTGAGCGGCAGCAGCTCCTCCCTTGTCCGTGAAAGGCTGAGCCAGGTTTGGGGCTGACGGAGCCAAGTCCGCGTACTCCTTATTTCCTTCGCTGCATGAGATACGAAACAGGCACTTGGGTCACTGTTGGCATAATGTGTACCTGTTCTTGTAGGTGGGGCTCATGGACTCACGTATTATGCAATGAAAGAAAAACTCTCTCGGAGACTCCCCATCCTAAGAAGCCATCTGGGATAGAAAGCGCAGGAACAAAAAGCAGCCTAAAGAAACACACAGAAGAAATCGTAGGCCAAAAGCTCGGCTAGACAGCCTGGTAGCCGAAGGCCAGAGATCCATCGTCCCAGGGGCTCCCCAGTGAATTCGCCCCTGGCGACTCCACGCCGAGGCCCTGGGAAATGTCCCGCGACTCCACATGACTCTCTAACTCAGAAAAACCACATGACACAGAAACTCCAGTCATACCATAATTAAAACAAATACAATTAAATAACGATTAAATAGTAATTAAATCATTAAAGACAGGGTCCTCAGAAGTTAGATTTTAAGAAGCAGCCAAGCAAATCGTGCTTTCAGCCCCCTCTTCCTTGAAGCATAATGCTGAGCAGAGACGGCGGGGCAGGGCGCTCTGCCCGGTGTTCCAACCTGATTTTGTACACGGGGGGGATAAAACAACCGGAAAGGCACACGAACCAGCAGTTCCCACCACATCGTGGTTTTCCCTTTAAACTTGAAGAAGTAACAGTGTGAGTCTGTCATATTTACAACTTAGGATTTTATTGCCAAGTTATCTGGGAAAATCCGGGGTTGGGCTAAGAGGCAGAATTGATTGGGGCTTTCCAGTGGGCTCGAGAACCCACTCCAGCTGAGGGGTATTTATTTAAAAGGTACATGAAGAAAAGAAAATAGAATCTTAAAAAATAATAAAAATAAAAAGAATAAATAAATAAAAATAAAAGGCATATGAAGGGAAGAGCTCTGGGCCGGAGTCAGGATCCCAGGGCTTCAGTTGTACTTTATGACAAATTAGCTGTGTGACTTGGGGCAGATCACCTAACCTCTCTGGGCCTCCGCTCCCTCTTTTGGCAGCTCAGGAGGGGGAAAAAACCTCATTTCTGGTGCTCCCCTCCAGCTCTAACATTCTGAGACACCAAATCAGAATCTGTAACTCGATATGCTTATTCATTCACAAATCTATTTAGGGATGTGCCCACGGGGAAAATAAGCACCAGGAAGTCTATCAGGTCCTCCCCGTGACTGACAAACCATCAGCAGTGGAAGGAGCAAAGTCGGCTCGTCTCCAGACTCAATGCCCACAGTTCCGCCAGCTTTCTGAGGTTTACACAGATGCTCAAAGATTCATAAGGTCACTAGCGTGACGACTAGCTTTCCCTTTTATATGAAGATGACGTGTCTTTTTTTTTTTTTTTTTAAGATTTTATTTCTTTATTTGACAGAGAGAGATCACAAGTAGGCAGAGAGGCAGGCAGAGAGAGAGGGAGAAGCAGGCTCCCCGCCGAGCAGAGAGCCCCATGCGGGGCTCGATCCCAGGACCCTGAGATCATGACCTGAGCTGAAGGCAGAGGCTTTAACCCACTGAGCCACTCAGGCGCCCCTAGACGACATGTCGTCTTAAGAGCGATAAGACCTATGCTTTGAGCTGCTTCTTTCTAGGCAGGTATGTTAGCCAACTCAGCCGTTTTGCTCCCTCGCTTTTACAGCTGTGGTACGTGTGGAAGAAAGGGAGATGAGTGCGATCATTAAAAGGGGACAGGGAAGTTGAGAAAAGGGAGAGAATTGAGGTGATCTTAAACACTGATTTGTTTAAAATGACTTGGAGAACCGTTAGGGAATCCAGAGACTGTGTGGTCCCGGCCCTGTTGTCTGTTGGGTTTGATGTGACGAAAGGCCACTCGGGAGCATTCCGGAGGCACTTGTGGAGGGGAGACTGCAGTTTGGGAGCGAGTCAGAGATGCAGGTGGGGGCGGGGCCGGGAAGCGACAGCCGAGGGAAAGATGTGTCTCAGGGAACAGAAGCAGAGGATGGTGGGAAGGACGGGGCTGAGGCTGTAGGAAGAGAGTCACCAGAATTTGGGGGAACATCGAGGAGACGCCCAACCGAGTGGGCAAGTCTCCAAAGGTGGCTGATTACAGGAGTAGGAGACATGGAAGGAGGTGACTTTTTTTTTCCCCCTAAAGACTCATGGGAAACGAAAGGTCAGCGCAGTTCATGAGCTCCAGGTACGCCCACGGGCTGGGCCAGTACTCTTCATTTATACACCTAGTCAAGCCCACTACAATTGTATTTTGTGTTTAAGGATTCCTTGATCCTGTAGCCAATCCCTAGAATTCAAATTCTAGGAGCTACGTCATGAGCCCAGAGTGATTGGTCAAAACCTCAAGCTTCTATTTGGATTTTATCAGTGTGCACCCCGGGTCTGATGTACACATGTTGAACGGATCATACACAGATGCTTCTGAAAACACGACAAGGGCTTTGAACAGCACTATGAAGAGTCAGGAATTCCGGCTCCCGCGGTGGGCTCACCACAGACCACTCTTCCCGTGTGCAGTAAAACCGTTGAGCACGTCACAGGCAACGGCTCCAGGAATGCTCTAGGTCTATCAAACAATGCTCCCGCCCTTCTCCCGGACGTCTTCAGCATGCAACCACCAGCCTGTGCCAGCCACACTGCAGATCTGTGCCCTGGCTCCCCATCTGTGAAATGACAGGACTGATCCCCGCAAACGTCTGTAGGAGCCCTTCCAGGGCTTAGGTTTCAGGTGTTGCTTCGAGTTGCCCAGGGGTCCTCAGAGGGGCCAAGATCAAGCCCAACTGTTCCCTAGGCTGCAGACCACACCGGTCAATGGTGTTCCTCCAAGGGCCTGCGCTGGAGGGGCTCCAGCGGGTGGCTGGTTGGAGAGGCCCGGGAAAGTGGTGGCAATTGATGGATAGGTCGGCAGCACTTCCTGAGTTAAGAACTGGGTCTGCACATGGTAGAGACATTGGAAATGGACCTCTCACGGAAAAGGCAGGGCTACACAGCTGCTAAAATCATAATCAAGACCACTTACTCAAATGGCCTTTCGCTACTCGAGTTACTAAACCCTTCAAATGAGCCCAACCGGTTCCACCTTCTACTTAATTCTTATCCAACAAAGGGTCACAGGAAATTTCCAAACATGTTATTAGGGACTCTGTATATCCTGCTAGGAAATGAGAAAGCACGGGCAGCCCTGAATTGGTTTTGCAGTTCCTATATATTCCCCTAAAAGACTGTGGACTTTAGGTCTCCTCCCTTTTAAGAAAAAAAAAAAAAAAAAAAGAAAGAAAGAAAAATCCACAAAGAAAGGCCCTAGAAGCAAAAGAGAATTTCACTCTGTGCTTATGAGCGCATTGAGAAATGTTCCATTATATCAGGGAGCAATTTTAAGGGCAGCTTCTCTTCACTTGTAAGTATTGCCGAGTTTGCCCTGCCAATGTTCAAAACAGGAAGTGTGATTTACCCCACCGCGGAGTCTCACCACACCCTCCAGCGTGTAAGAGCACGGAAAAGAAAGAAGTGAAAAACCCAGAGGTTAAGACTGTCTGGACACAGCTCACACCTCTGGTCTCATGGATGACCCAGGTGTATAAACAGAGGGCACACGGGTGAACACCTACGAAGAATTGGGGCAGCAAAGCCACTTATGGGGAGATGTGTGTACTTGGAAGTCAGGACTGGCTCTAGTGGCTAAAGTGACAGAAGCTTAATGTCTGTGGGACTGCCTCTGCACTGCACCTCCTCTGTGGAACCCCCACTTTGCTGTCACTCGTATTTAAAAGCGACACACACACAGAGGCAGGTGAACTCGGGAGCACCGATGACCAGCCTTATCAGCAGCATTAGCAGGTGGCCAGCCCAGCGACTGAAGGAAGGGCTGGGGGGAGAAACCCCTTCCTTTGCTTCCCTTCCTCGGGTCCCCGACCTGGGACCGAAGCAGTGCTTCGGCTCAAATTCCACACTAAGAAGAAGAGAGATTTTAAGAGAAGATGGTGTCAGCGTAAGCTTATAAACAAGAGCTACGACTGCGTTATTAACGCCCGTGGACAGAAAGTTTCTGCCGACTGCGCATTTACCCTGTCCTGCATTGTTAATTGTGTGCGTGTCAAGATTTGAAGTCTTGTGGGAGGAAATAAGGTCCGTTCCCTCCTCTGTATCCACCAAAGCCTCACTCACCCACATCCTGTGGCCGATCTCCCAAGACAACGGGTCATCCAGACATTCTGTCCTCATGCGCATTTAATAGAATCACTGCTTGTCTGAATGTGATTGCCAATTTTTAATTCGGAAGCCGGCCACCGTGCCCATGATGAGCACCAGGTGGGAGTTCAATAAATGAATCTCAGTGGGAATCTCTCGTCTTCAAATTCAGCTCCCTCCAGAGGCTGTGTCCTTGGGGGTTACCGGATGGGAATGAACGTGGATAAACCAGTCCTATCGGCGAGTTCATACGTCTAGACCGAAATGCCAGGGTGGGGCTGACGGGCACATGTCTGTCTCATGCTTAGGTTGTTGAACAGATTGGGCTTTCCAGGAGTTCCATGATTTGCAAAAGGGAAAACTTCCTTCGCAGCGCTTCTGTATACGATTATCGTCTCCAAAATACCAAAACCAAATCGACAGTCCGCCACACCATGTGGAAAGGCAACAGGAAGATGCTAGAACATAGACAGATGATCCCTGAAGGCCTGTGCTCGATCTGGCTATGTGCGGATGGGGACTCAGGGGGCAGGGTGTCCGGGGGAGTGCATGCCTCTCTTCAGATGAACTTGGCACTGATGAGACAAAGTGCCAGAAGAGGGCCTATTATGAGATGAGTCAAACAACATGTGGAAGAAACACGTAGACAGCACTGAATAACAAGATCCTTACACAAATAGTAAGGTGGCCTTCTTTCAGTGGTCCTAACTTTCTCCTAAGATGATTTAAGGGAAGAAAAAAAGAAGCCACCTCCCTTCTATTTGTGATTTAATTAACTTTCCCCTCAATATCCAAATATCCACACCACACACCTATGGGAAACCGCCACCAAATAAGACACGCAGGGACAATTCAGAGGTCTAACATGGACAGGGTACCACAGGGGGAAAAGTTAATTTTTTAGGTTCTTAGCCCCCCCCCCCCCGCCAAAAAAAATCCGTTATTTCAGAAAAGCACAAAATTCAGAAAATTCAGAGGCATTTCGTCCTCTGTACCACCACCGCTTGGGCCACACCACTGTCCGTGGCACCTCTCCCTGCCTTTACCTTTGCTCCCATGGCTCTGTTCTCAACACTGCAGCAGGCTGATCGTGTCCAAACGAGAGTCCGCTAATATGGGCCGTTGGCTCGAAACCCTTCTACCCATTCCACCTGCATCCCTCTCTGGATCTTCTGATGGGACCTCCAGGGGCTCCCTCCCCGCTTCGGCTCCAGCCCTCACGGGCCTTTTGGCTGCGCCCCAAGCACTCCCGGCCTGGTTCCTGCCACAGGGACTTTGCACTCGCTCTTTCCTCTGCCTGGACTTCAGAGATGCCTCATTTCTTCAGGTCTCTGCTCTTCAGTGAGCCCTTCCCTCATGACCTGGTTTCAAACTAGAACCCTGCCTCTCCAGCATGCCTTGCTCCCTTTCCCACTGTTTTTCTCACTGCACTTCCGATCTCTGAACACAACTGGATTCACTTGCTTCGTCTGTCTCCCCAGACGAATCTTAAGCTCCATGACGTCAGGGGGTTTTGCCTGGTTTATCGATGAACCCCCAAAGCCACGACAAGTGCCTGCCCCAGAATAGGGGCTCAGTAAATATTTGTTATGTGCTTGAATACAAGAGATACAAGAGGATCTTGTATCTGGTGGGCAAGTGCGAGCTTTGGAGGCCAGGAGATTGATGGTTAGATAGCGGACTTGACTCTCACAGGGCCCAGCTCTGGCACTCGGATTAAAAACCTGTTCTTTGGGCAATTTGTTTCTAATGCAGCACATAGCTTCATGAATGTCTGCCTCTGACCACCAGGGGGACAGCGTGAGAAAGCAAGGGAAAGGCTAGGTCTCATCCACTAATGGAAATGTAATTGGAAACTCCTACATCCTAGAGCTCCGAGAGGCCAAAAATTGAAGGTTAGGAGCCGAGAGAACGAGTAGTGCTTATACCAGCAAGTTTTCTCTCTTAAAACATGTACAACCGTGTGGGGAGGGTGGGGAGGTCTGGAGGGGGTGCTTACTGTGTGCCGGGCACTATGCTAAGTGCTTTAATGCTTTGGCCCGCTCAGTCTCCTAGTAATCCCATCCCGCTCGTCTGAGGTCATCAGCCCTAAGTGGCAGAATTGAGGCTAAAAGGCCTGGCCCTCAACCACTGCCTTCCCAGGTAGCCTGCCCTAGAGATGGTTCTTTTTCCCCAGCCTTCTGCCCCTGCCGCCTCTATAAGAAAAGCCCAGAAGCCGGCGTCATGCGTCCTGGCAACGACGCTCAGTCCTGAGAATTTGGCTGGCACACTTAAAAAAAATTAAAACCCGTGGGCATAGTCACTAAGCGACTTATTTAAAAATGCCGTCCATTATTTCTCCCCTTTGGAGCAGGAAAATCTACAGAAATGGAAACATGTTCTGCTCCAAGCAATAGCTTGGTACTTGAAATGAGCCAGGCTGGGGAAGAGACACTCCGATGTATGTGATGGGATGAGCCAGAAGTGTCAAGCATCACAAACTTCACACACGCGTCAACACGAGGACCGACCTGCGGACTCAGGGGAGCTTGGCATGCGCACCAAAACTGTAGCACCCTCTGGGAAGTTTAGGAGAATAAAGTACTCTGGGTCTCGCCCCAAGGGAGAAAACCACCACAAAGTCTGTGGCTGAAACATATGTTTCAGGTTTCCTGGAGGGCTGCAGGCATCTTAAGGGACGGGAGGCGAACCCGCTCTGAAGCTGTGACTGTCATAGTAGTCCCGACTGAGTGACGGGCTGAGCTGCCGGCCACAGCAGTGGTCACATATCTGCTCACCCCACAGCCTGCCAGGGGGACGTGATCCGTCTTCAACTAGGGGCAGCGGCGCCCAGAGTTACCGCTGTACACGCCTGTGATAAATGGCATTTACTGAACAGCACTGTGTTCCTTACATGCTTCCCCACATTTATCCTTAATCTCTGTTCTGTGGATGAAAAGCAGCCTTTAAAAACCAGGGCTTTGTAGGGCTCTGCGTGTCTCAGTCGGTGAAGCAACTGATTCTTGGTTTCGGCTCAGGTCGTGATCTCAGGGTCATGAGATCGAGCCCCGTGTTGGGTTCTGTGCTCCGTGGGGAGTCTACTTGGGGTTCTCTCTCTCCCTCTTCGTCTCCCTCTGCTTTCTCTAACTGATAAATGAAATGAAATGAAATAAAATAAAATAAAGTAAAATAAAATAAAATAAAAACTGAGGCTTTGAAATATTTGCCAACTTGCTCAAAGTCACAAAGCTAATAAGAAAGCATGGGAAAAAGGGGTACAGTCCAGCATTAAACACACTTCTGTCCAAGTCAAAGGCAGCTTCCCCGGCCACCACGACTGTCTGCATCCCAAGGCACTGTCAGCAATGCCCGCTGCCTCCCAAGGGCTGAGGTCCAGGAAGGGGAGCGATGTAGAGAGAGAAGCCCGGTTTTCTTTACGCGGCCTAGGCGCTTCTGAAGGATGGATTGTGAGGAGACCAGCATTCTGAACCAATGTCCAGAAACTCTGTAGGCACTTCAGTTGTCAATATGCAGCAAACATGCAGGAGGGCAGGGCAGGGGTGTGAAGAGCTGGACCCTACAGAGTGACCCTGTGAGCACTGGTCTCCTCCCTTCCCCTCTCCTGGCGCGTGCCTCCCGTGTCCACTACCGGGCATGCACCCCCTTATGAATGGGGCTGTGCTCCACAAGATTATTTTTTATACATTACTTGTTTGGAACTGTGAAGGCATTTTCTTGTGGAAGCAGTGTTAGACGTGGTGCCTATGTTTCTAGGTCAGTCCTCAAAAGTCTATATTTAAGCCAGTATCGGGGAAACTTATAGAGAAACAGATTTCTGTCTCAATACGGGGAGGAATTTCTAGTAATAGGCATTGCCCAAAATGGACTGGGCTGCCTTGGGAAGTGTGACAACAGAAGGTAAACAGCTTTCTGGGCACTCCCACAGCGTCTCCGGAGGCAACCGTGGGAGAGAAGTCCGATGGATGGGAAGCCAGCAGGAAAGGCAGATTCGCCTGAAAAGTCATTCTGATCCTGACTATTGTCCTGGAAGCTTTGCGAGTTTCCCAGCCAAGTATCTCCCTGGATGTTCACACACGAATGAATAGGCGCGTTGGTAACACAGGGACCAGGAAAAGCATTTTCCCAGACCCCGAGTTACGTTTCCTTTGATCTCCAAAAGGAACGGAGAGGTCCCATAATTTTGCCGCATGAAGAGCCACAGAAATACCTGTTCAGCATAATGAGGTTGTCACTAAAGTGAGCTGTGTTCTTTAAAAGGGGATATGGTACCTGAAGGAGCGCTGGTTTTATGATCACCATACTTTTATTTTCCCGAGGCGAACGCACGCTTGACCTTGTCTCACCCGAGAGCCACAAATCCTGGCTGATTTTCAGAGTCGGTGAAGCTGCTTAAAGATAAATTTATCAAAGCTGTAGAGGCGACCTCCATACTTGTCCACACAGAGACAAAAATTCTGTCCAAAACCTGACATACGTTGGCAGTAAAAGACGAAAGTACCTAAAAAGGTGCTGTTAGTAACGGTACACTGCACCAGCAATCTGTTCCCCAGAAAACAACCACACAGCTCCTTAGAAAAGCTATGTCGTTAGCTCTTGGTCATGGTCACGGGGGCCAATATAGCTCTACCTTTTTGCCCTTGAGGTGACGGAGCTGTCACTGGTTCCACGGGCTCCGCTGCCGCCCCGGGTCCCACGGCCACCCCGCCGGGCTCTACTCGCCCTTGCAAGCGTGACTAAAATGCCCTTTCCACCAAGAGGACTTACCCGACACACCAAGACAGAAGCATCTCATCCTCCTCTGAACGTGCTTTGGATTTTCCACGTAGCTCTTATGAGTAGCCTTTTACCTTGTGCTCTAAAGCCCCCGTGGACACCTTACGGCATCCCCATAACCCACGCCCCGCCAACAGATGAGCCCCGCGCGGGGCTCCATTGTTACCTACGCACGTCCTCGGGCATCTAGCGCCTGGTCCGGCTATCCACGTGTGCTCCACGGGACGCCTTTGACAGCAAAGAGGTCTCATGTCAGACACATCACTGGGCGCCTCCGCTTGGGACGCTGAGAGTGCAGAGAGGGTGTGGGACGGGAGGGGCACACGGGACAGGGGACACACCACCGCGACAGGCTGCTGCATGGCTTCCAGTTTGTGCTGAGAAGTGAACAGGACTGCCGTGGTCCGAAGCAAAGCAGCACCTCAGGAAAGTACAAGCCGGGAATTGGGTGCCCCCAACTCAGAAGCCAGAAATGGCAGCCTCCCCTTTCCCTGAAAGTCAGCCATCCGCAACTTATTTTAGAAAGCTGGGCTTCTCGGTGAAAAGCAGTACTCTTTCCCCGCTGGTGGACGGCGTTTGTGTCAAGTGACCAGCCTGCTGACCACTCCTTAAGAAACCTGTAAGGGGCCAGATCTGCTGAGCCCTTCCTGCCCCGCACACAGACTAATGACCAAGGACACTCTTTCCAGGCATGGGGGAAGCCACTGGATCTTACCCCATGCTTGCACTCAAAGCCCAGAGTCGTCCGATGTCCTGGCACGCGTTGGAAGTGACCGTGGCCATGGGACTGCATGGACAAGCAGGCACCAGGGTATATTCTGGCCCCGGAAATCAATGGGCATTGTCATTTTCGTCCAACTGTTCTTCCAACTCATTTTGCCTTGGGTTGTTCGACCAAAGGATTATAATCGTGGGCCATGTGGCTTCCGGGAAAACCCATATAAGCCGCCCAGAGCAAACAGAGGAGGTTTCCTGGAGGGCTGCAGGGACGGCATGGGTGACTGGTAACTCCGCGGATGGGGGCCAAGAGAACTACCCTCTCCCGCCCCCACAGCAAGGGCTCTGGGGTGTGCTGCTCTCGCACACCGACCACTGCCCTCTCTTTCTGTTCAGGGTTGCTGTCTCTCCACAGTGTCGAGAGCCTCTCATCAGAATACCTCCCAATTCACACGGCCAGCTGAGAGTGCCAGGCCGCCCCAGATCCCGGCTGCCCGTTCATGGGGGACAGGTCAGGTGACCTCTCAGATGCAGTCAGTGGTGATGGGGCCCGGACCATGTCCCTGTGCCCCATTTTGTCAGCAAGAGCTGGAAGACCAAGTCACCGCCTCTTGGGAGAACCCTGTCACCAGCACAACCCTTTACCCAGGCGGGGCCTTGGGGAGACCCCACTCGAGGAGCCAGAAGCGGCTTACACGAAGAAGTTCCAGCCACCTAATGGCGGTGACCCGGGAGTGGGCAGCACTGGGCCACCCCTGCCTGTTGCAGAACCCACGCTACTCTGAGAACCGTTCAAAGTAGTTCTCCCTCCGAATCCGATGGGGTTGGTAGGGTCCTTGGAACACCTTCACGCCTACACAGAGTGTCCGCCAAAGCTGCTTTAATACCACCCCTCTTCCAACCTGCCAGCTCAGCCCATGGTGCTTTCTGGCCCTGCGGCTGGGTCGCCACCAACCCCAGGACGGGGGCTTGGCTTTTAGGAGACAAGTGGGAAAATTGGGCAATACGACAGAGGAAAGGCCATCACACTGTGCCCACCTGTCCACATATTCTTTTGGGCAGGACAAAGAGCCCAAGGGCCAAAGACACATGAAATGGACACCTTCCACAATGCTAGAGGGTGGTCATAAAAACTTTTTGTAAGTAAATGGCATAGTAAATAAAAAAACTGGCATTGCACCAGGATCCCTCCTTACACAATGGAAGTAATGTAATACTGGCAAGTACTGCTTCTTCATTCCCTTAAATTGCCAAAACCTAAACTAACCGACAGTGAGAGAAATCACAGCTATCCACGGAGGGGACGACACTGACGGGAGGGGCGGAAGGGGTGACGGGGGTGACTCTCATCTTTCCCTGGGATGCGTTTTCCGAGAGGACCTCAAAACACAAGCAGAAAAGAATGAAGAAATGTTATTACATAACCATTGGAGACAGCAGGAGGAAGAAAATGTGCCTGAATTTTATGTAACGAGGAAGATTAAAATATCATCACATCTGTAATGTACTTTACAGGTTTTTTTTTTTTTAATAAAGTATTTTCATCCGTAGACTCCACTGAATACTTGTGTATCTGACTTGGGACTGACCTGATACTCTAAACTGTGAGGTTCCCCTGAAAACTGATTTTACTAACATCATCCGAATGTAGAGGAATCGGAGCAGGCCATCCAGTCTGCCACAAACCCCAGGCCTCCGTGCGCGCCTACCTGCCAGTGTCTAAAGTTCTTTGGGATTCAAACTCTGAAGGTAAAGAGTGAAAATCAAAGACTGAAAGTAAAACTGAGCCATCAATACTGCTACACTTCGATCGCCTGGCACACTGTGGGTTCCATCTGTCTTGCACTTTGCAGGTGTCCATCCTGTCATGTCAATGGCACACAGCCAGGAGAGAGTGAGGTTAGGGGCCGAGCCAGCGTGTTGTAGATTTCCAGTAGCACCCACTGTGGTGGCACCAACTCGAGAAATGCCTGTTTGCTTGATCGATTTGGTACCTTCTAGAAACTAATAGTGTTAAAATATGGAATCCTGGGACACACGGTTCTGTCTCGCAAGAGTGTGTTTCGGTAAAATTCAGGACAAATGTACTGTGATGAGTTGATGTATTAACTGCATGTGTTCTCTTCCCCTTAATCCAAGTGGGGGAATAATCCACAGAGCTTCACTAAAGGAGACCAGCTAGCAAAACCGACCCCCCGCAACTTCTGTTAGAGCAGCGCAGATGATTTCTTAAGTGTTTGCATTTCCAGCTGGGTGTACTTAGAAGGAAATCCAGAGCCAGCCCTTTCCAAACTTTGATGCCTACCTTCGACCCCAGAGCACCCTTAATTCTCCCCAAAGGCCAGGCCGTTTGGGGGCTCAGTTATCTTCGAGATGGACCTCAGTGCTGTTCTTAGTGGAGCACGAGGGAGTATAAGCACCGACCTCAGCGAAGGACCGTGAATTGAAACCATCTGCTCTCGCATGGCCACCAATCACTGGCAATCCGAAGGCACAAATATATCCCGGGAGTAAAGACAAGAGCCATGAAGTTGCTCTACGGCGCACGTGCTTTTGCTCTCTCCTGAGGCAGAACTTTAAAAACTGCATTGACGCCCCATTGGTTTAACACACTTTTTTAAAAGTTAGGAACATTTCACTTCACCCGAATGCATATAATTACAGCACGGAGCTCATGCATCGAAACGCACTAGAATGGTCAAGTCCCCGGAGCCGCTTGCTCTTAAAGGTGCGCCCGCACCCCTCTCGGTCGGCGCAGAAAAGCGCATGCTTTCTTTTAAGATGATATGGAATTGCACAAATCCTTTCAAGCCATGGTGGCTATGAACACGCTTTCTCCAGCTACAGCCACCTCCCTCGTGTCTGACATCCCCCATGGAGAGCCCCTGGGCGACATGTACCCAGCCCTCCCAATAAGGCGACTCAATTCCACCGCCACCCTCAGGGCCAGAATAAAAGCCATCAAATGCCATCTCCACAGGTTCCCATGGCTGGCTGTGTTCACGTGTGGGAGCCAGATTGCCTGACAAAATTTACGACACGAAGCCGCAGCCACGACGCACCGGCTCCCGGATCCTGCGGCTTTTCCTTTCTTTAGTGAACGCGTGATACAAATGATCTTAGAGCAAAAGCTCTGCGGTACCATCTGTACTCTTTACAAGAAGACTTTTCCCTGAGGCTCTAAGATCTTTCCAGGCTCCAATGGAAAGTACACCAACCAGGGGACGCCTGGGTGGCTCAGTCCGTTGAGCGTCTGACTCTTGATTTTGGCTCAGGTCATGATCTCAGGGTCGTGACGTCGAGTCCCGAGGTGGGCTACCTGCTGGGCCGGGGGAGCCTGCTTAGGATTCTCTCTTTTTCTCGCTCTCTCTCCCTCTTCCCCTCCCCCCACCCTCGCTCACTTGCTCTCTTTAAAAAAAAAAAAAAAGTCCACCAACTATTACAAGATTAAAAACCAGAGTTTTAAGTCAGTTTGACCAATAAAAATCTGGAAGGTGCCAGTGCGTGCCAGTAACTCATCTTGCCAGTAACTCCCTGCCAAGTGATTGACAAGAATTACGCTAAGTTTCGTGTAGGTTGGGCAGACACCAAGAAAACAACTGTACGCTTCCAAGTTCTTCCTGTGTACCGTGGCTCTGCTTTCCTCCTCACAGGGTTGATGAGTGGTTTAAATAGATAATATGTCAACGTTCTCAGCAGTCTTTCAGGCCTGGTAAGCAGCAAATGTTAAACAAAAACTGTGGTTATCCCATTGCTATTTTATGATTAATATTGTTATTACTAAGCCCTTCCAAATATTTCCACACACATGAATGCTACCAAGAGTCTGCACTGCCTAGAATCCTTTTATGTTTGCAATTGCCTCTTGGGAGAGTCTTTGATTCTGCTAAGCATCTAGACAGTTCTGAAGCCAGAGGTCTGCTCTGGCTTTTAGAAATGTAAACCGCACTTTTTTGCAGCTAGAGGATACCCGTCTCCCCACTTTCTGCGCGGCCATTTCTGCCTTCTTGAGAAAAAGCTTGTTTTTGTCTGTGTTCGAATCCGTGATAACGAGTCGCTTTAAATTGAACTCTTGCAAGAGATGTGGAGTTTCTCGGCTCCTTCACGGGCAGCTCCGCCTCGGGAGGTGAGACCCAGCAGGCAGCCCCGAGCTCATAGAGCAGCAGGACTAGAAGCTCCCGGGGGCCAAGGAGGGCTCCCCTGTGCATCCTCCCCACCCCCAGCCACCCCAGGACATTCCTCACGTCACAGGGGCGATGAGCAGCCTGAGTGGGCTCGACTATTATCACAGTATGAGTATAGACAAGTGGGGTGACTCCACTGGAAACACCGGGGTCCTGACATGGATAAACCACCGCTGGATAGCGCATCAGAAGTCACCCCCTGGTCGGCAGGGAAAGGGTTAGAGGCGGGAGTCCGCGGAGGCCCAAAGAACAGGCTCGGGGACAGTGCTCCTGGGTTAGAATAATGGTTTCTACACCACTCACCACCTGGGAGACCTTCGGCAAGGTACCTGTGTGTGTGCCTTCCCTCATTTGCAAAACGGGGTCAGTGATGACAGTACCCCTGACGGGGCCTGTGGGACGGTTACTGGAGTGAACAGGGGTGAAGGACTGGAAGGCGCCTGGTGCCCCGGAAGCAGTCGGTCCGTATTAGCTACTCTCTTCATCGCCATCATCACCTACCTCCAGAACATCCTTTCTTGGAAGTGCTGGAGCTAAGTCAGCGACAAGGTTTACCAGGTACCGCAGGGGGCACCACGCATGTCACTCCCTCAGTCAGGTTGGCTTGCGTCGGCCTCTCCCTGAGGAGGAGCTGGTTCTGAGCTAGCACCTGGGCAACGCCCACTTCTTGGCCACCTCCTTAGTCCCGAGGGGTCTACTGCCTCCACTTACCCTGCTCTTTCAGAACCGGTAAAGTTCTCGCTCCCTTCTACCACCTTCGCAAGCCCCCGGAGATCCCTCCGGCCAACGAAAGCCTTGGATCCCGGCACTGGCCTTTCCACTAGACCAGGTCTGGCCTCCCTCCGCCGTGCCCAGTCCTCCGGAGACCGCACTCTCTGTAGCCCGCACAACCACCACCATGGGCCTGCCTGCTGCTCCCGTCGCCTTCGTCCCCCAGGGTCAGACCAAAGGCAGGATCGGCAACCCACAGCGGTGACACAGCCTCTCGCCCCCAGGAGCCAAAGCAAAGGGGAAACAGTTGGTCAGATGCCACTGGGTCCGATTCTGAGAGCAAATCATGTCCAGACGTGTCGTTCAGGTGACCCTCAACTACCTCCCTTTGAAGGCCCTGTGAACCTGATTACCACCCCCAGGGACAAACTGAGGGGGTTCAGGTCAATCTTGCTGACAACGTATGACCAACTCTCACATTTAGGTTCGCAGCGATAGGTTGGGGTTGATTTCCTTCTGTTCTGCTTTTAACCTTTTCCCCAATTTCCCATTAGGATAGTTCCTATAAATGAATTTCATTTTGCACTGAGTGCCTACCTTCCCAGGGCAGGTAGCCAGTGAGTTTTGCTCCCTTCCAACAATACCTTCATTAAGGTATTAAGACCTTTCTTTGTATAATACATTGCACCTGTGTTTTCAGTTTTTCAAGTGAACATTTCAACCTGGCAAAAGAGATTTTTCTATATCATTTTACACATGAGAAGACTGAGGCCCAGGGAAGCGGAAATATTTGCCAGAGAGCACATAGTCGGTTAGAGGCCGAGGCGGCCCTAGAATGCCAGTCATCCACTCATTCGTCCACATAGACTCCTTCCAAGTGTCCCCCGGAAAGGCATCCAAACAATTTGTACTAGAGGAGGCTGTAAGAGAGTTTCCGGGGCACACGGATAGATTTATCAGGACTGTTTATAGTGACAATCTGTCGTTCTGAAATTTGAAAATTATTAAGGAAATGCAAAAGACACACATCAAAGGGGCATTTGTTAAATTACTGAAAAACCATGCTACGGCTTCATACTGTATAAAGATTTATTTGGGGGGGGGTGCCTGGCTGGCTCAGTCAGTAGAGCATGTGAGTCTTGATCTCGGGATTATAAGTTCGAGTTCCACGCTGGGTGTAGAGACGACTTAGAGAATAAAATCATCCAAAAAAAGAGAAAAGATTTATTTGGATATTTGTGTGCCTTCTCCCCATTCCCAACCACTGTTGTCTGGTCCCACAAGTTGGAATAAAGGGTTAACACCACAGAAGGCCACCAGAACAAGTGCTGCTGTTTCTTAAATTCAAGGTCAGAGGCGTCAGCACTTCTCAGCGAAATGGTCCCCGAAATAGGTGACTCCGAATAATTTTAGCCTATACATCACCCTCTTGAATCAAAACGCCTCTCCTGTGCATAGTTCACTGAGGTCAGCAGAGTTTGGGAAGGATGGGAGTTTGGGCTTCACTAATTTTATCACACTCACTGGAGCCATCCATCCTGCGGTGAGAGCATGGTTCATGCGACGGGAGTCAGAGCCGCACAGGGCATTCGTGGGGTGCCGTGAACTCCAGTGGGTCAGCTTATTGTTTGTTGGTTTGTTTTTTTTTTTTTTTTTTAAGAGCAAAGACACCAGCCTTTCTGCCTGTCCTTATCATCTTGCATTCGTTACCACCAAAGCCGAACTGGCTTATGTTCCCCACTTTCCCTCCTTAACATCTGTTTTGTTTTGCCTCCTGTCACTGATTTCTTTTCTCTCGCCCAGCTCCAATCCCGGCATTTTCTCTTTCCTTGGTAAAATTGGGGGAACTCCAGTTTCTGAACTCGATTCCATGTTTCAGTATTAGGCCCTTTCTTCCAAGGCTTAGCAACCAACCCCATTGCTGCAAATGTCCCCCGTGTGACCTTTTTTGCCCATTCTTTTATATTTGTCTGAACAAACACCCTTACTGCTATGCCTTTGCTCAGACAGTTCTCTCCAAACTGAAAAGCACTCCCTCAGAGCCTACACGGGGTCTCTCCATCACCCCTTACTGCCCAGCTCAGGTCGTCTATTCTCCTAGGACTGCAATCCCCTATACCCAAATCTGCTGTGGCGCTGACCCCCACACAGCTGTAGCTCCCTACGGCCCATCAGGCCATGTTGTGTCTTTCCTCATCGTCCGCCTGGACATCTCGTGGACATCCTCAAGACCCTGCTGGTGAGGACCCATTGTCCAACTTGCCCTGACCTCCGCCCCGTCCTCTCCCAGCAGAGGTTTCCTCCGCGCCCCTTACAGAGCATTGCCAGTGTACCGGAACTCCGGAACTCATGTGGATGTGTGCGTGAACTCAGTTCATCCTCAGAGCAATCTTCTCTCCCGTGAGGTAGACACGGTTATTCCTCTCCCTCTGCAGATAAGGAAACGGAGGTACACGGTGGTACAATACGCTGCCCAAGGTCACAGTGTTGGTAAGTGGCAGGGGCAAGATCTGAACACAAGCAGCATCGTTTGCAGTCTATGCTTTTAGCCACTGCCTTCCAGCTGCCTACTCTAGTATCCGTTTCCGTTATGTGATTACACCCTCTTTTCATCATTTACGTGTGCCGCCTTCTCCGTAGGGAGAGGCTTCCTCAGGTCACAGGTGGTATCTTCTTGAACCCGTTTTCCTCTCAACTTTGCCCCCACTGAAGCCGATTTCCCCGAGCACCCTGCCCTGACACGGCGAGAGGCTTACTCTTTCCCTATTCATGTTCTAGGTCTTAGCTCTCCAAAGAGACCGGAGCTGGAAGGTGGAGGAGACCTCCTGGCCTTTTCTGGGTCCGCCAGAGTCCTCAGCACAGCGACGAGCCCAGCGAAGTGTTGCGTGCACGTCCACCAGAAGATGGAGTGGCTTGTTCTGCAAGGACGGCACTGTCCACTTGCCCTGCCTTATTCCACATCATTCTGCTCGACTTCTTCTATTAGTCGTGGTCGCCCTGAATCCTCAGTTTAGTCCTGAGATGGCCTAGCCGCAGCTGTCCAATTGAATGGTCCCCTTAACCTTGAGATGTTGTCCTTTAAGCCCTAGGAATCACTGCGTTTCTTTTTTGTCTATCTCCTTTTTAGCTCCTCCTTTTACGACCTACCTCTGCCACTTTGGGGCTGAGCCTCGACCTTGACCTGCCAAATGGAAGATAGTATCTTTGCCGTGGGGTCAAAATGGCAAACGCTCTGGAACAAAGTGGGCTGCTGCCTCCCCCGGAGAGGGGTTTCGGCCTCCGTTTCCCATCACTCACTGCCAACATCACCCTGAAGATAAATATCAGCCAGGATGTGGGTCCGGCAAGTTGAGAAGGAAGCACGTGCTTTCACGATACGCAAACACATCTGGGTCCTCTCCCTGAGAGGTGGTGCCCGGTCTCCAAGACCAAGAATTCACACACGAATCCTCTAGCACAAAGACAGATACACAGAAGCCAGCTCCCTGGACTACCTCACCTGGGCTGTGACCTTGAGCAAAGCCTCCCTTTTCTCATGTGTCGAATGCGGATAACACACCTCGCAGAGGTATGGTCAGGATTAGATTAAACATCACTAAGGGGCTCAGTTTTAGTGCCTCAAACTTGGAAAGTGCCTGATAAATGTATCGCTCGCCACTGCTACTTAATGTCCAAAGCGGGTCCAGCCTCAACTCACGGGCACGACTCCTGCTTCGGGTAATTGGAGAAGCGTGAGGTGTGGTCTAGCTCCCATCTTTCCTTCCCATATAAATGTCAGAGTCCCTGAAATTTCACTTTTAAAGGCATATTTTATAGTTAAATTTTAACATTTTAGGAGAGAAAAATGCCCTTAACGGGCAATAAAATAGCAATTCATCTCAAAGTGTCAGTGATTTAATCAAGTCAGGCTTGGCAAAAGGAGGGGCGAGCTTGTTCAGGAGATGCTAATTGAAACAGTAGCTCACTTATCCCACCTAGAAAATTCCAGGGCTTCTCCTTGAACAAAAAGTGCTGGGGACACAGAGCTTTCGGGTCTGGTGGGCTGGGTTCTGATTCAAGCTTTACCAGACAGGGAGTATTATGACTTTGAGCACCACCTCCCTGAGCCTATTTCCCTATCTGTGATGATGGCCCTAAGCCACAATCTTGGGAATCGCCCCTTTGTTCGCACCTTTTGCCATCATGCTATTTATGAGTTTTCAAAGGGGTTGGGAAGGAAACCAGGAGTGGAAACATGTCGAATGTGGAGCCCGGCACAAGCAGGAGCTCAAGAAAAAAGCAATTTCCCTCCCTGGCAAGGAAGTCCCCCTAGACATCCAACCCTAATAAAACCAAGTGTCGATTACCTTCAGACTTTTAAAATGCAATGAAAACCCAATTTTGATACCAGCATATGCTACACCTACTTCTACTCTGCCTGGCTTCCTCTCTGTCCCCTTTCAAAACTCATGAAGGTGTGTTACAGCAAAAAATGGAACAGATCTTTTGTTTAAAAAAAAAAAGCTGTCATTTTTGCTTGTGTACATATCTTCAAAAAGCCCATCCTGTCCGTGTCTGAAGGTTCTGAAAGAGTCCCACTGGCAAATACAGTCACAATCAGAAAAAAGGTGATCCTCATTTAAGATTACCTCCCAGTGACTACTATGAGGATGAAGGGAAATATTCTCATCCCTCAAAAACAAGATTCATTGCTCAGAGAGGAAGTTCAAGCCTGAACTTGAAATTGCCAAAGTAGACCTCACCAATCAAAATAGCAGGTACTTCCTCACCAAACCCAAAGAGGGAGCAAGAGAGGGGCGCCTGGGTGGCTCAGTCAGTTGAGCATCCGGCTCTTGGTTTGGGTTAAGGTCGTGATCTCAGGGTCATGAGATTGAGCCCCATGTTGGGCTCCCTGCTCAGTGTGGTGTCTGTTCGATATTCTCTCTCTCCATCTGGCCCTCTCCCCGGCTTGCATGTGTGCGCGCTCTCTCTCTCTCTCTCTCTCTCTCTCTCAAATAAATAAATAAATAAATAAATCTGGGGTGGGGGGGAAGTAGCAGCAAGAGGACCATCCATTGAGAAGTGCGATACAAGAACAGGTAATATGAATATCTGACAACAGAACGTGATATGCCCCAGAGGGCCACCCATGTGCCACATGGGTACAGAGAACAGGAAATCACTTCTCACTGGGAGAAGCAAAAAGCACTTCCAGAAAGTCAACATTCAGATTAGGGCCTGCCATATGGAGTGGATTGTGATGGCCCAGAAGGGGCAGGAGAGAACACCCCAGGCAGGATGGGATACACAATCCCTAGACGAGACACCGTGCCCGGTGAGGGCTGGGCTCATGGCCTGGTCTCGTTGGTATCCCTTTACTGCCGCTCAGGTATGCGACCTTGGCTGTTACTTAACTTCCTTAACACTCAGCTTTCTTCCCTGTAAAAAGCGGATGATGACAGCCACACGAGAGTGTAAGCAGCTCAGAGGAGATAAAGTAAACTCTAATCCGTTAGACCCCTGTCTTACGATCAGTTCCTAATAAATTGGAGCTGCGACCAATTCTCTGCTCATTCCCCTTCCAAGGACTACACAAAATATACCTTTAGGAAGACTTTGTAGATGTGGCTTGGAAGAGCTTGCTAGAACAATTCATTCCCCATGCGGTCAGAGACAAAGGGTGTCGTGTAGATAGCCAAATGCATTCTCCACACACATCACGGGCCCCCACCTATGAAAGCATGAAAATGCTAGCTACCCAAGCCTGCCCTTTCCCCACAGAAGGCCTCTCTGCTTGCTGTCCACTCTGAACTCCTGGATCTAGGCAGGCAGAAGCATCGAGGAACCAAAATGCTTACCAAGGTCACGCTGGGGTTCAGTGAGTTTTCTTATTAACTGAGAATACAAAACCCATTTGTTTTAACTCATAAGGAAATCTTAAGTCCATGAGTATATCCTTTGCTTCAGAAAGTGCAGTGGGGTCATAATTTAATTCATCTTTGATGATTAAAGACTTAGCAGTGCCCCACATCCACCATATAATTAAGGAGGGTTCCCCACAACTGAGGTTTGGTAGAGCAGGGGCGGGACCAACTGCAAAAGCAAGCTGAGGGGAGTGGGAGGTGATGTGAGACCAAGACAGAAGATGGGACCCCCTAAGCCAGGGGCTTCGGACTTGAACATGACTCACGTCCTAAGGAATAAGGTTTATATAGAAACCCCACAGACATAACTGAAATGCCAGCTTCCCAAAGTCCACCCTCACTACGAGCACACAGGCTGGTATTTTCTCTTCTCGTGAAAACCCTTTTTTTTAGGTAGCACTGAGATTGCACCTAGAAAGAGTTTGCTTCGTGCTTTTGGACAGCACCACACACAGAGAGGAGGAGATAAGTCAACATAAGTTCAATTAAAAGAAATGGATGGTGCTCATTACATCACATCCCCTCCTTAAAAATAAAAACACTACAACCAAAACTAATGATGTACTGTATGGTGACTAACATAACATGATAGATAGATAGATAGATAGATAGATAGATAGATAGATAGATAGATAGATAGATAGATAAAAAGGAAAAAGTGGACGGGAAGTTAAAGGCTACAGCATTTTGCCAGAATCGGGGCGTTAATGAGAAGGGAGGGAGGGCTCCCTAAGGTGCAGCTCTAGAAATCTGCCTTGTCTTCCCCTCCCCTCCAGTCCCCTCCCCGAGTTAGCCAGGGACCCATGGCAAGCCCAGTAGAGTCAGGGCACACAGTGGGGAATCCTTAACACTTCCCTTCAACAAGCCAATCAATGAGTCGAAAATCGATGCAACATGAAACCTTTTTTTGTTTTGTTTTGTTTTGCATCACTCAAACCTCACAAATGTCTATGGGAACCCCAAGCACGCCAGAGGCACCTCTCCACAAGAGACTTCTATCAGTGAGAAACCTATGTCGCAGGCCACTTGGGTGGCCCAACAGGGTCACCCAGGGAAAATAAACTCCTTGCAACTAGCTAAAACCTTTGGCAGCCATCCATGCTGCAAACCGCTGTGTGCGTGTGCACACGGAAAGATTTCCTATCAGCAGGGGCTTGCTCTCCTGTGAGGAAAGATGGCTGAGTTTCAAGAGGTACCGGGAAGGAAAAACTGAGTTCAGCAACCCCAACAATAACTCACCAGCACAGGAAGGAAACAAGCTCTGCTGAACCAGGCCACTCAAGGGACCTAGTGTGGAATGAAGCAGTGATTGCCATGACATTTCTACGTCTAGGATCAAAGATGCGAGATTCTCTCTCTTAGATATGTACATGACCTTGAATATGTAAAACGGAAGTCAACTGGGGAAGGATTCTTACAGGAAGCAAATAATGGGCCATAGTACACAGGGCTAAAGCAATATCAGAATAACTGTATTCATAGGAATTCACAGGTCATATGAATTAAAAACAGAGCTTTTGGAATTTTACAGGAAGGAAATCTGCTCATGGGAATATCCAAAGGCCAACTTGCAGGATACCAAAAGCAGCAGTAAGCTGAAATCCTACAAGGACACGGGAACTTTCAGGGTGGCCAGAGAAGGCAAAGTCCCCCAGAAAGTCAGGATGCGATGATAAACCTGGCCTGTGAAGGGGTCATTTCTTAAAGCCCCATGCTTTGTGACACTTGGCAATTTGCCCTGTGATGTCGCTTCAATAGGACAATAGTTTTATTAGAGAAAGTACTGTGAAAAAAAATCTCTGCCTGGTCCTCATTGCTAGTCACAAGGGGCAAAGGCAAACATAGGGCGCCTGGGTGGCTCAGTGGGTTAAGCCTCTGCCTTCGGCTCAGGTCATGATCTCAGGGTCCTGGGATCGAGCCCCACATCGGGTTCCTTGCTCAGCAGGGAGTCTGCTTCCCCCACCCTCTCTGCCTGCTTCTCTGCCTGCTTGTGATCTCTTTCTCTCTCTCTCTCTCTCTGTTTGTGTGTGTGTGTCAAATAAATAAACACAATCTTTAAAAAAACAACAACAAAAAACAAGGGGCAAAGGCCTTCAGTTCACTGGCTCGGCCCATTCCCCCAGATGCCTTCTGTCCTGGGTGTCATCTTTCACTTCTGCTCAACAGGATGGCACTGCGGCCGAGATCCAACTTGTTCCCTGATTTACTCTTTGTGCTGACTCTCCTTTGGAAACTACCTTGGGGACTTGCCTCGTGCCTCGCTGCTCCCGAGTGCAAGAAATTCAATTGTAAACAGGGACAACTGTTTGGAACGGAGGGTAATATGCAATTTTAAATGCTTCTCTAGGAGAAAAGAACGAATAAGGGTCATTTGCCCAAAATCAGGGTAATGGTTAAGGAGCAATTTGAGCAAAGGAAAAGGAAAATAATAAAAGAAACCGCTTTAGTCCTACTTCTAAGTGGTCTGTCTCACAAAGATTGGAGAGGGTAGGGATACTTAGCTATTCTAATCATAAATATCAAGAGGTTTCTGTGCACTTTGGCTCAGTGTGGCTTGTCTTGAAGCTGGGGTATAGCCCATTTAAGTTTTGCAAAAATATTTTCCCCTAATTAGCAAGTGCATACGAATGAGTGGGGCTGTCAGTAAGGAATTTCAAAAGTTTGGTCTGAAACAGAGTAACTGAATCTTCCGCCAGAAATAGGAGGAAGTCTGCAGTGAACTTCATAGGGTACTATTCATAAACCAAGGCCTGCCTGGCACCCCTTGGAGTTTGCAATGGGGGGTGGGGGCACACTGATTGACCCATAGCCCACCTCCCCTGGAAGGGACCACACAGCTAGGGTAAGTTTTAGAAAATGGGTTAGAGTTCCACTCTGTGATTTCCTGATATGGGACTTTGGGCAACTTACTTTTCCTCTGCCTCAGTTTCCGTATCTGTTTTTTTTTTTTTTTTTAATTTTTTTATTTATTTGACACTGAGAGAGAGGGAAAGAGAGAGAGAGATCACAAGTAGGCAGAGAGGCAGGCAGAAAGAGGGGGAAGCAGGCTTCCTGCTGAGCGGAGAGCCCAATGTGGGGCTCGATCCCAGGACCCTGAGATCATGACCTGAGCTGAAGGCAGAGGCTTTAACCCACTGAGCCACCCAGGTGCCCCAGTTTCCGTATCTGTTAAGCGAAGATAATGTTACTACCTTTTCCCCAAGACTGTACTAAGGACTAAACGAAGTAACACACAGTGTAGGCCATATAGTAAGTGTTCGATTAACATTTAAGTATTATTCCAAAGCTTGCTTTCTTTTTCTTCTCTTTCTGGCAAGGACATTTCTAGAAATCAAATACCATTAGACTTCATTGGGAGAGAATGGGAAATGGTGTCTATTATGGAAATTCATAAGCAATGAATTTCCATAATGGTGTGAATTATGGAAATTCACAAGCAATTTAACCAAACGCCTCTATCATCTTCCGCAGGAAACGGAAACAGTGGAGAAGACCCTTTTAGGACACTGCCTCTGCGCCTCGAAGTCTTGGCAAAACATCACGTAAGAGTTATCCCATGACATTTTTCTTCCTTCGGAGGCATCTCAGCCTCCACTAGAAAACCCCTCTACCCAAGTTAAAGTAGAAAATTCAGACTAGGTCTTTTACAATTAATTTAACATTGATTTCATTGACTGGATTAAGCAGCTCTTTTCTCTTCCAACCTTCAGAGTTCCAGGTAAAGAGGTCAAGGACGTTCACGGAAGAAAGTCACGAGCCCCCCCGCCCCCAGAGCCCCCAGACGGAAGCGTGACCGTGTCGGGCTGCTGGCAAACAAGGGGAGGAAGGAGAGTGTGAAATGGCCACAGTAAGAGTCTGCACAGAGCAGTCAGCAGATACTGAGGTCCCAGGAGGCAGGGGTCACCGCCTGGAAGTTGACCATGGAGTGAGAACCAGGGCTTACCACCCTGCCGGGTGGGCCACATGCTGCTTTGCCTGCGGCCTTTGTCCTAGATGAGTGTCCTCACGTCTGTTCATGGGGGAAGGGCTCACTTCCTGGATCGCTCCTGACCGTGGCTTCTTATCAGCTTCCGCACGCAGGCGGCAGAGAGGTTTAGCAACACTGGACAGCTGAGGTTCAAGGGCTAGTTCTGGCACCTCTGACTCGCAATTGTCTCATGTCCCTGGCCTTCTAGAGAGAGAAGTTCTAATGAGGACCCTGTGGATGCCATAAAGAGCTGTGTCAACAGACGTGAGGTCCCTCACGAGGGAGAGGGGGCAGGCAGGGAGAGAAGTGTGGATGCTGAGAATCAAGTCCTTAAGAAGACAGAAGAACGGGTAAGGCCGCTACCGTGGCAGCTCTCTCTTGCCCACTTCTAGAACTCAGCCGATCTCAGAGAGAGACGGACTAGAGCCTGGGGCCGTGTCAGATGAACTGGATGGGGATCTGCTGGGTGAAACACAGAAACAGGGGAGCCAGAGGCCTAACAGGGGAACAAGGTGAGTCCAAGTCCCGAAAACATCGGTTCTGTCTTCAATCACCTTCAAGGCAGATCTTCGAACTGATATGGACAAATCACTTCCAAACACCTATAGTTATCCGCATATGCACGTGAGTTGTGGGATGATAGACGAGCGCTCTGATGGTGGTTATTTTCTAAAGCCTTATGCACATCTGTTGGAGCTTTTGGAGTCTAAGGGCGTGTGTCAATTTACCTTTTCCTCACCCCCAACTCTTCACAAACCCCAGGAGCCTTAGCTGTCATCTACCTGGTTTCAAGGAGTTTTCTGTCAGTTACTCCTTGGCATTCAGAACATCTCTATGCATATTTCATAGGCAAATTAATTCAAATTAAAAGTGAGAATGGTTTTCATTTGTATACTTTCAAGTATTAACGACCAGGCACTAGGGTAATAGTGTATCTTAAATCAATCTTCCACTAATACAACGGAGCTAGCTCTGACAAAGGCATCTCTCAATCACCTCAAATATAATAAAATTTGAAGGCAGGACTTAGTTCACAAAATGTTCAAGAAAATTAAGTTAGCAAATTAGTGGATATCATCTAAGAATCCAATATAAAAGATCATTAAAGTGATAAGCATCTTTAAAACAGAAGAGCAATACAGTCTATAGGTATTAAAAATATTAGTCCTTCTACGATCTACTTTTTTCAAGTTGAGAAAGCATTTAGAAATGTAAAGAGATAGGGGCGCCTGGGTGGTGCAGTCTGTTAAGCTTCCAACTCTTGGTTTCAGCTCAGGTTGTGATCTCAGGGTTGTGAGATCAAGCCCTGCATCGAACTCCACGCTCAGCACAGAGTCTGCTTAAGATTCCCTCTTTCCCTCTGCCCCCGCCCCCCACTGTCTCTCTTGCTAAAATAAATAAATCTTTTAAAGAAATGTAAAAGGGAAGTAAAAATTAAGAGACCAAATGGCATTAACCCATAAATAAGAAATGTTTGATTAACCCAATAAGTAGTTTACATTGATATGAACAAAATATTAACACCTCAAATTTTATAACAAATGGATAAAAAGTCAAAGAAAGTGCTTTCTCTGTGAATGTGTGTGTTGAAGAAAATTCTCATGATTAAGTTATCCAGTTAGATTTACCTGGAAAAGTAGCTAGAGCTCAACCTCTATCAACACTGTAAATATTTCTGGTGTAATGATTATTTGGCTGAAAAACAGAGGTGAAATACCTGTAAAAGTTAAATTTATTACCATCTCTAAGTGTGCTGGTTTTTTTTTTTTAAAGATTTTATTTATTTGAGGGAGAGAGAGAGAGAACACGAGGAAGGAGAAGGGGAGAGGGAGACTCCCTGCTGAGCAAGGAGCCCAATGTGGGACTCGATCCTGGGACTCCAGGATCATGACCTGAGCCGAAGGCAGACACTTAACCGACTGAGCCACCCTGAGCCCCACTTCTCTCTCTTTTTTAATTAGAGAGAGGGGAGAGGGGCAGAGGGAGAGGGAAAGAGAATTTTAAGCAAGCTCCACGCCTAGCCCAACACGGGGCTCACAACCCTGAGATCATGACCTGAGCCGAAATCCAGAATTGGACGCTTAACTGACTGAGCCACCCAGGTGCCCCGGACTACTTCTCTTAAAGCCAAATTCAGACATTACTTAACTTTACAAGACCTTATTCAAAGTAAACAATAACTATCTGATGGTTGAATGACTTAGGAAGACTAGCTTCTTAGTAAAAAAAAAAAAAAAAAAAAACCAAAAAACCTAGAATCTTCTGCTTGACAAATGACTTAAATCAAGTTGACTTTCACATCAGGAAAACATGATAAACACTTTAAAAAATCTCAAGGGTTATCACGTGCAAGTATAAACAGCCTTATTCTGCCTTGTTCCCCAAAGCAAAACCATGACTAAAATGGTATGTTTTAAGAAGGCAGATTTAAGGGGTGCCTGGGTGGCTCAGTCAGTTAAGTGTCTACCTTTGGCTCAGATCATGAGCCTAGGGTCTAGGATCGAGCCCTGAGTTGGGCTCTCTGCTCAGTGGGGAGCCTGTTTCTCCCTCTCCCTCTGCCTGCCACTCTCCATGTTTATGTGCTTGGGTTCTCTCTCTATATATATAATAAAATCTTAAAAAAAAAGAAGGCATATTTGAGAAAACTCTGTGCATAAACCTATACCACATTGGCCTAGACTACTTGGTGGGCTCGTTTGCTACCCATTTCTAGAGGTTGGGTACTCCTTGACCCAGGGAATGGCAACAGAGGCTTCTGCAGTCAAAAAAACAAAAACAAAAAACAAAAACTGGACCAAATGACCTCTAGTCTTCTTTCTCTATAGGGCTGCATACCCTCCCAAGGTTTACCCTCCTCCGGATCATCTTTCCTCTTTATCTGTTAATGCTCTGGTTTATATTCCTGAGTACTAGAAGGAAAAAACTTTTCTCATTAACAGTGATGACAACAATGAAATCATCATCCAATATTCAAGCCTGAAAGTGTTCCTCTATGATAAAAGCCATTTGGTAGATAGTCACATGTGTAACACTTGGAAGAGATACCTTCCTGACACTTATAATGCTGACAGATGATAGTCAATGAATATTACAGCATTAAGTCATGAGATCAAGTTGGACTTCAACTTTTTTCTGAGATTAATTAAATGTCAAAAGGCCAACCATTTCCAACCTTCACTTCCATTTGTCTGCTGGCAGCCAGAAAGGAACTCTTGATGGTACAGGAGCTCAGTGGAATTAGAAGCTGAAATTAACTGGTTCCGCTCATTAACACAATTCTCTTTGCCCCCAGCTCAAGCTTACTATTTTAACGATTCTACTTTCTAGAGAGTATCTTTGGTCAGAAATAAAATTTTCTAAAAAAGGTTAATAGGCACCGATTTTGGCAGTGGGTGCAAGAGAGTTTTACGCAAACCGAGCAAATAAATACTAACTCAGAATCCTACAACTCTGTCCAGCGGAATTTTTCCAATTAGCGTCGTGATTGCTTACAGATACAAGATGAAGCCCAACCGTCTGGGGCAACTTCAGGATGCCACACTGTTGAAACGTTAATAGCATTAGCACAGTGAGAAGGTGAGCAGTTTATACCAATTAAGGCAAGTGTAATTTTAGAACCAATCCACTGGAGAATGTTCTCTAAATGATGTGTCTTCTCTGGAGTTTAACACAGTCACAAGACCTACAAATATAATTGCATAAGATATATCAAAGATTTACCCGAGTCAAAAAAGCCTTTGCAAGTTTTATACCTGTTGAAAGTACTGACTGGGGGAAGTAATATCATAGCAGGGAAGCTGAGAATTTAAGTGCAGTCAATCGTACGCTAAGGTGTACGATTATTATATGACTGTTATATGATATTATACTATACGTATACTATTATATGACTATTATACAATTATTATACGACTATTATACTTAGGTATAATAGATTAGAGAGGCAGGAAGCAACTGCTCTTTCTTCAATCCCTATCTCCCAAATTAGGGAAGCAATAGATGTCCTGAAACTGTAGCAATTACTCCATTTTAAACCTGGGATTCTGGAAATCTGGATCCATCCCACCAGTGTGTCCTCTGTACTTAGGAGCTGGTTTTGGCTGTTCATTTGTTTTGTTTTTCAGATTCCACATAGAAGTGCAATCATATGGTATTTGTCTTTCTTTGACTGATTTCACTTAGCATAATACTCTCTAGGTCCATCCATGCTGTTGCAAATGGCAAGATCGCATCCTTTTTTAATGGCTGAGTAATATTCCTCTGTGTGTGTGTGTGTGTGTGTGTGTACACATACACACATGCATACGTATACACACCACAAGGTTCTGGGATGGGCAAAATAGGTGAAGGAAATTAAGAGGTGCAAACTTCCAGCTATAAAAGTCGTCGAGGCGATGTCAGGTACAGCATAAGGAATATAGGCAATAATACTGTAGTCACTTTGTATGCTGACTGATGGTAACTATTGTGAACACTGCATCACGTATAAAATTGTTGAATCACTATGTAGTGTACCTGAAACTACTACAACACTGTATGTTAACTACATTTCAATACAGAAACACACATCCATGCCAATCATTGCCCATTTTCCTTTAAGTTGCTCCCTGCCATAAAATGCACGGAGACCACCACCATTAGGATGACAGAATAAAAGGAGAGTTCCTAAGTGCTGTTTAAAGAATTGGATAGGAAATATTTGCTTTTAAGCTTGGTGGATTTAAAAAAAAAACAAAAATAAGAGCAGTTCACGTTGCAAAACTTACTATACCTATGAACAATGAGGAATTCTAGCAAACCAGTCCAAACCGGTCATTATTATCCAACTTAAAGGGAAATTAAAGGGGAAAAAACTACCTGCTGCCCCACTTTGTCCCCAGAGAAATGTGTAAATGGGCAACACAGGCTAAAAGAGGAGGATCTGAGATTCAGCCAGTTCTTTGTACTGGATTTCTGCCCTTGCACTGTGCAGATGTGAGCGTGAGTGAAGCTCACTTTGCCATCACAGATGGGGCATTTCTGCACAGCTGCACAGGAGTCTTCTCAAGGTCACTCGAGAGTAAAAACAGAGCATCTAGAATCTGAGACCACACCAAAAAGACAGCTGTAAAAGTTGAAAGAAGAGATTAAAGGGACTAAGGAAGAAAGATATGGGGGCACCTGGGTGGCTCAGTGGGTTAAGCCTCTGCCTTCAGCTCAGGTCATGATCCCAGGGTCTCGGGATCAAGCCCCGCATCAGGGGCTCCCTGCTCAATGGAAAGTCTGCTTCTCTCTTTCCCCTTGCTCCTCTCCCGCCCATTTGTGCTCTCTCTCTCAAATAAGTAAGTAAAATCTCAAAAAAAAAAAAAAAAAAGAAAAAGAAAGATACGCTGGTTCCCCACCCCCCGAAATTATACTGTACACATAGCATATCATTATATCAGATTAGGAGAGATATACACAAAAACTGCCCTGCATATGTATGGTCCCCATTTGTAAACCTGTTTGGATTTTAGATCGTAATATATGGAAGACAGTGCTATATCCATCAACCGTCTTTACCTGGGCATACCAAGATGGCATTGTCCTCACCATTAGGCCCAACTTTTAGTCTAGATGGAGGTAAATCTGGTCCTACCATGGGGAACAGAAACTAAAAAACAAACAAACAAACAAAACCTCCCAAACCAAACCCATTTAGAATAAGATTTATTAGGAGAGGCATGTGCATTTACCATTCTTGAAACTCTTGGCTTATTTTCCAAAATCATTAATATAAAGACAGCTATAGACCAGAGAGAGAGGCATACTCATCGCATATTTTCTTCTCAAAATGAATACACATTTGGCAATATATCAAAATCATAAATAAAATGGTATATAACAACACTTTTGAGACTACATGAAGGACACAACCATCTTCTACACTGACTCAGACATTTTGGATTGTAAATAAGCATAAAATAACTACACGGGAATGGGTAAATGAAAATGATCGTTTGGGTGTTCTTTCTTCTTTTGCAACGTTCTGAATTTTGAAAATGCCCCATTTTTCTTCTCCAGTATGACCACAAGAATCCTAAACCTTCCACAGTACAATATTGTGAGCAGGAACTCGTTCCGGCCGCAACTAGACAATCAGGCCAATTCCAGAGTCGCTCCTCCCCATCACAGTGCAAAAAAAAAAAAAAAAAAAAAAAAAGCCAATGCCATTTAGATGAGAATGGCCTGGTTTCTGGAGTTTGTAGATAAGGCGGTAAAAGCATTCTATCACTGTAGAATGACAAATGCTAAATTGAGTAAGGACCTAAAGATGAAATAAGTCTAGGGGAAAGAAGACGGTGAGAAGGCCACCTTCCCCAAAGCCCTACAAACCCTTGCCGTACTAGCCACTCTTCGGGGCACTGGAGGCCCTCAGGTCAGACAGCATTAAGCTGCAGTCAAGCTCTCAGGCTCTTAGAGATTTTAGCCCTGAGTATCACACCTCCTGTCCTTTTCCAGGAGGGAGAGGGAGGCGGTGAGTTTGAATCGTGCATACGCGGCCACCCGGACACTGTCCTATATCGCAGTCGGGCTGAATTATTTCTGCTCAGCTGTGCTGTTCCCAGCTTCTTCCAGAAACAGCAGTGGTTCTCCCCAAAGTTCTCTTCCAATACTAATCAAAACACAAGGTGCTGAAGGGTGACCAAGTGAATGACGTGATCTCTGCGGATGTAATTTAAGCCCTTCAAGTGTATTGCTCCCAGTTTAAGCAGAATGCTGCTGTAGGGGCGCCTGGGTGGCTCAGTCGGTTAAGCTTTTGACTTCGGCTCAGGTCATGATCTCAGGGTCCCGGGATCGAGGCCCGCGTCGGGCTCCTCTCCCTCTGCCCCTCCCCCTACTTGTGCACACGCACTCTCTCTCTCTCAAATAATTAAATAATAATCTTTAAAAATTTTCCCCAAAAATGCTGCTGTTAACAACAGCAATACAGGAACTGTGGTAGAGGATTCTCCACACCATATCACACCACCTCCTTAATGCTGGAGGTCTGTGCTCTCCATTACGGTAACCACTAGTCACGGCGGCCACTGAGCACTTGAACTCGGCTACTGCAAATTCAGCTGTGCTGTAAGTGTAAAGCGCACACTGGACTTCAAAGACTTGTTGTGAAACAAAAAGAAATGCAAAATATTTCATTCATTTTCACCTCTTTTTACTTTTTAATGTGGGCTCTGGAAGATTCAAACGACCTATCAGGCTCACATTATATTTCTATCGAACAAAACCATTGCAGCCGTTCTTTAAAAAGGGAAAAGCATTTGAAACACATGACCTAGTTCTTCGCTGGATCTATGCTACTTTAGCCCAGACCAAAGACGATCTAAGCCCTCAAACCTATTGGCCATTAAAAATAGCTGTAAAAATGCAAAACATCCTGCGCTGCGCTCATTTCCTTGGGTCAGAGGTTCCTGTCTTTCCTCGCTACCAGGCAGGAGGTAGGCTCGATCTCTCTCAGTCTAACTCCCCTCTCCTGCTGCTGGCCCCACATCCCAAGAAAGCCACGAGGCAGGTGGTCTAAAAAGGCCCGCAGAGGCGGCGGTGGGGTACAGATCCAGGAAGGCGAAGAAATGCTGGGCCAAAGCTGGAGCCAGCCTTCTCAGCAGAGGATGGCGGCTGAGGGACAGAGAGGGACCGACTCCCCATTTCGAGCTTTGAAAGATGCCCAACCACAGGAGCCAGGGACAAGGCTTCAGTGTCTCACTAGAGCTCTGAGCATTGTTCCCAACCCCTCGGGACACTGGAATGACAGTCCCCACGCTGATTCTGATAAATCCCGCTCCAGGCGCCAAAGCTCAGTGGCAGAGGCATTTCCTTAAACAAATAGGCAAAGGACCAACCGGCTGGTTATACTTTTTGAGCTTCTGGAACTGCCAAGTTTCTATAATGTATCTGTGTCCTCTGTAAACGAGTTGGCCTCTGGTCAAAATTTGGAACCTCACAGTAGGAACCTACGTTGTCAGGGCCGGGCCAGCACTAAGCCACGTGACAGATTTCTCATATAAATGGGCAGTAATTTCTCATTACGGATCCTAGTTTTTTGACATTTCCCATATGTCGGTTTTACAAAACAGAAATAGACCCTGGTGAAGGGAGCTCTCTTAATGATGGTGCCATCGAAGACAAAAAAAAAAAAAAAAGAAAGAAAAATGAAAACCAGATACTCAATAAATGTAAAGTGAGAATCAAATCAACACATTGACAAATATAAATGCTCAAAATCATCCAGCATTCCGAATCCACCAAGGAATGGTCAAGAGGGCAGAGGTGTTAAAAACGAGAACAGGTAGCTGGTAGCTGAAGTTAAATTGAGAAGCTTCGAGGCTCAGTTCTGATACTGATCTGAGCTGAAACACAGAACAATATGGCAGATAATAAAACCTTGTGTGCCAAGATTTTTATTGTGCGACTGAAGCCAAGATACAGGACATTCATCTGAAAACCTCCTCAGGCGGGCACAATGTACCTGGGCCACACCATGCACAGGGAAGGGCTATTTCGCTGTTGAGTAAAAGATTGCAGATTTTTTTTATTATTATTATTGAAATGGATTTGCCACTGCAAGTGCTCCCAGGATGAAAAGATTACGTTTGGTGCGGTCCCTCTGGAGTCACAGATGGGTCCTGTAGATGTGACCAGGATCACGCCAGAGTTATTGGCATACCTGGCTTGGGACCCAAGGGACACGTAGCAACACAGTCCCCCTGGCCCATGGTGGGCACCAGGGACAGGCATGGGAATAAGTAAACTTGGGATTGATGCCAATAGACCCCTGTTTCTGGACACTGCCCAGGAGGAGGCAATTAGGGTCCAGACCCCTTCATCTGAGAACACTTTCCTAACCAGTAGGGAAGTGCACTTTTAGTCAAGGGAGGTCAGAGAGCTAGCCTAGAGCAAGCCACTCTGGGAATTAGGCAGGCTGGTTTGGCCGGATTCCAGCCCAGAGGACTCTGAGCATGGTCTCTGGAAGAGCTAGAAAGTCCTCCTGTGGCCCCTAAATGAGGTAGCAGGGGCTGGGCGCAGGGCACCACCTTCTAGAGGAGCCACGCTTGATTACTGAGTCAGAGTCTGTATTCTTCTGTGTCACCTGGCATCATCCAAGCCATCCATCCCAAGGGCAAAGGTACTTGGTTTGATAGTCTCCTGATGATAAAGGAAAAAAATAACTTTTTTTTTTTTTTTTAAAGCAGACCTGTGGTTGGAAGCACTGAAGCGTTGGTGGGGGTTTGAGACATCTACATAGACTTGACTCGGTCATCTGGGCTCGACATTCCTCTGTGGCTTGGATGATCTGGGCTGGGTTTACGCACAGGCTGGGAGTTAGCTAGCTTTCAGCTGATCTGTGCACACCTACCCCCCCCATCTTAAGTTCATCATTTACAAAATGTTTTCAAATGTATTACCTCATTGTAATCTTAACCTGAAAAATGTTAACATCCCCATTTATACAGGGGGAAACCAAGGCTAAGAGGCTAAGTGGCTCAAGCTCTTCCTGAGAGAGCTCTTATTTCCCACCTCGATCCATCAGAGATCTACTGGGACCAACGCTTCTACTAGCCACACATCACACCCGCTTGACCTACAAGGCATCCCTACTCACCCCTAAACCCTTCTTGTCAGTCTCTTCAATTCCTCTCCTTATCCACTTTCCTGAAGTGTGGCAGATTGCAAAAACAGCCTTGGTGGTTTTTTTTTATCTCTCTTCAAATCCTTATCCTTTACCATATGACTTTATGACTTATGCTGAGCTCTTAGCTCTGTGACTTATTTGGACCAAAAAGATGTTGGCAAATATGACCCAAGCAGAAACTTGAAAGACACTTGAACAACCGTGCTTGCTCATGTTCTTGTCTGCTCTCATCACCACGATCGAGCTATGCCCAGGGTAGTCTACTGGTCCCAGGAAGAAGATGAGAGATACACAGAACACAGCCAAGTAATCCCAGCAGAGATCGGCTGATTAGCTACCTAACCCCTAGACATACAAGTAAGCCCAATCAAGATCATCAGAGCCACCTCGGTGATGGCCATCTAACTCTAGAGCCATGCACAGTAAATACCACTTGTGTCCACAAGGCTCATTGGAACTTTTCTCATGATCCAATGCCACTTCCAGACCACTGCCCTTCCACTCACAAATGGTCATCCCTTCTCCCCTGCTGCTCGGACTATCTGGCTATGCCATATACTGCATTCTACCTCTTCCTCTGAAAGCACTGATCCCTTTGTATTCTTGAAGATGGACAGCTGGTTGATAGTTTTACTCTACACCATGCCCTACCGTCCAGAGTGACTTCCTGCCTTTAGCATCTCAGTCTTGAGGTTCCCCCAATGTCAGTGAGCTTCACCTCCATTCCACGGCTGCCACCTACTCCCCCGGCCACCACATAAAATGTGTCAGCACCTGCAAACACTCTACCTCCAGAAGAGTAAATTAAAAATCTGACTCTCTGCCCATACCCTCCTATTTTTCCAGCTCTCATTCCTTTAGTGTCACCATATTTATTCTTCGATTATTTAGTTAAAACCTGCTGTGTCCCAGGCACAATGCTGAACACTGAAGAAATGGAATGAACAAGAAACATGGTGTTTGCAGTGACAAATTCACATGATTTCCATCCTTAATGAATTCTGGACACTAACCGCTACTGCCTCCCGCGTATCTCTTTCCCACTCTCCACAGGGCTTTTTCAAACACTATCTCCTTGAATCACCTACCCTGATCATGAAGTTCCCATAGAGCAGTTATCTCTTATATACCATAAAGAAAACTGAAGCCATCAGAAATAAAGGATCACCTTAATTTCCCACCATATCTCAACATGCACCTGCTCCCACACTTCCTTCTTCCTCTTTCCCAACTGTCAACATCAAAGATGTGTTCTTTCATTTGTTCAAGACTAACGCTCCAACTCGTGCCCAGGATCCCACATCCCAAGATCTCTACTACATTATTTACTCCCCTCTCAGCTTGATCTTCAGCCTTTCCCTTTCTACTGAGTCATGAATGCACAGTAGTTTTCTTCGGGTAGGACTGACTAGCTGCTCAAACACATACCAGATCTCTCCCTTCACGCCATTTTTCTTGTTCTTGGAGAATGACTCTGCAGCTATGTGGCAGGTGGCCATCCGAAGGTGGTCCTCACTCGTAGCCAGACAATGGGGAAAGAAGGGAGGATGATCTGGGGAGGCCAGGCATGGAGGTGACTTATGTTACTTCTGCTCTCACTGCATGAACTAGAGCCCAGTCACATGGCCACATCTAACTTTGAGGGAGGCCAGGAAAGGTAGTCTAGCTGTGTGCCTCACAAGACGATGAAATGGGTTTTGGTGGATTCTAGTAAGCTTTGCCCTTTCTCCTTAAACAAAGGAATTTGGGGGTCAGATCAGGGTTCAAATCTCAGGCCTGCAACTTACTGGCTAGGTGATGGTAAGCTGGTCTCAGGGTTTAGACACACGAGAGAGACCCTAATGAGTCTCCTACACTGAACAGGGCATGAAATATATCTGCTCCAGGCCCTGCTGACTAGCTACACGTAGCCAGTGCTCCCAATTCTGAAAAATAAAATGTTTAAAGGTGAAGGGGAACTGCTGTTCATTTTCATGTCTTCCACAAATAAGTAAAAGATAGGGAAAATTCCAAGAAGGTTCTTGTCTGTTCCAGAAAACAAAAAAAATTAGGACAGATGTCTGCAAAGTATTTAAGTCCCTACTGTAAGAATTCTCAATCATCTGGGGCGTTTTGCAAAATCCTGATGCCTGGGCCACACCCAGAATCAATTAAATTAGAATCTCTGGGGGTGGGGCCAGGCATCAGTGTTCTTTAAGTACTCCGGGTGATACCAGTGTGCAGCCAAGGTTGAGAACCACTGCTTTAGAAGAGTGGGCATTCAATATTCTGTTTTTTCTTTTTAATTTGAGCAAGAAACAGAAATATTAAATATACTACTTACAGTCAGGCAAGATCACTCCGCCTGGATCATGTTTCTTTTTTTTATTATTATGTTATGTTAGTCACCGTACGGTGCATCATTAGTTCTTGATGCAGTGTTCCATGATTCATTGTTTGCATACAACACCCAGTGCTCCAAGCAATCCATGCCCTCCTTAAAACCCATCACTGGGCCCACCCTTCCCCATCCCCTTCCCTGTAGTCCATACTTTCCTGTAGTCCATAATCTCTCAAAGTGCATCTCTCCCTCTGTTTCCCCCCCTTCATTTTCCCCTTCCTTCTCCTAATGTCCTCCATGCTATTCCTTATGTTACACATATAAGTGAAACCATATAATTGTCTGTCTTACTTATTTCATTTAGCGCAATCTCCTCCAGTTCCAGCCACGTTGATGCAAATGGTGGGTATTCATCCTTTCTGACGGCTGAGTAATATTCCATTGTGTATATGGACCACATCTTTATCCGTTCGTCTGTTGAAGGGCATCTCAGCTCCTTCCATAGTCTGGCTATTGTAGACATTGCTGCTATGAACATTGGGGTGCATTTGGCCCTTCTTTTCACTACATCTGTATCTTTGGAGTAAATACCCAGTAGTGCAATTGCTGGGTCTTAGGGTAATTCTATTTTTAACTTTTTGAGGAACCTCCACACTCTTTTCCAAAGTGGCTGTACCAACTTGCCTTCGCACCAGCAGTGTAAGGTTTCCCTTTCTCCACACCCTCTCTAACATTTGTTGTTTCTTGCCTTGTCAAGAAACAATTTGTCAATTTTTGCCATTCTAACTGGTGTAAGGTGGTATCTCAATATGGTTTTGATTTGAATTTGAATTTGATTTGATTTGAATTTCCCTGAACATTTTTTTTATCTGTCAGCCATTCGTATGTCTTCTTTGGAGAAGTGTCTATTCATGTCTTCTGCCCATTTTTTGACTTGATTATTTGTTTTTTGGGTGTTGAGTTTGAGAAGTTATAGATCTTGAATACCAGCCCTTTGTCTGTAAGTGTCATTTGCGAATATCTTCTCCCATTCTGTGGGTTGCCTGTTTGTGTTGACAGTTTCCTTTGCTGTGCAGAAGCTTTTTATCTTGATGACATCCCAAAAGTTCATTTTCACTTTTGTTTCCCTTGCCTTTGGAGACGTGTCTTGAAAGATGTTGAAGAGGTTAATGTCTATGTTCTCCTCTAGGATTTTGATGGATTCCTGTCTCACATTCAAGTCTTTCATACATTTGAGTTTATCTTTGTGTATGGTGTAAGAGAATGGTCAAGTTTCATTCTTCTATATGTAGATGTCTAGTTTTCCAGCACCACTTATTGAAGAGATTCTTTATTCTATTGGATATTTTTTTCCTGCTTTGTCAAAGATGAGTTGACCATAGAGTTGAGGGTCTATGTGTGGGCTCTCTATTCTATTCCATTGATCTGTGTCTGTTTTTGTGCCAGTATCATGGTGTCTTGATGATCACAGCTTTGTAATATAGCTCGAAATCAGGCAACATGGTGCTCCCAACTTTGTTTCTTGCCGTAACCTTTTAGGCTCTGGGAACTATTTCTGAGCAATGTTTCTTAATATAAAGAACAACTAAAACTGAAACCTCTTTCTAAAGACCCGTGAGCTTACTAAGCCCTATTAAGACCCTACTAAGTCAACATTTATCAGTCAAAAAGCAGAGAAGTTACTCCGCTACTAGCATAAATAATTTAATAACCTAAAAATAAACACAATAATTTGCCCTTCCTTGACACCTTTCATCATGAATCTGGCTTTAAGGATCTCAAGAGATGTTGCGTGGTCAGAACCAATCTGGCAGCAACATCTCCTCTGGCTGGTAGGCTTCCTATAGCCTTATGACTCAACGTTTTTAATAACAGCACTCTTGAGGACTGAGTATTGTGGCTTCTGGGGTAGAAACCAGAAATGCTGAATGGAAAATTATGGCTAATATATTATTTGGTCATACCTCTAGCCTAGAGCCAGCCTGGGCGGTCCCATCTTTATAAAGAACTATGCTGCAGGGCTCTCAAAAAACGAACAACCCAAAACAAAACACACCCCAAAGCTCATACAGCTGTTTGTCAAGAGAACAAGAATCCATGAAACCTGGTTACTTACACCTTGGACCTGTACCCTCTGCTTGAAAATAAATAAGGTGGACGTCAATGTAATTCAGTGCCAACAGATAAACTTATTCCTCCTCTATGTGAGTCTACCACAGGCACTTGGTGGGGAGGGGAAAGGGCTCGTAGATGTATCTAGATGATAATTCGGGAAAGAAAGGACTGGGTGGGAGCTTAAGGAAGAGTAGGGCTGTAGGTGGAATTGGTTCTTTGTTTTCTGTGCAAGGAGGAGATTAGTTCACATTGGGGACACACTGATCGGAGATATCGAAGCAGCCAAGACTGTGGGGTAGGAGTTTGGACATCAGGAGAGAATCTGGGAGTTTTTGGGATTTTGGTAGTATTTAAAAAGTCAGGAGATGCCATGAGGTCGTCAAGAGAGTTGAGTACAGAGAAAGAGGAAGCACTAGTAAAGGAAGCTGAGAAAACCAGCGAGTTGTAAGGAAATTCAAGAGGATGGGGTGCTCTGGAAGCCAGATCAAGAAAAATCCCTAGAACTTAGGGCGAGCTTCAAAATCCTCAGAGACTGAAATTCGATCCTCTTCTTGCTTAACTGGAAGAATGGAAGCTGAGCTCCAGAAAGGTCTTTGATCTTACTTCCCACACGGGAGCTGGCGTTAGCCTCAGCAGCTTGCCTCCTCACTCCAGGGAAAGCCAAGTTTCTCAGAAATCATAGGGTCTGCCAGTAACGCTTGCAAGTGGGAATAAATAAAAGTGACAATGATCACACTTTCCTGCTTACCAAGTGCTGCCTCACGCATGGGCTCCCCTTCCATAGAGCCCTACTGCCTGCCCACAACAGGAGGAGAGGGGGTGGCCTCCCCAACACAGATTAAAAAACCCTACAACTCAACAGGGACTTGCTGGCAGTCATGGAAGGTTGTAGAGGAGCTAGCTGAGGATTTGGCTCTTTGGACCTCAAATCTTTGCTTTGGTCTTCCACACCCTATCGCTTGTTATGGTGAATGAGGAGAAAGCCAGCTTCTTACCCTCAACAGACAAGGGTGTCGCATCCCAAACACAGAGAAATGGCTGCAGCACTAAGATGGGCACGCTGCTTTGGGGATCACACTGTTACACACTCGTCATCAGGGAAAGAAAGAAAAGAACCCAGTCTGAGCTGAATGAGTTATGGGCACCCAAATCACAGGCTGGTGAAACAGGCCTGCTTTTCGCCTCACTACTGTCCTCCCTCCCCCACTGAAGGTGAACTTGCCAACATGGTTCTCGATCCGTCCACCTGTCCAAGGAGCGCTGGGACCTGATCTACTGGCAGACGTCACATACCAGTCAGAGTCTTAAGCAACATTAGAGCTTTTGTTTTTGACCCAAGGACATTGAGTGACTGGGAGGCTTTTGGTCCCAGGCAAATCAAAGGAAGCTTAGATCCTGGATCCTGGATGCACGCATGAAAACTTTCAAATCTTTTTAAGAACAAATCTTAAGACCAAGCGTCAATACAGTGAAGTCTTGCCAAAGGCCCGGCAACCTGAAAATTTTCAGACTTGCTTTGGGGATCCAAAAGCAGGGTACTATGATTAAATTAATTCTTTTTGCCTTTGTAAATTACGAGCATGTGGACTACTGGCTATACAAAGCCACAGGGTAGACTGTAAATGCAGAGGTTACTTATTCATACAGCAGAGCCAGGATTAAAATTCTGTATCTGCATCTGTTTGGGAAGCTAGCGTGGTTGGAAAGTAATTACATCAGCAAAACCGAGTGGGATGGGCCAGCAGAGCCACCAGCAGAGCTGGGCTGCTAGGTTTCCGAAAGTCAAGTGACACAGCAATTATGCCCTTTTTCTCAATAGGAAGCGGCCGTGTTTTGTTTTTAACTAATTATTTTCTGAAAGATCACAAATGAATGTCATACAAAACTTAAAGGATACAAAAGGATTCTATGGTGAAGAGAATCTGCCTTTTACCCAGAACCCCCCATCCCCCAAGCCTCTTGCTCCCTTTCCTGGAGCCACTACTAGTTTGCGCTCAGGGGAACTGTTTGAAGTATGTATACTTTAAAGATTTTATTTATTTATTTGAGAGAGAGAGCGCGCACATAGGAGCGGAGGGAGAGGCAGAAATAGACTGTCCTTAGCCAGAGGTAGTGTTTGATCCCAGGACCCTGGGATCATGACCTGAGCTGAAGGCAGTCGCTTGACTGACTGAGTCACCCGGGCGCCCGCCCCTGTTTGAAATATTTTGATGAGAATTCCTCTGGTCTTCTACTCTTTCCCTTACAGTCTTAGATCTTATTACTTTAATCTTTCTGTCCTTTCTCTAGCTGCATTTCTATTGTGTGGTTCATTTAAGATAGATCATTCAAAAAAAACCGAATGGAAAGCTAAGGTCGACTGATTTTCCCATGCACCTATAATGGCAGGTGACATTCAGAGGCTCGGGTTCGGTGTGCCGGGATGACGTAACAAGACTACCAGTGACAGAATAACCAGGTATATCCACCCAGGATTTCTATAAAACTACTGTGTCAAATGAAGGTTTCAAGAAAAGTGCTCTTTAAAACTGAAGAGTAAAATTCTATAGGATGGGCTGATCTTGCTTTAAAACCGGTGACGTAGTCTGTTCTAGGGGTAAATTAAAATGTCTCCATGTCTTTGGAAACCTTCGCTATCTTTGCTGATAGCCAATCCTTTTATCTTAAGCCTTTCTGGCAACAGACTTGTCTGTTGCTTAGAATATAGCCAGAAATTTTTTGGTGAGGAACTGCCACAAAAATCCAACGCCTTTGGCGGCCCTGCCAGATCTAGGCACTGTCCCAGTCTATCTGGAGAGAAAGCCTCCCTCGTGCTGGCAGCCTCTAAGCACTTACCTACGGGCTTCTCTGTGCCAGGCATCATGCTCTGTGTCGGGAAGAGAGTGAGTCAGCGGGTTTGGGACACCGCGGGGCAGGGGCCAGTCACAAGTTTTCCCACACTCTTCAGCGCTTACCCAATGTCAGAGCAAGACCTACTGAGACCCACCTGCCCCATCTGGTGCTCTGCCTGATGGGGGGTCCCCTCTGCCCTGAGAGCTTGTGCATTCCAGACTTGGGGTGGCTCCTGGGAGGGCTGACAAGACAACGGAGGAACTGCCCACACCTCAGAGCCGAGTCTCTACAGGCCACTGTGTGAGCTGCGGGGAATCTGATCCTTTTCATAACTTTTCTGTAGACAGACACTGTAGGTCCATGGGGACAACTTCCTTGCTTTGCTGGGGCCACAGGATTAAGGAAAATCTGGTTGTCAAGGCCAAACAAAGAAGGCGAGTGGTTTCTAAGCCAAGGACTCCAAGAGGGGCCTCTGAAATGCCACATATTATCCTGTGTCGCAGTGGCAGAGCCTAGCTCCCAGGAAGGGACTCAAAGAGTGAAGCAGGGCCTTGCCTGGCAACAAGAGACAACAGCTAGGTCTGGCCATCCCCATGTGTTTCCATGGAAAGGAGGGATCTTTCCTTGGTGGTGCTCAGGGGAGTGGGACCCAGCAAGAGGGTTTTCCTGGTGGCCTGCCATCACTGATGGCCTTGAGTTGCAACCGAAGGGTACAGAGAATGTCGGCACAGTGTTCTTGCTGAAGTGAGCCTACCCCACTCATGGCTCCCCTACCTGCCTTTCCTCCACGTCCCATCATTTCTCTCCTAAAACATGACTCCCACCTCGCTACACAGGCAGAGAGCCATCCACCCGTGCCCTGTCCCTCAGGAATGTCCAAATGGGTGTGCAGAACAGCAAATACATCGCACTCATTTGTGTAGCACAGATGATCACAGCGGTCTCAGAGAAAAGAATGGAAAAATATATTATCTTTAAATTAGATATGTCTGAGTGGCTTCATGTTTGCTTCGAAGAGCTCGCTGCTTTGGAGATTTTTCTTTTTTGCATCCTCTCCCAGTGTAGCTTTTTAAAACTTCTGTATTTATGACTATCTACAATGCCCCCACCCCCCCCCCAAATAAAACCATGCATACAATGCAGGAAAGCATCCCAAACAATCCTAAAATTCCATTCTTAAGTTGTACAGAATTTTGCAGTTTAGCTTCAGCAGGCTCTGTGTTGGCAACCCACGACTACAAAACAGAGCATGACGATACTGTGAAAGTCACAGTGCTGCTGAGCTTTCCAGTCTAAATTAGGAACTCGGGGTTACGAATCTAAAATGACAATATGCTCCGCCTGAAAACAGGCTCCTGCCTGTTACCCAGCTATCAGCCCCCTTAAGGCTGCTGGGGGCAACCTCTAAAAAAACACACAGCAAAGGGTCATTTCAGAAACAACATGACCTTCTTATCATTTTAGGCTGTTGACCCTGGCAGAAAACTGCATTTCTGGGCTGACTAAGATTTCGGAATAAGTGGTAACTTGACCGTGACGGCCAAATGGGCAAGTCCTGAGATAGAGTCTCGGAGCAAAGACAAGATAGGGATGGGATCTTCAGTAAGATGTCAAGGGAGCATGATGTGCTCGGGGCCACCATTTCAATGCCAAGAAGGGAAGCCCCCCACCTCCCAGTAGGACACAACTGACTGGTAGAGTCTGAGCTACCAGGCATGCCTCCCCACCTACCACCGTCCAGAGAGAGACGACGGGCTACCCACTCCCAATTCCACACAGCCAGATCTGTTGTCTCTCGAAGCCCCTGGACCTAGCACAGCATCTCGTAGGGAATAACATGGTGGAAACATGTCTTCCCTTTACATGGCGGAACTAGCAGAGCGGGGGGAATCCGCAGGAATTGACAGGACATTTTCTCAGTAGCATGAAATAGTACCATTTGCAAGGCAGTTCTGTGACTAGGGGTACAGTTGGAGAAGCCGGAACTGTTTGAGTGAAAGACTTGGGGGGTGGGGCGCCTGGGTGACTCAGTGGGTTAAAGCCTCTGCCTTCGGCTCAGGTCATGATCTCAGGGTCCTGGGATCGAGCCCCACATCGGGCTCTCTGCTCAGCGGGGAGCCTGCTTCCCCCTCTCTCTGCCTACTTGTGATCTCTCTCCCTCTCTGTCAAATAAATAAATAAAGTCTTTTAAAAAAAAAAGACTTGGGGGGACCAAACCCTCCTTACATTCTCACCCTCCCTCTCGGACACACGGGAAAGTGCCCACAGGACAGCGAGTCAGAGGGAAATTATGTCCCAACTACCCTGACTCGACGGTAATTTCCAGAAGCCTTGTATCAAGGACACCCACCCATCCGTCCCCTTTATTTTTTCACATAGACAGAAAACCTAGTAAAAAGGAAGTCAACTGGCTGACAGTGTGGGGCTTTTCAGAACTTCCCCATCCTCCGAAAATGCATGAGCCAGGTTTGCTGTTCCATCCGGGGAGGAAGAGCATTTGATAGAGCAGAACAGCTCTTGGCAGTTAGAAAGATCTGCAAAAAAGTCAATGCATAACGGATTGCCAACTTAACGAGTTCTGACTTTCCTTATGTGCTCTGGGTTGTTTGTCAGGTTTCCTGCTTTCCCAGTCTATGCCCACCCAACCGTCCCTCCAGGGCTGGCTGGGTTCTCCTGGTCTCCCTTCCTCCTCCTTCCTGAGACTGCATGGAGAGCTTTCAAAGTTCCTTTATCCTCTGTTGCAGACACCCTTTCCTTAGTCCATGTAAACTACTTTCATGCTCAGTTTGGGGTAAGTCTCCCCCACCATCCGTTTGGTCCTTCTCCCCAACATGAGCAAACCTAATGGCAAAAACAGAAGATGAGGATGAGTTTTTCCCAATACGCAATCTCTCCCTGTCCTCACGCCACTCCCGAGAACAGAGAGACTACTTGTCACCCAGCAGGTGAAATGGATGGGTGAACCTCATGCGCCGAGCGTGGGTTTCCCTAAATCAGGAGAGGAGGGCTGAGAAGAAAGGACCATCCCAGGAAAAAGAGCACGCTAATGGACTTGCTTTCGGTGTTCCTCAGAGTGTGGCCTGAAGCCTTCCTGCTGGACTGAAACTTTGGAGAGCTGTTCAAAATACAGATTTCTGGGGGGTATAGCTCAGTGGTAGAGCATTTGACCGCAAAATATAGATTTCTGAGGATAACATCAGACCTGGGAACCGGTCTGAGGGGGGGGCATATAAAATCCGCATTTCGGAGGAAAACTCTGCCTTGTCTCCATCTCCATAGAGCACATCCCTCCAGATTATCAGCCTCCTGGCTTTCATTGCCTCGGAGCTATTTTGCCCCTCTCGGAGGTATAGGTGACTGAGTGACATAAAAACTCTGTCATTGTCCAATTTTGATGGATCTCCCTCCTCCCTGCCGAATAAAATCAGGTTGGCCACCATTTGCAATTCAATTCCTTTACTCAAGATAAATTTATGCTTCCTGCCTTTTCCCCTTTGAACTGCTAATAGCATCTGCCGGTTCCCGCCTAGGAGTCAACCGAAATCGTTCACGCATGTTCATTTTTATCTGTGCATGAAAGAAACAACTTTGCCTTCTTCTGAATATCATCTTTTTGTTAAAGATTTTATTTATTTATTTGACAGAGAGAGAGAGAGAGAGATCACAAGTAGGCAGAGAGGCAGGCAGAGAGAGAGGGGGAAGCAGGCTCCCCGCTGAGCAGAGAGCCTGATGCGGGGCTCGATCCCAGGATCCTGAGATCATGACCTGAGCTGAAGGCAGAGGCTTAACCCACTGAGCCACCCAGGTGCCCCCTGAATATCATCTTTTAACATTGGTAGCGTCTGGGGTCTTTATTTAAAAATGTATACCCTAGGTGATTCTTCGGCACCACGCAAAATGGGGAAACCAGCACTCCGGTGGCCGAGTTGACCACTGCGCTGGCGTCCAGTGTAGCCAGCCAGCTTCTTTGGGTAAATGGGAGTTTTCTCAGAGCCTGGCCACACCCAGCCATTTATTCCTTGTCTGGGGCTGCCTCTGAGCTACAGTGAAGAAGTTGTGACAGAAACCTTACGGCCGGCCACGTCTGAAATATTTACTATCTGGCCTTTTACGGGAACACTGTGCTGACCCCTGCTGTAGCGGAACCACTTGCGCAGATCTGTACGCGGCCAGCACATTTTTCAGAGGCATTTTGGGGCAGTTGGGGCCAGCTTGGTCGTGGAGGTCAGCCATGCTGTGGAAAGCTCAGCAGAAACACTGACACAGGCTTTGGCGCCAGCACCCCAAGGTCAGAGGACATGTACTGGGGTCGGGGACATGGAGCAGGCTGGCTCTGAGGAACACGCTTCGTGCAGCAAGAATGGCCCATCCCAGTCAGCTGGGAAAATTCCTTCATCGGCTCATTCAGCAATCACTGAGGGAGCACCTACTGTTACCTGTGGCAAGCGATGTGTGCCACAAAGCTGAAGGAGACGACAGATAACCGCAGCCACCACGGCGCGGCAGTTAAGACGGGGGGGGGGGGGGGCCTCTGGGGGTCAGATGGCGTGAGTAGAAAGCCTGACTCCACCACTTACTAGCTGTAGGACTCTAAGCACGTTAAAACTCTCCATGCCTCGGTTTTCTCATCTGTAAAATGGGGATATTAATATGGTGCCTACCTTATGAATTCATACACATAAAACCCTGAGAACAGAGGCTAGCAGGTAGTAAATGTCGTCAAGCCGTGCTATACCAGAACTAGGACCCCCAGGGATACACCAGTGGGCCCCCGCCACGTGCACCGTCTCTGAACCTTACAAGCACTTGGCAAGTTGGGATTTACCCTCATTTTACTGAAGCAGAAATAAGCCCAGAGAGGTCAAATGGCTTTTCTAAGAATGCAAGGTGTGCACAGAATTGAAACCTAAATCCAACTCCAAAGTCCAGGTTTTTTCCAGCATTGGCTCCCTTCACACAAGGTCTAAAGGGGTGACGACCTTGGGACTACAGGTCTGTGTTGACAAGGTTTTCTGAACTTATCTTTGGATACAAAATCTGGCTTTGGTATAGCAGGTTTTTCTGATATGAGACACCTAAATATTTTCCCTTCGGTAATAAGAATGAAAGAGACGGTATTCCCCTGAGGAAAATTGTTAAAACTAAAATTTAAGATAAAGCCCTCTATTTCTCTCAAGTAAAATACGCCTGGTGTCTGTTACCCATCCTTTTTCTCTCCTAGGTAAAAGTCTAATTAAATACGAAAGCCAATACTGTAAGCAGTTTACAAAGTGTCCTTAGCATAGTCTTTTCTTTAGAACTCGAGGGAACACAAAAGGGTCCTGAATGTGCATTTTAAAGCAGCTGAAATAGCCCCAGCACTCTTTAAATCCCTTTAAATGAAAAGAGTTCTCTCTGGAGAGGCTAAAAATAATTTGGCTCAAAACAATGTATTCAAATGGAAGTCTAGCTAATTTCAAGGGTCCATAGGCAGAGACCGGTTGATACTACTTTGCACTTTTAGAAATCTTATTTTCAGTTACCCGTAAGTGGTTTATATTACATTCTTCTGAGCAAAGGACTAGCTACAGCTATGGGCAAGAATATAAACAGAACCTTATTCTTAATAAGCCAGCAGCCATGCTTAGAAAGCTCGCTGAAGCTGAAACCTATTATAAGAATGACAACGCTCTCAACGTTCAGGCAAAAAAGGTCTCATCGTTTACCATATTTCCAGTCCTCAAATATTCAAATCTACCTAGTGCATACTTAAAGCTATAGGCAACTTTTTAGGTCTGAAGCACAGGGTTGGTTTTTGGGTTTTTTTTTTTTGGTTTTTGGGTTTTTTTTGGATACGTAATACAGTCTGAAAAAACAAAAATATCGTCACCATAATTAAATCTGTCAAGACTAAAGCTCCCATCTATGGCTGTATTTTGCAAATCAATGGCTTCAAAGGATTGCAGCAAAAGGAAAGCTGTCACTAGGGGAATGAAATGCTGCTGCTCGTGACAGTGAGTGGGCAATGGGTTACCTAGCTTTGTGGCCACACAGAAAACAAGTCCTTCATTCCGGCACCATCTCCCCGGTAGGGCACACATTCTACTGGGTGGGCTAGAGAAGCATGCACGCTTTGTTCTAGGCACAGCCGGCACAAGGGCGTCTGTGAATGACCTTCCACCACACACCAAGCTAGCAGGGAGGCGGGAGGCGCCGCAGCTGGGGAAAGCAGGGGCTTCTCACGCTTTGTGGGGGCCCCCTTCACTTTTCAAAAGCCCAGGCAAGGTTACTCAACCCAGTACGCGCCAGGAGATTTTTTTTCTCCGTCAAAGTCCAATTAACTCAGAGATCCTCATTGAATTCGGAGGCATTAGTTCAAATCAGCTCCTGGTCTAAACGAAAGCACTGGGTGTGTTAAAAACTTTCACAGGGTTTCAAAACCCAGATCTCGGACTGGATTCGGACGCCGGCGCTGCCACTTTTGAGCAGTGACCTTGGGTGCACTGCTTAATCTGAGTGTCAGTTTTGTCTTTTGCACAGGCAAAGGGCTTACCAGCACCTGGCACAAAGGTGTTTGATAAATGGCTAGAAAACTTTGAAGTGGGGAACAAAGGCAAAAGAAATGTAGATAAAATTAACTGTCCTTAAAAACTGCATCCCATTGGCAAATACTTGAGGCCGGCAGAGTAGAAAGTTCCTCCAGAAAGCTCCCAATCTTAATGTTAATGCCTTAGTAGAGGGAAAAACAAAACAAAAACCCAAAACCCTTAGCTTGACAACAGCAAGGCCTCCAATATCCCCAGAGTCCTCTTTAGCACATGAAAGTCCTTTTGGAAACTTCCCACGTCTTTTCGTCCCCCAACTCCACAGTATATAATCAATTGCTCCTCACAATCCTGGGGCAGCTGCTCCTTCTGCCCACGGGTCCTGTTCCTGGGTCCCTGTGTTTTAATAAAAACACTTTTTTGCACCAAAGACGTCTTAAGAATTCTTTTCTTGGCCATCGGCTCCGAACCCCAACATTTCCACATCACTTTGTTACTGGACTTGGCCTTTGGCTTCAAATAGTAAAAAACGAAAAACATGCTGGATCCAATAATGTAAAAAAAAGGAAAGAAATTGCAGCTTCTAGGTTAAGCTGGTGGACTAAACACGAAGACCACAGAAAGGAGATGGTTTTGTAAAATACAAACCCGGGAGAAAAGGAGAGAGGGTAACAACAGCAAGAGTGATTTAGAAGCTGCAAAACAAATGAGAGTGGTAATCAACTCAGTGGACGGCAGGCGAGGGGGGAAAGCCTGATCTCAAACCAGCAGGGAGGAATGCTGACAAGGGGCCTCAGGTTCTTCTGCAAGGCGGAGTTGGGGTTGGGGGACAGAGTTGGAGTTGGGGGGCGGATAAAGACGGTGGAAAGAAAGCAGCCTTAGAAGCTGTTCCTACTAGCTCCTTGCTCCATTCCACTGTGCCTTCCCCACTCGGGCAAACATCCAGAGGATTCGTTCCTAAAGATGGGAAAACAGCACATGTGGCTTGGGAGCCATAGGTGGGCCCTGGGTTCTCTGGGGCGAGCAGGGGCATTAAGTGACCGGATGAAGGGGCGCTGAGCCCTGAATGCAGAGACGGCCCCCACCCCAGTGCTCTTCCCCCAGGAGCTGCCAGGCTGAACAGCAAAGCAGAAGTCTTCTGGGGAGCAGGGGGCATCTAAGCAACTCAAAGGGAAAGACTTCAAGATATCACGTGTTGCAGTCTTCCCCAAAATGCCCAACCCAGATCTCTACCCACCTAATCAGAACTTCCTCACAGCTTTCTAGTTCCTCACACAACAGGATTACCAGACATCTGTGCAAAGCCTCTACCAAAGGTGACAGAGATGAAAACAAGCAAGCATGACTTGGTGGGAACAGAGACTAGAGCGTTCACAGAAAACTTAGGCAGATATATATCAGTGATATCCTTGGAGAGGTAACATACTATATCTACAAAATAAGTAAAGGTCAAAACCCCCCTCCCAATGAAGATGCCAAAAGCAACATTCTCAGAATCCGAAAAATATCGAGGAGACGGTCAGAACAATAGAAGTGTTAGAAGGTATCGCCCACAAATGCAAGCTGTGGGAGGAGAAGGGAGAAATGGAGAAATGAAAGGAATATTCAAGAAACATTTCCCGAACTGAAGGAGTTGGGGTGTTAGAGCAGAATGGCACAGTGGAGGAAAACAAATCCATGCCCCGGCCCGTTAGTGGCACATTTCGGATCCTCGGGGACAAAAAAAGACTTTATAAGCTTCCAGAGAGCGAGAAAAAAAAATCAGGTCACAAGCAGCCTATCAGGAATCGCAAGGGCTTCACACTTCCCGACAGCAAGAGTAGAAATTGAGGACAAGGGAGCAACGTGTTAATTCAGAACTTTGATTTTGAACTTGGCGTTTTATGCTCCAACTGCCAATCAAGTGTGACAGGACAATAGACATTTTCCAGCAGACGGGGCCTCAAACAATTAACTTCCCATGTCGCCTTTCCCAGAAAGATGCTGGAGGACGGGCCTGACCAAAACAGGCCAAGGGGAAGACACAGGAGAGAGGTCAAGGAACAGCCTGGAGGAGGCTGACGGGCAGCCCCGGGACGAGGGCTGGGCACCGAAAGAAGAGGGCGGCCAGTCCATGCTGGAGCGAGGGGACTCTGCAGAGACGGGCACGCTGCAGGCTGGCATCACGAGACGCCCACCGCCACTGACCTGGCGGACAGAACGACCAGGCGAGCAAGGCCCAAGTCCTTCCTGTGCTGCTTTCCCTGATTGTGGGCTGCCGGCCGTTTTCCTGAGCACACAGCTGCCTACAGCGGGGGAGGACCCGCAGTTCACGCCACGGCGGCATCTGCCTTGACCTATTTCTGACAGCTGGAGGCAGGCCCCGGGAGCGAGAAGCAGGAAACGCAGAGCTGCCCTTGCCCCTGACCCTCTTCCCGCTGGGGCCCTAGTACCCGGCACCACCCCTGAGAGCGGAGAGCCCCGTTTTCCTGTGGCTCCACTCGTGCCCTTGCCCACCCACTCCCCTAGAACAACCTCACGGGCCCTGAAGCCGCACTCCTCCCAGAGGTTGGGCTTAGATTCCCTTCTCTGGGGACCTTCCCCGAGTAGAAGCCACGGCTCCCCTTCCTCACGCATGTTTGGGCCACAGATTCCATCCCACATTCCACAGACTCCGTGCCATGTGTCTCTGTTGTCCCCCGCGAACAGCAGTAGAGTCTCTTCCACTCATCACATTCCTTTTTACGTGCCCCAAGACAGCAGTCACGGGAATGCAATTCTATGAGACACTTTACAACGGGAACAAGCAGAAACGAGACTCTCTGTAATGAGCTTTCGTGTAGAGCCATGATGAGAAACAGCGGAGTGCTCCTCTACCAGAGGGATCCCCACCACGGCCAGGCTTCTGAGATAAACCGAAGCGGCTAGCCAGAGATCGTGTTCCCCATTCCCCCCATGTTTCGCTCTTCTTCCTCTGGCAATTTCAAGATAAGTAGCCCCAACAACTGATTCACTTTCCCAGCACGGTGCAGAAGAAAACAGGAGAAATGTTTACCATTAACCGGTGGACCCATGTTTGGTAGATTTCCTTAAATGCTACATATGATGCTGTGCTCAGGGCGCCGTGGCTACAAGTCGTTTTTCCTGGAAAGGCGTTTTGCTGTTCAGTTTCACAAAGCTACCAGAAAGAGTCTCTCCAGATTCTCCGGTGCTCTATGTTCCCCTTCTCTGTCCAGTCAAAGAAAGAAAGAACAAGAGTACGTACGGCAGCTCTCAAGTAAGACTCAGGACACCAGAGCCCAAGCCTCTGGCTGCTGCCCAGCCATCTAGCTGAGACACAGCTTCCCTTCCCCGCGGCCAGCGATTTTCTGTCACCTCTTTTGGGATTCACCTGGAGGGGCAGGTGTACAGGATCAAAGCAACTGCACCCTGACTTGAGTGAGGGCATCTATTCCACTCATCCAAGCAATAAAGTGAAACAGCTGCTGAAATGACAGTAACAGAAATAGATGCACGCCCCTGACTTTCCTGAAACACTGTCAGAACCAAAATCTTCAGAAGGAATCCTTCCTCTCCCCACTTCGACTGCCTCCGCTTGAGACAAAAGTGCTCCGTGGTAAGTTCACCTCTTAGAAGACTCAGTGAAGTGAAGCAAGACATCAGCGTTTCTGATCAAGTCACGGCCATCAGTAAAGTACTTCTCCTGGATCCGAGCTTCTCCACCTTGGACGCACACTGGAAATCTGCCGGGCGGCTTTCAAAACTGCTGAAGCCTGGGGTCACTGATTTACCGGGCCAGAGGTTACCTGAGCTTAAAGATCTTCCCAGGTGGTTCTGATGGGCAGCCAAGGGTGAGGACTATGGTCTATCAGAGAATAATGGTGACCAGTTCCTTCCCGTCAAAAATAAAAGGTAACGTTTCCTAAAACCCATCCCTGCTATAACAAGGCCCGTATGCTTCCTGACACCAGGCAGGACAGTGAAGCGATTAAGAGCAGAGTCTCGAGACGGGTTGCCTGACTTTGACCTTTAGCTTTGTCACTCGCTGACTGAGGACTGGACAGTTTCTATACCTGACCCGTGCCCCAGTTTGCTCATTTGCGAAATGGGCTCATATTAGTACCCATACCTTACGGGATAGGATGGTGGGGAGTAAATCAGTTGATATTTACAGGACGCTTAAAACAACGTCTATGACACAGAACGTGCCTCAGAAATGTTTAATAAAACACTGAACTATAAAAGCTCCAAAAAAAGCTAAAAAAGAAACTGGAAATGGTATGCACTAAAATAATTCAGAATCAGATAAAACTTTCTTTGGGATGCCAGTTGCATATTTTTGGGGACACACATCCCTCAGATTTTCTGCACTGCCTCTTATTTTTATAACAGAACTTTATCCAGTTCTGGCCCGGGGGGGCATTTTGAGGGCCGAGAGGGAAATTTAACATAACATAGCAACATTCTTTCTTGCTGTGTCCACCCTTCTCTCCATCATCTCAGACATCCGTGTCTCTGTTAATGACCTGGTGTGAAGTCTGAGGGCTGAATTTGCAGGAATAGGCAAGAACACCTTTAGAATTCCAAGTTTTTTCTTTCCAAGGAATGCGTCCCTCCCTCCGCTCAGAAAATAAAGCAGTATTTTTTCAAAGGGTTCTCTGTCCCGTTGTACGAAAAACAGAGGTCCCTGAATTTTTTCTAATTAAAAAAAAAAAAAAAGCTGTATGCCAAGCACCATGCACAGAAATCCATTAATTCTAAAAGATGTTTAAAGCGGGAAATCAAAACTGAATATAGTCTTGAAATATATGTGTGAACAGATATTTGGCTGGATGAGCTTTTCAAGTGAAAGAATAAACATCAACTAGTATTTGAGGAAAGATATTTTCATACGTGCAACTCCTAAATACAGTTGTGTCGAGAGAGCTCTAAATAATATTCACCAGCAACACTTCAAATATGTTCAGCTTGCTAATGCTTTCATTCAAAAACCCACACTTAAGTTCTCTAATGCCATGAAGTAGCCTCTTAAAAAGAATAAAAACTCATTTTGAAACATGCAGATTACTAATCAGACGCTGCTGAGAGAGTATGTACACAGGCCCCCCCCCCCCTTCTCCGTGGGCATCAAAAGCATTCACAGAGTGTATATCCTCTGATCCAGGATTCCGCTTCTAAGGATTTATTCTTGGAAATTAACTGTACACACGGGCAAAAACGTAAATACTAGAAAGGTCATCACATTGTTTAAAGGCAAAAAAAAAAAAAAGGAAACAAAAGTATCATGGAGCACTGGTTAGCTAGAGGATGGTATATTCATGTAATGGAGTCCTACGGCATGTATCGAATGAAATGGAAAAGTGTCTGCAATTAAGGTAGCAGGGGGGAAAAAAGGTCGCTAAATTATTTGGGTAGAGGGACTCCACTGGTGTAAAATATAAGGATACTAATATTAGGAAAATGCATGGAAGGCTATGTCAAGTCAAAGAAAGTTATGTCTGATAAATCGGATTGTGGGGATTTTTCTCCGGGGGAGTAATTTCTAATTATTTAACTATGTATGGCTGCTACAATTAAATGAATGAATAAAATGGGGAAAAAAGTCAAAACTAAAATGCAATAAAGACACAGTAAAAAAAAAAAAACTAAAATAATAAAGACACAGTAAATAAAATAAGAAAGAGAGCAGATCCCCTTTTAACTTTTCCCCCTTTCCTTGAGAGCTGTGGAGCTGTGTATAACAAGCTTCAGGAGTAACACCTAAGAAAGGAAACGATCACATGGCTATTTATCCACTAAGAAATGGCCAGAAGACAAGGGCAATAGGACTGAACGTTTTAAAGTCAAATACTGTCTTCTCAAGCAAGGGCTGCCTACAATGGATCCTGCCATCACGGTGGCCAGCAGTCAAGTTATTTTGCAATGGTAAATTCTTGAGACCCTATTTATTCTCTCTAAATGGCATCTCTGGAACTTTCCTGAAACTGTGAATTTCCTACAAGGAACATAAATGTTTAAAGGAACTAAGAGCTTAGTGTCTCCAATTTACTTTGACTTATTTCTTACAACCCTCTGGCCTCTTCATCTTTCTTCACTTTGCTTTATTCCTCTAGTTCTCCTGAATTTGTCCTTCCCCACCAGGGACAGGCAGGGTCAGTCAGTGGAGACTCAGGGGATGCCAGAAGTTGGTGATGCTTAGGAAGCAAAAAGATCGAACTTTGAAGCCATTCGAGACTCACTTGGTAATCTTAGTTCCAACTCAAAATTGGCTTCTCTTCCCCACTTTTTTCTCTCAAAACTAAAATTAGAGCAAAAACACCAGTCCTTCTGTAGATACTAAGCGCAGCTCTGATCTCGTTTCTGCAGGGAGGGTCATGAAGAAAGTGAGTCCCTAAAGACTTGCAGTTCAAGGATCAGTGCTCACTTCTGGTCCTCAGATGTCAGAACATGAAATCACAGACTCGCGGATTGTTAGAGTTGAAAGTGGCTTTCTAAGTTTTAAAGATGAATGCTACTACCGGTGTGGTTGCTCAGCGGCATTGCATGAGTGCTTGCTAGAAATGCAACTTCTCCGGCCCCAGCATGCACATCCTGACCCAGAAGCTCTAGGGGTGAGGTCCAGGTATCTGCAGTTTTATGAGCTCTCCAGACACGTAAGGCCAACAATCTAAGTGAAAACTACTATTACGGAGTAAGAAACTAAAGCGCGTGAGAGTCTGTTTGTCTTCACAAAACTAGAGAGAAAAAGCAATTATTCTAAGAAAGACATCGAAATAAAGCAACCTTATTTTCCCCCTGTTCAACATCTGCAATAATGTACCTTCGGGTCTCTGGATTATCTTTCATTCCTAGCTGTCTTTTCCTTTTTACGTGGCTACACTTGGAGAAACTGTGGCAACCAATACAGAGCAGCCTGATAGTCTCTGGAGCATGAAGAAGGGTTTAATTCAGACTCTTTTTACAAATCACTGAATTAATGAAATTCATCATACACAAGAGTCCTGAGATGTCGACTGCATGCAAATCACATTTAACAAGCTAACGTGCAGACTTCGACCTTAGCTCCCAGAACATTGGAACGGCAAACACTAGGAATTTGACTACGCGTGAAGCTACAAGAAGAGCTGGAGCTCCTTATCTTATTTTCTCAGGCTGTTCTTACCTATATCCACACCAATACTCAGAGAGGAGCTCTGAACTGTAGGTAGTTCTATCTCACGAGAAAAAAGCTGGCTTCCCAAAAGATCACTTGCAAAGCACTTATTTGAAACCTGGACACATTTCCTCATACAATGTTATAAATGGTCTTAGATGTCCAATCACAATACATTTACAATAAAACTGATAGTGTGGAAAAACTTCATAATTTAAAATTTCACTCATGTGGAATTTAGGAAACAAAACAGATGAACACAGGGTAAGGGAAGGAAAAATAAAATAAAAACAGAAGGGAGGCAAACCACGAGAGACTCTTAACTATAAGGAACAAGCTGAGGGTTGCTGGAGGGGAGATGGGTGGGGGGATGGGGTAACTGGGGGATGGGCATTAAGGAGGGCACATGATATAATGAGCACGGGGTGTTATATGCAACTGATGAATCACTAAATTCTACCCCTGAAACTCATAATACACTATTTGTTAAATCAATTGAACTTCAATACAAAATAAAAAATAAATGCTTCCACTAACAAAAAACATATTCCAAGCTCCAATTTAGATGTACCTTCATAAAGGGGTCCTCTCTTGTGACAGAGAAATGTTGGGGGGGGCAGATGTCTTTTTCTGCATTCATTGTCTTTAGGTTGTAGACTACCAATATCATGGGCACTGGATTCAAGATTCCTGGTCCAAAAGATCTACCTAAAAATTCTGAACTAATGTCTTGCAGAAGGCTGTTAACTCTGGCTCTTATAGGGACCAAGACCAAAGTCAACTAATGCTTTATCTCACACATTTTCTGACTATCCCTCCCCCTCTTCAGCAGAGCTAGGGGCTGCCTCTTTGGAATTCTATTCTCCATTTATCACTGATTTTTCTAAAACATTCCTGTTTATGTTTCCTTTTTAAAAAGATTCATTAAATGCATAATAAGATACGGATATTTTTAAAGCAACATTAAAGAAACCCCATGCCCCTTAGCTCTTGCTCCCAAATCTCCCCATCCTCCAACTCTAGGCAAACACTAGCCTACATTCTGTCTCTGTAGATTTGCCTATTTTGGATATTTTATATAAATGGAATCATATCATACATGGTCTTTTACAGCTTTCTTCACTTAGCATAATGTTTTCAAGTTTCATCTGTGTTGTACCATGAATCAGTACCTCATTCCTTTTAATTGCCAACTAATATTTCATTGTATGCATTATCACATATGATTTATCCATCCATCAGTTGATAAACATTGGGGTTGTTTCCACTATTTGGTTATTATGCACGATGCTGCTGTGAATGTTCCTGCACAAGTTTTTGTGTGGAAGTACGTTTTCTTTTTTTAAAAAGATTTATTTTTAGAGAGAGAGAGTGACAGAGGAAGGAGCGTGAGCAGGGGGAGGGACGGAGGGAGAGAATCTTTCAAGCAGACTCCCCGCTGAGCGAGGAGCCCCACACGGGGCTCCATCCCACAACCCATGAGATCATGACCTCAGCTGAGACCAAGAGTCAGACCAAGATTGAGGCACCCAGGTGACCTGGAAGTACATTTTCATTTCTCTTGGGTATATGCATATGAGTGGACTTGCTGGATCACATGGTAACTCCAGGTTTAAGTGTTGGAGGAACTGCCAGACTGTTTTCCACAGCGGCTGCCCCATTTTTCATTTTTACCAGCAATATAGGAGGATTCCAATTTCTCTACATCCTTGCCAACATTTGGTATTTCTATCTTTTTTATTATAGACATTCTAGTGGGTGGGAAGTGGTAGCTCAGTGTTATTTTGATTTACATTTTCTTACTGGCTAACGATATCACGCCTTTTTCATGGACTTATTGGCCTGTTGGTTATCTGCCTTGGAGAGATATCTATTCAGACCCTTTGCCCATTTTTTAATTGTATTATTCACCTTTTTACTATTGACTTCTAAGAGCTATTCATATATTCTTGATACAAGTCCCTTTTCACATACACGATTCGCAAACATTTCTTCCGTTTTGTAGGCTCTGACATCAATTTGTTTTTTAATTTATCATACAATGTGTCTGATTGCACCATTATATATCTGTATCTATCTGTCTATGTGGACATATATATCAGCATATTCTCTACTACTCCCCCAGTCAGTTGGCTGCAGCCACACACCAGCTGCCTTTCCCACTGCTTCCTTCCACCCGGGGACCTCACCATCGCCCTTACCTCAGCGTGGAATACTTCTGGAGCAAGTGGCCTGTGCCCTCACTCCACTCGGCTTCTGCTCCAATGGCACCACCCCAGAGAGGCCCGACTCCCTCTGCCCCTCTCTCCATTCCCTTACCGCTCTCTTCTAGAAGTGCTATGAAAATACAGCAGCAGGTGACGTTTGTCAGATATTTATATTTGTTTGCCTTTTTTGGATTACTGGATAAATCGAATGCTTTCTTAAATGTTTATTGGCAGCCATGTGGATATTGATATTTCTTCCTTTATAAAGATCCCCTCCATGACCTTCGCTGATTTTCCCATTGGCGTATTTGTCTTTGTTCGTTTTTAGGAATATTTCCTCTTTGTGTACTACCAATAACTTCCCCAGCCATGTTTTCCTTGTTCATTCACAGTGTTTGCCATATAAGAGTTCTTCATTTTTATGTAGGCTGATCTATTAGTCTTTACATTTATTCACCGCCTTTGGTGCCTTCTCCTCAAGGATTCACAAAAGTGAATGGGCTTTGTTTCATAAAACTCCCTTTGCGGGCCTATCTTCCGGTCTCTCACTCACAAAGCCCATTCATTGCACCGCTGCAGAAACTGGGGTTCCCTCCGCCCTCACCTCTCCTCCTTCATCCCAGCAACCAGCAGCTCTGCTTCCATTTTACTGAAAGCATCCGACAACTCAAAAGTCCGCTGTGGGAGACTATTACAGGAAGGGCCCCAGTAAAGTCACACCTCCTCCCCAAGCCCTTGTGTCGAGTCCTGTCTCACAACGGCTCTGGGCTCGGTGATGTGACTGCTTTTGACTAGTGGGACTCGAGCCAACATCTTGTAGACAGACACAGGGGGCACGCACGTGTGCCGCTTCTGGGAACTCTCCTGCTAAGATGTGAAAAACCCGGGCTGGCCTGGGAGATGGGAGACAACGTGGAGGTAATTATTATGGCTCTTAGAAGGCTCACAAAGCGTAATTAGCTCTCCTGCTAATTGGGCAAAAAGAATATCACTTTTAGCCCAAAATCCCCCAGATTCATTCAGGTAATAAGTCTCTGACACTTGCTAGCTGCAGAGACGGAAGGAACGGGGCTGGGGAAACACACAAACATAGTTAAATTATACTCTGGCCTCCTATTTATAGGTCATCAAACCGTAAGATGCCACTCTCGGCAGGGCTGGACAGACGTGACCGAAACAGCATCGTATCTCTAGAAGTGACAGTGGGCAAAGCTTAAGAGTCTCCGTCGCAGGGGCCCCCCGGGTGGCTCAGTCGTTAAGCCTCTGCCTTCAGCTCAGGTCATGATCCCAGGGTTCTGGGATCCAGCCCCACGTCTGGGGCTGGAGACGCTGCCAGCTTCTCGCTCTCCCACTCACCCTGTTTGTGTCTCCTCTCTCCCTATCTCTCTGTCAAATACATAAATAAAATCTTAAAAAAAAAAAGTTTCCCTTGCTGTTGGAAGAAACAGAATAAAGGGTCACAGGAGGGGGAGGTGGGCTTGAGCCTTAAGCGAGGTGCTTTTCACAAGCGGGTCTTCCATTTCTCTGCTTTACAAAACAAGAAAGTAGGGGGTTGGGGAGGAAAAAAAACAAACTAGATCAAGGGAAGTTTAAAAGCCTTTGTGTACTTAGGCTTTCCAGCTGGGTACACAGCTCACCCAAATATCTATCCTTTCCTGCTGTTACTAGAAATACACGGAATCGCTCTTCCAGGAAGAAAATGGTCACGCATCACCAAGGAGACCAAGAGACCCTCATGATAGAGTTGTTTGGGTTTTTTTTTTTTTTTAAAGACTTAGGAATTCAAGCAACTCTCGACTCCTTTCTCCGAAATGCACCAAGAGGGTAACTGAAGCTCCTGCCGAAAGAGGGAATTCACATAGAATTTGGTCTGTTCACATCTGATACTGGGAATCAGCTGAAATCTAAAGTGCCTTGAAACTAGCTCATTGTGAAGACAGACATTCTGGCATGAAAACTAGAAAAAGCTGCCACCAAAATAAATGCACATTGTCTTGCACCAACTGCTACTAGAAAGTGATCTCAAGGATTCTAGCAGAAAAGGAAGGCGTGATTGATGAGAAATCGAGCACGAGAGTGAGCGCTCTTGGGAGAAATGGAAAACCAAATCATTTTCCTACAGAGGGTATTTCTCATAAAACTGGAAGACAAGGGTCTTTTTCTGTGGTTTGCCACAGGGAAGAGATAGGATGCCTATTTTTCTCACGGGCCTCACAGAGTTCCTTTTCTTTTAATAATGCCCTGTGCTTTCTTCCTGCTGCCAAGAAAATGTAGGACAAGCTAATACAAGCACCACAAAATGGGGGACTCCATTAAAGCTGATTGCAATTCATCTCCACAGCTCCAGTACTCAATTGACTCAAACAAGATGGGCCATTTGTGCATTGTTCCCATTATTTTCTCATTTTCATAATGCCTCTTCTCTTAGAATTTACCATTAATATTACATTTTATGTTTGGTCATTTTGTTCGCTTTTTTTCCCCTCTGGAATACTTAAAGAATTCTTACATATGTGCTTGGTTCACTTCAAGAAAGGATAAAGGAGCGGAGGTTCCCCTAACATTTCCAAAAAAGGTTTTTTTTTTAAAGTGTGGAACTCAGGTAAAGAGAACTGGGGAAGTCATATTGATCAAAATGTTTGGTTCATGACCACTCTTCACAGCCTTGTTTGTGGTTATTGTATAAACACACACACACACACACACACACACACACAAAACTTAACATAGAGACTAGAATATGAACAATCTCTCTATGTGTTTAATGTGGTTATCCCCATGCCCTTCCCCTGCCTCCTTCCTCCCAAGGTAACTACTATCTGGAATCCTGGGTTGAACATCGAAATATTACCTATCATATAATCTTGAGCGACCTACTTTCATTTGTTATATTAATAAGATTCACTCATAGTGTTCTTCATTGCAATAGTTCATTTATTTTGACTGCTACATATGACTTACTGTATGAATCAAGAAAAGGGGGAATTAAAATCTAGGGTATCAATATTTTATTGCATTAATTCATTCTATGTTCTTTATTTCTTAACAAATGCCACACTAAGCATCACTCACTTGTTTTAAAACAACTGGCCACATAAAACAAGTTGCTATTGTACTTCATAGCTAATCTCCTCACCCTCAATTTTTTTGGTGTTTTCCAGAATTAAATACTCATTATGTAGTCTACATTGGATTTTCCTGAAGATTAGTGATTTCAGAACTGGCAAAAATCAGAGCTATTGATACAAAACCAGTCTATTATGACACTAATCAGATCAGACTCAGCCCTCAATTCTCATTTACTCAATACTTCCAGTGACCTCATGGCCACACACTTCTATAAAGGGCACTAGTCACACTGAACTGAACAAAATCATTCCTTTCCATCAAGGTTCTCACTGCCTAATGGAGGGAGAGAAAAAAAATTTTTTTAAATCTACAATCCCAATACAAAAGGTAATTTTCAGCATCTTAGACCTAGAGGTAACTGTTTGGTAGATGAAGAAAGGGAAGCAGAGGGACTGATCATTCAAAGGCACGAGGATGGGAGAGCTTTAAGAGGTCAGGGATCTGTGCAGTGGCAGGAAGTCAGAGGTCAGATCTCAGAGTATTGGGAACTTTATCCCAAGGTAACTAGGAGCCACTGAGCAATTTCGCATAGCGGAGAGATAGAATCAGATACACCATAGTAGAAAGTGGGCTCTACTGGAGGATGGGGTGGAGGTAAGAGCAGTTGGAACATTAGTCTAGGATCCAGGAAATACAGGATGTGGGGCTGGACTGACACAGTCACAAGGATAATGGATCCAGGAGGGCAAGACACAGATTTCACCAATATTTACGCAGCAAAGCTGACTGACAAAGATGACACAGAGCCAAAAGAAAATGAGCCTAACACACAAGTTGGTGGTCTAAAAGCAAATGGAATGCAGTTGTTTTACATGCCAAGCCTAAAAAAAACACAACCTCATCCAGAGGAAGAGAAAAGCCTCCCTATCATATTGTTTCAATTCCAAGAAAGCCTCCAAATATTGGTAAAGTACATTTTTTATAAATTACCAGGAATCTTTATTTGAATTTGTGCTCACAGAGCACAGCTAAATTTTTTTTTAAGATTTATTTATTTGAGGGAGGGGGAGAGAGAGAGTTCCAGTGGGAGAGGCAGAGGGAGAAGGAGAGATATTCTTAAGCATGCAGCTGGACGAAGAGCTCTGACTTCACTTCCCAGGGACCCCACAACTAAATTTCATATAACTAGTCTCCCCAGCATCCATAAAGAAGACAATGATGCCCAGGCGGGATGCTAGTCTAATTGTTTTTTTAAACATACAGTTGAGTGGTGCCTGGGTGACTCAGTCAGTTAAGCATCTGACTCTTGTTGGTTGGGGCTCAAGTCATGATCTCACGGTCGTGGGATTAAGTCCCACATCGAGCTCCACACACAGTGGAGAGTTTGCTTTAAATTCTCTCCCCCTCCTCCTCAGCTCTCTCCCCCTCCAATGCCAGCTTGCTCACACGCTGTCTCTAGAATAAAAAAGTAAAATCTTTAACAACAAAAAACCCCCCAAAATCCCCTATTGTTGATTCTCATTATTCACAGCACTTATGTTCTATAAGGTCACCACAAACACTGAAGTGACACAGACCTATTGCTCCTAGTGGAAATATGGAGTTAGATTCCTAAGAACTTCGGGTCACACAATTTTGTCAACCAGTCAACATGTAACCTTCCTTTATGTGTGTCTCTGTTGAGAGACATCTATTTAATATATGTTGTTGGTTCATTAACACAAACTCATGACCAAAATCACTATAACTCATGCTTAAATTAAGTTTATCTAACATATGTATTTTGTCCACAAGGCACATCACACACAGCCTTCTTACCCTTGGCAACACTAGCCAGCCCTGGAGCACTACATTTGACGGCCATTTTAAATACTACAATCACCAACCAAAAGCACAAAAATGGGAATAATGTGACACTAAATAGACCATGAGAAGGATACTTTACAGTATGAGCATTTAAAAAAGAAGGCAGAGCATTGCCATGTTCAACTTTCACTGGGAATGTGTGTATCAGGTGACTCAAATTTTTTGCAACTCTGTGCATGAATGCAAAGGCAGTACTGATTTGGGGGGTTACAAACGAATTTTAGCAAGTAGGCAAATTTGCAAATACAGAATCCATGAATAATGAGGATTGACTATATCACTAAGGGATCCTTCCTTGTCTGAAGTTATCAAAAGGTACTTTAGTAGGTAGGCAGAGTGAGTCACTAACAATGCCAAATCTTTAGTTTTGTGCTTTTCCCTGAGGAGTTCAAAAGTGTTTCTTCAGACATCATGTGTAAATGACCCCTCTGCTCCTCTTCTATGAGCCTAGAAAAATCCAGTTATAAATCAGTTTTTAAATGTGAGAAAAATCAAAGCTTTGGAGAATTAAGAAAGATGTTCCTGTTTCAAAAAAAAAAAAAAAAAATGAAAAGGACCAGTATTAAGTTCTAGGTGTCTTGATTGCCAAACAAATTGCCCATCTTCTAGGGTAGTGATTCTCAAACTTTACTGTGCTCATGAATCCCTAGGGATCTTGTGAACAATGGAAATTGATTGAAGAGGTCTGGGGCCAGACCTGAGGATTTTTCATTTTCAACTAGTCCCAGAATGATACCAATGCTGCAAAGGCTTTGAGTAGCAAAGCTACTCAAGAAATTCGTCAGCCCCAACACTGACCTACATCCAATGGACCAGAGTTACATCAATTAAAAAAACAAGCACTTCAGTTTAAGATTATGTGACAGATACTAAAAAGTAACTAAGCTTTCTGAATATCAACAGTTCCACATGGAAAACAATCTAGAGTAAGCAATGGCGTTCATTGTTTCTACCTAAGTCTACTGGTGCTGTAAAGAAATCAAAGCAAGGGGCACCTGGGTGGCTCAGTGGGCTAAAGCCTCTGCCTTCAGCTCAGGTAATGATCTCAGGGTCCTGGGATAGAGCCTTGCATTGGGCGCTCTGCTCAGCAGGGTGCCTGCTTCCCTCTCTCTCTCTCTCTCTCTGTGTCTCTCCATCTACTTGTGATCTCTCTGTCAAATAAATACATAAAATCTTTAAAAAAAATCAAACTAAGGTACGTTAGGATCTCGATATTAATTTATTAATTCCAAATAATACCTCAGAACTAAGATTATCTTTCTCCTCTCTCAACGGACCATTCGCAGTAGGAAGGAAGTAAAAGGACAAGCATCTGAAAGGTACAGACTACTTCATTTGCAGGCAGTTGACACCAGTGGCCAAAGCACCACTTGTCCATTTTAACATGTAGATAAGGGCTGGGATTATTCAGAAGCTGTTATCTGCAGATGCCGGCATTGGCTTCTCATTGCCTCTGTGCTCTTAATCCCAGATACACACTGTAACTCAAAGAGGACTTGAGAAAATAAAGGGCAGAAGAAGTCCATACCCGGCGACCCACCATTTTGGAAGGAAATCTGGCACCCAAGAGCCTGTGAGAAGAACAATTTGATGTAAAAGCCCCAGTGGAAATTTGACTTTCAAGATATAATGCAGAGGAACGCTGTTCTCTCGCAAAGACTTGAGGAACTACCAAAATAACA
>CM053612.1:74497815-74592816 GCA_028646535.1 Procyon lotor
CACATAAAAAGAAGAATGTGTGGTCACTGGTGCCTCAGCGGGACAGACATTTGTGGAGGGCAGAGAGTAAAAAAGGCCTTTGATATACTCAAGACCGGTCCTTCCAGGCCACCGAGTCCATCCTGATAGGTTGTGTTTAACAGTTTAGAAAATCAGGGGCACCTGGGTGGCTCAGTGAGTTAAGCCTCTGCCTTCGGCTCAGGTCATGATCTCAGGGTCCTGGGATCGAGACCCGCATCGGGCTCCCTGCTCAGCAGGGAGTCTGCTTCTCCCTCTCTCTCTGCCTGCCTCTCTGCCTCCTTGTGATCTCTCCCTCTCTGTCAAATAAATAAACAAAATCTTAAAAAAAAAAAAAAACTATTTAGAAAGTCAAAATTGCATCTGAGACAAAACATAGGGTTCTCCACCACTTCAGCAAGTTTGATTTTCCATATGCCACTTGAAAGCTATCCACAGTTATCTTCTTTCTTTAAACCAAGTTTCTTCGGCACACATGGCACCCAATGCAGTTAAGAAAAAATAACTGTCCTCAACTGACTATGTATCATTAATGTAACACCAGTTTTGCTGTATTTTTGAACTCAACAAGATAAAGATAAAACGCAGATAATTACACTTCAGTGAGCAAATCTCAGCTCCAGCTACACATTAAGGACATTTCAGAACATATAGAAGAGTGTTCTATGAAAAGAGATATTTAAAGAAAGAGGAGGGAATGACTGTAGGAATCTAATGCTCATGGGAAGAAGGTTAGAGATTTAAAAAAGTGTACTTGGAGTACAGACACATTGGGAAAAGGCCTTACCTGCATTTTTATTTATTTACAAATTTATGTTTGCCTAACTCAAAACCATGGGAGGGAGGAAATGCAAAGAAAAGCTTCTATTTTCTGCTACAAATCAGAAATTTTTTAAGTGCACTGAGGGACAAAAAGGGCTATTTGTTCCAGGAATCCCACTTCTAAGAATCTACACTAAGGAAATATCTCCAATACAAAAATACTTACTCACAAGATTATTTGTTGCAAAACTGTTAGCAATTGCAAAAGAACTGAAGAAGACCTAAATGCCAATCCAAAGAAGAGCAGCTAAATAAACTGCGGTACAACCACACACTGGAGCGCTATGCTACTGTTAAAAAGGAACCAGGAAGATCTCTATGAACTGATATGGCTACGGAGTGATTTGTAGGATAAGCTGTTAAGCGAAAAACGCAAAGTACAAAAAATATGTCTCTGGTATGCTAACCTTCATTTAAGAAAAATGGGAATATAAGAAAACATTCATGTATCTCCTCATTTGTACAAATGGTAGCAGTGAGGGTAAACTAGAAACTAAACAAAGTAAGCCAGAAACTAAAATTGGTTATCTAAGGGGGTGGATGGGAAGAAATGAAAGGAACATCATGGAAAGGTATAGTAGGAATGAGGAGGGAGTGACACTTACCTTTTCACACAGCCCTGACTCTGAGAACCAGAGCAATGCTTCACATATGAACAGTATAAATAGTCACAATCAACCAGGATGTGTGTGTTTTAAGAGAGCAAAATAAAATATAAACACTAATAAAACAACCCAATTGTATCACAAGTGAATAAGCAGCCATACTGAATGAAATGAGGAAGAAAAGAACTAGTCTTAGTAAGTAATTGTGGAAAACAGTATCTTGATTTAAGACCCCCCCCCCAAAAAAACTACAAAACAAACAAACAAAACAAAAATGGGGCACCTGGGTGGCTCAGTCAGTTAACTGTCTGCCTTTGGCTTAGGTCATGATCCTGGAGTCCTGGGATTGAGCCCCACATGGAGCCCCATATCGGACTCCCTGCTCAGCGGGAAGTCTTGCTTCCCCCTCTGCCCCTCACTCTGTGCTCCCTCTCTCTCAAATAAGTAAATAAAATCTTAAAAAAAAAAGACAAAAAAAAAAAGAACTGTACTGAGAACTGTACTGTAGCCAGTAAATGTGTTTTTCACAAGGGTTTTTGGGTTAGCAATTCTAATTCTACTTTAGTGTACACTAGGATTAAAGAAGTATATTTACATATATTACAGATAATGAGAACCAGGTTTCTCACCGTTAGAGAAAGATGACTGGAATGAACCATGTGGTGTTGGATTAGAATCAGAGGTTCAGTATAAGCTCATGACTTGAGAGATAGATAGATGGCAGAAAGACAGGAAGAAAGGAAGACAGAAAGATGAAAGAACAAGGAAAGACAAGATATTGATATATGTGTTTGCATAGTTAGTATATGTTTTTTGTTTTGTTTTCAAGATTTTATTTATTTATTTGACAGATAGGAGAGAGATCACAAGTAGGCAGAGAGGCCGGCAGAGGGAGATGGGGGAAGCAGGCAGAGAGCCTGATGCGGGGCTCGATCCCAGGACCCTGAGATCATCACCCGAGCTGAAGGCAGAGGCTTTAATCCACTGAGCCACCCAGGTGCCCCTAGTTAGTATATGTTTACATGTATGTTCTAACCACTGGGAAGGCCTAGAAACAATGACATCCCAGTACCCAATGAGCACCCCTGAGGCACAGGCCCTAATTTCTAAATGCCATTCTGCAATAAAAAACAAAACAAAAAACTAAACAAGAAAAGGTGGGGCAGAAAAAAGATTTGTGGAAATATTAGCATGAATTTCCTAAATTTTGTGCAATCATGAAGCCTATATATTCAAGAAGCTCAACAAACCCCAAGCAAAACATGAAGAAAAGTACACCAAAGCGTATCATAATTAAATTGCTCAAAACTAATGATGAAAAAAATCTTAAAAGCTGCCAGAGAAAACAGAAATATTACACATAAGAGAATAAAGATAAGAATGACATATTTCTCATTAGAATCAATACAAGCAAGAAGACAAAGGAGCAACATCTTTAAAATACGGGAATTTAAAAGCTATCAACCTAGAATTCTACAGCAGCAAAGATATCTTTCAAAAACAAAGGAACAATAATTTTTCACACACACAAAAGCTGGAAAAATTCATTACCAGCAAAATTATACCAAGAAAAATGTTGAAATAAGTACTTTAGAAAGAAATAAAATGATACCAGATGGAAATATGGATCTGCATAAAGAAATGAAAGGTACTAGAAATAAATACTGGGTAAATATAAGACTTCCTCTTATTCTTTAAATGTCCTTAAAATAGGACTTTTTAACAAAAGTAACAATGTAGTGTGGTGTTTAAAGCATACAAAAAATAAAATGTATAAAACAAAAGAAGAAAGGCTAGAAATGGAGAAAGGGAAGTTCCGTATACTATTATAAGATTCTTATAACAGTAAGGTGGTATACTATCCTGGAAGACCTTGAAATAAGTTAAAAATGTACACTATTGGAGCGCCTGGGTGGCTCAGTCGTTAAGCATCTGCCATCAGCTCAGGTCATGATCCCAGAGTCCCGGGATCGAGCCCCGCATGGGGCTCCCTGCTTGGCGGGAAGCCTGGTTCTCCCTCTCCCACTCCCCCTGCTTGCTGTGGAGGAGTTCCCTCTCTCGCTGTGTCTCTCTCTGTCAAATAAATAAATAAATCTTTTAAAAAATGTACACTATTAACTCTAAAGCAACCAATAAAATCACAAAGAATTATAACTTATAGGCTAACATAAAAATCATTAAAAAATCATTAAAAAATAAGGCACAAAAAAGGAATAAAGGAGAAGTGGGACAAGTAGAAAATAATGCAAAACAATAGATTTAAACCTAACCATATGAGTAGTCATATTAAATGTAAGTGGTCTAGGGGCACCTGGGTGGCTCAGTCGGTTAAGCATCTGCCTTCAGCTCAGGTCATAATCTCAGGGTCCTGGGATGAAGCCAGCATCTGGATCCTGCTTCTCCCTCTGCCCCCCCACCCACCTCATGCATGTGTTTGTGTGTTTGTGTGTGTGTGTGTGTGTGTGTGTGTGTGTGTGTGTGTTCCACTCTCTCTCAAGTAAATAAAATCTTTAAAAAATAAATAAATGTAAGTGGTCTAAACACCGCAGTTAAAAGACAGACATTGTCAAATTGAAAAAAAATAAAACAGTACCAACCTACATCCTGAATATAAGAAACACACTTGACATATAAAGATATAAATAGGTTAAAAGTAAAAGGATAGAAAAAAATCTATCATACTAACAGTAGTCAAAAGAGAACTGGAAACAATGAATCTTGACACACTGAAAAAATAAAATTAAATTAAAAATAAATAGAAATTTTAAAAATTTTAAAAAAAGAACTGGAGTAGCTATATTAACATTAAACAAAGTACATTTCAGAGCACAGAATATTACTAGGGATAAAGAAGATCATTTCATAATGAAAAAGGGCTCAGTTTATCACAAGGGCACTTAAGAACAGAGCTTCAAAATACATGAAACAAAACTGATAGAACTTCAAGGAGATTTTGACAAGTCTAGAACTATAGCTGGAGATTTCAAAAAGACTCTTTCAATTGATAAAAAAAAGTATTGATAAAATTAGTTAAGGATATAGAAATTTTGAACATTACCAGTGTTGATATACATAGAACATTCTACCAAACAAGAGCAAAATATATATATTCTTTTCTAGCACACATGGAAGATTGGCCAAGATCACATTCTGGCAAGAATTTTGAACTGAATGAAAATGAAATGACAACATACTAAAAATTTAAAGGTAGCTAAAACAGCATTTAGCGGATAATGTATAGCATTGAATGCTTGTATTAGAAAAGAAGAAAGGTCTCAAATCCATGACTTCTTAAGAAACTGGAAAAGCAAGGGGCACCTGGGTGGCTCAGTCGTTAAGCGTCTGCCTTCGGCCCAGGTCAGATCCCAGGGTCCTGGGATCTAGCCCCGCATCAGGCTCTCTGCTCTGCAGGAAGCCTGCTTCTCCCGCTACCATTCCCTCTGCTTGTGTTCCCTCTCTCGCTGTGTTTCTCTCTGTCAAATAAATAAAATCTTTAAAAAAAAAAAAAAAAAAAGAAACTGGAAAAGCAAGAGAAAATTGAACCCAAAGTCAGTAGGAGAAAGGAAATAAGATTAGAGCCAAAATCACTAAGATTAATAAAAAAAAAAGCCCACAGAAAAATCAACAGAACCAAAAATTTGCTCTTTGAGAGGATCAACAAAATTGATGAGCCTCTAGCTGGACTGATCTGGAAAAACAGAAAGAAAACACAAATTACAACAAGAAGTTTGAGGGAGAAAATCACTACAGATTCCACAAATATTGAAAGCATAATCAAAGAATATTACTAAAAACTTTATGCCAATGAGTTTGATAACCTCGAGGAAATGGACTAATTCCTTAAAAGATACATACTACCACAGCTCACTCAAAAATTCATGAAACAGACACGTATCTATTAAAGAAACTAAATTTATAGTTTAAAAACTTTTCCACAAAGAAAACTCCAGACCCAGATGGCTGCACTGGCGACATCAACTAAATATTTAAGAAAGAATTAATGTTACTTCTGTATCACTTCCAGAAAGTGGAAGAAAGAGGAAGAACAAAGTTGGAGTAACAACACTGCTTGATTTCAAGAATTATTATAAAGCTTCTGCAGTCAAGGCAGTGTGGTACTAAAGTACAAAGAGATGGACCAAAACAGAGATTGCAGACACAGATTCACACAAATACAGGCAACTGATTTTCAACTAGGGTGCAAAGGCAATTTAGCAGAAAAGCCTTTTGGACTGGAACAACAACTGGATGTCCGTATTCCCCCAAAATGAACTTTGATCCAAAAATCAAATGAAAGTGGATTATAGACCTGAACGTAGACATAAAAGCATAAAACTTTTAGAAGAAAACATAGGAGAAAACATTTGTGACCTTTAGCTAGGCAATGGTTTCTTAGATATGAAACCACAAGCATGATCCTTAGAGGAAGAAATTGATAAATTAGACTTTATCAAGATTAAAAACATTAGCTCTTTTAAAGACACTGTTAAGAGAATGAAAAGTAAGACACAGACTGGAAGAAAATATTTGTAATTCATGTATCTAATAAAGGACTTGTATCCAAAAAATATAAAGACCTCTCAACACGAAATTATAAGAAAATAACCCTCCAAAAAATAATGGGCAAAAGATTTGAACCGACACTTCGCTGAGGAACATATGCAGATACAAATAAGCACATGAAAAAATGTGATCTATACATACAATGGAATGTTATTCAGCCTTAAAAAAGAAAGAAATCCTGACAAATGCTACAGCATGGATGAACCTTGAGAACACTGTGCTAAACGAAATAAACAATAGGACAAATACTATGTGATTCTACTCATTTGAGGTCCCTAGAGTAGTCCAATACATGGAGGAAAAAGTAAAATGGTGGTTGTCAGGAGTTGGGGAAGGGAGGAAGAGGAAGTTATTGTTTAATGGGTAGAGAGTTTCCATCCTGCAAAATGGATAGAGCTCTATAGATAGATGGTGGTGGTGATTATGTGACAATGTGAATGTACTTCATGTCACTAAAATGAACCCTTAAAAATGATGAAGATGGTAAATTTCATATGATACATATTTTAGCACAATAAAAAAATAACGGGTAAGAACAAAAAATGCGCAACATCATTAACCATCGAGGAAATACAAATTAAAATTGCAACAAGATACTTCTGCACATCTATGAAAATAAATAAAATTTCAAAAACTTACCATGCCAAGTGTTGGTGAGGAGAAACTGGAACTGTGGATATGAATGTAAAAGAGTACAACCATTTTAAAGACCAGTTTGGCAGTTTCTAGAAAAGTTAAACAGATACCTACCATATGATTCAGCCATTGCAGTCCTAGGTATATATCCAAAAGAAATGAAAGCATATGTCCATAGAAACACTTGTATGTAAATATACATAACAGCTTTATTGCTAATTGCCAGAAATTGGAAAAAACACAAACGTCTGTCCATCAGCAAATCAATGGGTAAACACACTGAGAAACATCCATTTAATGAAAAACTACTCAGGAATAAAAATGAAGACATTTGAAATGAAAAAAGGAAATGAAATAAATGGGAAAAAAAGGAAATGAAATAAATATACATTACAACATGGATGAATCTCAAAATAATGGTGTTGAGCGAAAAAAGACAAAAAAGTATATACTGTGTGATTGCATGTCTATAAAATTCTGGAAAATCCCAACTGTGGTGATGGAAACAGATCAGTAGTTGCTCAGGAATGGGAAATGGGAAGTGGTGTGATGATAGATTACCAAGGGCACAGAAAACTTTTGGCAGGATGGATACGCTCACTTTCTTAATTGTGGTGATCGTTTCCCAGGTACATGCATATGCCAAAATTTCAATTGTACACTTTAAATAGGTTCACTTTATGGTATGTCAATTACGCCTCAATAAAGTTGTTAAAAATCATCAAGCAAGCAAACAAATATGCGTGGCAAAATCCTACCTTTTCTTTGCACGGTCACTGCATGCTCCCCACCATCGGAGAATAAACTCCTTAAGAGCAACAACTATCCGAAGCATTCGTGGCCAGGCTAACGGACGTGATCTATTCCCAAGAAACATAACCCATGACATCGCATAACTGAGGAAACTTCTCAGAAATTAGAAGACAGCATTAGGAAACTTTGCTGAAGGTTGTAAGGAGCAAAGACTAACAACTTCCTGTAATTAGGAGTACCTTAGTACAATTAAGTAACACACCAACCCAGCTCATGAGGTGTGAGGCACTTAAGAAAAAAGGGGCAGAGGGGTCATAAAAGTGCTAGAGAAAAACTAAATCCAGATCAGATCACAAATTCTCAGCCACAATGCCTTTAGGATTATGCCCAGTCAGGTCCTTATAGAGAAGTAAAGAGGCATTAATACCGACATTTTCTATAGCATTACAGCTATATATGAGTTTACTTTTTATCAAATTCATAATTTATGTAGTTCTTACCTCATAAATTACAAGAGGAAGGACATATTAGGCAATGTGCAACACGTACCAAAAAAATGGATAGATAGCTCTCGTGAATAGACACTCTTACAAAACAGTAAAATACCACTAATAGAAAAATGGTCAGAGTAAAAGAAATGACAATTCATAAAATACAGATTTTTAAATTTCACCTTATAATACACACACGCACACACACACACACACACACACACACACACACACATATAATTTATTCATCTTTCAAAACTATGATTTCCAAAATGGTTTTAAATCTTTGTCAATGGCAGGAGTGTGCTCTAATTAACATTTTCTTAGGCAATTAGCAGGAGGATATTGGCAAACATCCTTGCTGAAAGCTTTTTTCTGGCAAAAATTTTCAATATCTAAAAACATTCATAGTCAATCCTTCCATAAGGAAGTTAGCTTAGCAAATAACGAAATGCAAAGCCAAAGATTACATTCAAAGCTACTAATCGTAATCTTATATTAGTGAAAAACTAGAAACAACCTATATATGGTAGAGCAGAAAAACTGCTAAACAAAATGAACCTCGGGATAGAAAACTACGTGACAGTTTAATGTTTTTTTAAAGAATTTTTAAAGACACGGGGAAATTCTAGTTGAATGAAAAACATCAGGACGCAATCTGTTTAGTACAGCAGGATTCCAAATCTGTTGCACTCCTCCAGATTTAAAAAAAAAAATGAAAGTTTCACACTGCTCTTTAAGCACTTTCACCAAATTGTTATCTCTTAGTGGCTCTAAGCCAATCATGAGGCTAACCAAGGAAAAGTTTTGAGCACCATCAAACAGAATTCTAAGCTCAGAAAATCCGATCCAGCCTTCTAATGCTACCCTAGGCTTGGCCTAGGAGTTAAATAACCACATATCCATTAGCAAAACACCTTCCCTCTCAAGAGGACTAGTAGTCTACTAGTAGGTAGTAGAGAAGGGTAAGTAAGCAGTGAAGAGAAGCAGGGACAAACGGGGAATTTAAATGCCTGAGATTTTTGTCCCTGTTTTAGTCCATTATCAAAAATAAACTGAGATTGTTCTATGAATGCCTTCTTTCAAAACAAAGATAAGGCCACTCCAAAATATCACTTCTTCTGGACAAGATACTCATTCTTGGAACTCGATTGCCAGTGAGTGACATGGCGTCCCAGGCTAAGAGGCCATGGAAGAAGGGACTGAGGATAAACATCTGTACAGAAAAATCTTTTCTTAAGCATTCAAAATGTTGCTCCAAAAGAGTCCTGATTTTCTCAAGTTGGAAGACTCCATTCGTCATGAGTGTTCCGAAATACTCAGGTTACCATGAAGGGTGACACAAATCATCCCAAGATTACATGGTGGAATTGGCAGAGTGGCTCAACACGACTTCTTTCTCCAGCAATTTCTGAACGGAGCATAAGGCCAAGAAATGAAAACCAGCAAACACAGCATTTTGAATTTGTGGGTACATTTTTTTCCTTTTCAAAAGAGTATCATTTTGGTACTGTTGATAGTTTGCCTAAATAAAACCCACAAATAAAACCAGCAAGATTTCTGTGGTTATTCTGAGCCATAACCTATAGTATTAAACTGTAGTTAAATGCCTTTAAATGCTGCAATGCTCCAAACCTTACCTCATTTTTTGCTATTATGTAAGCTTTGGTATATTCTCATTACAACATAGTAATACGAACACAAATCGAGAGTAACTGCTGACCCCCTTTCCACCTAACTTTTCTGTGTTTCTCCTTGAGACACACTAGCAAACTCCCTATAAGACCTGGAATATGAACGCCACCTTGACTGGAAAGGGAACTAAAGGGGACAAAAGAAAGCACCTGCCAAGCACTCAGACTCACGTATAACTCCAATTCTCCTCTCAAACCGTCTCCCAAGCTCCAATTACAGCAGTTAGTGGTCAAGGCAAAGCTCCCCCTCTAAGAATGTGGTTCAGCAATGTAAGCAAGGGTTTCCATTCGCTTTACCGCAGACAACTGCTACTACTTACCGAGGTTAAATTTAACCACCCAAAGTAGCCAACATTCTGGAAATTATCCTTTAGGACAGTAGTATATATTCTGGGTTTGCTTTCAAACACCCAGTTTTATTTTAACCTGGACAAAAAAAAATACCTAGAAAACACAAAGGAATCCAGAAATTTGTGGAACTAAAACTTGGTACTTTATGATAGAGGCTAATGCAGGTTTCCGATGTTACACTGTAGCAACTCTCCCCTAAGCCAATCATTGAGAGGACTAAACATGACCCTCCAAGTAAAATGAAGCACCCCCCAGATTCATATTAAAATGGAGAACTCAGAACTCAGCTCAACGGCAGTGTCCTGCATGGATTACCATATATGTTCTACCTATCAGTCAGAAGCTACCCATCGGTCCCCGAATTTACTTTTAAGTTTCCTTCTGCCCCATAATATAGTATTATTTAATGAATACCTACTTGAAACTACAGAATGAAAATTTAAACATTAAACCTGAGTACAATGGTGGTCGCACAAGGGAATGCTTTTGTCAAATTTCATCAAATCGCACAATTAAAATTGGCAAATTGCATTGCATGTAAATGGAACATAAGTGGGAATAGATAATTCACTCATAAAACACGGAACCAACAGTGACTGGGTAGGAAACTGAGGGAAAGAAACTTGCTTAGCCTAGAGTAGGGTTTCTCAGCCTCACCTTCCCTTTCAGTTGTGACAACCAAAAATGTTTATAGACACTGCCAAATGTTCCCTTGGGGGCAAATGCCCCCCCTTTCACTGAGAACCTCTGCATTACATCCTTATAACAAGGATCTATGATGTAAGGATTTATGACGGAAATTTGGTAAAAACCAGAAGGGAAAGGTAAGGGTCCCAGAGAAAGAAAAAAAAAAAAAAAAAAGGAGAATGTTAAAAAGACTTCCCGGTTATTTTGGACACTTTCTTCTTCATTTTTTTTTTAAACTAGTGAACTCTACCATTTACTTACTTATTTTTAAGTTTTTCTTTTAATTCCTGTTAGTTAACATACAATTCTATTAGTTTCAGGTGTAAAATACAGTCATCCAACACTCTATTTAGGACACTTTTTCTTTCTTTTTTTTTTAAAGATTTTATTTATTTGACAGAGAGAAACACAGCAAGAGAGGGAACACAAGCAGAGGGAATGGTAGCGGGAGAAGCAGGCCTCCTGCCGAGCAAGGAGCCCGATGCAGGGCTCCATCCCAGGACACTGGGATCATGACCTGAGCCGAAGGCAGACGCTCAACGACTAAGCCACCCAGGTGCCCCAAGGACACTTTCAAATAAAGGCGATCAATACTATCAATGCCTTCTTCCACAGCTAATAAGCTCAGATAAATCTAGAAAAACATCTGAAGCACATTTTTCTAAGGGTCGTCCTTAACTTATATGTTAGGTTTCATAGTCATAAATCATCCCCACTGACCAACTCAATAACATCACTAATTGGCCATCTGTTCTAGTAGAACATAAAGGAATTAAAGCACTGATCATTTACTCTGAGGACAGGATGCAAATATATGCTGACTTTCAATAAATGATTTGTCAAGGAATCGGCTTTTTAAAACTCAAGTCCCTAAGTTCAGTGTTTAGTCAAATTAAAAGAGAGATCTATACCACGCTTGTTTACTAACTAAACTAACAAAATGCGTATGAAATAAGACTCTGAGGGGTGTCTGGGTGGCTCAATGGGTTAAAGCCTCTGCCTTTGGCTCAGGTCATGATCTCAGGGTCCTGGGATGGAGCCCTGCATGGGGCTTTCTGCTCAGCAGGGAGCCTGCTTCGCTCTCTATCTCTGCCAGCCTGTCTGCCTACTTGTGATCTCTCTCTCTGTCAAATTAAAAAAAAAAAAAAATCATTAAAAAAAAGAAAGAAGGCTGTGAGACACACTGTGGGTCAATGGCTAGCACAATCTGTTTATCTCCTAACGTATGAGATACCAGGTTAAAAGAAATAAAGTGTTTACTACTAATTCCACATTTGAAAATATATTCCAAGGAAATACCCCCAAAAGAAATCAGATTAAAAATATTCAAGGCATTCCCAATATTAAGTATTACACGGCTCCCAAATCTGCAAATGGAGGCAAAGCAACGGACATTTCTGCTTTATCACACACGCAGATGACAGTTGAAAGAAACCTAAGTTTCTAGACCAATGCCTGGTCTCCAGACACGAAGGGGAAATGAAGGGAGTAAAAAGGGACCACTGGGCATTTTCAGAACTTATTTTAAAAGGCGTCTAGGTCAAGCCTCCAGGTAGTGGTGCTCAACTGCAAGTTTTAGAAAACAAAGGAATAAGCACAGTCAGATGAATAAATGACCTGATTAATAATTACATATGTTTGTACTGTATATAAATTATTTGTATTCCAAAATCATATACAAAAATATTACATTCAAATATAAGCAATTACATTTTCTTAAATTTATTTGACACAGAGAGAGATCACAAGTAGGCAGAGAAGCAGGCAGAGGGGGGGTGGGGAGCAGGCTCCCTGCTGAGCAGAGAGCCTGATGTGGGGCTCGATCCCAGGACCCTGAGATCATGACCTGAGCCGAAGGCAGAGGCTTTAACCCACTGAGCCACCCAGGTGCCCCAAACTATTACATTTTAAAAACATTCTTTAAAATGCAATTTATTAATAAAAAATCTTTTGAATTAGTGTTTTCATTTTCTTTGGGCAAATACCCAGTAGGCGAATTACTGGATCATACGGTAGTTCTATTTTTAATTTTTGGAGGAAATTCCATACTGTTTTCCACAGTGGCTGTGCCAATTTGCATTCCCATCAACACTGCAGGAAGGTTCCCTTTTTTCAGCATTGAGGGGGGTGTTGTATGGTGTCAGAAGGTAGCTACACTCATGGTGAGCATAGCATAACATGTAAAGAAGGTGAATCACTTGTGTTGTACACCTAAGATTAATGTAACATTCTGTGGCAATTATACTCAAAAAATTTTTTTCTTAATTTTAAATGTTTCAAATCTTAGGAGCTAGGGAAAAAATAAGTTGTCTTTTCATGGGAAAATGAAATAAGGCCCCCAAACTGATTATAAGAATGGGCAACAAATAAATGAAAATACATACTTCTCTGTTATTAACCAGAGGAACACAAATTAAAAATACCTTAATACTATTAAACATCCACTGAATTGGAAAAACATTGAGAAGTTTAACAAGATCAAGAGCTGGAGAAAAAAAAGAAAGAAAAAAAGAGCTGGAGAAGATGTGAAACAACTAGAATTCTCACCAATCTATAACCACTAGAAAAGGGCACCTGGGTGGCTCAGTGGGTTAAGCCTCTGCTTTCGGCTCAGGTCATGATCTCAGGGTCCAGGTCACAATCTGAGGGTCCTGGGATCAAGCCCCGCATTGGGCTCTCTGCTCAGCAGGGAGCCTGCTTCCCCCTTTCTCTCTGCCTGCCTCTCTGCCTACTTGTGATCTTTCTCTGTCAAATAAATAAATAAAATCTTAAAAACAAAACCACTAGAAAAAAGGGTTAAGCAGCATCTTTTAAAGATGCACCTAAATCTTCACAGATGTTCAACAGGAAACAAAAGAATATTCATAGCAGCATTATTCATAAAAGCAAACGGAGAACCACCCAAATGTCCAATAACAGAATAATTTGTGGTATAGTCACATACTGAAATATTATAAAGCAATGAAAAATAATAAACCTAGCCCCAAGTAGCAACATAGATAGATCTTATACGTTAAGTGAAAGAAGTCACAGAACCCATGGAGTATTACTCAATGTATCTAATGTTCAGAGAGAGACAAAAACAAAAGAGAGAAAAGTACTAGGCTATTTACAGGTACATTCTTATGTGGTATAACTACCAAAGCAAGGGGATAGATGATAAATAAGTTTGTATAGTTTTCTTACAGAAGAAAATATGATAGAGAAGGTCACTCAGGAGGCTACGGAGGGGTACTGACAATGTTCTAGTTCTTAACCTTGGGGGTTAACTAGATGAATATTTGCTTTTTAATTATTCTTTAAGCTATACGTGTTTTCCCACTCCTTTATGGTTTTCCCATACCACAAAGACTTAATTTTTCAAACACAATTTAATACAACTGTTTCAACACATGCGGATACAGTCCACATGTGAGTCACATTAACTGGAAAAAGCAGAACAGCGTATTTAGGATGATTACAATTGCACAGATGTGAAGATACAATGACAAAGCCCACAGGCTAATTGCAAGTGATGTGATCAAGTCACGTTCATCAGGGGCTTTTCCAGGTGGCGTGCTCAGGTTCATAACTTCAAAACTATTTGATTGCACTCACACAATAGATTAAGTTTAGAGCCAGTGGTGTCAAAAAATCAATATGCAAAAAGAAGTCCAATTGACAATGAGTTTAGCTTAACCACAAGTCCCTGAATTGATGTTCGATAGGCATCTTCAGTAGGTAAACATACAAGGCACATTTGAGAGACTCCGGATTGTGTACACACGTCTACACGTTGGCTGATGGCACAACTGATATTCATCAGACATAGAAAATTTTTGGTTGACAATTATATTTCACAGCAAAAAAGTTTTTATTGTCACTGCAAAGCAGGGTACTGTCGTCTTCTTGCCATTCATTGGGGGTATAAATGACTAGTCAGATTTTAAGCTAGTGTCAGCGCACAGGAAAATGCCTGATGATTCCCGCTGCTCTCAGCTTTGTTTCTTTAAAGCAAAGGAAAAAACTACATCTCCAGCAGCTTTTCATGACTTGGCTTCTGTCTTGTTCAAAGTGGTGGGGAGCTTATAGCCTTGAGAGAAACTCAAATCCTTACCCTATTTCACAGCAGTGAGACAAATAATACCCATGCAGTTCCAGACAGTAATTTAGTATTGTAGGCATAGGTTGGTTTGTTTGCTTAATGAGAGTAGCAAGACTATCCCCATGAAAGTTTTCAGGATCTCTTATGTTTTGCCCACCCCGGCCATAAACTGAAAAGGGACAAAGACATTTAGAGACTCAGACCTCGGGAAGTGAATGGGCAGTTGCCCAGCTGTTCAGGAAGAGCTCTGCGCCTGACATTAGGATCCCTCAGATGGTCTTGGGCTTCCACCACTTACCTGCAGAGCAGTAGAATGCCCACTTGAGAAACTGGGAGTTTCGAGCTGAGAGGACAGGAAAACCTGAGAAAAGATGGCCCTGGCCTCAGTTTTCTACAAAAGAAATGAGGTGATGACTCCCGTTGAAGCTGTAAACGTTGACCTTTCTGGAAAACCAAGGTTGCTGCTTTGTGCAAAAGCCATGCCTAGCTTACGGGAGCGGAGGCTGGCACTGATGAGCACTTGTGCCTCAGAGCAGTGTGGACGCCATAGCACCCTCTAACCCATCTTCAAAGGTCCACCACGGAGAACCGGGCCCCGCTGCACTAGCACCAGGCCCAGTGCTGGTGGAGAGGTCCTTACTGAAACATGACCTTGGGCCAAACTCTGGACCCCAGCTGCGCCTTCTCAAAATGAGGAACAGGAATTACTACTTCAACAGGTAGTTATGGGAATTCAATAAGATAATGCACATGAATGCTTGGCTCAGATGAACTGACTTAGGAAAAAAAAAAAGAAAAGATAATGCACATGAAGTGTTTCATACTATCCTCGTCCGGGGCGCCTGGGTGGCTCAGTTGGTTAAGCATCTGCCTTTGGCTCAGGTCATGATCCCAGGGTCCTAGGATCGAGCCCCACATCGTGCTCCCTGCTGAGGGGGAGTCTGCTTCTCCCTCTGCCTGCTGCTCCCCCATGCTCTGCTCTCTTCCTCTCTCAACTAAATAAAAATATTTTTAAGGGGTGCTTGGGTGGCTCAGTGGGTTGAAGCCTCTACCTTCGACTCAGGTCATGATCTCAGGGTCCTAGGATAGAGCCTCGCATCGGGTTCTCTGCTCAGCAGGGAGCCTGCCTGCCTCTCTGCCTACTTGTGATCTCTGTCAAATAAATAAAATTTTTTAAAAAAATAAAAATAAAGAAAAATATTTTTAAAAATACTATCCTTGTCCTTCAGTAAATGCTCAGTAATCAAGTAGCAGCTCTAAATAGGAACAACATCACTATGACCTAATAGAGTGAACTGCGTACAGGGGGTACCCCCTTGCTGCTGACAGGACCATTTGTAATTCTCCCTTTGCTCCATGTGCATCACTTAGCAGCACTTTTCCCTCTTCAGCAAGAAAAACCCACTTTGAGAAAAAGCATTTAAATCGACAATAAAAATATCTTCTCTATCTCAAACCACTAAATAACATACCTATCGGCCACCAGGGCCACTGTCTACTTTGGATTTTTTTGTTTTTGCTAAGTATGGAAAACAGGACCAAAAGATATAAAAAGCTTAACTGTTTCATGATCAACACACTACACTGAAAACGCTCTCACTCATCTGGTAAGAACACACACACACACACACACCAATGTTCATCAAAGCATCACTTCTTAGAAAGAAACAGGAAAGAAGTGCCCCCATTGGGCAGGAAAACAGATAAATAACAATATAACCAGGGGCGCCTGGGTGGCTCAGTCGTTAAGTGTCCTGGGATGGAGCCCCGCATCCGGCTCCCTGCTCAGCAGGAAGCCTGCTCCTCCCTCTGCTTGTGTCCCCTCTCTCGCTGTGTTTCTGTCAAATAAATAAAATCTTTTAAAAAATATATATATAACCACACAAAGAATGAACCAGATCAGAGGTCAGCAAGCTTTCTGTAAATAGTAAATATTTACTATTTTCTGTAAAATATTTTCTGTAGATAGGAAATATTATGGGCTTTCTGGGTCATCCAATCTTTGGTGCAACTACTCAACTCTGCTGTTTTGGTGTGAAAGCAGCCCTAGTTTAGGTACAAAAAGTGGTGGCTGGCTAGATTCGGCCCATGGGCCATACTTTGTAAGCGCCTATACTTGAACTGCATTTATCAATGTGGAAACATGTCAAACAATGATGAGCAAAAAAATCCATGTTTCAAAACAAGATCCATACTGTGGTTCTTTATACAAAATTGAAAAATCCAAAAGTGATACTTTATAATCATTATAGATATGCATGTATTAGTAAATGTATAAAATTTATATTTACTCAACTTATAAACTCTCAATTTATGACAGAGCAATGTAGAGGAATCAACTGTAATTTTTTCATTTTTCTTTAAAAACTAAATAATCCAAAGCAAATAAGGCATAATGCCAAGATCTGATAAACTTGGGTGTCAGATACTAAGATAATTATCATATTATGCCCTGTCTTAATATTATATTTGAAATACATTGTGAAAAAAATTTTTTATTGTTTAATAGAAGCAGGCATTTTCTTTTATTTTGAAGAAACAAGGCTTAAAAATCAAGTTAAATGTGTTTTTGCTCTGCATTAACTTAATCCAGAGACTAAAATGGACGAGTCGAAAAACTGCTGCGTTATAAATGACCTGATGATGTAAAAATAGGCACTCTATCCTTGAGAAACAAAGGAAAACCACACTATAAAATGCCCAGAAAATATTATATATACATGTATGTGTATATATATAACATATTTATATTATATATTATATGTAATTATATATAATAATTTTATTATTTTAATTAAACTCTACACCACAAAAGCGTGGGGCTTGAACTCACAACCCTGAGATCAAGAGTTGCACGTTCTACTGACTGAGCCAGGCAGGTGCCCCCCAATTTTTTTTTAAGATTTTATTTATTGGACAGAGAGAAACACAGCGAGAGAGGGAACTCAAGCAGAGGGAATGGAAGCGGGAGAAGCAAGCTTCCTGCCGAGCAAGGAGCCCGATGCGGGGCTCGATCCCAGGACCCTGGGATCATGACCTGAGCCGAAGGCAGACGCTTAACGACTGACCCACCCAGGCACCCCCCCCCCCCAAATTTTTGTTTTTAAAACAGCATTTACTGGGGCGCCTGGGTGGCTCAGTGGGTTAAAGCCTCTGCCTTCAGCTCAGGTCATGATCTCAGGGTCCTGGGATCGAGCCCAGCATCGGGCTCTCTGCTCAGCGAGGAGCCTGCTTCTCCCTCTCTCTATGCCTGCCTCTCTGCCTACTTGTGATCTCTCTTTGTCAAATAAATAAATAAAATCTTAAAAAAAAATTTTTTTTAATTAAAAATAAAAAAATTTTAAAAACCCAGCATTTACTATTTTCTTTTTTTCTTTTCTTTTTCAGCATTTACTGTTTCCTTAATTGCCAGTGTAATTCATGCTATATGTGAGGGGAGGAAAGAAGCCTCGGGAAAAAAACTAACCCATGAATTATCTTAGCACTCAGCTATATTATTACCATTCTGATACGGTTCCCTGTCCAGGATTTGTAACATGCATTTTCTTCCTTACCAAAATGGTACACCATATATAGAGATTGTTTTGTAGACAGCTTATTTGAACAACTTTTCATTAGAATATTTATTGATTTATGCACCTCTCTTTTCCTGGATTTATCTCAAAAGAATTCACATGCTAGATAAGAGTTGGCTTCTGACATCTTGGTTTAAAAGACTTTGATCTGAGTTTCCAACGACGTAGAGAAGTGCATTTCACCTCCATGTGTCATCTAGACCAAATCAAAGGCCCCCAAAACACTCGCTGGGCCACCAATCAGAGCTGCCTGTTCCGAGCCACTTACAAAAGCCATCAGGTTAGCTACCTCTGCAGACCAGGACAATCTGATGAGAAATACAACATACAAAGCGGTGACTTGTTTGTTCTCAAAACACCTCTGAAGGATATAAACAATGGCCAGCTTCACATCACAAATAGTGCAGCTGCTGTTAGGGAGATTAATAAGTAACTTGATCCAATAACTTGCTTCTACCCTGGAGCAGAACCTTCACCCCTTAAGCGAGATTTACTGAAACTCAGTTGAGTGCTGGCCCAATGCTTGGCTCCACCTGTTACTTCTACTACTATCAGCAAGCAATTTAGCATTGACCGCATGTAGAACTCTGGGCTTACCATGCAGTTGAGAAGAATCCTGTTTATGATCTCCTGCTTCCTACAGGAACAAATGGACTTCCCTTAATTTTGCATCTCCACACCAACCTCCTCTTTTAATTCTGAACCCACCTTTCTAACAACTTTAAGCCTCCACCGAATCACCCTTCTTGGGTAGCCAAGCAGCTTTTACTGTTAAGAGAAAGGAGAGAATAAGGAGTGTAGGAATGACACTTGCTCGGCCATACCTCACCACGACCATGAAAAGCCATTCTTCCACGCCAGAGGGAGAAGTGGGGGCTGCTACTGAGCTGCTGGTGAGAGCTGTGGAGTCCAGTGGCCAGGAGTCAACTGGGCCCATTCGGTGAAGGTCTTCCTTTCTCTGCTACTTGTCCCTGTGTCTCTTTCTCCTTCTGTCCCTACACCAACCATGTCTCTTGAATCTTGAGTTCAAGTACCTCCGAAAGAACTGCTCCATCCAGGTCGCAGAAGCTGGGTCATCTTGAGTTCCACTGACCAGCCAACAAGCAGATAGTCAAGGGTCTGATCCTTTCTCCCGCTCAACTCACTGTGTTCATGGCGGACAGTGGGAAGGGCCAGGAAGAAGTACAGAGATGGCCAAATGTAAAGAAGTGCCCGGGGCCACTTTTGTCAGCAAAGAACACAAGTGAGCAAGCTTCTGAGAGCCGGCCTAGCTCTTAAATCTACGGTTGTTTCCAACTAAACACATGCAAAATGGAGCCCATCCTCTTAATCTCAAACCAGCTTCTAAGGTCTGCATTTCCACGAGGGCCTCACCATCATCTGGGTTCTTCAAGCACATAAGCCTGGGGTTCTCCCTCATTCACAAATATCTTTGCCACAGCATAAAGTGGCTGTCTACTATTCTCTAGTCTTCATTCTCCTTGTCACCCTAGAGAAGACCCTAGGCCTTCCTGGTTCACCACGTTTTACCACTTCTCGCCTTTCTTATTCCAACCCAACCAACTTACTGTTTCTAGATTAGACCTATAAACAGCTTCCCAAGCTACTATCCCTGCTTTTACGTATGGTCTAGTCTTCCCACCCCCTCCAGCAAAAATATGTCCAAAGCCCTAACCTGTGCAGTCAACCCACCAGAAGGCCTATGCCTACTGACCTAGATGTGCCAGGTTTGATCCCTTATTATAGCTACACTCACTCCTGTCCCAAACACAGAAACCATTCTGTTTTCTACAGACTTCTGTTTATGCCACTTCCTCCATCTGAGAGCCTTCACGATCCTCCCAGGGCAGTACTTGTCAAAATCCCATCATTCTCCAAGGTGGATTCTGTCCCTTTGACTTTCCCAAATTCCTCAGCTACAGGAGCTCTCTCCCTTGGCTCCACAGCACCTCATTTAAATTTCTAGTACTTCTAGTCCAGTGCTGTCCAATAGGGATCTATTGGTGAACTGCACACTTAACTTTAAATTCTCTAGTAGCCACAATGAAATTAAAAAGAAACAGGTAAAATTAATTTTAGTAATATTTTATTTAACTTAATATGTCCAAAATATTAATGAAAGAGCAGAGCAAGGCCAACTCTGTTTTGTACTACACCCACTATCTTGTATATAACCCAAGGCCAACTCTGTTTTGTGCTGCCCCCGCTATCTTGTGTATAACCCAAGGCCAACTCTGTTCTGTGCTGCACCAGCTATCTGTGTATAACCCCCACCTGACTGGCTCCTGAGAAAAAAACCACAGAATGTTAGAATATTGCCTAGCCTGTCCTTGAGTTAGTTTGAGTTAGCAAAAAAAAAATTGCGAAAGGACATCTCATCAACTGTGTGACCGACCTGTGGCCAACCGACACAAGCCACGAGCCTCACACCACCGACTGTTACCAAGCCCCCTATAAAACTGCTGTGCTTTTTGAAACTGGCTCTCTTTCTCTACATCACGCTGCTGCCTCGGTGAGTGTGGGAGACTGAGCTCGAACTAGCTCGAATAAAGGCTCTTTGCTTTTGCATCGGACTCGGCTCCCTGGTGGTCTTTGGGGATCTCAAAATCTGGGCATAACAATTAATATTTCAACTCGTAATATAAAACCAGAGATACTTTTTCTTATTAAATATTTAACATCTGTGTATTTGATACTTGGAGCACATCTCTATTTGGACTATCCACATCTGAAGTGCTCAAGGGGCTGCTTTATTGAATAGCGTATGGCTAGCTCTTTCAAGCCCCAAACTGGGAGGCTTGCTCCATTCCCACTCCCATATGCCCATTTAAATTTTATTTATTTCTTTTAATTTTTTATTTATTTGACAGAGAGAGAGAGAGAGAGAGTACAAATAAGGGGAGCAGCAGGCAGAGGGAGAGGGAGAAGCAGACTCTCCACAGAGCAGGGAGCCTGATGTGGAGCTTCATCCCAGGACCCCAGGATCCTGACCTGAGCAGAAAGCAGATGCTTAACCCACTGAACCACCCATTTAAACTTTTAACTTTAATTCTTGAGGCTAAGGATAATTCCTTCCAGACATAGGTATCCCCTAGAGCAGGAGTCAGAAAACAATAGCCCCCGGGTCAAATTTGGTGGCCCACCTCTTTTTGTAAACAAAGTTTCATTTGAAGATAGCTTCAGCTTCTTTATTTACATTTGCCTATGCTGATTTCACATGACAATGGCAAAGCTGAGCAGTTGCAACTGGGCCCATTCGGCCCACAAAGCCTACAATATTTATTATGTGTTCCTTTATTAGAAATGGTTTGCTGACCCCTTTCCTAGAGCTGTGATTCCCAGTGTGTTCAGAGGGCCATGGCTGGTCAGCAACTGTTATCAGTCCAAGATGAGAAGAAGCTTGCGTCAGAATATAAGTAATTTTTTTGGTAACAGGACTTTCTTAATGAAGAAAACAGTATATTAGTTAATGGCCTGGCACTATCCCCTTATCTCACCTCGACCATTTTAATTGACTTTATTGTACCTTTTGCAATAATTTAAAATTTTTTATAAGCGAAGAATTATTTTTTTATTGCTTCTGAGTCTTCAGCTGCGTATTTTCTCACAGGATTTGGTTTTGGTTTTGTATTTATGCGTTTAAACCAACTAGAAGTTAAGTATTACTTAAGTAAGGGCTCCAACTTTACTTCTGTATATGCAGTAGCATCTTTCTCTCACTGAGATGAATGTTCTTTTTTATATTGTAAACCATATACACGAGAATTTATTTTTGGATTCGCTATTGTTCCACTAACCTATTTGTCTGTTTCTAAGTCAATGAGATTGAGTCAATTAGTGACTTTATAGCTGTATTAGTTACATATTACCACAAATATAGAGGCATAAAACAGCACACAATTATTACCTCACAGTCTCTGCAGCGTCAGGAGTCTGGGCACAGCCTAACGGGGTCTTCTGTTTCAGAGTCTCACAAAGCTTCCATCGAGGGGTCAGGTGGCTGCAGTTTCATCCGAGGCCTACATGGGGAAGGATCTGCTTCCAAGATCACTTGATTGTTGGCGTCATTCTGTTGCTTGTGGGCTGCCAAAATGGGGGCCTCAGTCTCTTGCGGGCGGTCAGCCAAAGCTGCCCTCGGTGCCTTGCCGTGTGGCCCTCTCCATAGGGCAGATCACAATATGGAACCTTACTTCTTCGAAGTCAGCCAGGGAGGGAGTCTCTCAGGAAGATAGACGTTACAGTCTCATCTGTTGTAATCATGAGCATGTATTCACAAGCGTCTGAACATTTTGGCTGTATTCAATTAGAAGCAAGTCATAGGTCCTGCTCAGACCCAAGTGGAGGAGGTTACACAAGGGCATGAAGACCAGGAATAGGGATCATTCCAGCCATCTTATAGTCTGCATGCCACAAGAGTATATTCTGATAACTGGTGGGGCACATACTTTCTTTTTCACCCCAATTTCTCTTGATTTGTCAGGTATTTGTTCTTCTATACAAACATTATTTTATCAAGTATCGCCCCTACCCCTCAAAAAAAGTCCTGTTGGCATTGGGGAGGGTATGTGCTATGGTAAGTGCTGTGAAATGTGTAAGCCTGGCGATTCACAGACATGTACCCTGGGGCAAATAATACATTATATGTTAATAAAAAAAAAAAAAAGTCCTGTTGGAATTCTGTTTAGAATGGCACTAAACACATTTCCAGAAAACTGGTATTTTTATGATATAAAATCTCCCCACTCGAGTACACAGTGTCCTTTAATCTGTTTAGATTTTATTTTATGGCTTTCAATAAAACTTTCGTTTTCCTCATGTAAGAGACCTACCTTTCTTGTTAGCTCTATTCTAAAGTAGTTATGATATCTGTTGCTACTGAGACTGGAATTTTTCCTCTCTCTCCTTTTCTAAGATTTATGCTAAAGTAATGAAAAGCAAGTAATTTTTGTATTTTTATCTTGTATCCAATTGGCCACTTTACCAAATTCTCATAGTTGTTTCTTTTTTTTTCTAGAATCCATTGGGTTTCTTAATATACAACAACTTTTGGGTTTCTTAGTATACAACAACTGTATCCATGAAAAGATCCAACATAAAGGGGTTTTTTGTTGTTGTTGTTTTATTGCATTGGCTAGATAAACCAAAATCATAAATAATCATAGTAAGAAAGAATCCTTGTTAGTTCCCAACTGACTCAAATGTTTTTAATGTTTTATTATTTTTAAAACAAATATTTACTGTTGGTTTTTAACATTTGTTGAGTGGAAATCATCTCTTCTAATAAAAGAATAATGGTAGATACTCTACCCTCAAGGAAATGGCACATAACTCCCCACTCCTTAAGTGTGAGTTAGGCATAGTGACTGTCTTCCAAATATAGTATGGGAAGGTGGAAAGAGATTCACTTTATTATCTCAGCCAGGTAATCAAGGTTAATATCAACAGCAATAAGTCATCTTGATAGTATGCACCCTTCATATGATGTCATGAAAATCGCACTTAACCTCTGTGGTCTTCTTTCCCAAAACACATAACCCTAGCAACCATGAGAAAAACAACAGACAAATCCCAACAGAGGGCCACTGTACAAAGTATATGACCCCTACTCTTCAAAAATTGTCAGTCATCAAAAACAAGGAAAGTCTGAGAAACTGTCACAGCCAAAAAGAAGTCCAAATGTAATACTACTAAATGTAATATAGTAGCCTAATTGCATATTAGGTAAAAACTCAAAAATCTGAATGAAGTGTGGACTTTACTCATGTATCAATCCTGGTTCACTAACTGTAACAAATGTACGATACTAATATAAGATGTTAATAATGGGAAAAACCGGTTACACAGTATATGGAAACTATGTACTATCTTCACAATTTTTTTGTAAATTTAAAACTTTTCTAAAAATAAAAGTTTATTGAAAAATAATAAGGCAAGTCATCAATAGTTCATTTAATCTTAAGTGACAGATTTATATTTATTTTTATCCTACTTAAGAATACTCTTATTTTGGGGCGCCTGGGTGGCTCAGTCGTTAAGCGTCTGCCTTTGGCTCAGGTCATGATCCCGGGGTCCTGGGATCGAGCCCCGCACCGGGCTCCCTGCTCGGCAGGAAGCCTGCTTCTCCCTCTGCTTCTCCCTCTACCGTTCCATCTGCTTGTGTCCCCTCTCTCGCTGTGTTTCTCTCTGTCAAATAAATAAAATCTTAAAAAAAAAAAAATACTCTTATTTCAATGACAGAGCTAAACTCAGTGACCAAACTCATTATATCTTTGGTTCTTATTCAAACCCTTTTGCAATCCCAGCTCTTTTTGGTAGCAAACTATAAAATCCAGAATGTTAATCATCCTTGTTTTTCAGGATAGAAAGTGCTGTGATCAATTCACTTGTTTAACAAATAGACACAGTACCTCCTATGTGCAAGATATTAAGAAAAAAAGCAACACTCTACACCATAAGGAATAATGTTGCCAAAACACGTGCGTCACACTTTACAAAGCACTTGAATGTCATTTGACTTCCAAACACCTGACTAAGCTGGGCAAGTACGGATCTCAATTCTGAAGAGGGAACAGAGGCTTAGGTGACTTGCCAAAGGTCACACAGCAAAAGTCCAAATCAAGACTTAGCATAAGACTGATTTCAAATCCCCTACGAGAGAGGGCAAGAGTTAAAAGAATACCAAGTGACTGATAGAGTTTAGAATATGAAAGAGAAATCGAGTGAAGCGAGAAACCTTCAAAAGTTTCATCAGAAATAGAAACTGAACAGAAGAAGTGATGAGGACATGCAAGGTACATTTACCACCCAGACTCTGGTTATCAAGCTTTAGGTTCCTTTTCAATGCAACAGGGTTTACCTGTGGGAAGTCCTGGAATAATCCCCGGAAATCAGAAATTCTCAAATAATCATTGTGGAATGATTGGAACAATTAACTGACCCAGGAATTTTGTGTATCACCATGAGGAGGTTTGGAGAATGGGAACTAAAGTGCAGAAGCAACTTCATTTCCCGGAGAAGCAAGAATTGGTAGTCTGAGGCAAGAATAAAAGTCTCCATACTTCTGGGGAGAAGAAAATTGATTATTCAGTAGGCATGGTAACTGGTAACCACCAGCACCCACTTTTAAACCTATTTGATCAATGGCAATCCACCTCAGTCTAATTATCAATGACAACTCAACTTGCTTCGGGGAACATACTTCAGAAAGCCAATTACAATGACAGTCTCACAAATTCAAGGTCAACCAAGCAGTAGCAGACACACTGCAGTGAACACGCTTTTCAGAGTCAATCGACAACAGTCTCATCCAAATGGTTCTAAGGCCAAGGTCACCCACTCATGCCTCTGTACCCAAAGCAACCCTCAAACATGACGACACTTCCCAAAAAGATCAGAAATCTACTTTACTCATAAACTTCTCTCCTATTTTGCTTTTTGTTTTATATATTGGATAGTAGTCGAATCTTTTGACAGAGGGCAAACCATGACTCCTTCTTAACTTCTTCTAAGTGCAACTGTGAACAGAAATAGATTCACCCTGAAGAAAATAAACTACTTCAAACTCTTAAGAGTTCAATTGGAGACACTTGCAAGAGACCAGTTCAGTGAGCTACATATTGCTTGTGGAATCTTCTCAAGCTAGCTTCATGGTACCACAGATCACATCACAGGAAAGCATTCATATGGTAAGAATTTATTTATAACAAACTGCAACATGGACCACGGAGTCACAATCCAGGAATCAGAATCACCTTGTGAATGTTTTTTAAAAAATACATATCGTGGGGCACCTGGGTGGCTCAGTCATTAAGCGTCTGCCTTCGGCTCAGGTCGTGATCCCAGGGTCCTGGGATCGAGCCCCGCATCGGGCAGGAAGCCTGCTTCTGCTACCACTCCCTCTGCTTGTGTTCCCTCTCTCACTGTGTTTCTCGCTGTCAAATAAATAAAATCTTTAAAAAAAAAAAATACATATCGAGGCAAGTCTCCAGGTCAATTAAAATCAAAACTTCAGGAGATAGGACCACACATCTTTTAAAAACCCCTCAGTGATTCTGATGAGCATGCCCATAGTTAGAAATGACTAGCAAGGCCTCCCAAGAGTGACAAGGGCACTTTGATTTACTAAGAGACACTGGAAACCTTGCTTCAGATTTGGAGCGAAGCAGAACAAATCAATAAGCCAACACTAGATACTCAACAGCTAGATATCTGTTCCCTAGCAATCTCCAAACCCCAGAGACTCAAGGTGAACCAGGCCTGCTATGATATATTGGGTTCTCTTGGAATCAATGGTTCTCAATCTTGCTCGACTAGCTGATTCACCTGGGAGATCATTTAAAAGACAGAAATGCCAGTACCCAACTCCAGACCAACTGATTCAGAACCTCTTAGGGTGGAGCCTAAGCATATATTTTGGGTCTCCTTAGGCAATCCTGATGGACACACGGGGCTGAGAATCACTAGCCTGCTCAATTAGTATCTGTACCCACTCCATCTTCCAGTAAAAGGCACCTGCAATTTCTCCTGAAACAGATGATGAGAACACCCACTATGCTTACAGAAAGCGCTAAAGAAAGTCTTCCATAAAAAACTGTGATTCTTGATTCTACCACCAAACTATTTAACATGCTTTTATGTTCGACTGATCAAATAATGAAAAGGGAAAACAAAGAACAACCCTCTATCTTTTCCCCCCTACATCCTTTTCTTGATGAATATTGGGGCTCTATATAAAAGAGGCCAAAAATGTTGAGCCAAGAATGAAAAGCCTTCTGTTGTGGCAAGGGGGAAAAACAGCCAAAAAAATAATTTTTAAAAGATTTACTCATTTTAGAGGTTTGTTTATTTTAGAGGTGAGGGAAGCATCTTAAGCAGATTCCGTGCTGAGCCAGGAGCCCAGTTTGGGGCTCAATCTCAACCCCAAGGTCATGACCTGAGCCAAAACCAAGAGTCAAACACTCAAGGGACTGTGTCACCCAAGCACCCCTGCCCCAGAAAAGAAATTTAAGAGCAGTAATCCAACGATCTGCTTGCCACGAGGAGAGAACCAAATCAGAGGCTGCTGTAATGGGAACAAAGAAGGAAAAGACATATGAATATATTTTAAAATGTGCTTCAAATTGGTTTAGCACTGCATTAGTCACCCGTGTCAAGAGTTTAATACATTTAAACAAAGAAACACAGTCAGAGATGACTTTCAATTCTCAGCCCCTTCTGAGGTGCTTACTTAAAACAGTATATAATGCTGAACAGTCAATGAATCATAAGTAACACAGCTCACGGTAGGGTCAAATCAAGAACTCTGGCTATAATTAAAATTGAAGAAAGTATTTCATTCTAATTGGACAAAAATTCAGCTAGTCTCTAAGCAACTACTAAGTGGAAAAGACTTAATGTTCCCCCCGTGCTATAAAAGGTAGCGCACATATCTTAACTACATATTGCATATGGGAAGTAAAGTTGATTAAGAAAAGACTGTTCAGATTACAACGCGCGAGTCCTATAATAAACAGGAAGGGTTATCATTGTAGTAACAGAAAAAACGGCAGAGCAATAACCCGTTTAACATCCTACTTTGAACTCTTGTGCTTCTACATTAAATTAATACAGCAAGGTCTGAATTAGGTCAGAAGGCACATGGGCCTTCACCTGGTGGGAAGAAATTAGAAGAGCAAAAAAAGCAGCAGCAGCCTTCAGAGCTTCATTCTCATTTATCCAACTCTAGTCCCTGATGGCCGTGTGACCTTAAAGAGGCTATGCCTTAGTTAGACCGTTCCAACCTAGAACACTCCCCTTGACACTCAAAAGCTTTTTAAAAATTGGAAAGGAGATACCAATATCTACGAGACCAGCCCAACTATTGCCATTTTAGATGCCCTAGTCAATCACTCACAAACAACTATGTATTTAATTAGTAGCATGCAATGAAGAGATACAAATATAAAGGACTTTCAGTTAAAGATGATGGATTGAACACATCCATTTACCTTGGCTATCTCCCAAAACTCCACTGAAATGACACTAAAAGGATCTTTAAAACCCACAATAACAAAGAGAATGGAAAAGGAGACAAATGCAGTGACATTTTGGAAGCTGAGGAAAAGCCAGATCTTACGGCAGCTATGAGAAAAGCCAAGAAGAAAATGTTTGCATGCAAGCACCCTCAAAAGGCAGCTTCGTGCACACCTGGAACTAGGGATAAAAAGGGGCTAAAATAAAGAGGAGCTGGTAAAAAATAATTTTTTTTGGAAAAGTAATCAGATCCCCTCCATCTTCTGTTTCTGACCTCTCCCCATTCTGGCATAGGCTCGGATTTATTTTCTAGGGAGGAACTAAGAAACAAAAGCACAGTGGACATAGGTTCTATAACAAATAGGAGCTTAACAAAGGTTTAGATATTGCACGTGAAGACATCCAAATTCCTAAACTTTTTAATTCAAAGAGGATTAGAAGATGCTTCTGTAGGAAATCTAATCAGACCAAGGGAAAAGACTTAAAGATATTGACCTTGGTTCCAAAACTCAATTGTCCAGCCAAATCACCCAACTTAAAAATCAACAAACTCCCACTTCGTATACTAGGAGCTTCTAATCGGCTTTTTCATGCTCTACTCTTAAACAAGTACAGAACCAAGAGCAAAAGTTTATGAGAAATTGGAGGTCAGTTATATGCCAGAAAACAGAAGTTTGAAGGAAACGATACAGAAAAAGCAAACTTTAAAAAAATCATTAATATTGCCAGAGGGATTATAAAAAGAGATTACATTTTTTAAACAAGAGCAAGAGGCTAGGAAAAGGAGTATTCAGATCTCAAAAAGGAGCTCCTAGAAATCAACATATAAAATAAATGACAAATGCAACAGCAGGCAAAATCAAGTGCGAGACATGTCGCATTACGTAGAGCCAAAATGATGAAGAGGCAGGGGTGCCTGGCTGGCTCGGTCGGTGGACCACGTGACCCTTGATTTTGGGGTTGTGAGTCCGAGCCCCATGTTGGGTATAGAGGTTACTTAAAAATAAAACCTTAGGGGGCACCTGGGTGGCTCAGTGGGTTAAAGCCTCTGCCTTCGGCTCAGGTCATGATCTCAGGGTCCTGGGATCAAGCCCCACATCGGGCTCTCTGCTCATCAGGGAGCCTGCTTCCCCCTCTCTCTCTCTGCCTGCCTCTCTGCCTACCTGTGATCTCTCTGTCAAATAAATAAATAAAATCTTTAAAAAAAATAAAATAAAACCTTAAATAAAAGATGAAGAGGTAAAAAATAGTAAAGAAAATCAGAGAATCTAAGAGGTATCTAAGAGGAATCTAAGAGAATCTAAGAGGTACAATATTGAAAGTAATCAAAAAAACAATTCAAGAAAATTTCCCCAAACTGAAAGACCTCAGTTACCAGATTGAAAGGATCTACAGGAAAGAAATAAAAATAAATAACAAGACTTATTCTGATGAAATTTCAGAGCACCAAAAACAAGAGTTTCCAAAAGCTTTCAGAAAAGGAAAAGCAATTAGAATAAGATTTGATTTCTCAACAGTTAACAGGAGCAAGAGTATAGAATTCTATACTCAGTCAAACCACCAAATTAAGTGCAAGAGCAAAATAAGATTTTCACACCTGCAAGACCTCAAAATATTAGCCTACCATGCATCCTTTTCCAGAAAGTTACAAGATTTGCTCCACCAAAATGAAAGAACAAACCAAGAAAGAGAAAAACAGGACATATAGGAAACTGAGGATCCAACATAAAAGGAGACTAGATTCCCCAGGACGATGGCAAAGAGAGATTAAAATGATGTTGGCTCTTTCAAAGGCCCAGAGAACACTAGTCCAAATTGAAGGTCAGAATGCTCTAAGAGAAATGTCTCCAGTGGGAACTGATAGGATTCATGAAGTGTCTGAACATACTGAGTGAAGATACACAGCTCTTCGGGAGAGTATGAGGATAAATTAGGGGCAAACATGGAAAAGGACATAAGCAAAGGATATAAAACAAGGTAATTTTTAACTACAGGGAAAACAGAAAGCTGTGCCAGCAATCATAACATACACACTAAGTGGCTCAGCTGTGAGTAGGCTTACCTAGTGAGTAGGCTTACATTAACGTAACCACTGGTGCTCTAACCAGAACAGTATATGATAATAAATGATCTATTGGGGTCTATGCCAATACAGAAAGGATGTGAGTGTGAGAGAGCTAAATCTTCATCTTGCACAGAGGGAAGACAATATATAACACGTAATACCGAAACGCTGAGTAGTAGAACAAGTGCATTACTTAAAAATGAAGCAGCAGCTAGCAAAAGTTGGTAAACGTTCTATTGAGATACCTGGCATATAAAAACCATTCAATGAACGTTTATTAAGTTACAATGATATGCAAAATAGCAAGCGTAAACTTTAGTTTGTGCCAAGATTCAAACACTTGGTAAAATGTTAGGGAATGCTCTTTAAGATATTTTTCTCCTCCATTTAACCCAAGGACCTAAACTTTCTGGATAACAAAAGAAAAAAGAAAAACATTTTGAGTATTATTCTTTTAGATCGTCCCCAAGAAAGGTTGGTGATGCTTACCAAATGAAAAAACAATCACTCATATTTTGCCATAAGAGAATTTGATAGCACTAGTGATGAGCTAATTAGATCCTTGGATATTCCAAGAAGAAATCAAATCCAATACATGCTAGAATGAAGCAAAGGCTATTTCTCTTCACAGATTATTTCGTGGATTTAGATGCAGTGAATTTAGAACTCGCATGAATGTTTAAAATGCATAAAAAATTATACATCAGGGGCACCTGGGTGGCTCAGTGGGTTAAAGACTCTGCCTTTGGCTCAGGTCATGATCTCGGGGTCCTGGGATCGAGCCCCGCAACGGGCTCTCTGCTCAGCGGGGAGCCTGCTTCCCCCTCTCCCTCTGCCTGCCTCTCTGCCTACTTGTGATCTCTGTCAAATAAATAAAATCTTTAAAAAAATACATAAATCATAACAGAATTTACCTAATAAGTGGCATATTTATAAAGTTGTCCTGCTTATTGTTGAAATAATTATATTTGTTGTGAAGAAGGGATATTTTGCTTCATATTAGGGTAAAATAGATATCTTTTTTATTCAAGTTTAAAATATTAAATTCCAATTCCAATTTTAGGTTTTAGATAACTAGAATGTCTGGCAAACTAGATGATCATAAAAATATAGTAACTGAACTACCATTAGGATAAGCAATTCTTTATAAAGTCCTCTACCCCATGTTTGTATACATCAATGTCAGGAACACAGTAAGTCACTACAGGTAGACGACTGAAAAGAACACTGTTTTTAAAAGCCTCCAGATTAAGGTAAATTGAAATAAATAAACGAGCCCAAGAGTAGTCAATAAAATTTCCTTTATTCATTCAGTAAATACTTCCTGAGTAAACCTATTATGTGCCAGGCACTGTTTGCTAGTCTTTGAAGCATAGGATAACTTACTCCTAGGTGTTTTTTTCCTCCTCTTCTATAAATCTGAAAATGAAACACATAAATCAGGGAAAATAAAGGATCCATTTACCTAGCATTCAGGTGATGTCACATACTGGAAGACAAATCATCTTACCCATTTAGACACCATTATATAACGAACTACCTACCTTTCATCTTAAAAAAAGAATTACAGTACACCACAGAGATTATTCTTCTTCTCACTTGGGATTGTATTGAGTATGCTCTGGTGTGGTGGTTGCAAACACCAGTAAACATGGTTTTTAAAACACTCAGTTTTGCATAAGACTCTGTTTTTCTTCATAGGATTATGTCAAGTCTGATAGTGTAGAGGTTGCAGGCACTGTTAACATATTGAGCCAGATAATTCTTTGCTGTGAGGGCCTGTCCTACGCTTCATAGGTTGTTTAGCAGCACCTGTGGCCTCTACCCACCAGATGCCAATAGCACTCTATCCCCAGCTGGGACTCAAAAGGTCTCCAGACATCACCAAATGTCAGGAGATGGGTAGGCAATAAGGTCACCTGTTGAGAACCACTGCTTTAGAGGGACACCTCAGAAGGGGAGAGTGATTGTAGACAGAAGAGGCCAGATAAAACAAAAATCTCTGTGCTAACATTGGACTTCTCTAGGAAATGCTCAGGTATAGCCACCTCTTGATGCTACTGGTCTACCATGATTTTAAGCTTAAATGTCTTCTGGTCCTAAGTCTAAACTGAAGGGAAGAGAGGTAGTCCTGTTAAAACAATTCACAAAGAACACAAAGGAAACAATTCTGTTAATCTTCCCTCCATCTTCCACTTAAAAGAACACCAAAGTCATCTTCTTTGTTAATTACCTAACCTAACCCCAGAAGTTTTGACAGATATTGGAGTACCTACTATGTGCCAGCAGTTCTAGGTGCTAGAAAAAGATAAATTTCTCAACTGTATTTACTGAATTGATAAATCACTCTAATAAACAGCATTTTCTTCATGATCTTGGATTTGGCAACAGATTCCTAGATACGACACTGAAAACATAAGCAATAAAAGAAAAATAGGTAAACTGGACTTTATCAAAATAAACTTTTATACTTCAAAAGACACCATCAAGAAAGCGAAAAGGCAACACACAGGAAAAAATATTTGCAAATGATATATCCAGTAAGACCCCTGAATCAAGAATATATAAAGGACACTTGCAACTCCATAATAAATAACCCAAATAAAAAATGAGCAAAGGCTATGAATAGACATTTCTGCAAGAAATACAAATGACCAAGAAACACATAAAAAGATGCTCAACATCATTAATCATCAGGGAAATTCAACTCAAAACCACAATGAGACACCTATGCGGATGGTTAGAATCACAAAGTCAGATAATAACAAATGTTGGCAACAATGTGGAGAAATCAAAACCACCATACACTGCTGGGTGGGGGGAGGGAATAAAAAAATGGTGCAGTCACTTTGGAAAACACTATGGCAGGTCTTCAAACAATTAAACATAGAGTTAATATAGGACCCAGCAATTCCCTGCAAAGAGAACTGAAAAAACACGTTCACACAAACACTTGTATGTGAACACATATAGCAGCGTTATTCATAATATCCAAAAGGCAGGAACAACCCAAATGCCCATCAATGGACAAACAGATGAACGAAATGTGATATCGTCATACAACGTAGTAGTATTTGGCAATAAAAAGAAAGAACATGGAGGGGGTCTTGAAAATATTACATTAAGTGAAAGAAACCATTCACCAAAGACCACATAGTATATGATTTATATGAAATGTCCAGAATAGGGAAACCTAGAGACAGAAAGTAGATTAGTGATTGCTTGGGGAGGGGAGAGTGTGGGTATAATAGCTCAATGGTATGGAGTTTCTTTTTTAGATAATAACATGTTCTAAAATTGTCTACGTGATGGTTGCATGTATCTGTGAATATACTAAAAACCACTGAATTGTACATTCTTAAAAGGATGAATTATATTTCAATGAAGTTGTCAAAAAAAGAAACACAGCATTTAAAGTACAATGGAGGGGCGCCAGGGTGGCTCAGTCCTTAAGCGTCTGCCTTAGGTCATGATCCCAGGGTCCTGGTATCCAGCCCAGCCTCTGGCTCCCTGCTCAGTGGGAAGCCTGCTTCTCCCTCCCCCACTCCCCCTGCTTGTGTTCCCTCTCTCACTGTCTCTCTCTGTCAAATAAATACATAAAATCTTTTTTTTTTTTTAAGTACAGTGGAAAACAGGACATTGGAATAACACTTTATTGATGAGAGTATCTTATTTAAAATACCCTCAAATCTGAAGAGATCTCATTCCTTTGGTTGCGAAATGATTATTCAATGCTAAACCGCTGAAAATGCTCCAGGTAAACATTTTATTTAAGATTACAAAAACTTAGAACACAGGCATCAAGAACTCCAGAGGACATAAAATGCAGGGCTTGTTTAAGATGTATTAGGGGGCATTAAGTAATTATATGCATGGGGTGACGACAGGGAGGTCAGCAAGAAGAGTTAGAGATGAGATGAAAAATCTGTCTGGAAGACGCCCTTCTTCAATAGCCTGCAGTGATGCTGGTAGAACAACACTCTATATATTGTAAATCTTATTTTTCAGGAAGCTAAAAATAATCACCCCACCTGATTTACTCCAGTAACAAATAGGAAGTCAATTAAATACCAAAGTGCCAAACGGAGATTTGAGGAAATAAATAAAAAAACTAAAGCAGCTCCCAAGAATGGCTACTGGAAACTTTCCGCAAAAAATGTTCAACCCGTGTCGTTTTCAGTCCAAATAAAGTCCGCTTCTGTGTCTGCCTTGTGTGATATAACCAGTAAATCTAATCCTATCTCACTGCAGCGCTCTTGGAATGTCTGGTCCCCAGAGCCCACAGTCCCCGGACCTGAAGAATTACCAAAGCCAGTGACAAGGAAATGCCGGCGGCGGGGGATGGGGGGGTGGGAGGGGTGGGGGGTGAATGGTGGTGGTGCGTGCGTTAGAAATTTTTTTCATCCTTAATAAATCTCAGCTCCTGCCTTGGTCATTACAAACAGCTGGTCATCATTTCAAACAGCTTAGTTCACCATCAACCCAGGTCTGGGTTCCTTACACAGTACTGTGCCCAGTTACGAGCCAAAATTAGGCTTAATTGGGGTGGGGGGGTGGCACAGAGAAAAACAACCAAAGGCGGGATTCGCTTTTTCTACAGAGCCTCAGGTTTCAAAATGACTGCCTTGAAAGGTGAAATGACCCAAATTATTGGGGGGGGGGGTGGTAACAGACATTCTCCTGCAGGGTGGCTGTGGCTTGGTGTGGAAATGGGGAATTTGGGGAGGGGGTTTCTACATGGAAAGAGAAACAACAGGGAACGGTCTTTAGGTACCACCCACCCCTCCAAGTGAATCACTGCAGTGTCAGCTCTGCACTGATTCCACGAATTGCCAAACAGGATGAGGTAAGGCACAAGCCTTGTCCCCCCTCCTCCAGCTACCCCCGCGCGCAGAAGGGCGCATCCCTCCGCGAGGTGCACCACGCAGCCCCCCGAGGCCTCAGCTGAGGGGTTGACGTCACCCTTCTGCATTGAGCTTCAAGGACTGGGAGCAGCACTGGTTAGATGGGGAGCAGAGTTGGGGCGCTATTGCTGTCACCAACTGCCGGGGGTCTTCCCCCAGGACTCTGCGGATTGAGTTCATGCAATAACAGAAAGACCAGATGAAGAGCGGAGGGGTGGAGGAGAGTGGGAAAAGGGTCATGAGACCCACCTCCTGGGTCCCGGAGGAAGCTCAAAAGATGCCCCTAGTTTATGTAAGACCCTGTCCCTTCAGTGCATCTCCGCGACGCCAGCTCCCTCTCCCCATCGGTGCGCTTGGGGGGCTCTGGTCGCCCTTGCCCAGCCAGGCAGGCACAGGGCTCCTGGCACCTCCCTCTCGCAGCCCCGCGCGGTTGGGAATAACCGGGAATCTGGGATCAAACCCAGTGCTCCCGCGCCCTCTCCCAGCCGTGTTAGCTCCTAGAGGCACCGCGAAGAGGCCAGGAGGGGTGTCCAGAGAGGGAAACAGACGAATAAACCCGCAACTTTCCCTAGAGGCTGACCCTATCCCACGAGCTTAATAAATCAGTGCATTAAAACAAATTTGGGAAAGGTCGACAACCTGCAGTCATCGTCGCCACCACGCAGCCCCTTGCAGCCTGCACCGGGCGGGGTCTAGAGTCCGAGCAGCCCCAAGCTTGCACCCCGCCATCCTGCAGCCCCAGCCCAGCCCCCTGAGCCTATCTCCTTAAGGAGGGGACCGAGATGAGATTTTTGGTTTGGGTTTTTTTCCCCTTCTTCCTTTCTCCGAGCATCACTGTAGGGATTGACGGCCGGAGGCCCGGCCACCCGCCCGGCGTGGTCACTCACCCAGAAGACGAAGGAGTAGATGATGAGGAGGGTCTTGAGACAGGTTATCACAGGTTTGGTCTCCATTCTCCTCGATGCCATACTACAGAGCTCCGGCGGCGGCGGCGGCGGCGGCGGCAGCGGCGGGCGGCGGGCGGGCGCGCGGGAGGGGGGAGGAGGCGGGGCGGGGCGGGGCGGGAGCGCGTGCCGCGAGAGGCCCCGTGCGCGCGCAGACCAGGCGGTGCGCGTGCGTGAGCGCGCACCCCGCGGGGCGCCGATTTAAGGAGTCGGGCAGGCCGCGACTGCGCATGCTGAGAAGGCCGCCCGCGCCGGCAAGCCCGCGCAGGCTCAGACCCCCAGGCCAAGAGCCGGGCAGGGCCGCGGGGAGGGAATGGAAGAGCCTGGGGCGGGGTCGGAGGTCACCGCAAGCAGTTTCAGGCGGCGGTAGGCACGTAAGTTTCTGCTTGATGCACAGTAGGGCTTTACATTTGCAGGGCTGTCTGCACCTGGCGGCACGAGCTTTAATTGGTATCCCCGAAAAGCAGTCACGTTTCTGCATTTAGGCGCCCCACCAGGCCTTCTCAGGTGGAAGTGGCCCAATAGCCGTGTCCTGGGAACCAGCCGGCCTTGTCTGTGCCAGGAACAGACTGTGACAGGTGGCGGGAGACACAGCTGGAGGGATGGTCAGGAACCTGGGAGCTCAGACACCCCAAACCCTCGCCACGGCAGGAACGCCATTTTTTAGAGGCCCTCACGTTTTGAAATGATGCCGAACAACCAGCTTCTGTATGAAGGTACCATTCTTCCTGCACGTAAAATGTTTAGCAGATAAAAGAAAAAATGTTTAGAGTGCCCGAGAACCGTTTTTCCCGACCTACCAAGTTCAAACCACCTCACACCCAGGAAAGAGAGAGCTGTATCGAGGCCAGAAAATTATGTTCAAAAGCAATTCGGAAGTTCCTCAAGAAGCTAAACAGGGAGATACCATATGACCCAGCAATTCTCCTAGATGGATACCCAGGAGATTTGAAAGCGTGTTCACAGAAAAGCTTGTACGGGAATGTTCATAGCATTATTTATCGTAGCCCCAAAGCAGGAACAACTTTTCTGTTCATCAGTTATGCATGGATAAACATAATGTAGTAAATCCATACAATAGAAAAATATTTGGCCACAAAAGGGAATGAAGTATTTATACATGCTGCATATATGAACCTTGAAAATCTGCTGAGTGAATGAAGTAAGCTAGACACAAAAGATCAGTGTTGACTGGTCCATTTATAGGCAATGTCCAGAATAGAGAGATCCACAGAGACAGAAATAGAGGTTGCAGGGGAAGGGGAGGCAGGGAGAAGGAGTGACTGTTAATGAGTAGAGGGTTTCTTTTTGGAGTGACAAAAATATTCTGGAATTTGATATGGTAATGGTTGCCCAGTTTTGTGAACCTACTAAAAACCACTGAATTGTACACTTTAGAAGGACGGCTTTTATGGCATGTGAATTAAATCCCAGTAAAAGAATAATGTACACTCCACCCAGATTTCCTGTGGCTGGTTTGTAGAGGAACACACAGTACAGATTCTGCGGGAGATTTAGCTTGATTCCTGAGAGAGTCTGCAGTCAAAATAACAACACTATCACAGGCTAACTCTATCGTGGATGATGTTAAGGACACCTTTTGTGAAAGAGTAAAAAAACAGTCAGTGGGCTTGAGGAAAGCCTGCCAAGGGCAGTTGTTGCGGGAGTAATTATTACCTCCAGTAAGTTGTACATGGTCCCAGGTCAGTGAGGTCATTGTATAAACAGGACACAAACAGGAGGAAGAAGAGAACTTGCTTAAGGAAATGATCAACCATAACAAAAGGTTATGTAGGCATAGAGGGGAGTGGAGAGGAATATGGGTACAGGTGAAAAAAAGATTAGGAACAGATTGGCAAGATTTCTGTTTTAGAGGAAGTTCCCGCACAGTTATTCTCAACTCTGATTACTCATTTGGATCACCTGGAGAGCATGTTTAAAAACAAAAAACTATGACTGCCTGTGTCCAATCCCAGGTAGCCTGAATCATTTGGTGTCAGTTTCTAAGTCCTTTAGGTGGTCCCAATAGGAATCAAGAGTTGAAGGATACTGTCCCTATTGCACTGAGCTTAAACCCAACTTCAGAAAGGAGCTTTCTCCCACATTTTTACAGTCCCCAGGAAGCAGCAGGAAAAAGATACTGAACACTTCAAACCCAGTGGCTACGCTTAGCCTCAAAAGGTCTTGCCCATGCATAATTACCCTACAAAGGAGTCAGAAATCTCAATTTTCAACCTAACAAGGACACTGCTGAGCATCATAGATAATTTTATGAGTTAACACATGATACTCACAGATGGTGCCCATCAACTCAACTATTTCACAGTTTGGAGCCTTCTGGGGGATAACTTTTAGGTCCAGATTCTTGAAAACTTGGACTGTTCTAGCAAAAATAGATTATTTAAATGTAAAGATAAATATGAATATTCAATAATGTAATTAATGAGTAAATTTACATAGCCCATTGCTAAATCCTTGCTGCTCAAATTGTGATCAGGGTGATTGCATAGGGTGAAAAGCCGTCCCAATTTTCCCAGGGCTGAGGGGTTTCCTTGCACTCTGGATTTCCATTGCTCAAGCCAGGAAAGTCCTTGGCAAACCAGAACAAGTCAGTCACCCTATCCTTGAACCTGGCATCTACTGGGAGAGCTTGTTGAAAATGCAGAACCTCGGGCTCCACTCCAAGCCCATGTTAACAAGATCCTTATGGGATTCAGATGCACAGTAATGTCTGTCAGTTTGTCATGGATAGAATTGTGTCCCCACAAAAGATCTGTTGAATCCTACCTTCAGTGCCTCAGAATGTGACCCTACTTGGAAATAGGGTTGTCGCAGATGCAATTATTTAAGCTGAGATGAGGCCATACTGGAGGAGGGTGGGCCCTTAATCCAGTATGACTGATGTCCTTAAAGGAAGAAGGGACATGAGGGATCCATGTGAAGACACAGACACACAGGGGAAGGACATGTGGCCATTCGGAATGACACAGCTGCAAGCAAGCTGAGGAACATTGAGGAGAGGAAGGGGCAAGAAACAATTCTCCCCAGTCTCAGAGGGACCATAGCCCTGCTGACACTTTGATTTCAGAATTCTGGCCTCCAGAATTGTGAGAGAATAAATTTCTGTCATGCAAGCCACTCATTTTGTGGTACTTTGTTAGGGCAGCCACAGGCGACTAATAATAGGCCTAAGAGTCACTGATGTCAGGTTGCTCAAGATATAACCACAGCGACCACATCACCCAGCAATTCCACTGCCAAGTAGATACCCCAAAAGAACTGCCAACAGGTGTACAAACAAAAACTTGTACGTGAATGTTCACAGCAGCACTGGTCACAGTAGCTGAATGGTGGAAACAACCTCAATATCTACCAGCCGACGAACAGACCAACGAAACATGATCTCTCCGTACAAAGGAATATTATTCAGTCATAAAAAGGAATGAAGTGTCGACACATGCTATAACGTGGATGAATCGTGAAAACACACTGAGTGAAAGAAGCCAGACACACAGCCCGCATATTGTATTATTACCTTTGTATGAACCATCCAGAACAGGCAAGTCCATACAGATTGGAAACAGATTAGTGGTTGCCTGGGGCGGTGGGGAGGGGTAATAGGAAATGACTGCTTGGTAGTTGCAGGGATTTCTCTTGAGGTGGTGAAAAATTTCTGGAGCTAGACAGTGGTGATGGTTGTACAACATTGTCAATGTACTTAAGGCCACCGAATTGTATGCTTTAAAATGGTTAAAATAGGAAAATTTGTATTTTATCACACAAATAACTTAACTGCAGCAAGTCCAAAGGCCCTGAGGCCTGAAGGAATGCTGCATTTGGGGAGCTGACAAAGTTAGCAAGGCTCGATAGCAGGGGCAAAGATGGTATGCGGGAGGCTAGAGAGAGGTCAGCCCATCCAGGTCCTATTAAATAATAAGAAGAATTTTAGTATTTTGCCTAAAGTAAGGGGAGCTTTTGATTTTTATTTGCCTTAAATTCAGTGCTTCAAAGAGAACTGGAGTGCCACCAAAACACCTGCTACCATCACCCCCTCAATCTGTTGTTCACACAGCCACCAGAGTGATCTTGTTCAAACACAAACCATATCATGGCACTCTCCTGCTTAAAACCCTCCAGCAACTGCCCACCATTGCACAACGAATCAAATTTCAACCCTCTACCCTGACTTAGCAAGCACCTAGGAGCTGGCTCCCACGTCCTCTCCCATTATTCTCCCTTCACCCCTGTGCTTCAGCTGCTCTGACCTTCTTTCTGTTCTTCAACCAGACTTTGTTCCACCTGAAAGCCTTCACGCTGGCTGGTCCTATCATTAGAATGCTTGCTCCCTTCCTTCCTGCCATTCAGATCTCAGCATAGTTGTCACCGCCTCAGAAAGACCATTTCAGACGAAAATAGCCATCCAGTCCAAAACAGCCAAGATAGTCACTATATGCTCTAATTCCCTATGTGGCACTTACCTACCATTATCTTATCCGTGCTTTTGTTTTGTTTTCTACCTCTCCCATCAGGCTCCACATGGTAGGTGTTTTTGTCTATTGTATTCATTGTTGTATCCCCTGACCTCGATGCAGTGGCAAATCAGAAAATGTTGACCAAATGGATGGTATGTAGTAGTCACTCAGTAGATGATTGTTGACTGATTGAAGAAGGGTGGGATATTTGAAATTGACCTTGAAGTATGAATAAGATACTGTTTGGGAAAAGGAGAAGGACATCATTAGAGGCTAGGGCGCAGCCTGAACCAAAGCAGAATGCTTACTCAGAAGACTGGTGAGATGCACCAGAGGCCCTAGAATGGGAAAGGATGCAGAAATACGGGGCTGTGATGACCCTCCTCGCTCAGGCCAGCTAACACTCTCTTGCATAGGCAGTAGAGAGCAGTGAAAGGTTTTTCAGGAAGAGTGACTTGGTCTGACCTGTGTTTCCTGGGAGGTCATTTTGGAGTTAGGAGGTAACTGCAGTCATCTGCCTGGGCGTTGATGAGAGCCGGACCTCAGCAGTAGCAGTGAGGCTGGAGGAATGGTAAATCTCAACTCCCGCTGCATAAAAATCCTCTAGAGAGCTTGTGGGGTCACAGATGCTGGAACACCTTCCCCTAGAGATTCTGATTGATTTGGTCTGTGGTGAGGCCGTAGGAATCAGTATTTTTTAAAAGCTCCACAGATGCCCTAGCTGGGATTGAAAGCCTGGGGGCAGATAAACTGTTTAGAAACAGAATAGACAAGAGGCACCTGGGTAGCTCAGGCGGCGGTGACACATCCAACTCTTGATTTTGGCTCAGGTCATGATCTCAGGGTCCTGAGATGGGACCCTATGTCAGACTCCGTGCTTTGCGTGGAGCCTGCTTAAGATTCTCTCCCTCTCCCTTTCCCTCTGCCCCTCCCCCGCCTAAAAAAATAGATCAGCCCTCAAGACTGAGTGGATTTGGGTAATGAAGGAAAAAGAGGAAATGAATATGACTTTTAGTTTGAATAAACTTGTTGGGCAGCTTTTAAAATGCATAATCCCAAAATACGGTACATCCAAGCAAGGGACTGGCTTACAGTTATTACCAAGTATGTGTATGAAGAACTTTTTGGTCACAAAGGGAGATTTTTGTTCTTTTTTTTTTTTAAGATTTTATTTATTTGTGAGAGAGAGAGAGAGTGTAAGCATGAGCAGGGTGGGGGAGAAGCAGGCTCCCCGCTGAGCAGGGAGCTTGATGGGAGGATCAATCCAGGACCCTGAGATCATGACCTGAGCTGAAGGCAGATGCTTTACCAACTGAGCCACCCAGGCACCCCGGGAAATTTTTGTTCTAATAAGAAAAAAGTCATAGAAAAATATGCAATATGAACTCAACTATGTAAGAACATATAGAAAAGAAAGTAGGAGAAAATGGGTATAAAATTGGGACACCTGGCTGGCTCAGTAGGTAGGTAGAGCATGTGAGTCTTGATCTCAGATCATGAGTTCAAGTCCCATATTGGGCATAGAGATTACATTTTAAAAATGTGTATAAAATTTTCACACTGGTAGCTTGGGGTGGTGGGGTTATGAGTGATTTTATTTCCTCTTCTTTTTATATTTGCTCTCTTTCCTAGAATTTTGAAATGAGCATATATAACATTTATAATGACAAAGGAAAATATATATAAAGGAAGCCCTCCCAAAAGATTAAAACACTAAAGTTTGTAGGACTTAATGGGGGAGAGGGGAAGGAATCTTGAACTTCAAAAACTTGCCAAGATGAAATTTGAGTGTATGTGCATTCATCCAAATTTCTCTGTGTGTTTCCAGGGTCCCTCCCTACCTGAACACAAAGAGGACTTTTACCCTGGGTATCAGAAATATCTGCAACACTGACTCTGCACCTGCTAAAGGTATGTTTGCAAAAGCCACTCGGGAAAGCACTCAGCCAAAGAGAGGAGAGAACTGAAGTTTGCAAATTTGGTTTAAGGAGCCTTCATAAGCATCGGAGAGTTAGGTTTGTTCTGAGGACAATTCCATAGGACATGGATGAGGATGTGGAATGAATGATGCCTCTTCCTCATACGGATTTACCCCTGAGCCTGGAGAAAAAGCACATGTTAAAAAAAAAAGCTAAATGAGGAAAAAAAAATTCATAAAGATACTGGGAGCACAAAGTTTTGTTGCCAGTATAGTCTGCTGAACAAAAAATTAGCAGGGACAGAGGGTACTGTTCTCATATCAACAGGCAGTTGAATGTCTCAGAACATGGGGTGGAAACATAAGACATTCAGACAACTTCCTCAAACGGCACAAGCTAAAATGAAGGAAAAGTTCAATGCCACTTAGTAACAAGACTCCATTTGTGAGACTGTAGTAGCAGTGCTAGGTGATAGGAAGACCAGATTTATAAATTCAAGTGCCACTTCCCTTTACACTTGGGGACTTGCTGAACGTGTTGGGAGGAATTCGAGAGGGGTTGAAGTTCTTCAGTTTCAGGGTTTTTTTGACCTAGCAATTCCTTCTCTAGGATTTTGCCCTACAAAAAATAAATAAGTGTACAAACTATACCTGTAAGATTACTAACTGCAAAATTCATTATTGGAAAAGTAAAAAATGGAAACAGTACAAATATTTATCAGTAGCGTTTTGCCATTTAGTCATTTATATCTCCAAAATTTTTGAGCGTCTGTTATTTGCTAGGCACTTTTCTAAGCACTGGGGATATAGCTATGACCTAACCAGGTCCCTGTCCTCAAGGAGTGTGCACTCTACTGGGGAAGATGAACCATAAAAAAATTTTTAGCATATCTATACTATAGAATTCTATAAGTTTTTAATATTAGATACATTTAGCTGTATTAAAACAAAAGGTCCTTCAAGATATAATATATAATTTTTTACTTGTAAAAACAAGTTATAGAAGAGAATTATAATCCTCTATAAATATAGAAAGAAAGTGTATTAGAGTATTCATATGAAAGAATCAGAATGAAAATACATGACAATCTTTGAACAGTGGATTGTATTACAGTGGAATTTCACCGCTGAAAATGTTCATTTGATTTTTTTTACAAGCAATATTATATTTATAATAAAAAATAAGTCATTAAAAAGAAACACTGTGTATAGAGGCTAAACCCTAGAAACATTTTTTTAAAAAAATGTTATTGGGATCTCATATTTATCCTACAGCTATTAGACACAGAGAAATGCAGATAAAACTTTTGTGTATTTGGGGATACAATACAAGAATGTATAATGATGACTCAAGAATAATCCCTTCAGATCTCAGCCAAATGGGAATATATATCACATCTTTATCCATTCGTCTATAGATGGACACTTGGGTTGCTTCCATATTTTGGCTATTGTAAATAATGCAACAAACATGGGAGTGCGTATAGCTTTTTGAATTAGTGTTTTTGCTTTCTTCAGGTAAATATTCAATAGTGGAATTACTGAATTATATGGTAATTCTCTTTTTAATCTTGAGGGAAACTTTATACTGTTTTCCACAGGGGCTGCACCAATTTGCATTCCCACCAAAGTGCACAAGCATTCCTTTTTCTCCATATCCTTGCTCAAACTTGTTATATCTTGACTCTTGGATATTAGCCATTTAAACTGGTGTGAGGTGATAGATCATTGTAGTTTTGATTTGCATTTCCCTGATGATAAGTGATGTTGAGCATTTTTTTTTCATGTGTCTGTTGGCCATCTCTATGTCTTCTTTGTAAAAATATCTAGGTCTTCTGCAGATTTTTTTTTTAACTGGATTGTTTGGGTTTTTTGGGGGTTGAATTGTGGAAGTTCTTTATGTATTTTGGATATTAAACACTTCTCAGATATATCATTTGCAGATATCTTCTCCCTTTGAGTAGGTTGCCTTTTCATTTTGTTGGTGGTTTCCTTCATGTACAACACCTTTTTATTTTGCTGTAGTTCTAGTAATCTATTTTTGTTTTTGTTTCCCTTGCCTGAGGAGACATATCTAGAAAAATGATACTAAAGCCAATGTTAAAGACATTATTATCTATGTTTTCCTTTATGAGTTTTATGGTTTCAGATCTCACATTTAGGGGTTTAATGCACTTCAATGCATTTTAGTATTAGATACATTTAGCTGTATTAAAACAAAAGGTCCTTCAAGATATAATGTTTATTTTTGTATCTGGTGTAAGAAACTGGTCCAGTTTCATTGATCTGCATGTAGCTGTCCAGTTTTCCCAGCACAATTTATTGAAAAGAATATCTTTTTCCCATTGTATATTCTTGTCTCCTTCATCGTAGACTAGTAGAACATATAGATGTGGGTTTCCTTTGGGATCTCTATTTTGTTCTATGGATCTATGTGTCTGTTTTTGTGCCAGTACCATATTGTTTTATTATAGCTTTGTAGTATATCTTAAAATCTAGGATTGTGATACCTTCAGCTTTGTTCTTCTTCCCTCAAGATTGGCTATTTGGGTGGGTTTTTTTTGTGTGTGTGGTTCTATACAAATTTGGAGGTTATTCTATTTCTGTGAAAAAATGCTATTTGTATTTTAATAGGGGTTGCATTGAATCTGTAGATTGCTTTGGGTAGTATGGACATTTTAACAATATTAATTCTCCCAATCCATGAGCGTAATTTGGCTTTCCATTTGTTTGCATCAACCTCAATTTCTTTCATCAGTGTGCTGTAGTTCTTAGAGCACAGGTCTTTTACCACCTTGGTTAATCTTATTCATGGGTATTTTATTCTTTCTGGTGAAATTGTACATGAAATTATTTTCTTAATTTCTCTTTCTGTTGCTTCATTATTAGTGTATAGAAATGCAACATATTTCTGATATTAATTTTATATACTGAAACTTTACTGAATTTAATAGTTTTTTGGTGGAGTCTTTAGGGTTTTAGCATCAACAAATAGTGGCAGTTTTACTTCTTCCCTACCAATTTGGATGCCTTTTATTTCTTTTTCTTGCCTGATTGCTGTGACTAGGAATTCTAGTACTATGTTGAATGAAAGTGGTGAGTGTGGACATGTTTGTTTTGTTCCTGTTCTTAGAGGAAAAGCCTCCAGTTTTTCCATCATTGTACATGATGCTACCTGTGGGTTTCTCATATATGGGCTTCAGTAAGATGAGATATGTTCCTTGTAAACCCACTTTGCTGAGTGTTGTCTTTTTTTTTTTTATATTATAAATGGATGTTGAATTTTACCAAATGTGTTTTCTGCATCTATTAAGATGATCATATAATTTTTATCCTTCATTTAATGTGGTATTCACATTGATTGATTTTCCATTCATTGATTGATTCAACCATCTTTGCATGCCTGGAATAAATTTACTATTTGATTGTAGTAAATGATCCCTTTAATGTATTATTGAATATAGTGTACTAATATTTTGTTGAGGATTTTTGTGTCTGTGTTCATCAGGAATATTGTCCTGTAGTTTTCTGTTTTTGTATTGTCTTTGGTTTTGGTATCAAGGTAATGCTGGCCTTGTAGGATGTATTTGGAAGCTTCCTTCCTCTTCGGCTTTGTGGAGTAGTTTGAGGAGACTAGGTAGTATCTCTTTTTTAAATGTTTTGTAGAATTCACCCGTGAATCCTGGCCTCAGAATTCTGTTCGGAGTTTTTGATTAGTGATTCAATTTCACTGCTAGAAATTGATCTCTTCAGATTTTCTATTTCTTTCTGATTCAGTCTTTAAAGATTGTATGGTTCTAGGAATTTATCCCTTCCTTCTTGTTTGTCCAATTTGTTGGCATATTAATTTTTCATAGTAGTTTCTTATAATCCTTTGTATTTTTGTGGTATCGCTTATTAGTTCTCATTCATTTCTGATTTTGTTTATTTGGGTCCTCTCTTTTTGCTTTACAAATCTGCTTTAAGGTTTATCAATTTTGTTTACTTAATTCAGAGAACCAGCTCTTAGTTTCACTGATTGTTTTTATTTTTATTTTTTAAGTCCCTGTTTCATTTTCTGGTCTTTATTCCTGTCTTCCTTCTATTAACTTTGGGCTTTATTCTTCTTTTTCTAGCTCCTATTGGCATAAGGTTACATTGTTTGAAATTTTTCTTGTTTCTTGAGTTAAGCCTGTACTGCTATAAATTTCCCTCTTAGAACTGCTGTCACTGCATGCCAAAGATTTTGGACTGTTGTGTTTTCATTTTCATTTGCTTCCATGTGTTTTATTAATTTCCTCTTTGACTTCTTCATTGACCCATTGGTTGCTTAGTATCATGTTGTTTATTCTCCACGTGTTTGTGTTTCTTTCAGTTTTTTTCCTTATAATTGATTTCTAGTTCCATATTGTAGTTGGAAAAAAATGTATGATGTGATTTCAGTCTTCCTAAATGTGTTGAGACTTGTTCTGTGGCCTCACATGTGATCCATCCTGGAGAATGTTCATGTGCTCTTTTAATGGCATTAGTAAGGTTATGGACTGCTGGGTTTCTATTCAGTGGTAGCAGGGCCTCCGAAAGTAGTGGCAATAATTCCTCACACAGGTAAGCACCAAGTGTGAGCTTGTGGCCTCCAACTAAAGAGTGGTATCAGGTTTCTGGTCCCAGGGTAAGACACACTGTGATCATTTGTTTGTAAAACTGGACAGAATTCTTTTTCTTCCTATTTCCATGCCCTTTTGACATGTGATTTCGAAGCTCTTCCCATAAAAAGTGGAACCTTTTTCTCCACTCTTTGAGTCTGGACTAGCCTTGTTCCTTACTTTGAACAATAGAATGCAGAGAAAGTAGCATTATGTTGGTCCCAAGCCTAGGACTCAGAGGAACTCGTCCTTCTGCTCACTCTCTGGAGCCTCGTGACTGCTAATGGAATAAGCCCGTGCTAGCCTGCTAGAGAATGAGAAACCATGTGTATCAGTCTAGCCAGCCCTCCTGTCCCAGCTGAGGTCTCAAATCTATCAGGGAGTCCAGCTAAGATCAGCAAAGCCAATCCACAACCAACCACAGATGTATTAGGGACCTCAAGTGAGACCAGAGAACTGCCCAGAGGAGCCCAGCCTAAATTGCTTACCACAGAACTTTTTCTTAAATAGTTTTATACCTGTAAGTTTGCAGTGGTTTGTTACATAGCAATAGCTAACTGATACACACCTTTTCCCTTTTTTAAGCACTTTTTATAAGTTTATGGCAAATCATTAGCATTAAGTTGTTTCTGCATTAAATGTACAGTGTAATTTCTGTTTGCTTGACTGGAGACTGTTACAAATGCTACATGTCCGTAGCATGGAATTCTATTCAGCCATCAAAGTAATGTTTAGTAGAATACTTGGATACAGGGAAATTCCCACGGTATGTTTTCAGTGAAAAAAGAAGAAATTATAAAAAGTATATATAGTATGATGCCAAGTTGGAGACACACACACACAGTGATAATTATTACCTCATGATCTGATATCTTCACACTTTGTGATTTTTTTCTTTTATTCTTAAAAATTTTCTGCATTTACTAAGTGTCCTGTGAAAGCATGTATTTCTTTTATAATTAGAAAAAAATTCACATTGTTGGTTTTTGCGGACACCTAGATTGTTATTTGTCTCGGGGGAGCCATGATACCTTCTGTAACTCCCCCTTTATCAATATATTGTAAATGACTTTTTTTAAAAACAGGTGACAACAAATCAGTGTCTTACCTCTGATAACAGTATTCCAAGCTAGGTTGCAGTCACTCCTGTTGCCCTGTAATCCATAATCCTACAGTAGCGTCTGAAGTGGGACATAAACCATTTTTTTTCTTTCTGTCCTCTTCCTAAATATTCTGTGTCACCTCACCACATAGCAGCTCCTGAAACATCCTCTTGATATATATCCCCTAGATGTGTCCAGCTCTAGATAATTCACTCAGCAGATATATGAATCTTTGGTTACTGATGATCTTTTTTTTTTAAGATTTTATTTATTTATTTGACAGAGAGAGATAGATCACGAGTAGGTAGAGAGGCAGGCAGAGAGAGAAGGGGAAGCAGACTCCCTGCTGAGCAGAGAGCCCAATGTGGGGCTCGATCCCAGGACCCCGAGATCATGACCTGAGCTGAAGGCAGAGGCTTTAACCCACTGAGCCACCCAGGCACCCTTGTTACTGATAATCTTTTATGAAAAGGATTTCATGCTCTTACACTGACCCCAATACCTGTGATGAATACTGTGTTCCTGTGACATAAAAGATATAATTGATGGAGACTTGGCACAGAAGAATTCAGCCAAAAAGATGATAGTTGCAGGTGTCTAGGTTCTGTGCAGTTGTTTTTGTTATTGTTGCTTACCATTTTTATTCATTTATATCATAATATTTATTGGACCCTATTTTTGAAATCCAAAGATTAGTGTTCATCGACTCCTGTAGGACTATTTTCTACATAATGGTGATTAATCTATTTTAATGTAGATTTGTTTATTAGAGAATTATCTTTGATTGCATCTTAATAAACCAATATATAAAAATGAGTCCTTTGAAATTCCTTCTATCTAGTTAGAGTGATAGGTACTTTATTTTTTTTATTTTTTAAAAGATTTATTTATTTGACACAGAGACACAGCGAGAGAGGGAACACAAGCAGGGGGAGTGGGATAAGGAGAAGCAATCTTCCTGATGAGCAGGGAGCCTGATGCAGGGCTCTATCACAGGACTCTGGGATCATGTCCAGAGCTGAAGACAGACGCTGAGCCACCCAGGCGCCCAGATAGGTACTTTAGATAGTCAAACGTGCAGATATTGTGTAGCCTAGGGCTCTGGCCCTATCTTATTTAAATGTACTAGTGGCAACATTTAAGGTGAAGACAGGGCCAGCATGGCTAAAGCAGAGCAGAACATTGAGCTGCTTATGGAGGAGTTCATCTCTGAATTCAGCTGACATGCATAACCATGGCTCTAAACATTTTTTGTTAGAATTATTCCTATCAGTAAGCTGCTGACTCCTCCTCCTCCTCCTCCTCCTCCTCCTCCTCCTCCTCCTCCTCTTCTTCTCCTTCTTCTCCTTCTTCTCCTTCTTCTTTTGCTGCTGACTTCTAATAATTGGCTTATTTCATGATTGTAATTAGAAACATGTACTGATCAACTGTTGGCAACAGGATTTGAACCCAAGCAGTCTGGTGTAGGAGCCTGAACTCGTGAACTCAGGCTGCCTGGGTTTCCTCCTGGCCTCTGCCATTTACCAGTCTTCACATCTCTAAAATGGGGGTATTAATAGAACTACTTTATTGTCTTTAGATGAAGCAGTGTATGTGAAGTGTTTGAAATAATTCTGGCACAGTGGGTGCTCAATAAATGTTAGTCGTCATTGTGAGGACATTGCAGTGTCTTCTAATTATAAAAGTTTAGATCTAAAAGAGACCTCAAAGATGATTAAGTTCACTGTTTTTCAACTGCAGTTCACAACGTCTTCGTGGATTTTTAAATCAGTTTAAGGGCTTACATCTGTCATTTAATAAAGCACATCAGAATATAATAAAATAGAGATTATCAAAGTGCATTACTTGTGATAAGGATAAATGTTGTCTCATGAAATATTTGTTTTAGAGTGATAGCAGACATGACTGGTGCTCTGCCCACATCCCCTCAGGTGTCTTTTTCTGGTTCTGCCCATTCCTCAATGTCTTTGCGCTTTTCTCTTAAAGAATCTCCCCTGTGTTTCTTCAGAAAACTACTTTTCCACTACTGGAGATATATTAGCCTAATATATTTTTATTATTTATCTGTTGCTGCGTAACAAATTTTTCAAAAACCTGGCGACCTAAATACAAACATTTATTTATTATCATTATATTCTACGATTTTATTTGTTTATTTGAGAGAGAGCCAAACAGAGAAAGCATGAGCAGGGGGAAGGGGCAGAGGGACAAGCAGACTCCCTGCCGAGCAAGGAGCCCAACGCGAGACTTGATCGCAGCAGCAGCTGAAGATGATGACCTCAACTGAAGGCAGATGTGTAAGTGACTAACCCACCCAGGAGCCCCAACATGACAAACATTTATTATCCCACGTAATTTCTGAGGGTCAGGAACCCAAAAGCCACCTAGCTGGCTGGTTCTGGCCCAGGGTGCCTCATGAGAGTACAGTGGAACCATTCAGCTGGGGCTGCAGTCATCTCAAGGCCTGAGTGCGGCCGGACACTCTGCCTTCAGACTGACTCATGTGGCTGGCTGCCTCTCGGCTGGAGGCCCTAGTTCCTCGTTATGAGAGTCTGTGTCATGGGCCCCTTCATAGGACTGCTCATGAAATGAGACCTCGCCTCCCCCAGAGGCAGTGATCCACGAAAGAGAGAATCCAGGCTGCAAGGCCCAGTCTTTTACACCTTAATCTCAGAAGTGACAAACACTTCTACTGTGTCTTGTTGGCCACACAGACCAACCATGAAACACTATTGGGAGGGAACCGCGCAACAGTGTGAATACCACAAGACAGGAACCGCTGGGGGCCACCGCTGGGGACTGGCTGCAACAGGTACCATGGGCTGAATTGCCTGGAGGTTGCAACTTCCTGGCCACCTGTAACCAGTGACTGACAAGGAATGAAATGTCAAAGCCCAGCTCCCTCGGCTCAAGGCGAGTCAAACTCTGCGGTGTGTTTTATGCTCCAGAGGTCCCCATGGGATCAGGATGAGGCTGAGACTTCACCTGAAATCTTACCCTTCATCGATTGCTGTCCTTTTCCTCCTGTGCCTCTTCTACTCTCGTACCAGTTACCAGTTGCTCCTGGAAGCACATCCTTGATAAAACACTTGCACTCAAATACTTATCTCAAGGTCTGGTTCTGGGAAATCCAACTTAGGGTAGGGCGGGTGTGGGTGTGCGCGTGCGCACATGTCTGGGTGTGCACATTTCTTACTGTAAGTTGTGGTCAAAAACGTTAAATTAAAAAAAGAAACCCAACTCTGATCTATGTAAGTACTTTTATTTTACAAGTGAGTGAACTGCCGCCCAAAGAGGTAAAATGATTAACTTGAGATTGCCTAACCCTGAGTGGTTAGATGAACCCTTGATTTTATTTTGACTTCCTGTGCTTAGCCTCTGGTTGTAAAATCATTTCCATTGGATTGAATTCCAACTCTGACACTTGCTAGTTATATGACTTAAGTCAATTCAGTCCTTCTGGGCCTTAGTCCCCTGATCTGTAACATGGGAATAATAATTGCTCTGAGTAGAAAGAAGAAGGTGAACAGAAATGAAATCAGGGGTGCCTGGGTGGCTCACTTGGTTAAGTGTCTGACTCTTGATTTTGACTCAGGTCATAATCTCAGAGTCGTGGGCTCTCTGCTCAGCAGAGAGTCTGCTGGAGTATTGTCTCCCTTTCTCTCTCTCTCTCTCTAAAATAAATCTTTAAAAACAAAACAAAGGGGCGCCTGGGTGGCTTAGTCCTTAAGCATCTGCCTTCGGCTCAGGTCATGATCCCAGGGTCCTGGGATCGAGCCCCGCATCGGGCTCCCTGCTCGGCGGGAAGCCTGCTTCTCCCGCTACCATTCCTTCTGCTTGTGTTCCCTCTCTCGCTGTGTTTCTCTCTGTCAAATAAATAAAAAAAATCTTAAAAACAAAACAAAAAGAAATGCAATCAAATTCAAGCTTCCTATTTACTGGCTCACCCCCTCTCAATTCTTTTATTGTAAATAAATACACATAACAGGGGCACCCGGGTGCCTCAGTTGGTTAGGCCTCTGCCTTTGGCTCAGGTCATGATCCCAGGGTCCTGGGAATGAGCCTCCACCATCAGGCTTCCTGCTCAGCGGGGAGCCTGCTTCTCCCTCTGCCCCTCCCCTGCTCGTTCTTTCTTTCTCTCTCTCCCATAAATAAAGATCATTAAAATACACATACCATGAAATTTACCACCATAGCTATTTTTAAGTATATAGTTCAGTGAATCTTGAGCAATCACACCACCTCTGTATCCAGAACTCTTTCATCTTGCATGACTAAAACACTCTACCCATTAAATGCTAACTCCACATTCCCCCCTCCCTAGCCCCTGGCAACAACCATTCTACTTCTTGTCTCTATGATTTATAATTCACTGGCTTTTTGACCTTAAGCAAATAATGCATTTTCATTCTCTTTATCTTGGGTAAAAATAGACTAAGACTTTCTAGTGTACAGCTTATCAGAATACCTGGTATATATGATCAATGGTAGCTGGAATTACTATCATGTATGTGGAAGAGCTTCGTAAACCCTAAAGCACCGTAGAAATGTGTATTGTGGTTATTGTTACAACACTACACCTAAATAGGAGGCCAAATTCTACTTATTCATCTGGGATTATGTATCAAAGCATTATAAATTTTTGATCAACCTCATGTCATTACTCAAACACAAGCTATGTTAATAGTATCACCAAGTTTATTTTCCTATTTTTCTTTGGAAAAAAACAAATCAATTTTTCTTTATGGGAAAACTATCTGAAAAAACTTTTTCTAGATGAGTGATTTTATATTTTAAGTAATTTTTAGATAAATGGCAAGCATAAAAAGATAAATCATAAATGTCTGAGGGTTTTAAGTTCTTTGTATTTCAGAAACTGGCACTATTTCTTTTTTTTCTTTTTTTTTAAAGATTTTTATTTATTTATTTGACATAGAGAGATCACAAGTAGGCAGAGAGGCAGGCAGAGGGAGAGAGAGAGAGGAAGCAGGCTCCCCGCTGAGCAGAGAGCCCGATGTGGGGATCGATCCCAGGACCCTGAGATCATAACCTGAGCCGAAGGCAGAGGCTTAACCCACTGAGCCACCCAGGCATCCCTCAAAGGTTTCACAGTTTTGAGAAGAAATAAGTAAAAGGAAATGTACAGTGTAACAAATTATAGCAGAAACCAGAAGAAAAGATGCTTAGAAATGTAATAATTTGAGGCCTGTGTTTAGAAAGAACCTATTTGCACTTAGGTTAGCCTGTCTGCAAATTAGAAGAATGAACTTGCCTACACAGGGATAGAAATAAAGCGTAATTCGGGCTGGGGGACTATAAAACTAGTTTTGTTTCCTTGTGTTTTTTTTTTTTTTTATTAAAAAACTGAGATCGTTGAAAACTATGTAAAGAAATAAGCACCCATGTACATTTCTGGTGGAAAAGAGTATATATCTCTTATGAAAGGTAATTTGGCAATATTCATCAAAATGACACAGGCAGTTTTGGGCCCAGGAATTGCACTTCTGAACATGTACATGTGTCCATGCACTTGTCACTTATTCTGTCAAGGGTTTCCTTCATATCTGAATAGATTGTATAGGTAATATAGGCTCTCTATGCAGTTGGGGAGACTGGGAAACCTTTCACAGGCATCAAAATGCACATTCATCTATCACATATGTGCACACACACATATTTATGAAGATGGATATGCAAGGTTGTTCATTGTTGCTTTTTTATTTTGGTAATACTTAAAAGCAAGCTTGGAAGCCATCCAATGTCCATCGAGTTAGATTGGTTTAAGAAACTATGACACATCCATACAATAAAATGCTGTGCATATATGAAAAAATTGAGGATGCTTTTATGTATTGATATGTTACAAATTCTAAAATATACATATTTTTTAAGATGTTATTTATTGAGAGAGAGAGAGAGCCGACGAATGGGGAGGGGGGAGAAGAGGGAGAAGCTGAGCAGGGAGTCCGATGGCGGAGGCTCATTCCCAGGACCCTGGGATCATGACCTGAGCCAAAGGCAGATGCTTAATGGACTGAGCCACCCAGGCACCTCCCTAAAATATATTATTAAGTACAATTGGCAGGATTCAGTATAGTGAGTATGCCAATTTTGGTGTGAAAAAGGAGGAAATACAAATATTTTTGTTCAAATACTGGTAGGATAAACAAACAAGCAATCAAACAAAATACCCACTTTGTCAAAACTGGAGGTAAAACAGTAAAATGCACATCTTCAGTTCTCCCCTTTGTATAAGGAAATGTATGAATAATTGAAAAAAAAAAAAAAACCTGCTTCCCAACATTTCGACTTGTCTCTGAGAGTATCAGACATCAGTCTCTCAAACCCAGAGGCACTTGCAAAGCTGAGCAGCCCCCTTGAAGCCAATTATGTGTCTTCAAGATAGATGATATGCTAAGGATTGAAAAACATTACTTTTATTCCATTCTTTTTGCAAGTCCTCGAGCACATTGAACGTATTTGGAATTTACTGGTTTTTCTCCTCCTTTGGGGACTCAGCAAAAGTGAGGCAGAAAGACATTCATTCTTATATCCCCTTGTACAATTTTATTTTTCACTAGCAGAATACAGAATTAAGCATATCATAAAATTGTCCTGCACATTTTTCCACTTAGGTTAGAGGTTACCTCATTTAGTAAACCACAATTAAGCAATTATTCTTGTCCTGATATTCCCTGCCACACCTAGCACAGGGCCTCATTTAACAGATGCTCAATAAATGTTTGCTGAATTGAGCCACCTGCTTTATTTTACATTGATAGAACCAGCCAGATGCAGATAAAATGTTAAAATGACTTACATTTCAATTGTGAAATTAAAATCCAGAACTACTATTTTCCTTTTAAAATAAGAAATGCTTATTTTAAAAGACCCCTTAGTTTATCATTTCAGGAAATATGCTCTTAAGCTTTGACTCTTAATCCCTACATAAAAGGCAAAACAATTTGCAATGCTACTGGAATATAAACCAGTGTCAGGAACATGTATTAAATGTATTGATTTGGGGGGAACCTGGATGGCTCAGTCCATTAAGCGTCTGACTTTAGTTTAGGTCATGTTCTCAGGGTCCTGGGATCAAGCCCCACCTCTGGCTCTCTGCTCAGCGGGAAGCCTGCTTCTCCCTCTCCCTCTACCCCTCCCCACCACTTGTGCCTGCTCGCTCACTCTCTCAAATAAATAAATCTTCAAAAACAAATAAGAGTATTGATTTGGTTTTTCAGGAAATATTTAGTCATCTTGTGTATTTTTTCTCCCGATGCAAGTTGGTAGTCCAAATATATAATTGTGCAAGCTTTCTAAAGTGACTAAATTATTGCTAGCTACTAGACAACTGCCATTGCCTTTTCTATTTGAAACCTTAGAAACAGAGCCTTTCCAGAGCATGCCTTCTCATTAACTCAATTTGCTTCAAATCTGCTGTGTTCCATGATCAGAGTCAAATTGTTGGTGATAGTTATACTATTATTGAAAGCATAAAATCTAGGTTCCTGAATGGGAGAATGTTTACATACTAGAAGAAAATATTTGCAAATTACATATCTGATGAAAGTCTCATATCTAGACTATATAAAGAACTCTTAACAACTCAATAATAAGACAAATAATTAAAAATGAGGAAAAGATTTGGATATTTTACCAAAGAGGACATATAACTGACTAATAAGTATATGAAAATATGCTCAATATCATTAGTCATTAGGGCAATGTAAATAAAAAGCAAAATGAAACATCACCCTGCATCTACAAGAATGGCTACAGTCAGCAATAGACATTAAAAGCATTAGGGCTGATATAGAGAAATGATAACCTAATACAGAGGAGCAGATTAAATAGTAGAAATTTGGAAGTATTTGGAAGCAACTTTGGAAGAAATTTGGCAGTATCTTAAAAGGTGAACATATATTTTCCATATGATGTTGCAACTCCCCTGGGTATCTACCCAAGAAAAATGAAGCCAGGGGCGCCTGGATGGTTCAGTGGGTTAAGCGTCTGCCTTTGGCTCAGGTCATGATCTCAGGGTCCCAGGATCGGGCCCCACATTGGCCTCCCCATTTGGTGGGGAGTCTACTTCTCTCTCTCCCTCTGCCTGCCTCTCTGCCTACTTGTGATCTCTTTCTCTCTGTCAGATAAATAAACAAAATTTTAAAAATAAGTAAACAGAAAAATGAGGTCAGTGTTCACACAAAGACTCATATGTGAATGTTAATAGTAACATTATTTATAATAGTTAAAAACTGGAGAAAATCCAAATGCACTTCAACTGCAGAACAAACAAACAAATCGTGGCATATCCATACAATGCAATTTTACTCAGCAATAAAAAGGAACAAAGGACTGATAGATGCTACAACATTGGTGAACCTCAAAAACACTTTGTAAAGGGAAAGAAGCCAGACAGAGCAGACTACCATATTGTGCAAGAATTGGCAAATCTGTAGAGATATAAATTAGACAGTGGTTGCCTTGGGCTGGGAGTAGGGATGGGGATTCACTAAAAGTGGGATTAACTGAAAGGAGGGGTCCCTTTGGAGTGGTGGGAATGTCCTAAAATTGGATTTGGGTGCTGGTTACACACTGTACATTTACTGAAAAAAATTTAATTGCAGAGGCGCCTGGGTGGCTCAGTGGGTTAAAGCCTCTGCCTTTGGCTCAGGTCATGATCTCAGGGTCCTGGGATCGAGTCCCGCATTGGGCTCTCTGCTCAGCAGGGAGCCTGCTTTCCCCTCTCTCTCTCTGTCTGCCTCTCTGCCTACTTGTAATCTCTCTGTCAAATAAAGAAAATCTTAAAAAAAAATTTAATTGCACACTTAAAAGAAGTGATTTTCATAATATAAAATCATATCTCAATAAAGCTGTTAAAAGTATTTTTAAAATGTAGGTTATAGGTATTCTTTCTGATATTTTATCCTGAATTTTTTTCTTAATTATCAAACTTAAATTTGAGGATGTGTTTGTGTATCTTATTATTTTTTTAAGATTTTATTTATTTATTTTCCAGAGAGCGAGTGAGAGTGAGAGAGCACCCAAACAGGAGGAGTGGCAGGCAGAGGGAGAAGCAGACTCCCCACTGAGCAGGGAGCCTGATGCAGGACTCAATCCCAGGACCCAGGACTTGGGATCATGACCTGAGCCAAAGGCAGATGCTTAACTGATTGAGCTGCCCAGCCACAGCATATCTTATTTTTAAATTAAGGAATATGTGCTCATTGGTGAAAATTCAGAAAATATATAATTTTTAATATATATAAAATATAATCTATTAGAAAATATTATAGAAAATATATAATTCTATTCCTTAACCTAAACTGTCTATATTTTGGTGGATACCTTTTGTAGAGGGCATCCATCATAGTCCTCATATTTATAGCTGCCCATTAACTTTTGGATAGTTTTTCCATAGTTGGGGAATATGATGGTTTACAACTTATCGGGGGCACCTGGATGGCTGATGGTTGAGCATCCGTCTCTTGATTTCAGCTCAGGTCATGATCTCAGGGTTGTGAGACAGAGCCTCGAGCCAGGCTCCATGCTGGACGTGGAGCCTACTTAAGATGTTTTTCTCCTGCTGCTGCTCCCCCTAAACCCCCTTAAAAAAAGACAAAAAATAACCCAATTAAATTATTCTCTTTGCATACTAAGAATTACACGTTCATTTTGGGTAAGGTTCTGAGGGATGTAGGGGCAGTCAGAATAATATGAAAGGCCTAAGGAATTCAAAATGTGTAGTATAAGCCTCTAGCTGAACTTGACAGTTTAAAGAAAGAGAAGAGCTTGTATCAAGGCAAAAGCGAAAATTTGTGGAATTTCTGATTTTATATGAAGAATCTTAGCACTTGCTGGTACTGGGCTGAGATAACTAAAACAAAACTCAAACTTCGATTCTTAGGCTAAAGTAGAAAAAACAGTAGTTTACTAGATATTTTACGTAAAAGTTATATTTGGCTTGGGTGGGACTAGGATCCCCAGCATTGAAATGGAGACATGTAGGATGCAGAACACTCAGTCCCCCAATCCCCACAGAGCCTGCCTTCCTCTCCTGGTTGATGAATAGTTCATTCCTTGAAGACTCTGTAACAACCTTACTGAGAGTGTTAACTTTAAAAGGAGAGAAAACTCCTTTTGGCTTCTTAGCTAACTGCCTCTGATTATTGCCACACCTAAAGTAGAATAAGGTCATGGCAGGCTCCAGCTGGCAAATTGTGAATTTACTAATGTATGTTGGCAATTTATCACAATAGATTCAGTGAATGCTATACCAAGGAAAGCAGAACAAAACACTGGATTGGTCTGAAATCATTATTTAGGAAGCACTTAGGAGAGTCTGATTTCTTTCTTTCTTTCTTTTTTTTTTTTTTAGTAGTTCAACATTTTACTTATTTTTTTTTAATTAATTTTTATTAACATATAATGTATTATTTGCCCCGCGGTACATGTCTGTGAATCATCAGGCTTACACATTTCATAGCACTTAACATAGCACATACCCTCCCCAGTGTCCACAACCCAGCCACCCTACCCCTACCCTTCCCCCCCCCACCTCCCAGCCACCCTCAGTTCGTTTCGTGAGTCTAGGAGTCTCTTATGGTTTGTCTCCCTCCCCATCCCTTCCTGTTTCATTTCTCTCCCTCACCGCCCCCAAACTCCCTCCTTGCCTCTCAAATTCTTCATATCAGAGAGATCATGTGATAATTGTCTTTCTCTGACTGACTTATTTCGCTTAGCATAATACCCTCCAGTTCCATCCACGTTGTTGTAAATGGCCAGATTTTGTTTCTCTTGATGGCTGCATTGTATTCCATTGCATATATATCATGTGTCTGTTGGCCATTTGGATGTCCTCTTTGCAGAGAGTCTGATTTCTTTGTGCTAGCTTAAGATGCTAGAAGTGAGTCTAATGGTTTGTTCAGCTGGACTCAATAAGGGGGCCAGGGTAAAGGAGGTTGAGATGTTGAAAGTTTCTTGCTATGATACAGGTGAAGGAATCAAAAAACAAGAAGATAGAAACTTTGTAGTAGATTTATTATGCATTACCCATTCTTTCATTCAGTTCACAGTTTGATACTAAGAGCTTGTGCCATAATCCCCTCTCGTAGCGTGTGAGATATATAGGCTGTGAACCAAGTGCTCAGTTTAAAATGTATTTAAAGCTGAAAATGATTAGCAATGACCCAGTACTCATTTCCTGACCCTTTCCAGACACAAAATAACAGACACACTCTTTCCAAAGACAGAATGTAGAGTGCTCAATGATTGGAAGAAGTGTGCTTCATCCGTGACTAGAGACAACTTAATGCCCACTGGCCTTGGAAGGTAGTGGAAAAAGTATTTGACACTACTTTGCCCTTGCTGGCCACATGAAGTACCAGTCAGTTGTGGCTGCGTATTAAGCCACAGCCTGCAGGATGCATTGTCAGGTCGCAGTTGGTGGGATCAGAGGGAAATTAGAATGTAGGTCAGTGATTATCAGCTGGGGATGATTTTGCCCACAGAAGATATTTGGCAACACCTTGTAGACATTTCTGGTTGTGGCAAACGGGAGTGTGCTACTGGCACCTAGAGAGCAGAGACCAAGGATGCTGCTCAACATCCCACAATGCCCAGAATAGCTCCCTCTTCCCCAACAAAGAATTATCCAGCTCCAAATATCCATAGTCCCAAAGTTGAGAATCCCTGGGTTAGGTATATATAAAATATGTACAGGAAAAAGAGGCCGACCAGGCTTGCTGTGTTACTATAGAGCAGAGGTTGGCAAATATTTTCTTTAAAAGGCCAGAGAGTAAATATTTTAGGCTTTGTGGATCATCCGGTGTCTGTTTTAACCATAGACAACACTCATAATGAAAGAGTCTGTGCTCCAATAAAACTTTATTTACACAAGCGGGTCATGAGCTGGATTTGGCCCACAGGTAGTAGTTTGCCAACCCTTGATAGATTAGCTTGAATATTATACAGTAATTTTGTCATTTATTGTATGATGCTAGTAAACAACTATTTTACTGTTTAATAATGCTTTTTTATTTTGCAATAAACCCTTTTAGTTCCAATGAGCTTAAAAAAATGAAACACATGATTATTAATGACAAATGAACTACTGAATTTCCATTTGTCAAGAAAGTTGATCATGGGCATATAATTTGCACAAAATTTTCGGAGACATTTACCACTCACCTTGGAAGCCAAAATAATATAATTGACTGTATAAAATCCAGGGACATAAATCTGTAGGATACACAAATATCTATTTTGAATCTTAGTACTTTAAGAAGCCTGGGTCTGAGGATATCAGTTTAACATATGCATCTTCAGAAGATGTATTTATGTATTACTCTGGATGACATGACTTTTCATTTAGATCAAATAACCATTTTACTAAATTGATGGTCATTCATTTTTATCCTAAGTTTTCATGTGCACATATTAAAAATGAAATACTACATGTTATTGTGTTAGCTCCATTAGTAGAAGAGCTGCAAAAAGAATGAAGTGAGGTTAGTTTTGCACCAGTGTTGTGGAAGCTTCAAATGGAAAACCTGTTCATAACACTGATGGTTTAATTTTATTTTCACAAAATTCATGGAATCAAAGTAAAGTTTTTAGAAGTTCGTTCTGTCACAGGGATAAATACGAGGTTGTTACTAATTAAATTGAAATTTCAGTAAAGAAGTTTAACTTTGAAGTTGTCTTATGATACAGTATGGAAACACTATTTTGTGAAGTTCTGCATTGTAGTAAAAACAAGGTGTCTACTACTTGAAGATGCCTAGGGAGCAGAAGTGTATTTGGAATTGGTTGACATGCGCAAATGATTCCAAACTAAGTCAAAAAGCTATGCTATTATAACAATCAAAATTAAAAAGTCACTTGTCAAGATTTACAAAGACTTTATAACACGTTTATACATTGGGGCACCTGGGTGGCTCAGTGGGCTAAACTTCTGCCTTTGGCTCAGGTCATGATCTTGGGGTCTGGGATCAAACCCCACATCAGGCTCCATGCTCAGTGTGGAGTCTGCTTGTCTCTCTCCTCTACTCCCCCCAACTCGTGCATGCTCGCTCGCTCTCAAATAAATAAAATCTTTAAAACACACACGGACAAACTGAATTAAAAAACTTTGGCAATAAAGTTGTTGAACAAAATATTTTAGCATGGCAGTACATGGTTTCTTTCAAGCTGAGGAAAATGCACATAGGAAAGACTGAGAAAAAATTTTTAAATTAAAATAAGCTTTAGTTATATTACTATTTTAAATTTTTATTTTGACCTCCTTCCCTAGAAGGCCATAGTGAGCCATACCAAAATAATATTTCTGTGAGTGAAATGTCTATTCTGGCAACAGTTACACAAACTGAAAAGTTAAGTCAATTTCTCTGCATTTCCATCTTCTGACAATTACTGTATATCTTGCTAGTACTGTTGCTTTCCTATGATTTGTGCAAGAAGTCACCCTAATTTTTTATCTTTTATATGTGTAAAATACCACAAAATGACAGTCTTCTATATTTATTCTAGGTTTCTTGCTGACATTTCCAGAAAGCACTTAGTCTTTTAAGAAATACAGTGAGATACAGAACAGGTGACTAATGAGGGGATAAATGGATGATCTCTCTCTGCTACTCAGAGCTGTTGTTGAGGTGAATTTAATAAAGGAATCACTGAAAAAGTTATTAAGCTCCAAATACAGCCAATTAAGCAGCCGAGAAGGGGACAGGGGCCTTCTCTACCCTCCACTGCTCTGCCCTGTGTTCTTTCTGGTAGATGTTTGTGGTTTTCAGCCACCTAGTATCAGCTGCCACTTTCCAAGAGTTCTCCAATTTTATTTTGGGGAGTATTTCTATCCCATTAGGGTGGTCTTAGTGTATTATAATGCCAGATTCTTGCCTTCCCATTTGGAAACCAAAGGCATTCAGTCCTTACTTGTCTTGACCACCTTAAGAGCCAGGATGGAGAAGCTGACCTGAACTTGGTTAATATATTGTCTCTCCTAAGACTTTAAATCTTAGGCAATTGAGGCACAAAAACAATTAGAGGTCATGCACTAACTAGTCACTTCTTGCTTAGAGTTGGTGGTTTTTGATTCTGTGCCCTAGGCCTGTAGAGTGATCTTGATTTCTGCAGACCCCCAAGCATGACTTTTTAACCTCTTGCCTTCAGTTAAGTAGAACTCGTTTCAGTTACTTGTAAACAGGGAATCCTAAATGGCACATCCTCTTTAGTCACGCTGTCTTCTACATCTACCTCCAAGCAAATTACTCCACAACTTACCCACCATTCTTTACTCTGAGGAAGTCATTTCTTCTAAAGGTGTAATTTGCACTAAGGTATTAAGGACTTGCTGTGTTACTCTTCTTAAGAGTCTTAGGATGGTGAGAGGATCTCAGGGAGAAGGCGGTAGACAAGCTTTGAAGGTTAAATGTTCAGACATTTGGTTCTCATAAGACTAGTGTGAAATGCTGTCATTTATTGAATACTTGACTGTGTGTGTGTCATTGTACTGGGTAAGCACTTTTGAAAAAATCTCCATGGCAACACTTTGAAGAAGGTATTATTATATCCATTTTATAGATGTGAATTAAGTGGCTTAGAACAGTAAAAGAATGCGTTCAAGGTTACCCAGCTAATATTTGGGGGATCCAGAATTTGAATCTATGCTGTTTAACTTCAACACCATTTTCTTAACCACTAGCATGTACTGCCTCTCTGTATGATGGGTATTGTCTTGGGAAAGAAGGATTTTTCTCTTTCAGTCATTCTCTATGTGTGCTTTACCACTTCTGTGTGGAACTGGCCCAGCGTATGTACCCAAGTATAACGTGCCAGAATGGAGGCTGACATTTTTTCCCCTGTGTGAAGCTGCGGAGGTTAGTGGGGCCAGGCCAGCAGTGTCATTCCACAGTTGTTTCTATTAGAACTGAGCTATTACTTTAGCACATTACTCAAGAATAATTTACATACAGCAAAATGCAAGGGTTATATATATATATTATATATATATATTATATATATATAATATGTATATATGTATGTATATGTATAATATGTATGTATATATACATATACATATACATATGTATAATATGTATGTATATATAATATAATATGTATATATATTATATATATAATATAATATGTATATATATATTATATATATAATATAATATGTGTATATATATTATATATATATAATATAATATGTATATATATATATATTTATATATATATAGTTTGGAGAACTTTAACAAATGTATATATCATGTAACTATCACCCAGCTCAAGATGCGGAACATTTCCATCTCCCAGAAGCATCTTTTACTCTCCTTTATAGTCAGTTCCTCCCCCTATAGAGACGACCAATTTTAAAATTACCATCAGTTTTCTTGTTCTCAAATGCCATATAGAATCATATATCCAGTGTCTTATGTAAGGCTCCTTTCACTCAAACTAATGTGGTTTTTTAAGATCAATCCATATTGTTGGATGCATCTTAATGAGTTCCTTTTATTGCTCATTAGTTGTATGAATGTACCATGGAGTTTTTTGTTTATTCATTTGCCTGTCGATGGACATTTGGGATATTTTCAGTGGATGGCTAGTCTGAATAAAGTTGCTCTGACTGTTCTTGTATAAGTCTTTCTATGAATTTATGCATTTATTTCTTTTGGCTAATATATATTCAGAAATGGAATTGCTGATCATCAAGAAGGACTATACTACATTTCGAAAGAAACAACAAGGATGTAAAATTCTGCATTCCTATCAGCAATGTTAGAGAGTTTCAGTTGCTCCACATCTTTACCCACACTTAGTGTTTTTGGTATTTTTTTTTTTTTTTGGTGGGTATATAGTTGTATCTCGTTGTGGTTTTAATTTCTATTTCCCTGATGGCTAATGATGTTGAGCACCTTTTACTATGCTTACTGGCAATTTGGATATCTTTTGTGAAGTGCCTGTTCAAGTCTTTGGTCACTTTTTTTTTTAATTATTGCTAACTAACCACAAAAACATATGACCCCACATTTGACCAACAACACAGGCAATCTGTATTTTGTACACATGTCAGCATAACCATCAATTCAGTGATGTTCAATATTTACAAAGCTAAGTTGAGAGAGGTCATATTTATAAGGATTGCTTTGCATAAGATGTTCCTGTCTACTTTTCCAGGCCAGAGGTTTCCAAGTGGCAGTGGTAGGCCAACTCTGACCTGCAAAAGTATTTTGTTCAGCCAGTATTTTAACCGATATAGTTGTTAAAATATCGGGAGATAACTCTCTAAAATCTGACTTTGTAGCCTCTTAAAAAATTGGAAAATCTGGAAACACTGGGCCTACTTTTTCCTCTTGGCAACAACAGCTAAATCTGAGTAGTGGCTCTCCTCTTAGACCATGCATGCGCATCTCAGTTTAGCATGGCTTCAGTCCTCCACTCCTTAGTGCCTTATTCCCAATCTGCCTCCCTTGCAACTCTTTAGTATTTCCTAATAAGTGTTATGAATTAGATAACTCACTACAGCGCCGTCTTAACTCTACAAATGCACAGATTTGTGACTCAATGGCAAGAGATCTTATGCATTTTATATATTTAATTTTATTCCAGATTTAATCTTTTCCCTGTCCTTATTTTTCTTTATCTTGGATTCCTCATTCCTCATTAAGGTATCCTATAGAAAATTTATTTAAATATTCTTTTTGGAGCAAAGCAATGTATTTTGCCTCTGCGTATCTATTAGGAATGATTTCTAAGAAAGTAAAACCAGCCATTAGCTGTAGACCTTAAGTAACTCATTCTCTTCTCCATTTCAAAGAGGATGGTCAAGGGAAAGAGGAGGTAGTAAACAACAACAACAACAAAAAATGAGGTCCTCCCAACGTTTGACACGGGTGAGAAGTTTCTCAGCCGACCCTAGGCCTAGAGACGCTGAAGAAAATAAGACCCCTGGGGTAAACAAGAGTTTAGATGTGCACAGAATTTATGCACATCTGGCCTAATCATATTACAAAATATATCCTTCTACCACTATACACCTATCAGAATGGCTGAAATTCAAAATAGTGATATCACGAAACGCTAGTAAGGATACAAAGGAAACTTTAACCCACTGAGCCACCCAGGCACCCCTCCCCCCCTTTTAAAAGATTTTATTTATTTATTTGACAGACAGAGATCACAAGTAGGCAGAGAGACAGGCAGAGAGAGAGAGAGGAGGAAGCAGGCTCCCTGCCGAGCAGAGAGTCCGATGCAGGGCTCGATCCCAGAACCCTGAGATTATGACCTGAGCCCAAGGCAGAGGCTAGCATACAAAGGAAACTTGATCACCTGCACATTGCTGATGGGAATGTATGGTACAGCTGCTTTGGAAAAAGTGTGACGGTTCCTTACAAATCTAAACATTGTGCTTACAGTACAGCCCACCAATTTCACTTTTGCGTGTTTATCCCAGAGAAATGAAAATTCGTTTTCACACAAAAACTGTACGTGAACGTTCATCTAGCTTTATTCATAATATCTCTAAGCAGAAAACAACCCAGTTGTTTCTTACTGAGTGGATGCTTTAACAGCGCTGGGACACCATCCATATCATGAAACACTGCTCAGCTATAAAAAGGACTGAGCTACTGATATGCACAACAACTTGGATGGATTTCCAGGGAATTATGCTGAGTAAAAAAAAAAAAATGGTAGTCTCAAAGTTTACATACTGTATGATTTCATTTATATAACATTCTTGAAATGCAAAACCCATAGAGATGGAAAACAGATTAATGGTTGCCAGGAACTGGGGGTCGTGGTAGTGATGGGAGGGAAATGGCTGTGGCTATGAAGGGTTCTCCAGAGATCTTGTGATGGAATTTTTTTGGATCTTGTCTGTGATGGTCATCACATGAAACTACATGTGACGTACATTGCCTAGAACTAAACACACACATACACACACACACACACACACAAAGTATGTTTAAAACTGGTGAAACCTGAATAAAATTGGTAAATTGTATCAATGTCAATTTCCTAGTTGTGATATTTTTACTTGTTAGGTGAGATGTTACCACCACTACGGAAAACTAGTTGAAGAGTATATGTGATCTCTCTGTATTATTTCTTACAATTTCATGCAAATCTATAATTACTTCAAGATGAGAAGTTAAAAACATACCATTATTTATACAAAATTACTCATTAAAAACTTAGCTTCAAGCCAGTGCATTTAATGCTAGAGAAAAAAGGATTTAGGTAATTATGTATAATTCCACGTAGCTATATATCAGTCATTATATCCCCTATCAGTCTGGCAAGGAATATGTTTCAGTTATTGTGGCTGTGTAACAAATTACGCCAAAACTTGGTGCCTTGAAATGATGACATTTATTGTGCTCACAAATTTGTAATTTGAGCAAGACTCAGTGGGGACAGGTCATCTTCTTCATTTTGACGTCAGTTTGGGGGGCAGTACTTGAAGACGGGGGGCAGGAATCATTTGCAAACTCACTCATATTTGTAGTGATTGATGCTAGTCAGGTGGTGTTGAGATCCTAGCTGGAAGTATCAAGTAGAACATCGACACGTGACCTCTCCATATCAGTGGGGCTTCCTCATCACAGGGACTGAGTTGATAAGAATCTCCAGAGAGGGTTGCCTGGGTGGGCTCAGTTGGTTAAGCATCTGACTCTTGGTTTTGGCTCAGGTCATGGTCTCAGGGTCCTGGGATCAAGCCCTGCTCAGTGGGGTATCAGCTGGAGGATTCTCTTTCTCTCTCTCTCTCCCTCCCTCTGCCCTTTCCCCTGCTCATGCTCTCTTTTTCCTCTCTCAAATAGATAAATAAAGAGGGAGAGAGAGAGAATTTCCAGAGACACAGAGAACTTCAAGGAAAATAAAAAACCTTTACGATCTAGCTTCAGAAGCCATGCAGCATCACTTCTGCTGTAGTCACAACCCTGCCCAGATTTGAGGGGAGTGAACGTAAATCACCTCATGATAGAGGAATTTCAGTATCACAGTATAAGATGAACGAGCTGGAAGGGATATATTCTTGTGGCCATCTTTGCAAAACGCAATTTAATATGGGCCTGATGCAGCGTAAATGCTCGGTATGCATTTTTAATGAATGGGAGGAGAGAGGGCGACTAAGCAAATATATACCATCTTTTCTCTCCCTGCAGTACCTTTGCCCTCTTTGCCAGAGACCTTCATTTCTATTTGTTAGAGACTCAGAGATCAGTTAACACTTCTGCCTTCTCCCTGAACACAGTGACTAGTGGGAGGCTTTGCCCTGTCGACTTGGCTAGGCTGCACTACACATTTCAGAAACCCCTTTCCTATGTGTTCCTGGTTAGAGTGGGCCAAAAGAGAGATTCTTCTATGGGATTTGGAGAGAAGAAGGGAACAGCAGCCACCCTGGAACTCACACGCACTGTCGCCGGTCGGCTGGGCTCCCAGCTGCTCCACCCTCCCCTAACTCTTCCTTCGGCTGCTTCGGCTAGCTGTGTGGGCCGAGTTCCGTGATGAAGGATCCCCAGCTTCTACAGAACAGCCGTTCCACTAAGGTTACAGACACGAACTGACAGGTTCTCCAGCCCCTCCTTGCGGTCTTCAGCTTGCGTTTGTGGCTTTCAGCTCATTCTCGCTTTCCCTCACTGCATAGCCACCTTCCCTTCCCCCACTGCCTGCTCTGTGGACTTTAAGCTCCAGCATCAGAAGCAAAGACAACAATCTTACAGAGACTGCTTAACTAGCTTCCACAATTGTGTAAGGTCAAATCCCTGTAACAAATCCCTTTTGTGCATGCACTCGTGTGTGTGTGTGTGTGTGTGTAGTATGTAGTGGTTTTGTTTCTCTGATTGAACTCTATAGGATACAAAATTTGGCATCAGAAGCCCTCAGTTCTAATATACAAGTTCCTATGAATTAACTTGTAAATCATGTGAGGTATAATTGACATTCATGTTAATTAATTTTTCATTCAACATCCATCAAATATTACATTGAGTCTCTTCCATACCTCTATTCATCTAGTGTTTTTATTTTCAATACAGACTATTTCTTTAAAAGTATGACTAAGGATGATTTAACTTTTGATATTTTTGAAACCTGTTAAATACATAGATGAGAAAATAAATTTGGAGGAAAACCTAGACCCCATTTTTCCATGGGGAAAAATGTTACCAGAGATATAAGCATCTATGACTTATCAGAAAAAAGTTTGTTTATTTGGGCACTCTTCAAGACAAAATGTCAGGATTTCAAGCTATGGGAGAGATGTTGGGGTGGAGATCTTAGGTAGGTTTCTTAGAAGGAATATTTTGATACATTCTATTGTCTAGCTTTCACAGACGCTGTGTCTTGTGTCATAGCTCCTAAGGAGCTGGAGAGAGGAAAAGAGAAGGAGAGAACAAAGAGCTTCTTCATGCATATACCCCCACCCATTCCTGGGGTTGGGTATTCTGCATTCTTCTGCTCAGAGGACAGGGAATTGAATTGATTAGGTAATTTGTACAAAGTGGTCGCCATCAAACAATTTTGCGATAGTCTTACTGACAAGGGCTACTTAGCTGCTTTTAAGCACATAAATCACAATTCAAAATCTGTTGCACAGAGGGAAACATTACTGTGACTCGTTTTTCCTTGAAGACGGATAAGCATCAGCTCATACATTTTTAGAGAGCTCTCATTTCTGTGTAGATGTGTCTGTTTTGCAATTTAAATATTTCATCTTTGAGTGACACTGAAAGGCTGCAGGATTCTAATGCCACTGGATGTGTGAGACCCCTAGATTTTGGTTAATTATGTGTAATGTTCGGAGTACCTAGAAGTTATTTTCATGATGCCTGTATTTTGAAAGATTTATAGCATATCACTTTGCAGAAACTCTTTCTGAGTTTTTACACATCAAAGCATTGCAATGAAGAGAAATACATACCTAAGTTTTATCTAAATTAGACCAAAGAACTATATAGACACAAATGCTACACAACTGGGACACACTTGGATGACTGTCCCAGTTAATATATTGAAATATTTCTTTATAAGTGGGTGAAGAGATGTTGCCGTGAACTCCACAAGCCCCCCCCAGTAACCTCTGTTCACCCCCTAGGAACTGACACCCCATTCCTTGATCCAGCAAATAGCACAGCAGGGTGCTTTCAGGACCCTAACTCAGGCACTCAGATGGGTCTGTGGTCTGCTGCCTTTGGTGTATACAGCTATTAAATATTTCTAATATCTCTTCCGCACACAGATAAAATAGAGAGAGGGCTGGCATGGAAGTTGGGAAATTTAAGTTGGAGTCCTTGCTTAACTTCCCTGGGCCTCAGTTTCTCCCACTTATAAAATGAGAGGTTTGGACAAGATTAATCTAACGACCCTTTGAGTTCTATTCTGGAATTCCATGATTTAGGAACATCTGAACTTTTTCCATTTTCACCTTGGAGGTTTGCTATGTTGCAGAGGGAAAAGAATGGCTAAAAGGAGTCGGGAGAGCATGTTCCAAAAGGCCGGCCGGGCAGTGGGGTTGCCAGGAACGAAGGCAGTGGAAACAAAACAGGGAACAACATTGCATGAACTCCCTGCACAACCATGCCGACAAAATCATTTGCAATTCTGATTCTGAAACCTCTCCAAACAATTCATGTCGGAGCTGAACAGTGCCCAGAGAAGGGGAGCGAAAATGACTGGGAAAACAGTGGGTCCCTCTATTGAAGGCAGATTAAAAGATTTCTTATTCTTCCGCCAGAAAGGCAAGGTTGCATAAGAGGTAGAGTCAAAGACTATACATTTGTGAAAGACATGGAAGGACAAACATCAACTTATTCATCAAACCTTATACACAGCTCTTGAAGATTGAAAGGACTAAGTTTAGAGGCCTTTCCCCTCTGTACCCCTGATGAGGGTGTGAAGTTTATGAGTGAGTGAATGAGTTTATGAAACTCATTACCCCCAAGACATACTATGAGCAATGTACAGTGATTCTAATAGGATAGGTGTTATTTAATGCTGGTGAATCTGTAGACTATGCGGGAACACTGATGCTCAGGGCACATCAGGGAAGGCAATTCTGACCTCTCTCTAATCTAGTATGGCCACTATCAAAGAAAGAACGTAGGCCCAAATGATACCTAGGTATGCTTCTGAAAGGACAATTCACTTTTATCATTTCCCCCTTTCTTATTTTTCTTTGTGATTAATATTTTTTAAATGTCTTGAATGGACACTTCCAAAAAGAAAATTCAGACAGTTCAGAAGACTATGAAATTAAAAGTTAAATTTTCCCCTGACAACATCCTTCTCCTCAGAGGTAACCACGCAAATAGGTGTCTGTCCATTTCTCCTTGTAAAAAATATAGGGATGGTTATCTGTATTACAGTTTACTTAATCAAGTATCTTGGGCAACTTTCTGTATCAGTGTTTTAAATAAAGTTTTAAGTCAGTACATTTAAATTTATTTAATTCTTTTTAGTGGTTGTGTTGGAGTCCTTGCTTGAATTCCATTGTGTGAATAAGCCATAATTTAACCTGACAAATATTTAAGTTTTTCCATCATTTGCCACATTTGCAATGTTACAATGAATATCTTGGTATCTCCCACATATCTTACACCTTGGTTCACTTGTTCACTGGGGTGCTCCTATGCCAGAACTTTCTGGAAAAAGTGCTGCTATATTAAATCACATGATACATTTTGATAAAGTGACCAGATTTGTCCTCCAACTTCTACTCTAATTGTTTATGAATGTTTTACATTCCCTACACTATCACAACACCACAGTTATTATAATTCCACGCTTTTATGCATCTTTTCCAGCTAAATAGAAAAGTATTCAGTTAAATATATTCCTACTCTCCTAAGAGCACAGATGTTATGAGGATAGCAAAATGATATAAATAAGCTCGGGGACTTGGAGAAATGCCATGTAACGATATCTCTACTGGCCAAATAGATTAAATTATGAAGAATTTTCTGATGAATTTCATTTCCACATTCCCAAATAGGGTATTTAATATGAATCTTATTTTTAAAATGTACTTTACTATGTATTTCATTCACAGAAAAAGTATACCTTAGCAAGTATAAACACCTGTGTCGAGTCTTCTTTCTTTGTGGCAATGAGAGGTTGGAGAATAATGGCAGTTTTCATTTCCATTGACCTGATCATTATAGAGATCACACAATCTCCCCCTTTATTTAATCCTTCTTTGCCTAATCCTTTCCCTACCTGTATTCAGTAAAGTATAAGTGATTAATAGAGCTTATTCATTTTAATTTTCTGTTTTGAAGGAGTTAATTTCAGTGAATGTGATGGGTTTGTTTAAATTCAAAAGCTAAGGGGTTAGGGTGTTATATGTGCCAGGATTATGTGCACATTACTAAGAAACAAGGCATTATATCCAAGGAACAAATCCCTAGTTGTGAAGCATTCAGCATTCAAAAGCAGCTGGGAATGTGTATGATAGAGTGGGCCTGGAGGGAGACCTACGTGAAGGTATATGTGTGTTGGGGAGGTGGGGCAGTGGTCCATATGCTTCGGAAATACACCTGCTGTTCCTGGGTATGCAAATTGATGAAAAAATGGCAGAGCTGGGATGCTGGCTGATGGTAAGAAATAGCTCCTTTCTGTCCTCCTCCTTGGCCTGCAGCATACAGACCCAGAGACTGTTAGGAGCAGAGACATAACCTGGATGCTCCACACCTGAGCCGGTTCCTTCTCTATTCTACCCTAGCCGCGTCCTCCTACACCGCAGAAACATAGGCCTTTGTGCGTCTGATCAAGAAGGAGGTGATTTTCCAGCAGGAATGTGGGATCTCGGGTAGAAATCTCAGCTAGCTTATGGCTCTGGGCATTGGTGTGCTACTCCCTGGCACTTCGGTTTTTATTACCATGGCTACACTTCGCACACCCTGTGACCATGGGCATTCGCTGGCTTCGTGTTGCTTTTTCATTTGAACACCATACAGCATTTTTTAAGCCCCAGTAGTCAGAGGCATTTGTTTGCAGAACCTAATTCCCATACTAAATAAATAAATAAATAAATATCACTTCCTCTTTTGCTAGGCTGCCAATTTGTTTTCTTCAAGGGGCAATTATGTCACTGCCAAAACCACACTGATAAATAATCTCCCTGTATTTGAATTTTAAAATGAAGCCCTCCAGAGGGTTAGGCTCAGAAAGGACCACTGGTAGTTTACTTTGCTGGACTGAAGCTTAATTTAAAATTCACATCTTAATAAAGCGAACTTCTTCCTTTCTATTTTGGACCAAAAGAGAGAAAATAATGATGAAAGGGAATTAAGACCTACCTCAGTAATTAGGGAGTCCCAGTGGATTAGACTTACTAATGGAAACCCAATTAAAACACATTTTTGAAGGGTTTTGTTAGAACCAGTAAACAGCCCAGAGCTAGTTCTAGAATGTCAGCTTTTTTTTTTTACATTTACAAGTATTTTTGTGTTGTATGTTGCATACCAATTAGGAAGTAGAAGAAACCAGTGTATATTAATCAATTTTTAGGCAATGCACAGGTCCCTAGCACTTTAGAGCCAGATATGGTTTCATAATCTCCTTGTAGTTCACGTCATGGCCCATCCTTTCATTAGAGAAGCTTGTCATTAATAAAAGAATCCGCTTCATTTGTGTCTGCAGATCTAAAAATGCTGTACTTAGTGAGTTCACAGCCTCATTGCCAACAGGCAGGCACCTGCCAGGTTGAGAGGGAATAGCCATCTGGAACAGCATAGAACAGGGTGAGGAAAGCTTTTTCAATTTGCAAAGAAAGAAATTACTACATAAAAGGAGCGATATGGGACCAAAAAAATGAATGCCCCATCTACCCACCTGCTATCCTTGATCTGGAAATAATTCAGTCCTTCGGTTATTTTCAAGGAGTTTTGGGAAGGAGACCCATTTCCCAAGTCCCCATGACCACAGAGATTGCTGCGGTGATTATCATACCTCCCAAGGCCCCTGGATTCCTAGGGGCTGTTGTGTGGTCCAGCGAACTCTGACTCACTGACACGTGCTGCTGAGAAGCACCTTGATGTCCTCACTGCTGAGAAGCCCAGCATGAGGGTTTGAGAGCCATGGACGCGAGATGAAATGGCTGCCTTGGGCTTGTTGCACATGTTAACACTGTCAGTTTTATCTCACGTACAAGTCAGAAGATTGGAATGATAAAGGCTATGCATTTTTAATGCTACCAGTCTGAGAATATAATGAAATGAGCCTTTTATTAAATCTACTCATGGGCAGGAGTCTTTCTGGGGGTCTTCATGGTGCCAAAGCAATGGACGCTCAATTCAGTGATTAATCAGCCAAGCTGGTTGTCTTAGCTGTGTTTCCCCCAGAAGCAGACCTCAAGACAAGTATCCACGTGCAAGCAGCTTATTTGAGAGGTGATTCCTGAGAATACTGTGAGGTGACTGGGGAAGCAAGATGGGGAAGATAAGGAAAGCAATAAAGGGTGAATTTTCCGGCAAGATACCACTGTGGAATCCCGAGGGAAACTTCAAAAGATAATGTAGAACAAGAATTCTTACATTACAGCCTGTGGGCCAAATCCAGCCTGGTTTTATACAGCCTACGAGCTAAGAATGGCTTGCGTGTTTATTAATAGTCACAAAAATCAGAAGACTAATACATCATGTCATGTAAAAATTATGCGAAATTCAAATTTCAGTGTCCCTAAATAAAATTGCATTGGAACATCACCATGTTCACTCTTTTGTGAATTGTTTATGGGCGCTTTCAGTCTGCAATAGCACAATGGAAGAGCTGCAACACAGACCTTGTGTTTGCAGAGTCTAAAATATTTATTCTCTGGGGGCGCCTGAGTGGCTCAGTGGGTTAAGCCTATGCCTTCAGCTCAGGTCATGATCTCAGGGTCCTGGGATCGAGCCCCACATCGGGCTCTCTGCTCAGCAGGGAGCCTGCTTCCCCGTCTCTCTCTGCCTGCCTCTCTGCCTACTTGTGATCTCTCCCTCTATGTCAAATAAATAAATAAAATCTTTAAAAAAATATTTACTCTCTGGCCCTCTGCAGAAGTAGTGTGCTACCTGTGATGTAGACACACACTTCAGGGTTATCCCCCGGAGAGGCTTGAGAGCTGATGTCCTCATCCAGTTCGCACCCATCAGCACACGAGTGCTCCTAGAGGGCTTTCATTTCCCACTGCTCATATAGCCTGCCCTACAGAACATCCAGGAATTCTGAATTCTCAACTCCAGATGACATAATTTCATATTTTTCCTAATTAAACATGAAAATAGACATTTTGTAAATTCCCAGTCTTCTCAATCCCCAAGAAAACTCAGTCCCATTCTGATCCCCAACAGCACAGAACGAATTAAATGTTCTTTCCTATGTTCTAGTCATGGACTGAATTAAGCAGTCTAACAAGTTATACAGAAGGGTATTAGATTCAAAACATGCTAACTCTGTGGAACAGGGCTTGTGGTATGAAATACGTTTTTTCCATTGACAGCAGTCCATGATAATGAATAAGTCAGGGCTGAGAATGTCCTCTTCTTCCATGTAACTTCATCAAGTAGATAGTTATTTCAGTTAGTATGATATCAAAACCTAAGTGGAGGTTAAGTTACATATTTAATTTCATAATTAACAGTATTTTGTTTGTAAATATCTGAAATTGAAACAGAAGACAGAAGCATTGTCTAAGTGATTGTAAAGCAAAATTGGCATTTGCCAAGGCAAAACTTGTTCTGGTACCAGATTATAAATACCACTTGTTCTCAAGACTGTATATCCTCTGCACAGGTGGTATTAAATGAAGCCAGTACATAGCCAATTTCAGACAGCCTTATGCACTAATTTACTTAGATGGCCAAATACCACCAAACTCTCTATTTCTTTAAAAGTGACAATAGCAGCACAGCTTAAAATCCAAAATGAACAATTCAGAGAGGATTAAATTGAAAACAAAATCAGCTTCTTATTCAGAAATGAATTCAGGTTAGGGGCGCCTGGGTGGCTCAGTGGGTTAAAGCCTCTGCCTTCGGCTCAGGTCATGATCTCAGGGTCCTGGGATCGAGCCCCACATCGGGCTCTCTGCTCAGCAGGGAGCCTGCTTCCTTCCCCCTCTCTCTCTGCCTGCTTCTCTGCCCACTTGTGATCTCTCTCTCTGTCAAATAAGAAAAAAAAAAGACATGATTTCAGGTTCATCTCTAGTCACCAAAACTAAGCACAGTTGTTTCCTCAAATAAAGTCGTTAAAGTCTCTGGAGTCTTTGATATTGTTATCTCCTAACATACCAGTACATTATTAAAGAGAAAAAAGTCTATTTGTTGAAGCCCTGGTTTGAAGGTAGAACACAGTGTACACTTCAGTGATCTTGTACATGACCCTCCTATCTCATACTGTACATACTAGAAAACTCCCAGATTAAGTGCTGCCAAATTTCATCGTGTCTGTATAAACTTCCCCCTGCTAACTTGAAGATTAACCTTTCTGTCTTGGGATTCTCCCAATGACAGTTAAGTCTCCTATGGAAAGCTATCTCAGTTTTCCTGTCTTAGGGGGAGAATGGTTGGTGATAGTAGGATAGGAAAGTACCAATATTATCTTTAGTGGCCTGGTTTTATTTTCCCGGCTTCCCATATCTATTTTTCCAAGGCTAGAAGTCACTTTTCCTCCTATTATTTAAGGTGGTCCCCCAGATTCATTCCATCCATCCATCCATCCATCCATTCAGCTGTTAATTTGATAGATCTTTGAGTTCCAACAATATATCAAGCAATATCCCCTCCTTTCCTCCTGCCGCCTCACCCCCAATTCCCATAGACACCCTTTGACTCATCTCAGGTAAAGCAGATAGGAGGATGGAGGAATGTAAGCTCTGTGCTGGGCTGGAATCGTCCATGTTACCATAGCCACCAGAACCACATGCAATCTCCACAACTTTAGATGGCACAGAGGGAATCTGGCGATTAACCCCAGGCAGAGAACTGAAAATTCTGGGTTGAATCCCCTGGAAGAATTCTTCAGGAAAACAAAGTAATTTTTCTTTTTCTTTTTTTTTTTTAAGTTTATTTATCTATCTATCTATCTATCTATCTATCTATCTATCTATCTATCTATCTATCTATCATCATCATCATCCCAGGACCCTGGGATCACAACCTGAGCCGAAGGCAGAGGCCTCAACCCACTGAGCCACCCAGGTGTCCCCAAAGTCTTCCAGCAAGACTTACCTTCTGGACCCTGAAGGCCATTAGGCGCCGGAATAGGGTTGGCTGTCTAAAGAAATAAAATTTATTAAGCATTGCAGGGGGGTCGGAGTTTCAGCTGAGATTTAGGCAGTATAACCTTCTGGTTAACAAGATGGTTTTGGAAATGGATGACAACTGCAATTCAACTCTATGCCTATAACATCAGTTTTGTGATCAATATTAGGAGAATATTATCTGTATCCTCCGTTAGGCCAAGCTGTGTGGTATATGGCCATAAAAATATCAGTTCCTGCTTTCTCTCCTCTTTAAATCATACCTAAATGCTTTTCTTAGGGTTCCAACCTTAGGCTAGTGGATGTGTAAAAAGTTTATCTATTCTTAGAGTACCAATATTATGCCCTTTCCTCTTCTATTGGGTCTTTTTCTTTTGAACAATAACTAGCCCCTTATTTCCATATACTTGGAAGGACTCCATTATATGATGCATCAAATCTCATTGATACCTGTGAGATCATATATGCTTCAGAATATTAAAATATTAGATTATCTTTTTATTGCTTTTAGTTATAAATACTCCTTGGGTTGTTATATTGCAGGAGTAGCAAACACCTGCTAAGCACACTCTAATCCCTTCTTCCTGTAGGGTGGCATTGCTACTCAGACACAGCCTTCTGAATGCAGCATCAAAATATTTCTCAACACAAAGTTCAGGAACCCTCTATCAAGATGAAGTCTGTTTGCCATTCTTGGTATATTAGGCTATGAATCCTGTTCTTAGGGGTTAATATCAAGAAAATTACTTTGGAGATAGGTTTGAGCCAGTTTTTAATTTGGAAGGGATGAAAAGAAAGAAAGAGAAGAGCAAATAGAGCATTGCTCATATAAAGCAATGTTTTTCTGAGGAGAATGCTTATTGGATTTAATTTCCATTACTGCAGATGGATTCTAACGTTTAAACAGAATCTCTTGGGTTTGAAGAGACCTCTCGTGGGTCATTTAGCTCATATCTCAGCACTACCACAAGATAGATCTCATTATTTTTCTTAAATCCTGTCTTAAAAATGAATGGGTGTCTAATGAGTCTTTAAATTGTGATTTTACTATCTCCTCTGGATGCATGTGCCATAACCTCTGTATTCTAATAGCTTCATAGCTTCTGTATTTTAGTAGCTACCAATTACTCTCTAATATTTATTTAAAAATTTCCCATAGCATCACAAGTCCTTCGCTGCATCCTTTATGCTCACTCTGCCTTTAACCTTTCCAACTAATCCAGTGGGCAGTGACAGCTGCCAGTCACCGAATGAGAAACACGAGCCATGGATGTTATGGGTAGACTGGTCACTGTAACCCCCTTGGACTGAACAGCTATTCCTGACCAGTTCTTTTTAGGACCCCACCTTCCCTAACTCCAAAAGCATGGAGGACGCTTGTTAATCAGGCATCTGCCCCTTTGGATTTAATACTATTGCTCTGGGTCTTGGCTTTTCTCACTTGCTTGCTCCTCCATTTCTTTGTACCCTGGGCTGCTTCAGCCAGGAATCCCTGTAGTGTTTCTTCCGACGATTCAACACTGACACTCGCATGGGGGTGATTCAGAAAATTCTTCTAGAGTCTCATTTAGAATGTTGATATTAAGGCATGATTATGTCTCAACTGTGCATACCCCAGTCTACTAATTAGGGTCCTTATCACCCATAGATGGAGTGGGAAGTTATCTTTGTGGTATGATTTGAGTGGGTAGCCTCTATAATCAGAAATATCTTTCCTACTCAGGAGAAGTGCTGGAAGTTCAATCACTGGAGAGCTTTTCTCTTGATTAATCATAAGGCAATCCAAGATTCTCTTTTAAAATGCTGATGAAGTAGAAGGGTTAACTCATTAGGTCAAAAACTCTTTAGTATGAATTAGATATTTTTAGCTCACTTCCTTCCCAAGTAGGTGGTAGTTGAGCATAAGTAGTATAATGAGGTCCTTGGGAGAAGTGATACTGAAAGGGAAGAAAAGACAGCAAAATCATTTTGGAAAAGCACTGAAGGAAGATTTTGTCCACTTCACCATGTGGCCATGGACTAACCCGAATCAACTCTCACACTCATACAAGTAAGACTTTTTCATTGTGTTTCCTTAAGGCTAGGTTAAAAATCAATATCCCTTCTACTTAGCAAGTGTTTCTTTATTCATTAATCCTACCTTTGGCTGCCTGAGACTTCAAAGATTATCTTCATGCCATCTTATTACCAGGACCTGGGAGGCCTTTCTTCTTTTTCACTGTCCATCAAATCTCAGCTTCCCCTCAAGGCCAAGATCATTGCATACCCTCCATAAAGCCTTCCGTGAGACTTCAAAGCCAACATATCTCTTCACTCTCAATTTCTTTAGCAAAAATTACTCTAGGGAATGAAAATGAAGAGGAAGCTAACTGTGTTCATTGAGTACCCACTATGTGCCAGGCACTATGCTAAGCACATTTCAGAAGATATCTCATCTTTTTTTTTTTTAAAGATTTATTTATTTATTTGACAGAGATAGAGAGATCACAAGTAGGCAGAGAGGCAAGGAGGGGTGGGGGAAGCAGGCTCCCCGCTGAGCAGAGAGCCTAATGCAATGTGGGGCTCCATCTCAAGACCCTGAGATCATGATCTGAGCTGAAGGCAGACACTTAAGCCACTGAGCCAACCAGGCGCCCCCAGAAGGTATCTCATCTTAACATTCACAACAATCATAACACACAAGTGTGATTATCTCCATTCTATATGTGGAAAACAAAAATGAGAAAGGATCTGTAGCATTCCAGAATTTTGGAAACCAGGTCCCAAATTCCTATCATTTCTCTGCCTATCGTTTCTGTGGGAAGTGAGCACACATAGCTCTGTACTGATTTTTTTTTAATGTGCGAGGAAACCAGTGTATAACATGATTTAATGCTGTCTTTTACTTAAACATTTTTGAAGTATTTAAAAAGTGAAAGAGATTAAGGACAATTAAGCTGAGGATTATGGAAACTCAAAAGGGAAACCCACAGGGATTGCTATAGCAAGATCCTATGTTTTCTGCTAAAATGGTGCCCATCCTTCTGATTGCAGCTTCCACAGATGGGCTAGAGGTGTGCCACTGGATCATTCCCTGCCGTCTGCAGGCCAGGCCAGTGCAGCTTAGAGGAACCCAAGACCCCCAGCCGATTGCTGGCCATGGCACTCTCTCCTGACTTGTCCCAGAATGTCACAAATATTATCATTACTTTTGATGTGATATAATAGAGAAATGGCAGAAAACTATCCTTCTAAAGAACTCTTCTTATAAAGAAAGCTTTCAGAGTGGTATCTCCTTACTTGTGGTCATGCATAGCTTTCTTAGCTGACAAATGAGACACAAAGCTAGTGATGTTAGTTATTTGGATACCTAATTTTCTTGTAATTTTGGAGCACAAGGCTTTGTACTACAGAGGATGTAAAATGAAAATAGAAAACAAAAAGATCTATTCAGGTTAAAGGAAACAGAGATCTGTCTGGGAAATTGTCCTGTGCCTAACTGGGAAAATGAAGGAGAAAGATGTTATATCTTGTGTTCTTAAAGGAAGCCATTAGATTAGGGGAATCTGCAAGAGTCTAATTCCAAACGAGGTAGAGCTCGACAGCTTTTTTAGTATCTGGGGCTTGGAAGGTCTGTGGGTGAGATGAAGCAAAATTTTCCTGAGAAAATAATGGAAATAATTTATTAAGAAATTATTGGTGACAAGTAGCTTTGATTCAGCATTGTGCCACTTTGCCAAAGTGTCTGTTGTATTTTTTGCTAGTTATTCCAACTTTCCTTTTATTAGTATTTGCATATTTGCACAAAAGTATATATACTTTACTTTTAATATACCTATATCATTCTATTTGAAATGAATCTCTTATTGATAGCATATAGTTAGCTCTTGTTATTTTTTAATCCATTCTGACAATCTCTTGCTTTTACATTTAGATATTTTTTTTTTAAAGATTTTATTTATTTTACAGAGAGAAACAGCGAGAGAGGGAACACAAGCAGAGGGAATGGTAGCGGGAGAAGCAGGCTTCCTGCAGAGCAGAGAGCCCGATGCGGGGCTCGATCCCAGGACCCTGGGATCATGACCTGAGCCGAAGGCAGACGCTTAACGACTGAGCCACCCAGGCGCCCCTCTTGCTTTTACATTTAAATTTAATATAATTATTGATGTTTGGATTTAGGCTATTTTATTATTTTGTGGTTGTTCTCTCTGTGTTTTTATTTTTGTTTTCCTTTTTCTGCCTCCTTTTTAATTATTTGAACATGTTTAAATATTCCATTTTATTTTTTCTATTGTTTTTTACTGTCTATATAGTATTTTTAATGTTTGTTCTATAGATTATAATATACATACTCAACTTTTCACAGTCTACTCAGAATCAATGTTTTACTATTTTTAGTGGAAAAATATTAGCACCATATAGGTCCTTTTACCCTTTATATTGTAGTTGCATTTTTAAAAACATTTTTTAAAGATTTTATTTATTTATTTGACAGAGAGGAAAGAGATCACAAGTAGGCAGAGAGGGGGGCAGAGAGAGCGGGGGAAGCAGGCTCCCCGCTGAGCAGAGAGCCTGATGCGGGGCTCGATCCCAGGACCCTGAGATCATGACCTGAGCTGAAGGCAGAGGCTTTAACCCACTGAGCCACCCAGGCGCCCCTGTAGTTGCCTTTTTTGTAGTATATCTACGTATATCAAAAACTTCATCAGCAAAATCAGAAAACTTTCATCAAAAACTCATCAGAAAATGTGATAAATTTTGCTTTCAGTTATCATACATGTTTTAAAGAACTCAACAGGAGAGGATTTTCTGTTTACCCAGATACTTACCATTTTGTTGCTCTTCGTTCATTTCTAATGTTCCAAGTTTCTTTCTGTCTGAAGAACTTCTTTTAGCAATTCTTTCAGAAAAGTTCTGCTAGCAAGGGACTTTCAGTTTCCAGTTCCACATGTAAGGAGCTTAGAAGTCACCACTCTATTTTTTTTTTTTTTTTTTTTGCCACTCTATTTTAACAAGTAAAAAGCTGAACAAACTGAAAATCAACTCTTCTTGGATCCACAAGAGAAGGAAAGACACAGGACAAGCCACTGCCCCCAAGATTGGAGACAGAAAGGCAAGTAAAGGGATTTGCAGCTTATTGGAGCAGAGACTCACTAGCAGAAGCCACTATGGAGACTAGTGCTGGGGTAGGGAAATCTGAATTGTAATTGACAATTTGCTAGAAGATCAGTGTTGAAAACTCTGAGAGTTAAAAACCCTAGGGGGACCCAATCATAGGGGAACCCCTACAATATTGCGAGATTTACCTCCAGAAGCTCAGCCAAGTTCCCACAGTAAATACCAGAGAAAAGTCCTCTCAGGCTTCCAGCAGGGGAAGGAGAAAAGGAACCATTTTGAAATATGCTAGAGCACTCTGTTCTTAACAAGGCCTGTTCTCAAAGGAAACTAGTTAACCACAGCCTAACATGCTAGGGGTATTTTCAGACCCTAACTGACTGAGAGAAGTGGAATACCCAACCCCAACACACTCTAGCCACCATATCTCACCCAAGAGGGGAGAGGGAAAAAAAAACTGAGAAAAACTTGTGAAGTTTATAGTCCAGAGGCATCCATTCACTAAAAGACTGACCCAGTCATAGGCTTGTAGAATGCTTCCACACCTAACCGCTACATTACAAAAGGCCTATTTACAGCAGTTCCTTTTACCTGGTACATCATATCTTGCTATCACACACACACACACACACACACACACACACACACACCCTACAAGGCACACCAAAAGGCAACACAAGAAATTTGAAGAGACGTAGCAAGAATCAGAACCAGACATGACAGAGATTTTGGGATTATCAGACTGAGAATTTCAAACAACTGTGATTAATATGCTAAGGGCCCTAATGAATAAGGGAGACAACATGTAAGATTGGATGGGCATTGTAAGCAAAGAAATGAAAATCCTAAATAAAAAAAACCAAAAAGAAATGCAAGAGATAAAAGGTATTGTAACAGAAATGAAGAGTGCCTTTGATGGGCCTATTAGTGGACTGGACCCAAGTGAGGAAAAAAAATCTGTGAGCCAGGAGATATATCAATAGAATGCTTGAAAACTAAAAATCAAAGAGAAAACTAGAAATCAAAGAGAAAAGGACTAAAAGCAGAACAGAATATCCAGGGAATGTGGGACAACTACAAAAAAAAGTAACATACCAGTAATGGTAATGCCAGAAAAAGAAGAGAAAAGAACAGAAAAAATATTTGAAACAATTGAATATTTGAAACAAATCTAGAATTTTTCCAAATTAATGTCAGACATCAGGCCATAGATCTGGGAAGCTGAGAGAACATCAAGCACGATAAATATTTAAAAAACCACCACCACCACCAAACCAACAAAAAAACACCCTACAACTTGGCATATCATTTTCAAATTGCAAAAAAAATCAAAGATAAAGTCCTGGAGAAGCCAGAGGTATAAAACACCTTACCTAGAGAAACAAAGTTAAGAATTACATACAACTTCTCAGAAACCATGCAAGCAAAAAGAGAGTAGAATAAAATATTTAAAGTGTTGAGAGAAGAGAAAAACACTGATCTAGAGTTCTGTACCATGTAAATTTATCTTTCAAAAGTGAAGGAGAAAGAAAGGCTTTCTCAGACAAACAAAAATTGAGGGAATTTGTTGTCAGTAGACCTGGCTTGCAAGAAATGTTAAAAAAAAGTTCTTTGAAAGAAGGAAAATAGCATGGGTCACAAACTCAGATCTATGTAAAGATAGGAAAAGCATCAAAGAAGGAATAAGTGAAGGTAAAATAATTAATTTTTAATTTTTCTTATTCTTAATTCATCTAACAGATAACAGTTTGTTCAATATAATGAATTCAGTGTATTCAATTGTGTATGTTTATGTGCATGTATGTATATATACAACTCTTTCTCTCTCTATATATATATGCTTATGTATGCTTAAATGTAAGTGAAATTAAATGTAAGTGAAATTAATGACAACAATACTACAAGATATGGGAGGAAGGAATTAGGATTATTTTGTTATTGTAAGATACTTACACTACCAGTGTAATAGTACAGTGTTATTTGAAAGAGGAATTGGATTAGATGTAAATGCATATTGCAAACTCGAGAACAACCACTAAAAAACGTTTTTAAAAAAAGAAGTATAACAAATGCTAAGAAAGGAGAGAAAACAGAATCATATGAAATGCCCAATTAAAACCATATACCACAGAAAAAGAGTGGAAGACAATCAGAGGAACAATGGCAACAAATAGAAAACAGTAGTGTATATGATAAACAGTAATCCAACTATATTAATAGTCATTTTAAATTCAGTGGTCTAAATGTGCCAATTAACAGAGACTTAAGGGGATCAAAAAATAAGACAACTATATGTTTTCTATAAGAAACCCACTTTAAATATAAAGACGTATCTAGATTAAAAAGTAAATGGAAAAAAAAAAGTAAATGGAGTGTTAATTTCTTTTTGCTACTTCATTGTTAGTATATAGAAATGCAACAGATTTCTATATATAAATTTTATATTCTGCAATTTTACTCAATTCATTTATTAGGTCTAATAAAATAATTCCATTTATAATTGTACCAAAAAGAATAAAATACATAGGGATAAATTTAACCAAGAGAGTGAAAGACTTGTACTCTGAAAACTATAAAACATTAAAGAAAGAAATTGAAGATGATGCAACAAATGGAAAGATATACCATGCTCATGGATTGGAAGTTTTAATATTGTTAAAATGTCCATACTACCCAAAGTAATCTACAGATTCTATACAATTTCTATACCAATAGTATTTTTTACAGAAATAGGACAGATAATCCTAAAATTTATATGGAACCACAAAAAAACCCTGAATAGCCAAAGCTATAATGAGAAAGAAGAACAAAGAGGCGCCTAGGTGGCTCAGTGGGTTAAAGCCTCTGCCTTCAGCTCAGGTCATGATCTCAGGGTCCTGGGATCAAGCCCCGCATCGGGCTCTCTGCTCAGCAGGGAGCCTGCTTCCCCCCCCCCACGCCTGCTTCTCTGCCTGCTTATGATCTCTCTCTCTGTCAAATAAACAAAATCTTTAAAAAAAAAAAAAAAAGAAAAAGAAAGAAGAACAAAGCTAGAGGCATCACAGTCTCAAATTTCAAGATATATTACAAAGCTATAGTAAGAAAAATATGGTACTGGCACAAAATAGACACATTGATTAATGGAACAGAATAGAGAGGCCAGAAATAAACCCACACTTTTATGGTCAATTAATGACAAAGGATACAGGAATATACAATGGGAAAAAGACATGCTCTTCAGTAAATGGTACTGATAAAACTGAACACCTAGATGTGAAAGAATGAAAATAGGACCACTTTCTTACACCACACACAACTCAAAATGGATTAAAGACCTAACTGTGATGAACTGAAACCATAAAACTCCTAAAAGAAAATATAGGCAATAATCTCTTTGACACCGACCTTAGCAACTTATTTATGGTTATGTCTCCTCAGGCAAGGGAAGCAAAAACAAAAACTATTGGGGATACGTGAAAATAAAAAGCTATTGCACATTGAAGAAAACCATCAATGAAACAAAAAGGAAAATTACTGAATGGGAGAAAATATTTGCAAATGATAAATCTGTTAAACAGTTAATATCCAAAGTATATAAAGAGCTTACACAACTTAACCCACACACAAGAAGAATAATCCAATTAAAACATGGGTAGAGGACCTGAATAGACATTTTTCCAAAGAAGATGTACAGATGTCCAACAAACTTATGGAAATGTGCTCAATATCACTAATCATGGAAATGCAAATCAAGACCACAATGAGATACTACCTCACACTTGTTAGAATGGCTAGTACCAAAAGACAAGCACTAACAAGTGTTGGTGAGGATGCAAAGTAAAGGGAACCTCCTACACTGTTGGTGGGAATATAAATTGGTGCAGCTACTGTGGAAAACACTATGGAGGTTCCTCAGAAAATTAAAAATAGAATTACCATATGACCCAGTAATTCCACTACTGGGTATTTACCCAAAGAAAATGAAAACACTAATTTGAAAAGATATATGCACCCCTGCACTTATTGTAGAACTTGGCTATTATAGCCAAGTTATGGAAGGATCCTAAGTGTCCATCAATAGATGAATGGATAAAGAAACGTTTTATATATATATATATATATATATATAATGTTATATATTTATAATATAAACATATATTTATATATGTTATATATATAAAACTTTCATATATATAAAACATTTCTTATATATAAATTACATATATATAAAAATGTGAACTTGTATATATACACACAATGGAATATTACTCAGCTACGAAAAAAATGAGATCTTGCCATGTGTGACAATGTGGATGGACTTAAAAGTTATTTTGCTAAGTGAAATAAGTCAGATAAAGACAAATACCATACAATTTCACTTATATATGGAATCTAAAAGGCAAAACAAACCAGAAACAAAACTCATAAATACAGAGAACAAACTGTTGGTTGCCAGAAGGGAGATGGTTAGGGAGAATGGATGAAATAAGTAAAGGGGATTAAGAGGTACAAAGTTCTACTTATAAATAATTCACAGAAATGAAAAGTACAGTATAGGGAATATAGTCAACAATATGCAATAGCATTGTCTGGTGACAGATGGTAACTACACTCATTGTGGAAAGCATAAGATCATGTATAGAATTGTCAAATCTCTATGTTGTACATCTGAAACTAATATAACACTGTATAACAATTATACTTCCATAAGAAAAATGTAAATGGTGGAGAAAAATATACCATATTAACACTAATCAAAAGAAAGCAGGAGTAGTTATATAATTTCAGACAGAGCAAACTACTAAATAGTGAAAATTATCTGGAGTAAGGTAGGGCATTATATAAATGATAAGGTGGTCAATTCTCCAAGAAGACATAACAGTTCCTAACAATAGAGCATCAAACTGTGCCGTGAAGTGCAGTGTTGTTTTTTTTTTTTTACCATGAAGCAAAACTGATAGAATTGCAATGAGAAATAGATGAATCCACTATCATGTTGTAGAATTCAACACCTCCCTAATCAGAAATGTACAGATCCAGCAGACAATTAGTAAGGACGTAGTTGAACCCAACGACACTGACAATAAACTGGATATTATTGATATTTATAGATCACTTCATCCAAAAACATTATAATTTTTGTCAAGCTCATATGGAACATTCACCAAGATATACCACATTCTGGGCCATAAAACACACCTTAACAAATTAAAAAGAATAGAGACTATACAGTATCTGTTTTTAGACCACAGTGGAATTAAACTAGAAATCAATAACAGATAATTGGAAAATGCCCAAACACATAGATATTAAACAACACACTTCTAAATAACACATGTACCATGGTAGAAATCTCAAAAGAAAATAACAAATATTTTAAACTAAATGAAATGAAAACACATTATCAAAGTTTGTGAGATGCATTGAAAGCAGTGCCTAAAGGGAAATTTATAACATTGAATACATATATTAGAAAAAAAGGAAAGATCTAGGGGCACCTGGGTGGCTCAGTTGGTTAAGTGGCTGCCTTTGGCTGAGGTCATGATCTAGAGTCCTGGGATCAAGCCCCACATTGGGCTCCCTGCTCAGCAGGGAGTCTGCTTTTCCCTCTGCCTCTACTCCTCTCCCACTCATGATCTCTCTCTCTCGCTCAGTCTCTATCTCAAATAAATAAATAAACATCTTTTAAAAAAAGAAGGATCTAAAATCAATCTTCTATGTTTCTACCTTAGGAAACTAGAAAGAAAAGAGAAAAATACAAAACAAGCAGAATAAACAATATTAATAATTAAAGCAGAAACCAAGGAAATTGAAAATGTGGGAAATCAATAGAGAAAAATCAGCAAAAGCCAAAGCTGGTTCTTTGACAAGATCAATAAAATCAATAAGCCCCTAGCCAGGCTAAATAAGGAATAAAGGGCGAAGACACAAATGATTAATATCAGAAATGAAAACACGGACATTACTACAGATCCCATGACACAATCTGTGAAAACTCACACAAAATAGAAACAGATGCTCTGAATAGGCCTATCTCTATTAAAGAAATTGTATCAGTTATTAATAACCTTTCGAGACAGAAAGCACCAGGGTTTACTGGTGAATTATACCAAACAATTAAAGAAGAAATTATACCAATGCTCTGTAATCTCTTTCACAGGATAGAAGCAGAGGGAATACTTCCTAACTCTTTCTATGAGGCCAGGACTACCCTGATATTCAAATTAGACAAAGAAGTTATAAGAAAACTACAATATCTCTCATGAACATAGATTCAGAGTCACTCACAAAATATTAGTAAATCAAATCCCAAAAAGTATAAAAAGATTATACACCAGGACTAAGTGAAATTTATTTCAGATATACAAGGCTGGTTCTGCATTCAAAAATCAATGCGACCCATCATATGAACAAACTAATAAAAATCACATGACCATATCAATAGATATAGAAAAAATATTTGAGAAAGTCCAATACCAATTTATGATAAAAACTGTCAGTAAACTAAGAACAGAGGGAGCTTTCTCAACTTGATAAAGACTATGTACAAAAAATTTACAGATAACATAATGGTGAGAAACATGAATGTTTCTAAGATCAGGTACAAGGCAAGCATATCCCCCTCTCTTACCACCCCTTTTCAACATTGTGCCTGAAGTTCTAGCTAATGCAAGAAGACAAGAAAATGAAATAAAAGATACACAGACTAAGAAGAAAAAATAAAACTGTTTTATAGATGATATGATCATCTATGTAGAAAATCCAAAAGAATCAACAAAAAACTCCTAGAACTTATAAACAATTACAGGAAGGTTGCAAGACACAGGTAAATATAGAAAAGTCACTCACTTTTCTATATACCAGAAATGAACAAGTGGAATTTGAAATTAAAAGCACAATTCTAGTTACATTAGCACCCCTAAAATGAAATAGTTATGTATAAATATAACAAATTATATATATGATCTTTCTGGGGAAAACTACAAAACTCTGATGAATGAAATTGAAGAATTAAATGGAGAGATAGTTCACATTCCTGATAAGAAGACTCAATAATGTCATGATATCAGTTGTTTCCAAGTTGATCTATAGATTCAGCACAGTACCGATCAAAATTGCAGTAAATTATTTCATGGATATACAAACTGATTCTGAGTATTTATATGGAGAGTTAAAAGACCCAGAATAGCCCACATAAATACTGAAGGAAAACAAATTTGGAAGACTGATGCTGCCTGACTTAAAGACTTACTCTAAAGCTACAGTAATCAAGACAGTTTGGTTTGGTGAAAAAGTAGACAGATCTGGGGCACCTGGGTGGCTCAGTGGGTTAAAGCCTCTGCCTTGTGATCTCTCTCTCTGTCAAATGAATGAATGAATGAATGAATGAATGAATGAATGAATGAGCAAGCAAGCAAGCTTTTTAAAAAAGAGTAGGCAGATCAATTGAACAGAATAAAGAGCTCAGAAATAGACCCCCATGAATACAGACCACTAATCTTTGATAAGAGAACAGAGGTGATACAATGGAGCGAAGATAGTCTATTTAACAAATTGTGGTAGAACAACTAGACATCCACATGTGGGGAAAAAAAAGATAGACACAGACCTTACACTCATCACAAAAATCATTTCCTCTGGATGCTCTCCACACTTTTTCTATGTATTTATTTTTTTAGCAGTTTGATTATGATGTGTCTGGGTGTGAATTTCGTTGGGTTTATACTTTTGAGATTTGTTGAACTCTTAAATCTGTAGGTTTATGTCTTAAGCCACGTTTGGGAAAGTTTTAACCACTATTTCCTCAAGGAATTTTTCTATGGTATAGTCTCTTGTTTCCTTTTGGGATTCTAATGACACAACGTTAAACCTTTAGTATTGTCCTACAGGTCCCTGAGGCTATGTTCATTATTTTTTTCAGTACTTTTCTCCCTGTTGTTTAGGTTGGATTATTCCTATTAATATACCAATAAATTCACTGCTTTCTCTATTATCTTTATTTTCCTTTTGAGCCGATCTTATGAATTTTTTTATTTTCACTATTGCATTTTTCAGTTCAAAATCTCCATTTGATACCTCTGTATATTCTATTTCTCTGCTGAGACATTCTATGTTTCGATTTATTACAAGAGTGTTCTCCTTTACTTCTTGGAATATGTTAATAATAGTTATCTTTAAAGCTTTTGTCTAGTATTTCCAACATGTGTCATCCTGACATTCGTGTCTGTTGGTTTTGTTTTCCCTTGTGAGTTGAGATTGTTCCTGCTTCCTTGGATGGTGAGTAACTTTAGATTTTATCCTGGATCTGGATATTTTGGGAGACTCTGTGTTATGAGTTTCTGGGTCTTATTTAAATCCTGTGGGGAATGTAGATATTATTAACAGGCAGTTGGTTTGAGTTCAGACCACACATTCCAATGAGCCTTGTGTGGATAGTGTTTCCAATGCCAGTTCAGTTACAAAGCCTTTGTAGCACTACTCAACTCTGTCTCATGTGTGTGCCACCCAGTGGCCAATCTGAGACATGGGTAGTATTCTGTTCCATAATTCAGTTCTCAAAAATCATTGTTATATTGTTTAGGGTCAGATTCACCTATGCACAGCTAAAGACTGAGCTTATTCATTCATTAACAATTTTATGGGGTTGTTTTTCCAAGCTTTCCCCTCTTCAACATTTCCCCATTCCTTTTCTTCCCTGGGGCTCACTTCTCAGTCTCTGACGCCAGAGAGATGGGCTTTTGGCTACATTGTTGTGCTGTGTACTTCCCACAGTTGTACCTGTATCTGAGACCAAGCAGTAGGAGGGAAGAGAGAGAAAAACAGCAATGGGGATTCACCACATCCTCTTGGGACACAGCTCTTCTGATCAGACATGATGGTTCGCCTCCCTTAGAATTTTGGACGCCCGTAGGCGCACATTGCTGGTGCTGTCTCTGCTGCTGCTGCTGTTGCTACTTCAGGATTTCCTGGAGTGCCAGAGAACAGAGAAAAGGGGAAAAAAAAACCCTGGGAGATTTCCCCCAGTCTCTTTAAGCATCAAAAGATCTTTTTCTTCCCCTTCTAGACAAAACAATAGGGCTTCTCCTGGAGTTCTCTTTATCCTTGGCCTAGTTCCCACTTCCAGGTTTTGGGTTGCCTTGCATCTAAGCCAAGGATAGCAGAAGAAAAATAAACAATAAACTCCTCACCAGTTAGTACTTTGGATTCTAGTCTGTTTTGTTTCCCAATCTGCATGTTACTGTGTACTTTTCAGGGTCCTCAAACAGCGGCCTTATGCCTTCTTTCCAGGTTTTATAGCTGCATTGAGTTGAATAAACAGGGTGTAGTCACCCCATTTTACTTAGAACCAGAACCTCCTATTTTACATCTTTCTACAAATATGTCTGTGTATTTATTAACAGAATCTCTTTTGTTATTTTTATAACACTTTCTCACTTTGAAAAGCCTCCTCAACTTCTGAATAACAATATTACCTTAGGTAGAGTAACTTAGAAGCGAAGAATGGTGCAGGGATGCTATTGAGGGAGTGTTCTCAGGAGAAACATCCAAAGAAGACTCGAAGAAAGCAGGAAAGGCAGGAGAAGGACCTAAGTAAAGAGGTAGATTCAACGGAAGTCTAGCATCTCCTCGATTTTATGGAGAGCTCTAGAGCAAAGATGACACCACAGAGCTTGTGTCCACTGAGGCAGAGGGGTTGGTCTTTTGCTCCTGCGTATCAGTGATTTGCTGGGTTGGTGGGTATATAACCTCTTAGGCATCTCTAGAGGAGATGGCTTCCGTCAGTTTAGAACATTGCTCCAGAGAAGAGTGCAGCTGTGAGCAGCTAACACGCACAGTGCTAGTGAGCAAATAGATGGAGCCAGGCTTGGTTCTGGGGAAGACGGAGTCAGCAGCTGAGGGTGGGAGCGCATGACTGGTAAGGGCGCTCTGGGGGGGGCTTCCGTGTCATTGTTTTGGTGATTAATTGCATATTTCCGTGGTGATAATCACTGAATGCTGCCATTTCCTTCCAGAACACAGAGAGTCACTAACTAGTGGCAGTGCAGGAAACATGCTTAGGCTGAAATCCCTCTCTGGAGCAATGGTTCCTAACATTTAGGGTGCATGAGAATCACTTAGGGAGCTTGTTAAAGATGCAGATATTAATACCAACCCAGAGATTCTTATTGCAGTAACTCTGTGATGGGAACTGCATTGTTAACGAGGACCCCCCCGCGATTCACTTTCCGACCGTGTGAGTAATCATGCAACTCAACCCATTTCAGTGACGGCAAACCTCACTCTGTGTTCATTTTGTCTCTCCCGAAGAATCTGAGGCTCCTATGGGAAGATGTTAAATTGCACTAGTTTCCCCCATAGTGATGTACACAACCATGATTTTTAAAATACCAAATATTTTTTAAAAGATTCTATTTGAGAGAGAGCAGAGTGAGAGAGAGTGCACAAGTGGGGGGGAAGGAGGAGGGACAGAGGGAGAGGGAGAAGCAGGCTTCCTGCTGAGAAGGGAGCCTGACCGCCCCCCACCCCCACCCCGGGTGGGAGCAGGGCTCCATCCCAGGACCCTGAGATCATGACCTGAGCCGAAGGCAGAGGCTTAACCAAGGGAGACACCCAGGTGCTTCAAAATACCAAATATTTTTTAAAAGTCTTTATTAATTCACTGTTCCAGTGATCCAAGTAACTACTTTATGGGAGGCCTGAAATAAGGTGGATATAAGTATCTGGGGCACAAAAGCAAAATCTCAGAGCATGAGCCATAGGAGTTATAGAATCCTAGGGAACAGCAGAGGTAGCTAGCCCCACCAGCAGTGAATCATAACTTTTTAAAAATAATCTTCAGATAGTCCAGGGGTATCAGAGTCTGACTTGCACAAAATACTCATCTCTGCCAAGTGCCCAGAACTATGAATCAAAGCATATGGCTGGGATAGGGCTGGGAGAGTAGCATCTGTTTTTACAGCTGTAATTGTCCATACAGATTGAGGTCAGCATCAATCATCTCATTCACTATAAAGGACAGAATATTGATCAGTATCCGTGCCTAACAATACCATCTCCATCTTGGCTATCGAGACACGGTCTTAGATCAAAAATGAAACCATATTTCCAAAGGGACATAATAAAACAAAAACTAACATGAGAAACCAATGGACTCTCAAGTATTGTTTTAATTCCCTTTTAAGAATTGGGCTGCATGCTACAGAAGCAAAGGATTTACTTAGGAAAACCTGCTTAATGAGGTAAATTATTTTCCCACAGAAAATCTTTAAAAAATGCATTTATACTCTGCTGCATTTTTATACTTTATGAAACTTATCACACAGTGCTGCACACTTAAATAGAGCAGTTATTTTATCTAGAAGATCAAATGGAAGCTATGAGGTTCATCCAGTTGTAGTGTAGGAAATCTGATGGAGGGAAGCATGTTAAGATTTTATGGGCCATTAAAAGTACAGATATTTTAATGATTACTCAGATCAAAATGTCATTTATAGTCATAACAAATAAGTGGTTTGGGATTTGTTACTCCCGAAGGGGCAATCATTGAGGCTGACCCTTGCCTAAGGGCATGTTTATAAATATATCAGCTTTACAGAATGAGTGAAGCACCTAGTTGTTTATATTCCCTTAATGACTGACTCGTTCTCTGCTTCTGACTTACAGTTAAATGAGCGTGTTTGCTGATAAATCCTCCCAAGACTCATGAGGTCAAAGCAACCCACGATCATCTGTCTCATTTCCTCGAGGAAAGAGAGGCCCTGAGCTGAGGCGATAAACAGTAGGCAAAAAATTGATTAATAGGCATCAGGGAAGATCATTTTTCTGGCTTCACTTATATGCTTGCGTAAGCAGGCAGGCTAGACTAGACATACCTCTGAGAAAAAAGTACAAAATGATTGGGGATGAGTTGGGGAATTGGCCAGGGAACTGGAATCCTGGGAGGCCATTTTGTCTCCTGGGTTTAATAGTTTCTGGAAGAACGCAGAGGCCATGACAATGAGTATGAGTGAATTGAAATAGGTCTTGTATGCTAGGCTGGGCTTTCTGGGAAGCCAACGCTGAGATAGCTCATAGGAGGCAGGATGCTTATTAGGGCATGCCCTCGGGACCAACACCTGGGAAAGGGGGAAGGAAGCAGGGCTGGGCACAGGGAGAAGCTGAGCTGTGATGCAGGCCCGGCAGCAGCCTCGGCGGACCCACAAGTCACTCTGGAGCTAGAATGACCCTTCAGAGTTGTCTTCAGTTGAGCCAGAATGGTAGGAATTTCTCCTTCTGCGCTGGTTTGTTATCGGATATGGACAACCTCAGAAGCTCATCAAGGAAACTGCCTTTTGGTCAAGGTGGCTCTCTGGAACTGAGGCTCCCCCTTGAGGGGGCTGAGAGTTGTTTGTCTCCCACCAGGAGTCTGAGCAGCTGTGACAACAGGGACTTCACTAAAGGGCGATCTGGGCAGGGCATGAAAGTGGCCACCACACCTGGTCAAATTTGGGCCGCGGCTTATCTGAGCGATCATACTAGGTAGTGGGAACCCAAAAGAACTCTAAGGCTAGTTGTTAATGGCAAGTTATGCCACCTGAATTTTGCTGCTTTTGCCTCTAGGGATCATTTTATTCTGAGATCAGACAAGGAAGTGTGTAAGCGAAGTGTTCTGGATGGAGCCCTCCATCCGTCTAGAGGGGTAAGGCAGGCTGGGCTCAGACAGCATGCCCTGGGGGGTGGGGCGCACTAGGGACTGTCCGTGGAGGAGCAGAGTGGCGAGTGGATATATACCAGCCAAGGCCTCCAGCAAGGGTCGTGCAGTCAATATAGAGCATCCAAAATGAAACACAAGTCAGGTGGGGTGATACTGGGAAGTTCACGCAGTCTGTTGGGATGCAGGGGGAAAATAATGACAACTACCCTTTACTAAATACATTTGTGGATCAGGGACCCGCTGTATACTTGACACACATCATCTCATTTCTAGCTTATAATTCCTTGTGGCAGGCATTATTATCTCCATTTTCATAGGCAAACAAACCAATTCAGAGAGGAACTTACTCAAAATTATACAGTTGGTAAGTGGCAGGCATTCTGAAGACAGACTTTCTGGGTTCAAATTCTGACTCTTACTAGATATGTGACCTGGGGCAAATGCTTAACCTCTCTGCTGCTCAGGCTCTTCATCTTTAAAAAGGAGACACTGCTGGTGGGATTGCAAGCTGGCAGCCACTTTGGAAAACAGTGTGGAGATTCCTCAAGAAATTAAAGATAGAGCTACCCTATGACCCTGCCATCGCACTACTGGGTATTTACCCCAAAGATGCAGATGCATTACAAAGAAAGGCCACATGTACCCCAATGTTCATAGCAGCAATGGCCAC
>CM053612.1:74592916-74632897 GCA_028646535.1 Procyon lotor
AATTATCTTATGGTCTCACTTACGTGCTGAGCATAAAGAGAAACATGGAGGGCATTGTGAGAAGGAAGGGAAAGGTTAATGGGGGGAAATCAGAGGGGGAGATGAACCATGAGAGACTGTGGACTCTGAGCAACAAACTGAGGGTTTTGGAAGGGTGGGATGGGGGATTGGGTGAGCCGGGTGGTGGGTATTGAGGAGGGCACCTATTGCATGGAGCACTGGGTGTGGTGCATGAACAATAAATCGTGTAACACTGAAAAAATAAGATAAACATATTTGGGGAAAAAAACTAATGTACTGTATGGTGACTAACATAACACAATAAAAAATTTTTAATAATAAATAAATAAATAAATAAAAAGGAGATAATAAGGGACACCTGGTTCAGTCAGCTAAGCATCCAACTCTTGTTTTCGGCTCAGGTCATGATCTCAGGGTCATGAGATCAAACCCCGTGTCGGGCTTCATGCTCAGCTGGAAGTCGGCTTGCGATGCTCTCTCTCCTTCTGCCCCTTGCACACACACACACACACACACACACACACACACACACACACCACATGCATTTTTCTCTCTCCTCAAATAAATACATCTTTTTTAAAAAGGAAATAATAATACCTACTTCTTATGGCTATTATGAGCATTAAGTGCATTTATACTAAAGTGCCAAGAGTTGGGTGCCTGGGTGGCTCAAAGTTTAGGTGTCTGCCTTTAGCTCTGCTCATGGTCCCAGGGTCCTGGGTTCGAGCCCTGTGTCAGGCTCCCTGCTCAGCGGGGAGGCTGCTTCTCCTTCTCTCTCTGCTCCTGCCCCCACTCGTGTTCTCTCTCAAATAAATAAATAAAAATCTTAAAAAAAATAAAGTGCCAAGAGCAATGCCTGAGACAGCTTACAAGCTATGTACTTGTGTGTGAACTGAATGAGTAAGTCAGCCTAACTTCAAAGCCTACATTCTTGACTATTATGCTGCCCTGGCAGGACTCTGATTCTCAGGATGTGAAGGGTGAGAACTAGGCAGTGTAAATACTGGGCAGTAGTTAAGATATTAGAAGACTAATCATTCATTCATTGATTCATAAATATATACCAAGCAAAAAAAAAATACAAATATTTACCCTTTTTATATATGCTAGGCATTTTTCCTAGGTAGTGGAGATTTAAAAAAATGAACAAAACAGCCAGAGTCCCAGCCATCATAGAGCTTCCATTCTGGTGGGGAGTCAGGTGATAAGCAAAATAATAAATAAATACCTAAATAATGTCAGGTGGTGGTTAAGAGTTATGAAGAAAACAAAAGCATGACAAGGGTGCAGGAAGCCACGGAGGAGGTGCTGCAGGGAAGGGGAAGTGTGCGCTACTTTAGGATATACGATAAGGAGAAGCCTTTCTGATGAAGTGACATTTGAGCAGAGACCTGAATAAAGTGGGAGGAGTCAGGGAACAATCTGGAAGACACGGGCACCTGGGTGGCTCAGTCGGTTAAGCGTCCAACTTTTGATTTCGGCTCAGGTCATGATCTCGGGGTCCGGGGATGGAGCCCCACATTGGACTCCCTGGCTCAGTGGGAGGGTCATCTTCTCCCTCTCCCTCTGCCCCTGCCCCTGCTTGTGTGTGCTCTCTCTCTCTCAAATAAATAAATAAAATCATTAATAAAAAATATATATAATCTGGAAGATAAGCCCAAGCAGAGAAAATAGAGGGCACAGCAGGCTCCTCAGAGTTGTCCCCAGTTGGGATATGTGGCCACGCTACCCTCAGGAGGAGATGAGATCTTGGGTGAGGCAGCTTGCTTCAACAGAAGCCATCTCCAAAATGGGCTGACAGCTGGGAGCCGCCCTCCAGCGGCACTTCAGGCAGCTGGGGGAAGAAGTGTCATTCCTGAAGGGCCCTCTGGGTGGTGGTACATCTGGGCTTCTACCACCTTTGCTTCTACCACCAAATCTCAACTAGATTTGGCTTACACGGAGACAAACAGATCCTTGCCGCCAAAGGATGGATGCTAAAGCGTTTGAAAATTTCATTAAACTTCTTTTGCAAAGTAGAAAGGTTGAAGTGACTTTGGATCTAAGTAGGTAAAAAGACAATGTAAATATTGGAACCCTGATTCCCGCATAACACTGGGGAAGGAGCAAAAGTCTAAATCTGAAAGTTCTTTGGAAGGGAGTACTTGGCAGATGGGGGATTTTAAAGTGTGATACCATGGATCCTTTTGCAACGTGATAACACGTCAGCACTGCCCACGTGCTCTAGAAACCACATGACTGAAGAAGGCTGTCATTGGAGCTGGGAATTGCTTTGTGATTTTGGCAGTGGTTTGCACCCCAGCCTGGTTCAGACTTCCCCGTTTCTGAATTCTAACCAGGAGTGGCCATTACAGTGTGTTTGGGAGATGGTTGCTGGAGACTGGGGGAGAAGATAGAACTCCCTGCCTGCTAAGGCATCTTAATCACGATTTTGGCAACCTAGGAGCCTTCAACTTAGTAAACTGAGCAGCCATTTCCATAGCAGAGAAATAAGCTACTGTTTGACCCGGAGAGGGAGCTTTCAGCTGTTGTTTGTTGACCTGAGCCAAGGGAAACAAGATGACAGATTGGACAACCAGCACACCATGCAATTTATGCCCTTCACGGACTGTCAAACATTAATTTAATTTAATTTTAATCATTACCATCTGGTGCTTATATAGAGTCAGGCCCAGATAGATATGTCGTTATCTCGAACTGGTGAGCGGTGCTGTGTTTTGGCCTGCAGCCACGTGCATGCACCCTGAGGAGGGGGCAGGGGGACCACGGGAGGGGAGACTTGTACGGATGCCAAGCATGCAGCCATCACCGGTTCCAGGAGCTGTAAATGGGACCTGTTGTCAGTGCGGCTCCCACCACGGGTCAGTGGCCCCTTCTCCCGTCCCACTCACGGAGATGTAAATTCCCGGTCGTGTCCTTGTATTCCTAGAACACTGGCAGAGGGGACCGGCTGGGGATGGTGTCTGAGTGAACTGGGGCATCTGACTCTACGGCTCAAACCTCTTGAGCAACTAAAGTGACCAGTAGCCACAAATAATTTGTTCATCGGGTAATTATTAAGCATTGACAATGGGGCTAAGGCATTGACAATGGGATCAAATGACCTTTGTCGTTTCATCGTCCCTGAGAATCCATGATTCTTTGTGTCAGTCGTACTGCCAGACCCAGCAGGGAATAAGGAAGAAATAAAAGGCAGCATCCCTGCCTGATGAGGCAACTCAGTCCCAGGAGGGATTTTGCTCTCTTCCCAGTCCTCAGGCCGCACCTCGAGTTACTGGTGGCTAGTGGTGGAGAAGGAGGAAGGATTGCTCATGAAGTCCCAAGGAAGTAGTGGAGGGGGCATGGGAGGAATAGCCATTCATTCTCCTGAGTTTTAATTTCTTGCTTGTAAAATTCCTTGGTACCCACCAGGCTGGAGGGTGCTACTCATCAAGCCAGCTCTGGCTTCAGGAGACAACGCTGAGCCCCGTTCATTGCTTTGTGGATCAAGATCATATGATATACTTGAGACAGGAGAGCAAGTTTTTCCTTTTCTTTGAAGATAGAAACATGTCTCTCTCTCTCTCTCTCTCTTTCTTGGATTTTTCTACAATAATTTTAAGTATATGCTCAGTACCCCCCAAATCATAGAGTATAGAAAACCAAAAAGTAAATGGGTCACACAAACATACAGACCACTGTTAAGATTTTGGTATGTGTCTTTACACATACACATATACACACATATATTTACAAAAATGGGATCATGTTATAGTAATGAAAAGCAAAATCTCTTGCTGGGTGACTCCATTCTCCAGCCAGATGTCAGCGTGACCAGAAGGAACACTGAGGGGCTTCAAGCAGGGAAAGGGAGAGTAGCGTTGCAAAAGTTGCCACATCAGATTTCAAGGCCGGATGTTCTTTCCAGCTCAAGCTGGGTCTGTCCAACCCACCTCTTGGCAACCGCTAAGGGCAGACTTGCCAGCCCTTCTGAAATATGACACCACCTCCATTTGGAATGTGAATCTTGTTTCTTTCTATGAAACATTACAATTTGACTTTTCAAAAGTAACAAAGTACTTTTCTTCAGGAAAGGCTAAAGGGCAAGTACAGGTTAGACGAAGCAGTCGCAAGAGTTAAAATGGAGCCTGATAAGAAAAGACAAAATCATTTCCTGCCTTGCTTTCCTGACTAGACATATTTTGTTCTTTATGTTCAAAGAGAACACTGTTCCATAAAGAACTCATTTTGATGTGTTCTTCAAGTGTATTTCATCCCAGGTAAGGATGTGGTTGAAGTCGTCTCTTTGGCGGGACTCTACTTCCTTTTGGAAAGTGACCAGGGAGTACAGACCCACCGAGCCAGGCTGCATGAGGAGGAGGGAAGAAGCCAGGCCCATTTCGGTGGGGAAGGGGAGTCTTAGGTTAGTGGAAAGGTGGGATGAACTCATCTAATATTCTTTTGGAAGTTAGAACCTGAATGAAAGGATCAGACTTATTGTGAGACAGAGAGCTGACACAAGAGATTTGAGAGGATGGAGAGGGAAAAGGAGTAAAGGCAGCTAATGTTTAGTTAGCAGCTACTATGTGTCAGAGGTGGTATTAAATTCCTTGTATTTTCTTATGGAATCTTCACAGTAATCTTAAGAGGTAGATAATATTACTGGTATTTTATAGCCGAAGGGATTAAGACTCGGAGAGGCTAAGTGACTTGCCCAAAGCTACACAAACCATTATTAAGTAGAAGAGGCTTCTCCCCCTAGTTATGACAGTCAAAATCAAAAATGTCTGCAGACATTGCCATATCTCTTCTGGGGAACAAAATCAGCCCTCATTGAGAACCACTGCTTGTTTGAGGTGCCGCTGAGAAGCACAGGGAGGGTAGGTTTTGCAAGGAGGACCTGCTGGGCTGGGCTGTGCACAAGCTTCTCAGTGCACTTCAGAGTTTCCTAGGGGTTGCAAGTGGAATGAGGGGGAGGCTATGTGTGTGTGTGTGTGTGTGTGTGTGTGTGTTGGGGGAGAGAAAAATGATAAACTTTCTGTTTTACTACTGTGCCTGGTGTCAAGCTGTCCCTTGTCTACAGTAGATGAACAGCCCAGAACTAAATTGTACCCCTCACTGGTCCTTTTTAAAAAATGACAAGCACACAGAGACCGTTCTGCTGTCTGTATAACATCAGTTTTCAGGTGAGTTCAGTTTGGATGACAGGTTCTTAAGCAGCCATTTCACAGCCTGTCAGTTTCTGGGCTGTTAGGGACGTTTTCACTTGTAAGTACTTCTGTGCAGCTATTAAACAAATCAATATGTGGCTCCAATAGAGGGAGTGCTGTCAGTTACAGTAGAGAGTCTGATAAAATATGCAAATGCTTTCTTAGCTGGAGCTTTGGGTCTGCTTTGGCCTTGAATATGTGGCTCCTGGAGGGGAAATGAGACCCCTGACAAGAGTTCCAGATTTTCAGATTTCAGATGTAGACTCCAAAACCCCTGTATTCCCTGTGAATAGAAGTAGCAAAGAGATAGACGTACAGGTTAATACCTATGGTCATCTCTTTGTTTCATTAGTTGGATTCATGATAAAAATCTATTAATTGGGGCTTCTCGTTTCCACTCTACCTTCCAAAGTCAAGTAGGGGAGCAGGCTGGTGGTGGATACCACACAGACCCTGCCTGAACCCTGTCTGATCTCTTTAACCAGTTTGGTGTGCTCAGCACCCAGTTCCGGTGTGCTTTTCTGCTAATGACTAGCACCTGTGACCTTTGACGTTCCCTTGGGCTACTGGAGTTTCCTCCCCTGTATAAAGACCATGGGAATTTATATTTCCTTGGGGACACCCATAGCCAATGGACAGGACTATGAAAATCTAGTTCCCTTGAAATAAACACTGGTTGTAACTTATACTCCAAAGCTAAACCTTGAGATGATTAGGAAGCTCAGACTTTTCCTGAAATTGCAATTGCTCCTTGGCCTCCTTTCTTTCTCTGTGCTGCTCTCCCCACTCTCTTTTGGTCTCTCCTGGGAGCACTTTCCCAATAAATCACTCGCATAGAAATCTTCATTTCAAGGTCTGCTTCTGGGGATTCTGACCTAAGACATAAGCATTCCAAAGTCTACATTTGAGTGGGAGAGGAGATGAATTTATTATTCACATAGGGTGTTCCATAATCTTACCCTCTCCTGTAAAGTAGGTGTTCACTGGATGTTTCTTGCTGTAGCAGATGATAATCTTGGGCTGGAGAAATGAGAAAACAAATAGATCTCTGCCACCTAGGCACTGCTCCCCTTGCCTACACAGCCGAGAAGGCCACAGAGGACCTCAGGAGGTGTTGCTGAATCTCAGGCAAGGGAAGTAAGAGAAGCTGCTTTTCCTCGTGTTTTAAATGAATTAGATCATTGGCACCCAAGGTTATGGCTCGGGGCTTTCATACTTGAAAGGACATTGCCATTGAGAGAGTAGTGATTCAGCCACACAGGTTGGTGGTGAGGAAACTTAGATCAAAAACCTATTGGGATATGTTGGCTAATTGAATTTAAAAAAAAAAAAAAGCCTATTGGGATATGAATCTGATACTAGGGTTTGAGAGGATTCCCACAATTTTACTGCAAAATTCATTGATGATACAGCACTATTTTTGAGTGCTTTCTACTTGTTTGGCAGTGTTTTCTCATGCATTATAAAATTTGATCCTTGCGGTATACTTATGAGATAGTAACGGTCCCATTTTACAGGCAAGAAAGTCGAGGCTCGAAGAGCTTATGCTACCTGCCTAAGGTAACACTCACGGGAAGTGGCAAAGCTGGGATCTGAGCCCACATTGGTCTGATTCTGACGGTTCTGTGCTTAAATCCCTATCAGAGTAGTTCCATCATTGACTCTCTTCTCTCTCAAGTGATGAGGGAAAGATTTGTTAACATTTCCACAAGGCAGAAAACTATCTCATCTGAGAAGGTGTATATAGGCATTTTTCATTTCCTAGAAGAACTAAATAAATGTATAGGAAATTGAAATATATTCAATGAGCCCGACGTGCTATGATACAGATAATATGTTATACGGTGAAGTTTTCTTTAAGCTTAGTATTTTCTTATTATAAGGTCAGTATGATGATTAATGGTTTACACGCAAGGTAGAAAATGAACATTTTCATTGCAGTCATTTGGAGGGTATTATTTATTTCCTATTTGAGTACATGCAAGGATTGTTCTTGGGTTTGGGTTTTTGTTTTTCCCCCTCCTCTTCACCCCCCAGCCTCTTTTTTGCCCTAGAACCAAGGCCAGAAAGGTTGCAGAACTCCTGCTGTTTTACCCAGTTCCCTCCAGGATTGAAAAATGTGCTATTCCCAAATTCTAACAGTTTTTGCAAACCTCAAATGCAACGTGAGAACATTTTTGGACAACAACCCTCCATGAAAAAAATTTACAACATATCCTGTATGTAGATACAGGATATGTGCTCATATTTTAGCTTAAGCAGTGAATAGAGACTGCAGAACTCTTTTTGAAAGTTTAAAATGTTGGGCGCCTGGGTGGCTCAGTCGTTAAGCGTCTGCCTTCGGCTCGGGTCGTGGTCCCAGGGTCCTGGGATCGAGCCCCGCATCAGGCTCCCTGCTCGGCAGGAAGCCTGCTTCTCCCGCTACCATTCCCTCTGCTTGTGTTCCCTCTCTCGCTGTGTTTCTCTCTGTCCAATAAATTAAAAAAATCTTTAAAAACAATTTTTTTGATGTCAATTTCCAGCAACATAGAAAATAAAATTTGAAAGTAGCGACAAAAGAATGAATTTTTATTTTCATTTAGAAGCGGGTCTAAGGTTTAGAGCAAAATTCTCCTCTCTGGGTTCAAATACTGTTTACCCTGAATAGAATAGGCCTTCCCGTTTGATAGAAAACACATGAAAGTGTTCTAATTGTGAAACAGCCCCAGGCAAGTGGTATTTAGGAAAATAAAATGCTAAGCATGAAATCCCAAACCTGGAAGAGACCCTGTGAGAACATCTAGTTCTGCCCTCATCTTCCGACTGAGAATAGCTACCTCTTCCTATATGGGTCATTTTCTATTCTGGTAGGATTCATAAGTCTACATTTTCAACCTTTAGTGCTCTTTCACATGCATGCTCCAGTTAATGGTGGAATATCTAGGTAATCACAAGAAGCCCCAGTACCCAACAGGACACCTGGCACATAAATAGTATTCAGTAGAACTTCTATTAGAAGGAATGAATGCATCAACACATGAAAAAAAAAATGAAGGCTGAATAGTAGAAAATTTAGTGGGATTCTTACTGTGTGATTAATTAATGAAATGGAAATGAATTATGTCCCGACTCAATGTCTTGCAAACTCTCTCCATTTCTCATTCTACAGTGTGGAACTTGACCTTCTTAATAAGATGACCATGTAATGTGTATTCTAAACAATGACCCTTTTGATTGTCAAAGGGGGCGCTATTTATTTTTTTATTCGGTGACACTATTAATAATTACACCAGGGCAACAGGACGGCTCTGGGCAAACTGGAACTAGCAGTCACCCTCTCAATGAGGGATTAGTAACAGGAAACAATATATTCCTATAGATTCTAAAGTAAGAAACAAAGGAGTGTTTGTTGTTGGGGTTTTTTTTTTTTTTTTAAAGATTTTATTTATTTGACAGAGACACAGAGAGGGAACACAAGCAGGGGGAGAGAGAGAGGGAGAAGCAGGCTCCCCGCCGAGCAGGGAGCCCGATGTGGGGCTCGATCTCAGGACCCACTCAGGGGACCCTGATCTCAGGGATCATGACCTGAGCTGAAGGCAGACACTTAACGACTGAGCCACCCAGGTGCCCCGAAACAAAGGAGTTTTAAGTCACAAATGAAGAAATGAATTTTGGAGGTGTTTCACTATCAATATTTAATGTTCTTACCGTGGATCTTCTTACCTCATCTTGGAATTAATGGTAAGAATGGGGCAAAAGGAGAGATAAAGACTTGCCTCTCATAATTAGGAAAGAAATAACAATTAAATTCTTATCAAAAGCTAGATTCAGAGTGCACCCAGCGGCCCCCTAGAACTGTCTCTTGGATTGAACTGACTGGGTGCTCCCGCCCCTTCTCCACCTCCTCGGCATCCCTGCCAACCTCTCACCACCCTGAAGCCCCGCCCCTTCCATAGGCAACTTCCGGTGGGATCATCTTGTTGGTTATTCCAGACTTCCGATTTCCCGGACCAGCAAACACCACAGTCTGTGCTTAGCTCCTCACTGCCAACCAACCATGAGCGCCCACAGCCGCCAGAATTTTTCCGCCGAGGTGGAGGCCGCGCTCCAGCGCCTGGTCACCCTGCATCTGCAGGCCTCCTCCACCTACCTCTCCCTGCGCTTTTATTTTGAGGGTAACGACGTAGCTCTGAAGGGCATGGGCCGCTTCTTCCAAGAGTTGGCTGAGGAGAAGCAGGAAGGGGCCCAGCGCTTCTTAAAGATGCAAAACCAGTGGAGCGGCTGCCCCCTCTTCCCGGCTGAGCAGAAGCCGTCGGAAGACGAGTGGCTTAGCAGCGTGGATGCGATGGAAGCCGCGATGGCCTTGGAGAAGAACCTGAACGAGGCCCTTCTGGATCTGCATGGCCTGGGTGCTGCGGGCGCAGATCCGCGTCTCTTTGATTTTCTGGGGAGCCACTTTCTGGAAGAGGAGGTGAAGCTCATCAAGAAGATGGGTGACCACCTGACCAACCTCCGCAAGCTGGCCGACCCCCAGGGGGGGCTGAGCGAGTATCTCTTCGAAAGGCTCACGCTGAAGTCTGACTCGAAGACTCCGGTGCCCAGCAGCCTTTGAGGAACCCGCCCGTCTGCCTGCCCCTGGTGTCGGGATTTCTGCCGGAGCCTCTTTCTCCAGCCAGGAGGCAACTTTTTATCCACGATGAAACCCTTGTCCAAGTTGTGAGATCAAGTAGAAACAAAAAAGGTTCTTTGTGCAGAGGCGGGGAAAAAAAGCTAGGCTGCAGGGCGCGGGGAGGGAATGCCGGAGAGGGCGGAGGATTTGTAGTGTGTTTAATTCTCCCGATTTTCTGAAGAAATTGTTCCTAACTTTTGTGAATTGCCTGTGTACGTTGAGGATCTGTGTTTTCTGTGAAGAAAAATGAACTGACCTATTCATAAGATGCATCCAGTTTTAGAGGTTTTAGAATTTCTCTGAAGCCATTGCCGGTACTGGACTAAGCTTTCTTGTTTTAAAATTTACCTTTGATTTTGCCTAGTAGAAGAGATGGCTGAGTACCTTGACCATATCATATTGTGCCCACCCCCAACCCTCTAACTCATGATAAAATCGAGTTTCCTGGTTTTTAAGTTGCTGTGATGCCATCGGGTATATTGAATATAATAAGAAAAAGCCCTGCAAAATTCATCTTTGTGTCTCCAATTAGGTTGCTACTGAGAACACTGATCATTACATCATTCACCGACCTCTTTATGAAGCCTCTCAAGAGAAATTTCTTTCTGGTCTTAGTATTAGGAATAAGAGTTCTTTGCTTGGCTAATTGGTTTGTTTGTGTTTTATGGACACCGTAAATGATGTAACTAATTAAGTTTCCTTTTCTGACTGCCTGTGAGAAAGCTCGGAGCCAAATTTCTGGTCCACCTAGAGTGAAAGAGTAGGATTGTATAAGCATTTTTACACAGGCCTCATCTCTGATTCTGCTGTTCCTAATTTCTCGGTGTATATTATGGATCCTTTTAAGCCACCTTAAACCCTTTCTACAACAAGGTTGTGTATAAGTAGATAAATAAACTTTAAGTATGCTGATTCCAAAATGCCTCTGCAGTTCATTTCAGAGAAAAGAGAAGAAAACTCTAAGGAAGCACTGGCAGAGCCAGGGTGATTAGAATGGAGGTGGGTCAGATGGAGGTTAAATTCCAGAAGCCAAAAGAAAGAGAAACAGTAACATGTAGCATTCTTTTAAAAACGTGCTTCATTTTTCTGGTGACTTCTTCTCTATGAAATCCGTACATTTGTGTTCCACAGATACCAAAGTAGTAATTGTGTATTATTTTCCTTGCACTTTGCAAACCTGGAATTATAACTTGTTCTCAAACCACAGAAGTGGAAAAAATCAGTTCTTCTCCTACAGCACCTTTCCTTCCTGGAGCAGGAAGACCAAAGCCATACTATCACTTCTTTTATCTTACAAGGGTCAGAGGCATAGGAAGAATATTTTACAGAGATTGGGACAATTGTTTTGCTCAGTTAAGGAGAAAACCTTATCTTCCTGTTTTCATGCAAAGTCTTTTGATAATAAAAAAGAATATACTGGAAAAGTTATTCCTGGAGAAAGGAATTCTGCCCATTTACTTGTAGTTGGCAGTAAGAGATATAAGGAAGCAGTTAACGGTTTTCAGATTTGAATCAAAACTTGGATCTCTGTACTTAAAATATATACTTAAAGTCAAAATTATTTTCAAATTAGTGATAAAAATAAACACATAGAATGAGAAAAAAAATCACTAATATTGTGAAATCAATTGAAAGACTATAATCTGAGGTAGATTATTTAGGAAGAAAGATGCAAACATTTATTTCCAAATAATGACATTATATTTATCATTACTTATTAGCATCTTTCAATGTCAAGAATGAGGCTATAAGAAGAAGATTTATGAAGTCTCCCAAATAGGCTGAAATGATCTTTGGTCATCACATAATTCTTGAAAAATAACAACTTGCAGGGCAGACAATAAATAATTCAGAGACATATGGACAACATATTAGTTTGGCTTTTAAAAATGACTTAAGGTTCTTGGCAAGTTTATTTGTGGAAAAATGGGGAGTTGATAACCTTAAAACTCTAGAGATTAATTTGGAAACAGATCCCACAGTGATTTTCTTCATGGCTAACCACTGTGTGTGTGTGTGTGTCTGTGTGTGCACGTGTGCGTGCACATGCATACTTGCACAAAGATAAATGATTCCTATAGGCTATGACAAAATTCCTTATACCAGGGGAGTGTGGGTGGCTCAGTCGGTTAAGCATCGGCCTTTGGCTCGGGTCATGATCCCAGTGGGGAGTTTGCTTCTCCCTCTCCCTCTGCCCCTACTCCTTCCCACCTTGCTTGTGCCCCCCCGCCAATAAATAAATCAAATCTTTAAAAAGAAGAAGAGGAAGAAGTATGAGGTCTAGGAGATAAAGGTCTTCCGCAAGTGGCTGCAGGCACTCTCTGCCAGAACTAAAGTGTTCAGTTTCTTGTCTCAGTACTTGGGAGTTTTCACGTAGCTCCCCTTCCCTGGAAGGCCCTTCATAACCCTCTTCACCAAATCAAACTCAGTCCACCTTTCAGCCTTGTTTAAATCTGCTTTCTGTGAAATCTTTCCTGATGAACCTGATCCACTCCTTTGGTAAGGATTCATCTTCTCTTGGTTGTGTTATGATACCCACTAGATTATAGGCAAGTTGGGATCTGAAATACAGGTAGCATGGTGGTTGAGAGCAATGGGCTCTGGGCCAGACTGCCTGTGTTCAAACCCTGCCTCTACTCTGACTCATCATGGTCTGGTCTCTTCACCTTTCTTGTCCCCAGCTTCCTCATCTGACAAACTGGATAGGATTATAATAAGGACAGTACTATCCAACTCATAGATTTTAGGGAGGATTAAATAGAATAAACCATATAAAATCTCTACAGTGTGGCTCAGCCCGTGCTAATTACACAATAATTATTAGCTATCTTTATCAACTGACTTGTAAACCAACAGAGCTTCATAAAGAGCTATGATAGTAACCTCTCAAAATCAGTTTGCTCCTCAGTTTTAGAAAAATAGACAACTGTAGATTCTAGAATGTTCCTTAATGATCATTCCTCTCTCTAAGTAGGCCCTATGTGTAGAAGTAAAGTGTAGGAACGTTCTCATTTCTTGGATGTGATGTTCAGTGAGTAGGAAGGGGAAAAAATGAAGGAGGACCATTCTCTCTTCAGCCAGATAAGCGAAGCCACCTTATTTAGGACCTGGGATTAATTGTTTTAATTACCACACAGCTAAAAGCAGGCATGACAGCATTTTAACCTTTCTCTCAGGAAGGACAAGCCACACAAAGTTTCAGAGTTGAAACTAATTAGCTGCTGGCTGCAACACTTTGCATAGTTTCCAATTCTTGGGAGTCTTCTCTGCCCACTCTTCCCCCACAGATCCTCCTCCTTCCACTTTATAGCAGCCTTGGATATTCAGCACGAGGGAGCAGAGACTGAATAGGCACAGTCAAAACCCCAGGCATCACTGAGGCCTTGGACTTCTTTATTCTAGGGCCTGTTTAAAACTCTAGGTTTTGGGGGAACGGTGCAGTTCACTGTTTCTCTCCAGAGAGATGTATACTCTTAAAGGGTTGGGCTAAAAATGCTACTTATTTAGAAGAGGAAAAACATTTTTACTACATTCATGTCATGTTATTTATCTCCCTAAGCCACTTATCCACCTTGATGAATAATTTAATCCTCACAGTAATAATGAAGCAGGCACTAATACATGGGGAATTTGACGGGGGCAGGGGGGCAACACATTAGGAAAGAATTTTGAAGTAATATAAGGTTTCAGCTACGTATAAAGTCTTTAGGAAGCAGATATCTTCCTCAGGATTTTAGCAATTCTGATGGTTAGATTAGGGATCATAAGAAGAAGCAGAGATAAGTCTACATTTCACCAGGAGACCTCAGAGACCCCCACCTGCACAAGGTGTCCAGTCAAAGTGTGGGAGATGTGGGTAGAGGTGACTATGCTAGGATTTGAAATCAAGCACAACGCCTGCTAAAAATTCATCCCCTGAGTCTAATAATGAGAGAACATCAGACAGATCTGAATTGAGGGGCGTTCTACAAAACAACTTGCCTGTAATTCTCAAAAGCGTGAAGGTCAAGAAAGGCAGAGAAAGTCTGAGGAATTGTACCCGTTAAAGAACTACGAAGCAGGGCACCTGGGTGGCTCAGTTGGTTAAGCAACTGCCTTCGGCTCAGGTCATGATCCTGGAGTTCTGGGATCGAGTCCCATGTCGGGCTCCTGGCCCACGGGGAGTCTGCTTCTCCCTCTGACTTTTCTTCGCTCATGCTCTCTCTCTCAAATAAATAAGTAAAATCTTAAAAAAAAAAAAAAAAAAAAGGAACTACAAAGCAAAAAAACTAAATGCATAATCCTGGGTTGGATCTGTGCAGGTGAGGGAAAAAAAAACAAATGACAGATAATTTATAACATTTTAATTCGATACGGTATTATATCAACATTAAATTTCCTGATTTGGGTAATTGCATGGTAGTTAAGTAGCAAAATGTTTTTCCTTGTAAAAAACACACACTATAAAGTATTTAGGGGTGGCTAGGTCCAATTTCTCCAAGTTGCATATAGTTAAAAAAATAATTGGAGAGTCTGTATGATAAACTGATGTTAACAATGTTTCTGTGAGTTTGAAATTTATCTAATTAAGTTGTCCCACAAAAGTCAATCACAAATAATTTAGTCCTTTACTGCATATAGTACAGTGCCTAACTTATACTAAGTGCTCAAAAGTTATTTGTTGAATAAATATGTAACAGTTTTCAAATGATCCTGTGAAGTTAAATATCTAGTCAAAGGGCTTCATAAATAATTTAACTACCAGAAAATTCCAAATTCATTTTTTCTTCCTGAATATAAATTATATACTTACATATTTCTTATCTAATCCTCATCCCCCAAAAGAATGTCAACATTTTTTTTTTTTTTTAAAGAGTGGCCAGAACAGGGAGGCGAGGAAAAGGAAATCCTATCACTTTATCACTACACGAGTGATAGTGCTGCTGGATTGAGTATTTTAATTTTTTCAGACCTTATGGTTTTATATCTTCAAAGGAGAATCTGGGCTACTTGCTTTTCTGGTGAAAAAAGTTCTTTCTTGCAGCTATTATATGCCTTTAGTCCTATGCAGAGCTTCAGGATTTAAAACTCCTATCAATCTGAAATGTCACAGAGCAGGATGGAAGATTCAGTTTGATTTTCTTTTTTATTCCCTTCTTTTCAATTCTCATTCCACACTTGAGAATACTAGTAGCACCGGTACTTAGAACCTTTGTCTCAGGCCTTCCTTTCCATTCATCCTCACAAAGAGCATTCTCTGATGTTCAAAACTTACTTGAGGTTTATAACTAGACCTCAATATTATTACAAGCTGGTCAAATGAATTTCATAGCCAGGCCAGTTTGTTCTGTTGGACATGAACAATCTCATAGAATTCCAAACTCAAATAAAGTTCCTCTGCAGTCATGATAAAATGAAGCAAAACGAGGAGGTCATTTCATGATATTGTCTAAGTACAGACAAAATCAGTGACCATACCTTCACAAAATACTCCATCATAGCATTGCCCCTACTTTCTGACAGCATCTAATCTAGAGCAAATCTCTGCTTCCTTTGTCCCTCCCAAAATCATCTATCAAAAGCCCAAATCTCATCACAGTCTCTTTCAAGCATACTCTTATTGAGATACCCCAAAGTCCCTCATGATGTGTATTCTCTTTCTGCATTGAATAAAATTCCGATTTAACTATGGGTGTGTTTTTATTTTGATTTTTTAAATTATTTTTTAAATATAGTTGATACACAATGTCGTATTTGTTTCAGGTGCACTCTGTAAGTGAGGCAGTGCTCACCAGGATAGGTATGCTTACCATCTGTCACTATACAACACTATTATTATATTATTGACTATAGTCCCTATGCTGTACTTTTTCACTCCTGCGACTTATTTATTTTATAACTGGAAGTTTGTACCTCTTAATCCCCTCGACCTATTTTGCCCATCCCTCACCTTCTTCCCCTCTGGCAACCCTCAGTTTCTTCTCTACTGATGAGTCTGTTTCTGTCTTTCTTTGTCTGTTTTGTTTTTAAGTTCTACAGTGAAATCATGTGGTATCTGTCTTCTCTGACTTATTTCACTTAGGATAACGCCCTCTAGGTTCACCAGTTGTTATAAATGGCAAGATCTTGTTCTTTTTATGACGGAGTAATATTTCAGTGTGTGGGAGGGTGTACGCCACATTTTCTTTATCCATCCATCTATATAGAGGGACACTTGGGTTGTTTCCATATCTTGCCTACTGTAAACAGTGCTGCAATGAACATAGAGGTGCATATAGCTTTTCAAACCAGTGTTTTCATGGTTTTTCTATTCTTAATGTTTTGAGGAACCTCCATACTGTTTTCCAGAATGGTTGCACCAACTTGCATTGTGCATGGGGATTCACAAAAGTCAACAGGGGTTCCTTTCTCTCCATATCCTTTCCAATACTTATATCCTGTCTTTTTTGAGTCTCATCTTTCTGACAGGTGTACAGTGTGATATCTTACTGGGTTTCTGATTCGCATTTCCCTGATGACTAGTGATGTGAGCGACTTTTCATGTGTCTGTTGGCCATCTGGATGTCTTCTCTAGAAAAATGGCCATTCAGGTCTTCTGCACATTTTTAAGCTGGATTATTCTCTTTTTTTGGTGTTGAGTTGTTTAAGTTCTTTATATGTCTTCAATATTAACCCATCAACAGATTTATCATTTGCAGTCACATTCCCTCATTCAGTAGATTGACTTGTCGTTTTGCTGATAATTTCCTTCGCTGTGCAAAAGCTTTTTATTTTGGTGTAGTCTCAGTAGTTTATTTTTGCTTCTGTTTCTCTTGTCTCAGGAGACATCTCCAGGAATATGTTTCTTTTTTTTTTTTTTAAAGATTTTATTTATTTATTTGATAGAGAGAGAGATCACAAGTAGGCAGAGAGGCAGGCAGAGAGAGGGGGAAGCAGGCTCTGTGCTGAGCAGAGAGCCCGATGTGGGGCTCGATCCCAGGACCCTGAGATCATGACCTGAGCCGAAGGCAGAGGCTTTAAGCCACTGAGCCACCCAGGCGCCCCCAGAAATATGTTTCTAAAGGCCAACATCAAAGAGACTACTGTTTATATTTTCTTTCAGGACTTTTGAGTTTCAGGTCTCACATTTAGGTCTTAAATTTATTCAAAATAAATTTTGAATTTATTTTTGTATATGGTATAAGAAAGTGGTCCCGTTTCATTCTTTTCCATGTAGCTGTCCAGTTTCCCCAGCACCATTTATTGAAGAGACTGTCTTTTCCCCATTGTACATTCTTGCCTCCTTTGTCATAGATTAATTGACCATGTAATTGTGCGTTTATTTCTGGGTTCTCTATCCTGTTCCATTGACCTATGTGTCTACTTTTGTGCAAACACTATAGATGTGTTTTTGGTCATCTTTGCCTGAAGGGCAGTGACACCCTATTCTGGGAGAATATTCTCTCTTCAAACTACAAATATTTGAGAGGTATTATTGGAAGTGTCCAGAGCAGGTATGTCCAGCCTCTTGTCTCACATAATCAGGAAGTATTTGTTCATGTATTCATTCAAAAAATATTTGTTAAGCACTTACTCTATACCAGGCACTGAACTAAGTGCTGCAGATCAAGAAATGTATGATACGGTTTACTTTCTCAATGAGCTCACACTCCGGTGATCAAGACTAACACATAAAAATATAACTTCAGTACAGTGTGATAAACTGTGTAGTAGAGGTGAGTGTCAGGTAGTGGTTTGCAAAAGAGGACAGGATTGCTCTACTTGGGTGGAACATGGAATACTTCTATGAAAGAAGAGTTACTTAGTTATCTTGACAGATGGTCAGTGTTGACAAGGGAATAAAAGGTATTCAGGGCGCTTGAGGTAAATGGAATAAGTGGAGTGCCTGAAATGAGAAAGTGGGCCACGAAGAGAAGAGTCTGGAGAGAACATCTGGGCAAGGTCTAGGTGATGGTGGACCTAGTGGATTTAATCTTGCAGTAGCAAGGAGCTGGCCAGAATTTATGGAGGAAGCAATACAAATATAAGCTTTGGCCCATGCATTCAGTTTCCATTCTTGCAAGTGAATGAAACTCACACATAAAAACAATCACAGGCAATATAGAATCAAAGCACCCACGTCCTCTTCATCCACCCTGGAAATTGTTTATAAATCGTTCCCATACAACCCCTTGCCAAAGGGCACTCCGGACATGGGAAGACACTTGGTCTGTATGTGGGAGAGTGCAGAAGTTTCCACTGTTAACGCTCATCCCTTTTCTCACAGCGACCTTGAACTGATAAGGGATGGAAGTTAGCATATAAATATCTCAGTGTCCTCAGCTCTCAGTCGGACAATTCTGAGGCATGTTTTACAAAGTATCTCGGGAAGTACCCAGTGAGATGGAGACCTGGGTTGTCCACAGCAGTAACCCTTTCCTTCCTTCCTTCACTATGCTTCTGGAGATCACAACTTTTCTCCCAGTAAACTACTTGTACCCAAACCTTTGCTCAGGGCCTGCTTTTTCACAGCCACAAACCAAGACAAAAATGAAGGAATTGTTATAGTCTCTATTGGCTCTAGGAAGTTCTGGAAAACCCCATTATTTTCTACTTTTATCCTCCAACCAGTATGCCTTCCTCTTCTGCCCCCACTACCTTGCCCCTAGAAAACAGTCTATCCTCATGGTATTGATGGCTCCGGGCGACAGTCTAGAAAGCTCTGACTCCCATGCAAAACTGCTACTCTTACACTAGTCTCAGCCAGGCAAGTGAGTTGGCTGCCTTTCAACTTTCAGATAAATTGACACATTTGCGGGGGGACACTGAGACATTACCAGCCACTGTCACTTCCTAAATATTCATAAGTACAACAGCTGGGGCTTGGTAAACACATTTTTCCAGACAGTGGTCACTTGGAATTCTCTGAGTAATGACAACCTTAGTACTGGAATCAACTACTAATTTATTCATCTAAACATCCAGGTCATGGACACACTGAGACTTGAGAAGAACATTTGGGCCTATTTCTCTGAAGCAGATATTAACGAGCCGGATTTCTATTCTTGAGTCAGGTCACATTCCAATTATTATTAGCTGCTTACATCAGTAAACTTGTATTTAGCATGACACCTGTTGCAAAGAGGATCATGTTTCTTTATGCTTGTAAAAACAATTTAAATCTCTGCTAGCAGTCAAAATTTGACATTAAATCTGTTCCTATAACAGCATTGACTGGAAAATCTTTTGTGGCATGATGGGAAAGAGTGAGAAGTAAAACCAAAAAAACAAATTGGAATATGATGCCTTTTGAAGTGACTGGCCAAAAGCTAGTAAGAACTTCTAAAGTATATATTGATAAATGGAATTTAGTAAATTAGTAGATTATAAAATCAACATATAAAAATCAATAATGGGAATGGTGGTTAAATGGGTATATACTTTTATTAAAACTCACTGAACTATACACTTAAAATCTGTGCATGTTCTTGCGTATAAATTATACCTTAATGAAGTTGATTAAAATTAATAAACTTGAAATATACCAATGGTAACATGTTAGAAAATATAATGGAAGTGAAGACCCATTTAAAACAGCAAAGAATAACTGGAAGCCTATATCACCTGAAATTAATGTAATGTGTGTCAACTATTCAAATAAAAAAGAAAAATAAATAAAAAGTAGAGAATAAGCCAAAATAAATAAAATATAATTCCTAGGTGAAGATTTACTTTTAAAAGTCTAAAACCTATATGAGAAAAATTATAACACACTTCTGAAATACACAAAAACACACATGAAAAAATAAAAAGACATATTATGTTCTTTTTTTCCCCCAGATACTTTTATTTTATTTTTTCAGTGTTACAAGATTAATTGTTCATGCACCACACCCAGTGCTCCATGCAATAGGTGCCCTCCTCAATACCCACCATCAGACTCACCCAACCTCCCACCGCCTCCCCTCCAAAACCCTCAGTTTGTTGCTCAGAGCCCACAGTCTCTCATGGTTCATCTCCCCCTCTGATTTCCCCCCATTCACCTTTCCCTTCCTTCTCACAATGCCCTCCATGTTTCTCTTTATGCCCAGCACGTAAGTGAGACCATAAGATAATTGGTTCTCTCTGCTTGACTTATTTCACTCCTCATAATCTCTTCCAGTCCCATCCATGTTGATACAAAAGTGAGATATTCGTCCTTTCTGATGGAGGCATAATATTCCATTGTATATATGGACCATATCTTCTTTATCCATTCATCTATTGAAGGGCATCTCGGTTCTTTCCACAGTTTGGCAATTGTGGCCATTGCTGCTATGAACATTGGGGTACATGTGGCCTTTCCTTGTACTGCATCTGCTTCTTTGGGGTAAATACCCAGTAGTGCGATGGCAGGGTCATAGGGTAGCTCTATTTTTAATTTCTTGAGGAATCTCCACACTGTTTTCCAAAGTGGCTGCACCAATTTGCATTCCCACCAACAGTGTAAGAGGTGCTCCTTTCTCCACATCCTCTCCAACATGTGTTGTTTACTGTCTTGTTGATTTTGGCCATTCTAACTGGTGTAAGGTGGTATCTCAGTGTGGTTTTGATTTGAATCTCCTTGATGGCTAAAGATGATGAACATTTTTTCATGTGTCTGTTAGCCATTTATAAAAAGACATATTATGTTCTGAGTTAGGAAAACTTATTGTCACTAAAGTGTCAATTCCTCTTAAGTTAGCTTCTAAGTTTGCATACTGACTGAATATTTAATAGTATTAACAGACCTTTTAAATAGATTTTATTTATTTATTTGTCAGAGAGAGAGAGAGGGAGAGAGAGAGCGCACAAGCGAGCAGAGAGGCAGAGGGAGAAGCAGGCTCCCTGCTGAGCAAGGCGCCCAATGTGGAATTCGATCCCAGGACCCTGGGATCATGACCTGAGCTGAAGGTAGATGCTTAACTAACTGAGCCACCCAAGTGTCCCTATTTAATAGTATTAAAGAATTATTGTTAATTTTTTTATGATAGTGATATTGCAATTATATTAAAAAGAATTCTTACCTTTTAGAGATCTGCTTTGACATATTTATGAATAAAATAATATGATTATCTGAGATTTGCTTCAAAAGAAATCTGATGGTGGAGAGAGGGGAGAAGTGGTTTAGAATATACATGAATAAGATGGCAGTGTGTTGATAACTGCTGAAACTTTGTGATGGTATAAGGAAGTTCATTATATTACTGTTCTTACTTTCCTATATGTTTTTAAATTTTCATATTAAAGAGTTAAATAAAGTGTAAGGTAATCTGTTTTAAATAAATCAAGTTCTATTTACAGATGTCATTATAATTTTTCATTTTCTCCTTTTAGAATAATTGATCAAACAAACAAAACCTCAAAATATAAATCAGTGTTTCCCAAGACCAAAATGAAAAGAAAGAGAGAGAGAAAAGAAAAAGGGAGGGAGGGAGGATGAGATGGAGGGACAGAAGGAGGCAGAGAGAGGTAAGAAAACATATATAACTGTGTGTGTGTGTGTGTGTGTGTGTGTGTGTGTGTGTGTGTGTGTGTGATTAAATAAAGTTAGAATATAGTGCAGATTTTTTTCTGTTTTTATTGTCATTTTTATTTTTATTGAAGTATAGTTGACACGCAGTGTTACATTAGTTTCAGGTGTACAACCTAGTGGTTCAACAACTCTATATGTTATGCTGTGCTCTCCATGAGTGTGGTTACCATCTGTCACCTATAACACTATTACAGTATTATTGACTGTATTCCTTATTCTGTACCCTTTATCTCCATGACTTACTCATTCCATAACCGGAAGCCTATTCCCACCGCTCCTCTGTATCTATTTTGTTTATTCCCCCTACCCCCCACCCCTCTGGCAACCACCAGTTTGTTCTCTGTATTTAAGAGTCTGTTTCTGCTTTTTTTTATTTGTTCATTTGTTTTTTAGATTCCACATATAACTGAAATCATATGTTGTCTTTCTGTCTGACTTATTTCATTTAGCATAATACTCTAGATTCATCTGTGTTGTTGTAAATGGCAAGATGTCTTCCTTTTTTTATGGTCAAGTAATATTCAATTGTGTGTGTGTGTGTGTGTGTGTATACACCACACTTTGTGTATTCATTCATCTATCAATAAACACTTGCATTGATTCCATATCTTCTTTATTGTGAATAGTGCTATATAATAAACAGAGGTTCATAAAGCTTTTCAAATCAGTGTTTTTGTTTTCTTTGGATACATGCCCAGTAGTAGAATTACCGGATCACATGGTATTTCTAATTTTAATTTTTAGAAGAACCTCCATACTGTTTTCCACGATGGCTGCACCAATTTACATTCCTATCAATAGTGCACGAGGGCTCCCTTGTCTCCACATCCTTGCCAGCACTTGTTATTTCTTGTCTTTTTGATTCTAGCCATTCTGACAGGTATAAGGTGATACCTCATTGTGGTTTTGATTTGCATTTCCTTGATGATAAGAGATGTTGAGCAGTTTTCATTTGTTGGCCATCTGTATGTCTTCTTTGGAAAAATATCTATTCAGGTCCTCTCTCCATTTTTAATCAGATTATTTGTCTTTTTTTGGTGTTGAGCTCTAAGTTCTTTATATATTTTTGATATTAAGCTCTTATCATAAATATCATTTGCAAATATCTTCTCCCATTCAGTAGGTTGCTTTTTCATTTTTGTTGGTGGTTTCCTCCACTGCGCAAAAGCTTTTTATTTTGATATAGTGCCAATAGTCTATTTTTGCTTTTGTTTCCCTTGCCTGAGGAGACATGGCTAGAAAAATGTTGTGACAGCCGATATTGCAGATATTTTCTTACTCTTGTAGATTCACAGTATGCATTGGCCAGTGATTCTTAATCAGGTGAAGATCAGAACTCTCCAGAGAGTGATGGGGTTTTTTTTTCCCTTATTCCCTAGGTCTAGGTAGGGCCCAATCATCTATAGTTTTTAAAAGTTCTTCAGGTGATTCTAATGTATATTTTTGAGACTCACTGTGAACATATAAAATGCCTAGAAAACTTCTGCCATCAAGAAACTTGTTTGATATTGCTTACCTTGATATTTCCCAACCTTACGTGACCAAGGAGCCCTTTTATCATATAATAGCTGTTTAGATCTACCCAAATCAGTGTTAGGAACAGGCTGCAAAATGCAAGTTGAGGCTTCTTTGAAGGCTATCTAAACAGTCACAGTTGGAATTGCATTACCTCTGAGACATCTTCTGGCTGTAAAATTTGCAGATTGTAAGGCCCAGATTACTAGGGATGAAAGGTGACTACCAACGTAATTAAGTTGTGCCTTTGTATCCATCCAGATGATTCCATCGATTAATAATATACTGATAATTTAAATGGGTTCTTAGTTCATATTTTTGGCAGTTTTCTGTCCTCCAAACCCACTCCCCTATCTCACCCCCGACATTTCAGCTCCAAAACTTCGCCTGAGTTAGATCGGTAAAATCTTTCCAATGTCTTTATCACTCTTTACTGGAAGAAATATTATTCATGGCACTACCTTAAAAAAAAAATAGGCCCTGCCAATAGAATATTTATAGCTTTCACAGAGAAAGTTGAAGAAAATTGCTTTTTATTGACCCCCCCCAATTAAAAAGCAAATGTCAATGGGAACAGAGCCCTTTGGGAATTAATGGTTGTTGCTAGGGGTGACCAGCCATTCTGGCTTGCCAGTAACTGAGCTGTTTCCTGGGACACAGGACATTCAGTGCTAAAATGAGAACAATCTCAGACAAATCAGGACAGTTGTTGTCAGCCACTTAAAGGATTAAAAGAAATATGGAGAAGGTGTGGATTTTTCCCCGTGGGTCATTATGCAATTGCCTTTATGTTCTGGACTTTTTCTACTCCTACTATCATCGTGGCTAGCTGTGGCTCAGTGTCATCCACTCTATTGTATTACCTCTTCTTGCTGTGAAAGTTGGAGGCCTGCATATTTTTCAATTTTACTTCTATCTTTTCTGCATTTTAATCTGTCACGCCATGGCAACAAGAGGAAGAAAGAGTTGGAGAAAGCATCGTTGGCCGCTGTCCATTTCCATGACAGCTGTGCTATATGTGGGCGGAGACGCAGGGGCAGAGACAGGCACATGTTGGAAAACATGATGTTGACTGGGAAACGCTGAACATAACTTTGCTTATCATTGTGCAATAAGCCAGCTGGTGCCTGATTTGCATTGCCCGTTATTGATGGATTAATTGATCGAAGTAAGCACCAAACCAAACACTTATGTGAATGCATTAAAAAATTCTTTACCCAATCCTCAGTCATAATTTATTTGTTGTTTACTTGGTTCTAAGGATACCAAGTACCAATCACCCCTGAAAGGTAATGCTTTTCAGGCAGTTTATTGCCACCACCCTAAGCTTTGCCCCCTAGCTAAGTTTACTGGACTGTATAATCACCTGAGGTAACAGATTATTGGTTAGCATTTCCTTTGGTAGTTGCTGAGCCGGAAGTCGCAAGTGTTACACAGAACAGTAAGACTGACTCCTTTTGTGCTCTCCGGGCAGCAGGTTTTTAAAACATTTTTTCCCAGTCTGGGAGTCAGAAATCCAGGCACAGCTTGGCTGAGCCCTCTAAGCTCAGGATCTCTCATGAACTGCAATCAAGTTGTGGACTGTCGCTGTAGTCTCCCTGGGAAAGGATTCACTTCCAAGCTCACTCTTGTGGTTGTCACCGAGATGCAGTTTCCTGCCGGTGTTTGGTCGGAGGGCCTCAGTGCCTTGCTGGCTCTCGATGGAGACCATCCTGAATTCCGTGCCACATGGGCCTCCCCAGCATGAGAGCTTGCTGCATCAAAGCCAGCAAGAGGGTCTGTTAGCAAGTGGGAAATCGTAGTCTAAAATAACTAATCATGGAAGTATTATCTCATCACTTATGCCGTATTGTATTTGTTAGAGGCAAATCACTAGGTCCTCTGCACACTGAAGGGGAAGGGATTAATATGGGTGTGAATACCAGGAAGGAGGGATCATGGGGATCCACTTTAGATACATACCTTCCATTTAGCAGTTTTGGAACGAGCATAGCAAGATGATTGACTGAGCTGCCTCTGAATCCTTTTTTTTTTTTTTTTTAAGATTTTATTTATTTATTTGACAGAGAGACAGAGAGCACAAGTAAGCAGAGCAGCAGGCAAAAGGGGAGAGAGAAGCAGGCTCTCTGCTGAGCAGGGAGCCTGATGCGAGGCTCAATCCCAGGGCCCTGGGATCATGACCCAAGCAGAAGGCAGACGCTTAACCAACTAAGCCACCCAGGCGCCCCTGCCTCTGAATCCTTATTTGTATTTCTGATATTGCCATGGGCTAGCTATACAGTCTTGAAAAAGTAACTTCTTGAACTTTAGTTTCCTCATCTGTTAATTCAGAAGAATAATAGTACTTAGCTCTCTGAGTGGTTGTGAGGGTTAAATTGAAATGAAATTACTTACATGCACATTTAGCATGGTTCCTGGCATGTGGTAGGTACTCAAAAATGTTACTTGTCTTAGCCAAGACTCCCTGGCAGCACCCTAAGAGATGGGCTGATGGGTTAGGGAGCAGGGAAGGAAAAGAAGGCAAGCAAGGATAGAATCTTAGCAAAGATCCTACAAGGGGCAACTTCAGCCTGATCCTGCAGGGAATTCTTAGTGTGAGTTAGCTTTCTAAGTCGTATCATTTTGAGGTCTGGCAGCTGTGCTTTCATAATCCTATAATCTATATCCACTGGTTAACAACTACCCACGTCAGGGCAGAATGAGAGGGTGGAGACTCCCAGCACTAGCCGTCTGAGCTTGTGGGCAAAGCAGCTCTGATAACCAGAGGGCAACTCTCTGACGAAGAGCCACCACAGGTGTTGGCCTGGCAATTCCAAGAATGTTGGTGGAAGAAGGGCACATAATAGTAAAAAGGCAAAAAGGGATCTGTGGAACACAGATATATTGTCCAATATATTACTCAATTAAAAAACGGAGGTTCCAGTCTGAGTAGAGGTATAAAACAAGTTCACAGAAAACTGTAATTAGATGCAAGATAATAATTGCATAACTATAATAGTAATAATAATTGACATAACTGAAGTTTCAGATTGGGTCTTGGAAAAAGTTTCAAGCAAGTCTTCATAAGAGAAGCTAGAAGAGAAGGCATCCTAAATGATATTGAATATTGGTTAGGATTTTACAAGTAGAGATGAAGGAAGTGGCATGAGCAAAGGCGTAGAGACTCTTGGGACAAGTATAGGGAACCAGTAATTTAGTTTTCTTTGTATAGTAGAAGGCGGGAAAGCCAAGCATAGATAGGTTGGAAATATATCACAAAGAAGCTTGAATGTAGGGATGATAAATTTGCACTTAATTGAGAAGGAACTAGGGAGCTATTGAAGGCTTTTGAACAAGGAAATGACCATTGCTCTAGTTTGGGAAATTAACTTGACCTTGCTGAAGATGATGGATTGAAGTAAGAAAAGAAGGGTGAGGGAAGAGAAATTAAAAGCTTATTACAAAAGACAACACGAGTGATTGTAAGGATTGGGGGTAAGGACAGTGGTGTTAAGAATGGAGTGTAAGGTGTTAGAAAGTAGTCCAATTTCATTCTTTTATATATAACTGTCCGGTTTTCCTCACACCATTTATTGGAAAGACTGTCTTTTCCCCCATTGTATATACTTTGTTCTAGGTTAATTGACCATATAAGTTGATTTTTGGGCTCTCTATTCTCTTCCATTGATCCATGTGGAGTTTTTTTTTTTTGTTTATTTTTTTGTTCTTTTGTGTGTGTGTGTGTGTGTGTGTGTGTGTGTGTGTGTGTGTGCGCGCATGTGCGTGCGCGCACCAAGATTATACTGTCTTGAATACTACAGCTTTGGAATCTAAAAAAAAAAAAAGAATAAAGGAAAAGCAGAATCAGACCTATAAATACAGAGAACACACTGATTGTTGCCAGAGGGGAGGGGGTAGGGGGTTGGGTGAAGGCGAGTGGGAGATACAGGCCTCCAGTTATGGAATGAGTAAGTCATGGGAATAAAAGGCACGGCATGAGGAATATAGTCAGTGATACTGTAATAGTGATGTAATGGGACACATTGTAGCTACGCTTGTGGTGAGCATAGCATGATGTATAAACTTGTCAAATCACTAAGTTGTACACGTGAAATTAATGTAACATTGTGTGTCAGCTATACTCAAAGTTTTAAAAAGCAAATGGAGAAGAAGTTAAAAAAAATGGAGTATGGGGCACCTGGGTGGCTCAGTCATTAAGCGTCTGCCTTCGGCTCAGGTCATGATCCCAGGGTCCTGGGATCGAGCCCCGCATCGGGCTCCCCGCTCAGCAGGAAGCCTGCTTCTCCCGCTGCCATTCCCTCTGCTTGTGTTCCCTCTCTCACTGTGTTTCTCTCTGTCAAATAAATAAAATCTTAAAAAAAAAAAATGGAGTATAAGGGACAGATGCAGATGTGGCCAAAGTAGAGAGCGCTGATTGGATATAGTGAGGAACAAAGAACAGGCTTCCATCCTTTGGGAAGGAGATAATTCATGGGAGAACATAATGAAATTACCTTTGGATCTGTTGAGTTTGAGATGTTGTTAAATTATCCCAAGAGTGACGTCCATCAGGAAGTTGTGAACATAGAAATAGAGCTTGGGGAAATAAATGAATCGAGGCTTAAGTTTGGTAAGATGAAACCACAGACATTGATGAACTCATTAAGGTGCAGGAGTGAGAATGACAAGTCTTAGAAGGTCTTTAAGAGCAAGAAGAGGAATAAAATCAGTGCAGAAGACAGAGGAGGAGCATCCAGAAGTGGAACAAAGAGGCTTCTGTGTCATAAAAGTCAGAAGAGAGAGACTCAAAGAGAACAACATGAAAAGATGGAGAGAGATGCAGAGGAATGGGGAAAGGAGACAGCAAGGAGATTGACAATTAGCAAGTCATCTGTGACATTGGTGAGTGGTTGGAGTGGGGCTGCAAAACTCATAAACAATGAGCAGGTTATGAGGATAATTTTTCCAAGAAGTTTGATTGCAATGATTTTGGCAGCTCATGGGAGGTAGGATATAATTATTTTTAATACCGGGTAGACCTAAAAATGTAAGCGAAGGGAAGGAAAAGTAAAATGGAAGTAATTAAAAATATAAACTGATGGAGCTAGATCTAAAGTGTCACCAGAAGAGATTGAGGTCAAGAGAACATAAGTATTCTTCCTGTCTTTGCAGGCACTGGTCAGGTAAATAAACTCATTCATGACAGCTTTCTATGATATAGATATCATCCTCCCCCTGTTCCCTGTAAGCTTAGAATCTTTCAATCTGTTACTCAAATAATGTCTCTAGTAAAGTGTCTAATTTCAGATGAAGCTTGCCATTTGGAAGAGCAATTTGCAAAAGATGACTATGTCAGGGTGCGGAGTAGCAGGTGCCTGACTGGGAGTGAAAGCTCACAGATCCACCCACCACACTCATCATTCCGGAGGAGAGCCATCACCCTCAAACAGAATGCAATTTCCACGCCTAATCTTTGGTTTCTGTGTTAACTAAAGGTTACACTAGCACACAGATAAAATATCTTTCAACTGAAAGGTATTTACATGCTAGTCGCTCTGGATACTTTTAAAGGTAAGGATCTGAGGAAAGTTTGTTAGTCAAAAGCTGGAAATAGAACAAGAAAGGAAAGAATCTCAAAACTAGTCATTATATGATTTTTACCTTCAATATATTTTGGGTTTTAGTGTTTGGATTTCTTTTCTCAGACCCCGAGAGAAGGGATTTGTGGTTCTAAAATGGGCTGGGAAGGAGGAAAGCGAAACTATCTCTGTGACATTATGAGAATCCAGAGTATCATCCTGGATTACAAACAAGAAATTTAGCTTCTTCGATGCAGCAAGGCCCTACACTGTGCAGGCAGTGACAATGATATCTGCGTTTCCCTGTTAAGGGCTTAGCGTTTGAGATGGCAGTGGTGGTGACCTCTGAAAGGTGTGCAAAGCCATGCTGCACTGTGTAGCCACTTTCCTCCTGCTAGATATATAGGTGCTATGCTTAACAAACTGGGAATTAATTTAGCCATACGGTATGTGCACGACGTGGTTTCTTTTCACCAATCTGTAGCCCACAAGAAGAAAACCTAAGGACCAAATAATGGAATGGGAAAAAATATCACAAATATAAATTAAGAAAACATGGCTGAAACAAAAGGAGCTTTGAATATACAGATGGGAACGGCACAATGTATCCCAGGAAAATTTGACATTTAATGCGCATGCCAGTTATTAGTCCTTCTGCTCCAAACATACCCTTCTGTATTCCACTTGGTGATGCTGGGGCTGAGACTCTGCAAATTACATTTTTCCTTTGCCAGCTTGTTCCTTGTTAGCCTCTGCCAGAAGGGGGCAGGACTAGGGAACATCTTTCCTTTTGTTTGTGTGATAGTCCCCATCCGCATAGACCCAGCAAAGGTACTTGTCTGGTTCCTGTATCCAGATTCTTTTGGCATTCACATAACTCACTGATCTAGCTCCTTCAGGCTAACGGCAGCAGTCAGAAGTGCATAATCTTCAGAGGTCTGAGGTTCAGCTCTGCCTGGTCCCTTCAAACTCCTTAAGTGACAACACCACCCAGGCAGGAGCCTTTCCTTGGGGATTGGAGTCCCCATCTCGAAGGGTCTAGGTTCTGATCATCACTTCCCTTTGTTTTCCTAGTCTTTGAAAAGATAGCTATTTCCTGCAGATATTATCTCTGGGTTCTTTCAGTTCTCTCACATCTGTGAAGATTTTCCTGTATTAAATTCCCTCTGTTGAAATACTTAGCATGAAGTCTCTTTTAATGACTGGACCCTGGCTGATAGAGTGAGCAAGAACAAAACCTATCGTAGCAAAATTTTTTAGACCTCAGAAATAAAGAGGGTGTCCTGTTGGCCTTAAAACATAAGGATAGGGTGCCTGGGTGGCTCAGTCGGTTGGGCATCTGACTCTTGATTTCGGCTTGGGTCATGATCTCAGGGTCATGAGATCAAGCCCCACATTGGGCTCTGTGTTCTGCAGGGAGTCTGCTTGAGATTCTTTCTTTCCCTCTGCCCCTTCCCTTGCTCATCTGCATTCTCTCTCTCTGTCCTAAATAAATCTTTAAAAAAAAAAAAAAAACCCACAAAGATAAAGCCATCTACAAGGGGAAAATTCAGGTTGACTTCTGATTCTTACACAGTAGTATTCAACCCTAGAAAATAAGTAAGCACAGTAATGCTTATAAACTTCTAAGGAAAAAAGAATCCTAAGACTACAACCATCTAAAATGTTGTTCAAGTATAGAACCAACAGGTTAATATTTTCAGATACACAGGAATTCAGGAAATACACTCCTTTGAAATCTTACTGATGAAACTAAAATAAATTTTCTCAAAAGTGAATGGAGACTCAATGGCAAATGAACTGACAGTAGGCAGTAACTTCACACTAAAGTAAATGGTAGACTCCAAATCTAACATATAGAAATGAAGGAATAAAATTATTCATAAAACTCAAGAAGTAGAGGAGATAAGTCTTCTAACAGATTGTTGATTGTTCGTAAAAATGCAATTGACTTTTATACTTTTTTATTAAATTCGGGAAACCTACTAAAGTCTTCTTAACTCTAATAAGTTATAAATTCTGTCAGATTTTCTATACAGATAATCATATCAGCTACCATTATAACAGCTTTTCCTTCCTTTTTAATTCTTACACATTAAATTTTTTTTCTTGTTTTTTTTTTTGTTTTTTTTTTTGTTTTTTTTTTTTGCACTGGCTAGGATGTCCCATACAATGTTGACTAGAAGTAGTATTAGAAGTCTCCTTTATCTTTTTTTTCTGATCTTAATAGTAATACTTTCATTTTTGTCACCATTAAGTGTAGTAATTGCTATCAATATTCATAGACGTCCTTTATCAGATTAGAGAAGGTCCCTTTTATCATTAGTTTTCTGTTTTGATCATGATCATGACTGTCTGTATATCGACCACATCTATGCCATCAAACAAACTCTTCTTAGTTTCCTTATGTGCTTAAGTATTAGATATTACTATCTGTATATTCACTTGTATTATTTCATATACTCAACTTGGATTTTATTCATCATCTTTCCTTCTTGCATTTTAGATCTTACATCTGAGGTTATTTTTTGCTTGAATGACAATCCTTTAGAATTTACTTTAATGAGGATCTATTGATAAAGACCTTTTAATTTCAGTCTAAAATAGTTTTCTACTTTATTTTCAATCTTGAAATGTAGTTTCTGTGGGTACAAAATTCTAAGCTGACAGTTATTTAATCTCAGAATATTAAAGATACTGTTCCACCGTCTTCTGGCTTCATCGTGGCTAATGATCTAATAGCCATTCCTTTATTAGTGATTATTAGTATTTTCTCTTTGTCCGATTTTGATATTTTCCCTTTGTTAATCTATAGTTTCATTAGGATATATGAAGATGGGGATTTCTTTTTATTTATCCTGTTTGGGATTTTTTAAGATTTCACAATGAGATTTAGTATCTGTCAACAATTTTGGAAAATTTGCATACATGATCTCTTTACATGGTTATTTTCCCCCCTGTCCTTTAATCTCTCTTTTATACTTTTTATCTCTTGTCTCTGGGCTACGTTCTAGATAGTTCTTAGATCTTCAAGTTGTACTGCCACAACACATTCTTCTGATGGCTGTGTCTCTTTCCTCCCATGCTATAGTGGTACAGCAGGACTGGAACTCTCAGTTGCATCTTCTTTTACACTTCTCAGGAAACATGAACTTAAATGTGTTTTTTTTCCTGCCTGATAGTCTCTATTTGGTACTCCTCCCCATTGCCATCTCCCAGTTCTTGTCTCCCTCCCTCCCCCCATAGTCCCCTCCTGGCTAAGGAGACATCCAAGGAGAGAGTGAATGCATCCATAACTTTATGACTCTCTTGAAGCCCCCATCTTGGCTTTGAAAAAGGAAAGCAGGAAGCATCCTCCCCCAACCCAGAGAAAGGGTATGTGGTAATGGTGAGGGGGTCAAAGCAGCTTACTTAACAGATACTAAAAGCCCATGGGCTCTTCCCCCAGTTTTCCTTTATATTGACTAGGAAAGGGATGGGGTAGAGTGGGTAATGTAGTGTCTGTTTTTTTTAATCTCTGGTTTATATTTCTTGCAGGGGTGTGGCTAGCCCCAACCACAGATGGCTTAAAGAGCTTAGATATAGGGTACTAATGAGTCTTCTGTCAGCAAACTTGGGCCTTAGCTATGCAAGTGTAGCAGGAAAATCCCACTCAACATCTGGTTACACATCAAAGCATTATTTTTGAGAACAGCTGATCAGGCGTTGGGCTACTCAATTGTTACCGTCAGTTGTATTCCCAACTGTTCTTCTTAATGTACTGTGCTCAACTCAAATAACTAAATGAGCATGTGTTTAGAAGAATCACAAAATATTTTCGATATCTTAGTTCTGATGGAGCAATTTATCTTTTAATTTCTAAAATTACATGTGCTCTGAAAAATACTTTGTTAAACACTTTAGGGTATATAAGATTCACACAACTCAATATACCCTGGCCATATATTGGGTAGTCCCCAACACAACAGCAAACAAACAAAAACATCAGCTTCTGGTTAGCTTTCCAAATTAGAGTGAGTACAAGTACAATCTATTGATTGTGTGGGATGAACACACACTGGCATCATCCATTAACAACTCTAATTAAGGGACCCATCAATTAAAGTAAAGCAGGCCTTGGGCGGAGAATAAACATGACAGAAAACAGTCACGATCTGCTAATTATCTAATCACTAATGGGCATTAGTAAGTTAAAGGACATTACGACTCTCATAAAAATAGTGAAATTTTAGAATAAGAGGAAATATGGTTATTATAAAACACGTTGAACAAGACAGAACATAAAAGTCTCCACAGTTCCTTCCTCCTAGAGATAAATGCTATTCAGATTTCGGTAAACATCCTTATAGACACATAGGTAATGTTCTTTTAAAAGAATCACATTTTGCCACTGTTTTGGCTATCTGTAATGTACATTACTATTTTAGATGTTTCTCAATATTTTCCATAATCCTTTCATATTATTTCATTTTATAGAAAAATAAATAATTAGCTAGTGCCCATTTGTAGATGAGGGGTGGTGGGAGCAGCAATCTTCGGAAAACTGGAATGTAAAGAAGTTATGGAGAATATTGAGAAGCATCCAGAAAACTCGAGAGTTGTCATAATTTTAGGGAAACTCTCCAACTTTGATAAGGAAGATTATTTTTAAAGACATGATGTTAGCAAGTTTGTTGTGCCCTTTATTTTCTTATGAAAAATTTTTTTGAATTTAATTTAATTTTTTCAGTGTTCCAAGATTCATTGTTTATGCACCACACCCAGTGCTCCATGGAATACATGCCCTCCTTAATACCTACCACCAGGCTCACCTGACTCTCCACCTCCCATCCCCTCCAAAACCCTCAGTTTGTTTCTCAGAGTCCACAGTCTCTCATGCTTCGTCTCCCCCTCTGATTTCCCCCAATTCACTTTTCCTTTCCTTCTCCTAATGTCCTCCATGTTATTTCTTATGTTCCACAAGTAAGTGAGACCATATAATTGACTCTCTCTGCTTAACTTATTTCACTCAGCATAATCTCTTCCAGTCCTGTCCATGTTGGTACAAAAGTTGGGTATTCATCCTTTCTGATGGAGGCATAATATTCCATTGTATATATGGACCGTATCTTCTTGGTTGTGCCCTCTTGATCCCATGCTCGTGTTATATCAGCGGTAACTTCTTCTGAGTTTTCTTCTGTGGGAGCTTTATAATTGTCTTAATGGTATCTCCTTTAATTGCCTAAGCAGGACTGCCACCTAGCTTCAGTTGCTAAACTTTCAGAGCGTCAGAGCTTCCATCAAATAATGAGTGGCCAACATGAGGGTCCCTTCAAATGATTTTATCACTTATTACTTCAAGAGGCTTTATCTCAGGGCAAAACAGCTCTTCACTTGGATTTATGCAATTCAAGCTTTGTTATATTGTCACTATGGGCATTGAAGATTTCAGAGAAAAAAGTAGAATGATTTATTCTTGTGTTCACAGAGAGTAACAAGAATGAGCAGAACCTTTGGCCACCCAGAGGATGGAGCCAAGGGGAGTAAGCTATGGTCCTTGGTTAAGGGTGGCTGGCAGGGGTATCCTTCTTTCCCAAGGAGATAGTAAGTTTCAAACATCACTCAGATTACCAGGTGCCTTGTAATGCAAATAATTGCTTGATATCTGTTAGAATCAGTGGTTCTCAACCCTGGTTGCGCATTAGAATTATCTGGGAAGCTTTGAGACTGTATCAGTGACTAGGCCCAACCTCCAGCAACACTCATTTAGTTGTTCTGAGATGTTTCTCAGGCATCATTATTTTGAATAATTCTAACAAGCCACAGGGCTGCAAATCAGTGGTGGAAATGAATCAAAGGAGCTGAAGTCTCATCGTATCTGTAATTTAGATCCTGCAAGATGTTAGTTTGAGCATCTTTTGGGGAAGGAGAAATAGAAAACATGTAGGAAAAGCCCCTACTTTTGGTCATTTGTGCTTAGCACCATTTTCTCATAGCTAGGATAACCATAGAATGTATCATCCAAGGACACTTGTGAAAGTCAAAGAGGGTGCTAGAAACAGTTATGCCAGGACACTGGTTGATGGCTGTTCACTGTAACTATCCAGGCAAACTGGAATCAATTATTAGTCTGCTCTCCTATGGCCTGCATCTTCTCTTGGTCACAGTAATGGCCCAAAGTTAAGCCATGCTCTTCTTGGTCTTTTAATATTTGCCCGTTGAAAGACTTTAAAGCCACTTTTTAAAAATATGTCTTTATCATGTCAAATTTGGCAATTGGTTTTTGGAAAGTCATTTTTGAGGGTTTAAAAAATTCTGCTTTCCCAAGATTCTTATTTCATTTCATTTCTCCACCACCACACTCGTGTGGGAGAGACAGGAAATGAAACCCACACACTTTGCCTTTTTTTTTTTTTTTTTGGAGAAGGGGGTGGACACTGTGGATACTTTTTAAGACTTCTAGGTGAAGTTTATTGAGAAAGAAGTCAGAAACTACTTGCTTTAATTAAGCTTTTAGTTTGTGTGTGGATATTGCATGCACATATTGGGTTTATTTCTTATTAACAAGGATAATTGAATGTTAACTGGACTTAACACATTTGTGAATGCATACTCTTAATTGATTGCCTTTATTGATTAACTTTGTTCTTCTGGCCAAATGAAATGTCTGTGAAAAGTCTTTAGAGAAGGAGAAGTATCATATAAGCGGAAGGCATTATTATATCACTGAAAGTTTGTATTTTAAAATAGAGTTCTCATTTTATTAGGATGATTTGGTTCAATGGGTTTTCAATTTTTTTTAACCTGAGAGCCATTTTAGCAAATGAAATCTTACATGGAAATTCAATAGATAAAATAAGTTAAAGACCAGCTGCTTGGGTTGAAGTGAGAAGAAGTGTTTTGATGGCGGATGAGGGGAAGGGAGCCATGCCTTACCTTTGTAGTCTACTCTCCCACCCCTTTCAGGATAATGTACAAGGTGAAATAAAATGGAGTCATTTATGTCAATGGTGTTTTACAATAAAGCCAGGAGGCCATTCAGGTGGTGGGCCTTATGCTTGTCCTCACTAGGTGGAACCATGAACTTCAGAACTGGGCCAAACTGCCGCTATTCCAAGGACTCTGCATAAACATCTGCAACTTGCTATAGTAACAGATATTTGCTTAGTGTTAGCCTTAGCAACCAATTATGTTTAGCTGAGATTAGTTTTCCACCACCAACACCAATCAAAATTCTTTGTAAACATCATATACAAGCATTTCCTTTTGTCTTTAAAAATTGACATTGGGGGCTCCTGGGTGGCTCAGCCGGTAAAGTGTTTGCCTTCGGCTCAGGTCATGATCCTGGGGTCCTAGGATCAAGCCCTGCATCAGGCTCCCTGCCCAGCAGGAAGCCTGCTTCTCCCTTTCCCACTCCCCCTGCTTGTGTTCCCTCTCTCACTGTCTCTCTCTCTCTATCAAATAAGTAAATATAAAATCTTAAAAAAAATAAAAATAAAAACTGACTTTGTTCCCTAGTGGGACACAGTTCAGGGTGCCACGCAAATCTGTGCTCCTGATTGCAATTATAAGACCCAAATAAGTGTTTTTGTTTCATTTCCATTCTGCCTCTCTTCTCAGTTGACATTTCAGGTGTGGGAAGAGAGTAGAAAAGTAATTTGAGGCTTGGGAACTCGATATTGTGTTCCTGGTTTTGGTCCCAAATTTCTACCACAGCCCCAAATATTAGTTTACTTCCAGAAGTTTCCTTTTCAATTGAGGGAGGATCATAGATTCTGCCATCTGCCTGCCACTCAGGGATGATATGTGAGCCAAAGTTGAACAATATGGCATGCTTTGATTTCTGCCAATGACAATTTACATAAGTCTAAAGTATTTTAGGTTTGTACAATAACATTATTACTAATCATTAGAAAAGCAATAGGCCCAGAGAAAGAAAAGGAGGCAGAAGTTTAGTTGTTGAGTTAAAGAATATTTTAGCAAGAATCCTACTCTCTTTGTGTCTTCTGTTATTCATAGAGCCAAAGTGACAGGTCTACGGTCTTGTTTTGCTTGTTTGTTTCATATTAGTCCATTAATCCATCAACCGGTGAATGATTCAACAAATTGTATATCCACACAACAGAATATTGTTCAGTAATAAAAAGAAATAGACTTTTGATACACACAAGCCTAGCTGAATCTCAACAATACTATGCTCAAGGAAAGAAGCCCAGCATAAAAGAACATATATTCTATGATTTAGTTTATGTGACCTTTTAGAAAAAAAAATCTAATCCATACTAACAGAAAGCAGATTAGTAGTTGCCCAGGGCTGGAGCTGGGGAGGCTCTCTAGAAAGGGGTACATGGGAATGCTGTTTAGGGGTTTTAGAAATGTTTGCATCTTATTCTTTGTAGTATTTACACAGGTTTGTAAATTTGTCAAAACTCATCATCAGAATATACACTTAAAATAGGTACATAACAATTTAGTTGATTGACAGTTTCATTTTCTTGGGACAAACAGTTTGTTCTTGGCACTGATGCCAGTGGAACAAGATGAAATATTACACTGAACTAGTCTTGCGCAAGATATAGATCAGTTGGCCTGCTTTTATCTCTTGGGCACTATTGTATCCGATTTTAGAAACTTAAACTCTACATGTGAATATTAGTATGGTATCTACTTCTGCATTTATTCCTAGTTTCACTTTATCCTCTGATTTATTTTTTCACCCCCTTTTTAATGCTTGCTATTTTTTTATGTTGAGATGTGTGAAATAATTTCTAGTACAAGGTGGAGTATAAATTTTTAAAATTAAAATTAATTTATTTGGGCTTTTTTATTATAGACAATACGTACCTTTCACTTTACTATACTTACACACATACTAGTTCATAGGCACACACAATTACTAACCATTAATAGATTTAGAAGTCCAATAAAGTTGGTGGATTTGAGAGGATAACTCTTAACTGTGATAAGACTAATAAATGAAACGTTTGCTGTTTTCTATGAATCCTCTCCTAAAATAGATAGAAACTTGACCAAACATGACTAACAGTGGATACCCTGTAATTGAGAAAGCTGGCAGAAACTAATGCTAGACAACTCAATGGAGAAGTATGGTGTGGGTGTTGATATTGTTTGTCATGTTAATGATAGCAATGAAGTAGAATAACAAGAAGTCCTGCGGCGGTGGTATTTAGGAATTCTCAAATTCAACTTTTATTTCCTAGAATCAAAGCTGTCTCATGGCATCGATGAAGTGTGTTTTCCAAAGCCGATTTGCCATTGGGAAGTGTGCCCAAAGAAAAGGAAATCAATGAAATTTTAGGCAGGAAGTTGAAGAAATAAGTCTAGGAATAATCCTCATTAAGCACTTTCCTATCTCATAGGTGAAATATATAAGATTTATAAAGAAATATGTCCCTGTAAAGTGAGAATAAGGAAATGAGTTTAAAACCACACAGCTCCATTAGAAGGTACAGATGGTGCCTGTATGTGGTTGTCATAGGAATGGGCAATACAGATATGTTAATGAAATTAAAATTATCTACAAATATCATGTTCAAAATTTGTTCAAAATCCGAAAAAAAGAATAAATAAAAGGTGAATAGTATAATACAAAAAGTAAAGCAACAACCATCATCTATAATTTTCTTATCAATTAAAATTTGCTTTGTTGTAAGTTGAATACCCTTCCTTTAAACTGTTTTTCATAAACCCACTGCACTATGGGCAAGTAAATTAATTTCTTTCTCTTACTACAAATATCATAAAGAAATAATATTATCACACAAACACTTCTCTTTCATTAAATTAAAAGCAGGGATGAACTAAAATGAAGTTTCAAATGTTGGAGATTTGCTGCAAAATCTTAGCATCAATATTATGCCTGCCCTTGACCCTAGGCACTCAGTGTGGTCCATGGGTAGACCAGTAGCATCAGCATCACCTGGGACCTAGAAATGCAGCCTTCCAGGGCCCACCCCAGACCTCTTGAATCAGAATCATTATGTTACCAAGATATCCAGAGAATTTGGATACAATTTAGTTTGAGAAGCCCAGTCCTAAACCATTAATATAACGAAAATTAATCAAGAAATTGCTAGGATAACCAACTATCCCAGTCTGCCCTATACTAAGGGATTACTCTGGACTTAGGACTTTCAATGCTAAAATCAAGACAGTCCAAGAAAATTGAGACAGATTGGTTCACCCTAAAATTTGCCTCTGTTCAACTTTAGAATTGAGGAGGAAAAAATATGGATATGCGGAAATTACACTGTGGGTCAATTTCTATGTTTCCACTCACTAATTTTAAGCTTTAAGAAAATAGTTGAAATCAGGAACTGCCCTCTGCTCTCCAGCTCTTTAGATCCTCTTATGAATCAAAACATAGAGTCCAGGGTCAAAGGCCTAACGGGTAAAATCTGTTGCTTTTTCCAGTAAACTTCTTGCCGCAGGTTGATACACTAGATAGTGTCGAGCAAGGAATTTTGTTTTATTCCTTTCCTGGTTTCTCATTCAGAATTGTTGAACTATACCTCTGGCCTGCGTGTGATTATCTTAGAGTTGCAAAACCTCTAAGGAAGGCCACCTGGGACAGAGCTGTTCGCTCTCATTAGCTGGGAAAACAAGGCTCTGTTTATTTCTCCTGCTAGTGTCAGGGGGACCCTGGTTTAATTCCAACACACGTCTAAGTGTTGATTTCACACAAAGGGATTAGCTTAGGTGTCTGTGGAAGTTCTAAGGCAGCCTCGCAGGAGCCATCTGACTCAACATGGTGCGACTAGGGAAAACTGGGTGTACAAAATACACCATATTTGTCTTTTAACACATGTTATTAGCGAACAGTTATGAAATCAAATCAAGTACATAAAATGCCAGTGGTGCTCTCTCCTTTATCATAGACACCAGTGTTGATTTTGAAATCATGTCTGAGAAATGCCTCTTCCGCACAGTGCTCACCCCCTGTGATTACGGGATGGGTGGTTATCCACTGAAGCAGAGGCTGCCAGTGCTCCAGCCTAACTCCTCCAATCCCGTTACCATTGGCATGCTTTCTGTCCTGATGTAGGCTTTCATTCCCCGCAGTCAGCACCTACATCTCTTAGTTGGCTGACTGCCTTTAGGCAGCTGAAGCTTGATATGCTTGGAGGCATGGAAAGCTGGAAGTACCTGGGAATCGATATTCCCTGAGAGCAGCACCTAACCAGTGATGGACAGTGAAGAGAATTAATATCATAGGTCCCTTCCCCCCTGGTGGGGACAATTCTTAGATGTGTTTCACACTGTCTCGGTAACGCCCCTCTGACATTGACCCAAAGTAACATTCCTTAAGATTTTGCTTGCTCTCCCACCCCAGCTTGGCCTCTTTTCCTTCCTTGTCCTATTTCTCCATTTGCTTAATGGAAATATCTCCTAATAATTCACTTATATGTGAATCCTTGTCTCAAGGTCTGCCTCTTTAGCAACCTAACCTAACACATTCATGTTATATAATTTGAAGAGCATCCAAATCTCTCCTCTCTCAAGAAGACAGAGATACATACAAATAGATATGCAAATGCC